>OV277870.1:48377646-49035146 GCA_922989275.2 Gari tellinella
ATAAGAAAGTGAAACAAGGGAAAAATGTCTGCCAGAGGTGGGACTCAAACCCGGAACCAACTCATCTCTTGTCTAGTGCTCTACCGACTGCATGCGAGTTATCTGGGTGGTCTATTGATACCTACCTCTACAACCACTACACTCCTCCCCCTTCACTTTTTAGAACACGTCAATTAAGCTCTCACAATTCAAGAAGACCGAATGACTCCTGACATGGGCCTCTGAACAAATGCGCTTGAAATTAACTTTTATGGCGATGTGGTAGAGTGTATGACTGCGAATCTGGCGACTTAGATTTGATCCCGGGTCAGAGTGAGTGTTTCGGTAGAATCGGTATGTAAGAACACTCAGCTGAATTTGGTGACCAACATTGTTTCTGTTATGGTAATTGCTGCAAGTTGGACCCCAGTTGTTCTCATACCCATATAGAAATTCTGGACGAATTTCAAGTTGTGGAAAGAGTAATTACATCACAGTGTGTAGATTTAAAATAATCATCATTTGTAGAACCTTGCTACATACAAACACGCTTTCATGGCGATTTGGTAGAGTGTACTTCTGCGAACCTGCCGATTTGGATTCAATCCCGGGTCGGAGCGGGTGTTTCGGTTAAAATTAAGAACACCCAGCTAAATTTGGCGACCAACGTGGTTTCTGTTATGGTATATGCTGCAAGTTCGACCCCAGTTGTTCTCATAGCCATATAGAAATTCAGGACGAATTTCAAGTTGTCAAAAGAGTATGTCACAGTGTGTAGATTTATCATAATCATCAGTAACATGTACAGCCTTGCTACATACAAGCTTGAGTCTCATTAATGAACCCCTGGAACGACATTATATTTTGTGACAGTTGTCGTCCCGTGAGGGATATGGCAAATACGAGAAATAGCTCCATATCATGTAACTGTACACATGTGGACTACATACAAACGTGCTTTCATGGCGACGTGGTGACAGTGTATGACGTACGTACTGCAAATCTGGCTACACAAGTTCGATTCCCAGGTATGAGCGGGTGTTTTGGTATAACTTATTGAACACCCAGCTGCAAGGCATTGATTTCTTGTGACATGTTTATAAACAGTATTAACCAATTAACAATTAATTAACCAGCTGGCTCTTACAAAAGTCTCCAGGTCTTGGTCTGCACTGTTGTGGGTTTGTTTTTTATATTTTGCAATATACTGTCAAAACAATTCTAAGAAATGAAACATGCACTGAGCTTAAAATTGTTAACAGGAATTGTCCATTATAAGTTTTAGGGGGTAAATGAGTGAAAATCCACCTACTAGACTGTATAACTTGGACCGCTTCATCTGCTGTTTTCCACGATGGTTTGCGATCTGGAAGCGGATGGATCGGTTCCGGTGAATATAGGTAATATCCCCGCTTAATTCGCATCAATGACTTTGTCTCAAGGACTTGCAGAAGCTTTTCAAACTTTCGCAAAGCCATGACTTCGTCAATGGTTCCCAAATTGCTAATAACCAAAACACAGCTCTCCCTAGATGACCTTCGACGATGGTTACCGTAATGCACACGTAAACTTGATCTGGCGCAGCTAGAGCAGGGAACCAAGGAATTACCTGTTAGTCCTCGACGCTTAGACGCTCATTGAACCACAGCATAACTTTCGGCCTTGACCGTCTCGGTCACCTGGGGACGTCAATAAGCAGTCAGCCGGTCACGTAAACGATGGCCTTGTTTAAAGCTATTTCACGGCTAAATCCGGCAAAGTCATTAGTTGCCAACAGTCGGAGTTTCTTCATTTATTCGCCAGATGCACTCGGCCCACAGGTCGATCGTGAACCCACATGGAAGAAGGTGGAAGATGCTGTCCAAGCGATCAAGTCCGGTAGGTTTTATACCGTAAACAATTTGTGCACCAGTGCAGGGCTGCCATAAGTTGATAATGAAAATCCTAAGATTTCCAAATTTTCTATTTTTTAAGTGTGATTACTTAAAACAGGTTGAAAGTAAAGCAGAATGTGCAGGCACATTCTGCTTTACTTTCAGCCTGGTTTAAGCTACCATCTGATAGGATAAAAATATGAAGATTTCGGAAAAACACAGAGAAATGGCAGCCCTGTCAGTGAGCTAGTTTTAAAGAGAAGGTCGCCCTTTAAGATAACATATCTGTAGCGTGTTCAAGTACCGTATCGGAGTCCAACGACGTTAATGGAAATGTAGGGGGGTAGAGAATATGGTGAAATGGTTGAATGGCTTTTCTGGGTGGCTCAGTCATGGTTATAGGCTAGCCTTGGCATAACTAGTAAGTAGGGCTGAAACGAGTCCAGATTTTCTACCCGGGTACCCGTTCTGCAACTACTCGCGGGTACCCGGGTACTCGCATTACCGATATAACTATATAGTATAGACTATAGACGTATGGTAACTTGGTTAGTACCTACTGTAGCATGCCATCCTCCCTTGGTTGATTTTCGGGGGAAAAATAGCAACGTGACGTACATACCTGTGAGGTTTGTTGCATAAGGGTCGGGTGTTTACACGTGTACATGGTTACGTTTAGTCTTTTCAATCTACCAGGGGAATTTGTGTGCGCAAATACAGTGCAGAGCTTTAAGACAGCTTTGAAGTACGACTAGTGTACTTCCAACGCTCTCTCTTCCGCTGCGCATATGCCTAAAAAGCTCTGCAGTGTATATATCCAGATCCAGACCAGATCCAGAGATTTTCCCTTCAAACGTTTATAAATTTGGAGACCGTTTACACGTCTTACGATCATGCCAAATAGAAAAGAAGTTGATCATATGAAATACACTACTTTAACTGCATGAATCTGATGATCAACACATTGTGTAAAAGAGCAAGAGCTAGGTCTAATCTATTTAGAAAATTTCGGTTGCCATTTTGAATTATTACAGACTAATAACTCCATTGGGCATGACAGTTTTTTATTGCATTATAATTTATTCTATGTAACTCTTAGTTCAGTGATTAACCAAAACATCGGTAAGGCTTGTGTCTGTAATAGACACGACGCTATGACGTCATCAACAGCTTGTCAATTAGTTTCTTTGTTGTTGCAATATGGCAGAATTCAATATGATTGTGTTAACTCGGACCTTTTTTCAGCGAGGCTATTCGAGGTGTACTCTTAAAATGCATTACATTTTAAATAGTAATAATAATTCCAACAGACCAGCGATAAATCATTGAACACACGGAATAAGTTCGCGCCACCTAATTGCGCATCGTGTTATAGATATGCGTATTAATTGGCCTCACGCTTGTCTTATTTTCTTAAGTTACCGTGGACAAAATCTGAGGTAATCCGATTGAAGTGTAAATTAGCTAACCTGATATTATTATTTTATCGTTTTTGATTGGATGTTCTCAGAAAATATTTACATGAACGTCATAAGATCATAGGGTTTAATCAGAAGCAAACCGAATAGTTCGAGGTCAGAAGGTTAGTAAGCGTTTCAACTGTCAAAGTTGCGAAGGAAGCATTATTTCGTAAATAAAATTGTTCATTAGGCATTTGCAGAGACCATACATACATGTATGTATGGTCTCTGGCATTTGTTGTGAAAACAGATGATAATAGACTGAACTTCTTTTACGAAAGCTTTACAGAACGACAAAACGCAGCGAGTATCAAATACTGGAAACATCTGAAAAGTATATAGAATTGTTCACATAAAACACTTCATTTTAATGGCATAATTTCGTGTTTTAGCTCCGTGTACACGCTTACAGAAAATCAGTAAACTCGCGACCCAAACTTTGTTACAAGTCTGTTATTTTGTTTCATACATGGCTATTCAAGCTTTATCTGCTTGTAATACTTGAATAAATGTTTTCTTGAAAGTGTTTGTCGAGCTCAGTTACAAAAATTAACAACTAGATTCTGCTTAAAAAATTACATATCGGGTAACGGGTAGTGATTTCGTACCCGGGTACTCGCCAATTTCTACCCGACCCGCGAGTACCCGAGTACTCGTTTCAGCCCTACTAGTAAGCCAGAGGTCCTGGGTTCGAGTCCCACCTGAGTCACAACTTTTTCACCAAGTTACATTTGGCACCCAACGTAAATAACGCTTCGGGTAGTTTAAATGAAATATAGGTAAAAATAAGAAACTCGTGGAGTACCGGTGTTCTTTGAGTTTGAGTATAGAATTCGGGACGAATTCTTGTGTAGCCGAGGGGGAGTGTGTAGCCGGGTAGAGAATATGGTGAAATGGTTGAATGGCTTTTCTGGGTGACTTGGTGGCTCAGTGGTTATAGCGTTGGCATAGTAAGCCAGAGGTCCTGGGTTCGAGTCCCAGTTGAGTCACAACTTTTTCACCATTAGTTACACAAACAACCCTTATTGTACAACATCTAACATTCTTCAATACTCTCCGGCCAATATTAATTCATTGCGTCCCCATGCATGTTTATTTACTTTTCAAGGGTACAAACAAATTATTTACGAATAGGAATAACACACGCAAAAGTGTACTAATCAACTGAAATGCATCAACTTCACCGCATCATTCATTCTTCAGATAGGGAAACAATTTCAGATTGGAAAATGGACCTTGGGTCGACACTCTCAGATTAGACCTAAAACCATGTATTTCAAAATCTTACAGTCAGTATATTTGTATGTGAAAATTTGAATAGTAAGCTACGTTAAATACAAAACCTTTACGGTTGGGGACTATACCATCCAATTTAGCGGAACAGATACATTACAAATAACAGTTTAAAATAATGCAAGACGACTTTAAAATTTACCATACATGCAATTTAGATAGTTTTCAATCAAACTAAGTCCATGATGAATATATTGTAACGAATCGTAATGACAAAATAGTCTACTTGACAGTGCATCAGATTTGCATCTACACATGAATGTAATGTATCTGTTTCTAAATTGTTAGTGAGAATCAATGCATTTTAAATCTTAAAACACTTTCATTGAACTACAAATATTGTATTTTACGGTTGCTATCACTTTTCTGGGAATTGATAGCTTTATAGACACCCGCATCGCCCTTAATTATTCAATCCTTACGTATCTGTTTTTGTAACGTATCTGTTCATATTTAGATCAAATATGCACGTGTAAGCATGAATTTACGTCTCGACCTCTCTATATTTTCTCTTGGGAAATAGTAACAAGGGAAGATTTGAATTGCAGAGTAAGTAAACGCATGTCATAAGATTATAGGTTGATTAAAATGTGTATGCAGTCGTAACGTATCTGTTCTTCAACTAATACTTTCTGCTATCCGGAATCGTGGAATGTGCAATACTAGTAACACATTGTTTCAAATGTGATCAAGTTGTTGTTGCCAGTTTCTTTACACTCCGGACCAGATATTAAAACCACTTAGCAGTTGGAAAACAGTATTCAAGTACTATACTGAGTGTGACAATATCGCTGTAACGTATCTGTTCGGAAACCCGTAGACAGAGTTCTATGGTCATTTGTAATTTTGTTTTAGGTTTTGGACAAGTGAAAGTAGGAAATTACAGAAAATTTCGAGAAAATGTAACTAAAACGATATTTTTTGTTGCCAATAATATCGTAAAAGATTACGGCACCATGTATAGTTCATGGTAGTGGAGACAGGGTAATTGACCATTATATTGGATGACTTTGACTACCATAAAATAGACACAAACAATGACGCAATCTCAAAAATATATGGATGTAGATTGGTGACCCTACGTATCTGTGAGTAACAAAAGCAGAGCATATCACAGTATGTTAAAATTGTTATTCGTTTAAGGTGCTTGCTACACTGATTTTGTGGAATTTTATCCTTATATGAAGAATGAGTCGCATATAAAAATAAGATTTAGCTGTTTAGATGTCAGCTGCTTTGTTTGATACATTTAAAAAGTATCGGAAAATGCGGAGTAATATTAGTCCGCCACCCAAAATGTCATTGTTATGGTCAGGTTAATGTCATAAGAAATGGTAAAGTTTACCCTAACCATTAATTCCTAACCCTAGGTTTTGGTGGCGGACTAATTGTTAACCCTAGGCGAAAATGTTGGTTTATGGAAGAGAAATTAACTCTGGACTGTTCGCTTTTGCTTGTATACTCATTTGGTCGCCATTTTGAATTTCTTGTTTGCGTAGGCACACTACCTCTGACGCCGTTCGTGCCGTTGGCCATCGATATCGCGCAAACAGGTCGTTTTTGTTTAAATTGTTACGTTTTGAGGCTATCGATGGCCATCGATACAGTACCTGAACGCACTACAGTTTACATTCGCTACATGCATGTAAATGTCAAACATTCATAAATATTTTGTTTGATTTTCAAGTGAAGTTAAAGTTGTGTGAACTGAGTTTTTCTCTGGAACTTGGAAGGTAAAATCATCCTGCTTCAATTATTTTTTTGTTTTTTATTTATAGTCTGCTTTACACCCCTTTGGGGTATTACTAGCAGAGCTGCATCAGGGACTGAACCCTGCCTGTCACTTTATCCTGGCACTGACAAACCACAGTTGTAATGCTAACACGAAATCCTGAGCGCCAAGGAGGACCGAAGCCATAACTACCAATTTATAAGTCTTTAGTTTGACGCGGCTGGGGATTGAACCTGCCACCTCCCGCACTACAAGCGGACGCTCTACCACTGAACCATGCATTCACCAGCTCTTAAACTTCAAATGGATAATAGTTTCCAGTATTTTTTTAGGGTTGTAAATTGAAAATGGGATGTACAGTTATTATACATATTACAGTAGTGTACTGTATTAGATCTTGTGAAAAATAGGTAAGCCCGATGGGGACTTGAACCAGGGTCTCTGACGGAAAGGTCATGCCAGCACTGACTAACCACTGAGCTATATATCATAATGGTACAGGATCTGGTACTTATTTGTTTTCAACCAAGTACATGGGCCTCCTTGGCCTTGCGGGTATATAAGTTATTGTGACTGACAATCACTAAGTTCCACACAGCTGTGGGTTCGAATCCCGGTCTGGGCACTTCAGGTTTTTCAGCTGCACCTCAGTTTTTGGAGGGAGCTGTGCTGGCGGGACCAAGTGTCCTGGTAGCGCCATGCAAGCAGGATTGGTCTCTCCCATGGGATGTAGAAGATGGTACACCTTTTCTTAACTTTTCACTCAACATGCAAAGCCTTACTCTTGCCCATACTCTTTTCTGCCTTTACTTTTTCGCTTTATATATTTTTTCTTTCTTATACTTGCGCTCTGTTAAATAATTGTCAAGTGTTACAGCTTAACTCTTTCCTCCCTGAAACTTTAAATGGACAATCCCAGTTTCCATTTTAGTCTCGTCCATTTCTGACTTTTAAGGGTTGTTTTTGTGAATGTTTGGCATTGTGACAAACAGTGAAGACCCTGATCAGAGGGCTCCTTTCGGAGCCCTCTGATCAGGGTCTTCACTGTTTGCATAGGACAAGTGTACTATTCACATGTACACTGTTTGAAAAGCACGCCTATATGCGGGACTAGGGTTCAAAGAGTTAACATAACAAGCCTTCAAGTTGGCTTGCTGAATGTGTTGGTTTTACCCATTGTCCAATTTGTGTGTGATCTAGTGGTATGACTTTAATCCTGCTAGAGTATATGAAGATGACTGGTGAAAAGTCATGGCTAACCAGGAATTTGAACCCACCCAGGGTCTCTTGAATACTTTGTGCCTCTAAAGCACTCTAATCACTGCCCCATCAAACCACAAAATCTTGGACTAATTGATTTTCCACCAAGTTTGTGTACATCACCACACTCAATCAAGCTAAAATATGGCATAGATGATAGCTGATGCCTGTCGGTCGGTCTGTCTTCCTCTAAGTGTACATGTAATTAGCTGGATGTCACAATTTTTATGACTGAAAAACAGTGTTAAAGCAATATAAAATCATACAACTTCAAAAATCAAGTCTGACCTTCTGTTTGGTTTCTTAGGTGATAACTCAAATAACTTTAAATGCTTAAATTTCATCATATTTGATAATTAAGATGCTTTGTGGCCTGTAAAGTTGAACGTTTTTTCGATTAATCATTTTTACTATTTTGGGTGCATTTTTGTCCCTTACAGATGTATCTTAACTCTTTCCTCCCTGAAACGTTAAATGAACATTTCCAGTTTCCAATTTAGTCTAGTCCATTTCTGACTTTTAAGGGTTGTTTTTGTCAAAGTTTGGCATTACGACAAACAGTGAAGACCCTGATCAGAGGGCTCCTTTCGGAGCCCTCTGATCTGGGTCTTCACTGTTTGCATAGGACAAATGTACTATTCACATGTACACTGTTTGCAAAGGACGCCTATAAGCGGGACTAGGGTTCAAAGGGTTAATTGTGTCTGTGGAACCCTTGTTAACCCATTACCGTTTAGCCTGTTTCTAGTTTTCAAGACATGCAAGAACTAAAAGCAAGTTGAAAGTAAAGCAGAATGTGCATTAAGGCACATTCTACTTTACTTTCAGCCTGCTGTAAGCAGCCATCTGCCTAAGAATAAAAAATACCCATTTAGAAAATAGCACTGTTTCTATATCCTGGCAGATAGTAGCCTAAAGCAGGCTGAAAGTGAAGCAACTGAGAATGCACCTATATTTATTAAAAGGCACATTCTGCTTTACTCCCAACCTGTTTTAAGTCGTCACCTGTCATCAAAACTAGAAACAAATTATGGGGCAATGGGTTAACTTCAAAATAAGAGTAAGTTGGACATATTAACCCATTACCCCATAAAGACGCCTTTTTACACCTTTAATTTATTCCTTTACTGAAGAAAATAGTTTCAATTTATACTGTTACAAATAAGAATCATAAGAAATATTTTCTATATTCTAGCAGAAATAGCTTAAAGCAGGTTGAAAGTAAAGCAGAATGTGCCTTATGGCGCATTCTGCTTTACTTTCAACCTGCTTTAGGTGGTCACCTATCTTTAAAACTAGAAACAGGCTATGGGGTAATGGGTTAAAGAAGGTTTGAGTTGCGATTAAGTTTGACTATGTTTCTATTATACAGGGGACAAAGTGTTTGTTCAGGGCTGTGCGGCCACACCCAACTTTCTACTGGAAGGCCTTGCTAGGTATGGGAAGCAGGCAGCTCTACAAGATGTACAGCTGATACATATTCCTACTGTAGGACCTGCCCTCTACAACGAACCGGAATATGAAGGTACAAGCAGAGCTCCAGATAAGGGGGGAATTTCAAAAACTAAAATATTTTTTTCTGCATTAAACCCTATGGTGTATACTACTCATTAGAATCGTCACTGAATTTTCAAATGAATTTTCTGTAATAGCTCTATTAAGCAGCCATTTGCAGTGTTATAGAAGGTTGACAGTTTAATGTAGGACACAAACATGCAAAAGACTCCTTCGGGAGCTTTCTGCATTACTTGTGACCTGCATTTAGACAGGGAACCTAACAGACACATTTTGCTTTACTTTTAATAGTGCTTTAACTCTTTCCTCCCTAAAACTTCAAATGGACAATCCCAGTTTCCATTTAGTCTTAAGTCCATTTCTGACTTTTAAGGGTTGATTTTGTCAATGTTATGCATTATGAGAAACAGTGAATACCCAGATCAGAGGGCTCCGTAAGGAGCCTCTGATCTGGGTTTTCACTGTTTGCATAGGACGAGTGCACTTTTTACATGTATACTTTTTGAAAAGGACGCCTATATGCGGGACTAGGGTTCAAAGGGTTAAGCTACTTTCTACCTGATAATGAAAGTATTAATGGGGTAATGGGTTAAGCCTATTACCCACAGTGTGACAGGAACATGCAAACAGCTTTGATCAAGATCAGATGCTGGGTAAAATTATCAGGATCAGAATTGTTTGATTCTCATTTTAGGGTTGTTCAGTCTATATGGAATAGATTAAGTCTAAATTTCTATAAGATCTGAATGTAGCATCTATGCAGCAGAGGATTCTGGTGTAGATGTAGTTGATTGATGAAAAGTTCTTTCCATGGTTTTCAGGAATTTTCAGGTCTAATTCTTTATTCATTGGTGCCAATTGTCGAGAAGCAATCAAAGAAGGGAGAGCTGATACCACGCCCATCTTTCTCAGTGAAATTCCACTTCTCTTCCGCAGAGGGATTTACAAGTACGAAGCTTATTACTTCTGTTGAAGATTTCATATTCTTTTAGACTTCCTATGATATAGTCAACAATATAAAAAAACGTTATCAAGCATAAATTATGAAATATGACAATAGCAGGCTGAAAGTAAAGTAGAAAGAAGCTTTCTGTTTTAATTTCAGCATGCCTTGAGCATCCACCTTTTAGGATGCAGGATCATCTCTTTACCCTCTAACCTGTTAAGTAAAGCATGATGTGCCTTAAGGCACATTATGCTTTACCGTCCTCCTGCCATAAGCTACCATCTGCTAGGATATAGAATATACTTCTTAAATTGCATATTCAATAAATTTGGCCTCTGTTTTCTGGGTGGTAGAATGATATTTATATTTATATTTTCAGACTTGATGCAGCGCTGATTCATGTCAGCCCTCCAGATCAACATGGATTCTGTTCTCTTGGTGTTAGTGTTGACTGTACCAGGTCGGCTGTCCAGGAAGCTACCTATGTCATAGGTTGGTGACTCAAGTCTATATTCAATTGTAAACCCTTGAAGGCTTCCCTACCTCACTCCCATACCTTGTTTTAAATATTTAAGACCATTTAAGGCAGGTTGAAAGTAAAGCAGAATGCACCTAAAGATGTAATCTGCTTTACTCTCAGCCTGCTTTAAACTATAGTCTACTAGGATAGAGAAATGATATCTTACTGTGCAAATTCATAAAGTTCTGTATAAAATTGAACTATTTTCTGTAGTGGAGGAATAAATTAAAGGCTTGAAAAGGTAAAGTTATGGGGTAATGGTTTAATAATATACATGTACATGTATAGTGTAAAGATATAACTCGACTCAAGAGAAGCACATACATTTAAGACAGTAGGTCTCTTAAAACGGACTGAAAGCTTAAACAGAAATCGCCTTCAGGGGCTTTCTGCTTTACTTTCAATCTGCTTGAGGCATTCACATGTAGAAGCAGTTTACCAGGCCCTCTAATCATGGTCTCCACTGTTTGTTGATATTGCAATATGTTTTTCAAATCAATCCTAAATAGAAATGAACTAGACTTAATGGGAAACTGGAAGTTTCCATTTGAGGTTTCAGGGGCAAATGATTTTATGACACATCACTCAGGAGTGGTATAAGAACATTGTTTGTTTATTTTCTAGCCATGGTAAACAAGAACATGGCTAGAATAGTGAGTGTTTGTTTATTTTCTAGCCATGGTAAACAAGAATATGGCTAGAATAGTGAGTGTTTGTTTATTTTCCAGCCATGGTTAACAAGAACAGGGCTAGAATAGTGAGTGTTTGTTTATTTTCTAGCCATGGTAAACAAGAACATGGCTAGAATAGTGAGTGTTTGTTTATTTTCTAGCCATGGTAAACAAGAACATGGCTAGAATAGTGAGTGTTTGTTTATTTTCCAGCCATGGTAAACGGGAACATGGCTAGAATAGTGAGTGTTTGTTTATTTTCCAGCCATGGTTAACAAGAACATGGCTAGAATAGTGAGTGTTTGTTTATTTTCCAGCCATGGTAAACAAGAACATGGCTAGAATAGTGAGTGTTTGTTTATTACTAGCCATGGTAAACAAGAACATGGCTAGAATAGTGAGTGTTTGTTTATTTTCCAGCCATGGTAAACGGGAACATGCCTAGAACAGTGAATGTTGTTTATTTTCAAGCCATGGTAAACGAGAACATGGCTAGAACAGTGAGACTTTGTTTATTTTTCCAGCCATGGTAAACGAGAACATGCCTAGAACACATGGGGATGGCCAAATTCACATGTCACACATAGACTGTATGGTAGAACACAACTGTCCTCTACCGGAGATAGCGCCAATCATCCGAACACCAGAAATCAATGCCATTGCCGGGCTGATAGCCGATAATCTAGTACAGGATGGAGCTACCCTACAGACAGGTATAGTCCCAATTAACCCATTACTCCATTGACGTAGTGTTGAAGAAAGGTGACCACTTAAAAGCAGGTTAAAAGTAAAGCAGAATGTTTAACTTTCAGCCTGCTTTACCTAATTATACCATAGCCTGTTTCTAGTATTGTAAATTTCAAGTAGATATTTCAGTTTCTTATGGTACTTCTTCATGACAGTTTAAAGTGGAACTATTTTCCTCAGAGGATGAAAAAACTAGAAGCGTAAAAAAGAACATTTATAAACCTTGACCTGATTTGGACCAAGAATATTTAAAATGACTATTTCTGGATTACCTTTAAGGAGCATTCTGCTATTCTTTTCACTAGAATGTAGAATATATTTCTCACATTGCATATTCATTATACAGTAAAACCTCTCTTTTACGGACACTACAAAGAAGGCTCGTTTAGTGTATAAAAAACAGGTGACAGCTTAAAGCAAGGTGACAGTAAAACAGAAAGCTCCTACAGGAGCTTTCCGTTTTACTGTAACCTTGCTTTAAGCAGTCACCTGTCAGAAACACCTAATAATCAATACAATTTAGTGGTCGTAGTAGAGAGGTTTTTACTGTAGTTCAAATTAGAATTATTTTCTTCAGTGGCAGAATAAATTAGAGGCCCAAAAAGTGCTTATTTATGGGGTAATGGATTAATCATCATTTGGTATATTTTAGGTATTGGTAACCTACCGGATGCTGTACTACACAAGCTTAACAACCACAAGGACCTTGGCTTCCACTCAGAGATGGTCAGTGACACAGTGGTCATGCTTGTAGAGAAAGGGGCAATCACAAACGCCAAGAAGTCAATACAGACTGGCAAGATCGTCAGTAGTTTTGGCATGGGCACAAAGAAACTCTACTCATTTCTTGATGACAACTCCTTTGTGTGTAAGTAAAGTAAAGCTTCTTCACAGCAAGTCTTACAAGTACCTTTTTCATGTTGTGTTGTTAAAACTGAATTTGCTGTAATAACAAATTTTGTAGCCATTGAAACTGGGTTTACTCTTTTGTGCCAAATTAGTTGTGAGATTTTTACCCCTACACCGTTTCATTGTCATCTGCTTCAATATTGCTGTCTGCAATATCGTTTCAAAGTTATATTTAAGGCAGTATGACTGAAGAACTTTCAAAAAGAATGTCAAACAGGATGGATCCTGATCAGACGCTGCATTACGCAGCATCTGATCAGGATCCAAACTGTTTGCAAACATACATTTTGGCGTCATTGAGAGTGAAATGGTTATGCTACTTTTATTAACCCTTTACCCCATAGAAGCGACTTTTAGCGAATCTGATTTATTCATCCGCTGAAGAAAATAGTTCCAATTTAATAATTTAATATATATTATAGGGAAATTTTTCAATATATTCTAGCACAGGATAGCTTAAAGCAGGCTGAAAGTAAAGCAGAATGCGCCTCAAGCGCATTCTGCTTTACTTTCAACCTGCTTTAAGTAGTAACCTATTTTCAATTCTAGAAATAGGCTATCAGGTAAAGGGTTAAGGAAAAAAGCATGTATATCTCTACAGGCAGATTGTTGCTTAGTGCAGGGAAAAGGGCAATCCCGAAAGCTCATTTTTATCCATCAATAACTCTTTCACTGCCAAGGAAGACAACACTGATATTTGCATCAGTTTTGAACCAAAATGTTTGACACTCAATGTTTCTTAAGTAAAAAATCACATATACATGTAATTTATATGGTATTTGACAGTGTATACCAAACTCAGATGCAGAGCCTGGAATGACAATGGTGCTTGGTCTGAAAAATGATGTCATGCAATAAGGCAGGTTTTGTCAGGGCACAGCTCATAAATATATCTCTTTGCACGGCTAAAAGCATAACATTACAACTTTTGCCAACAGTTTAGATCCTGATGAGATGCCAAATTATTTGACACTTTGGTTTTAGTTTGAAAACAATTTAGAGCAGTTACCGGGTACATACAAATGCTGCTGATGACAACATTAATAACCATTGAAAGTGTTAACCCATTACCCAATAAATAGGCCTTTTTACACCTAATTTATTCCTCTACTGGAGAAAATAGCTCTACTTTATACAGTCATGAATATGTGCCATAAGAAATAGTTTCTATATCTTAGAAGATGAAAGCTTAAAGTAGTCTGAAAGTAAAGCAGATTGCGCCTTAAGACCCATTCTGCTTACTTTCAACCTGCTTTAAGTGGTCACCTGACTTCAAAACTAGAAACAGGCTATGGGGTCATGGATTAAACCATACTAGTAAATTATATTATTCAATTTCAGCTTTTCAGGAGTGTGACTTCACCAATAATATCTCCCTGATAAGTCAAAACCCGCGAGTTACAGCCATCAATACATGTCTAGAGATTGACCTTACAGGTCAAGTATGTTCAGACTCCCTGGGAACAACCATGTATTCAGGTACGTCCTTCACGTAACACACTGAAATCTTTTATCAACCAAATAAATATGATCGCCAAAAAATTTCTGACTCTAAAACAAATGATGGGAATTGTACCGGACCCCAAGGTTATACATTTAAAGAGTTTGAGTTGAGTCCGAGATCATTTTCAAGCATTTGATTGGTCAGCAAAAGCTCAAATCTGACCAATCAAATGCTTGAGAACGATCTCAGACTCAACTCAAACTCTTTATAACCTTGGACCCAGATATATATTGATAATCTCACACTTGATAAACCAAGAGTTGAGATGAGGGGACTGATAGTTTATGAAATAAATGTAGTAAAAGTAATAACGACAATTGAGAGTATTTTATAATGATCAAGCAAGATTGACAGTCTCTCCTATTGCTATAACTTTCTACAATTGGGATAACTTAAAGCAGATTCAAGTAAAGTGGAATAGGTGCTTTCTGCTCTACTTTCAGCCCAATTTCAGCAACTACCCGTCACGGTCTTTAATACTGAAAACAAGCCATTGCTGATTAAATTCAGTAAAGTTTCTCACTTTATTATTCTATTAGTTTTGATATGCCCACCTCTAAAGGTGGTTGTATATTGGCGTGGCCCTGTCCATCCATCCCTGAATACATTCTTTTGTTCGTCCATCAACATTTTGTTTGTCCAGAATTTTTCTGGAAAACTATCAAAACTATCAGAAAGATGTTAATGAAACTTCACACAAATGTCATATGTATAAAGATCTGAGGCTGAGTCAAGTTTGTGGTTCGAATTTTCCTTACAGAGTTATCTGTCCCTGATGTACTCAGATATGCTATAAAAAGAGCCGGTGGGCATATTATGTACTGTTTGCGGTGCTCTCGTTCAGAATTACAGTTGACCAACAAGCCATGAACATTTTCTGTTGTAGGGTTTGGTGGTCAGATAGATTTCATCCGAGGAGCAGCATTGAGTTTAGATGGTGAGGGTAAACCAATCATAGCTTGTACCTCTACAACAGATGATGGTATTTCCAGGATTGTGCCCTTCCTGCAAGAAGGTAAAAGTGCTACACTAGGGAAAACCCATGTGCTTAACCTATTGAGCCCAAGAGACCATTTATGTCCTTTAACATATTTACCCCTGAAACCTTTGAATGACACTTCCAATTGAGTCTAGTCCATTTTAGACAAGTTAGGGTCGGTTTCAACAAAATGTCAAATGGCAAACAGTGAAGACCCTGATCAAGAGGGCTCCTGCAGGAGCCCTCTTGATCAGGGTCTTCACTGTTTGCGTATGACAAGTATACTCTTCACATGTACACTGTTTGTTAATGATGAGTATACTCCTCACTAGGGTTATATGTGTTAAAGCAGATAGCTCCTAATGCATTTTCAGCTTGTATTAATTTTAACTCTTTCCTCCCTGAAACATTAAATGGACAATTCCAGTTTCCATTTGAGTCTAGTCAATTTCTGACTTTTAAGGGTTGTTTTTGTCAATGTTTGGCATTATGACAAACAGTGAGGACCCTGATCAGAGGGCTCCTTAGGAGCCCTCTGATCTGGGTCTTCACTGTTTCCATAGGACAAGTGTACTATTCACATGTTCACTGTTTGAAAACAACGCCTATATGCGGGACTAGGGTTTAAAGGGTTAATTAACCAATTGAACCTAGTGATGAACATAAATGTACTTACCCTTTACAAACAGTGCACATGTGGGAAGTACATTTATCCTAGACAAACAGTGAAGACCCTGATCAGAAGGCTCCTCTAGGATTTATACAATTGTATACATTACAGTTTAGAGCCAGATTAGACAAATGTAACTCAGACTCTGATCAGTCTTTAACTGTTTGCCAATGAGTTTATAACAAGTGTTTTGAAGAAACCCGTTAGTTTCTACATTTTAATATATTGCATTTTGTTTTGATTAAATTGGAAAAAATAACAACAGAAACTAACCCTCAAATCGGGTTAAAAATAAACTTTACTAGCATCTTGCACAAAATAAGCACTGGTCCTAAACACAGTGGTGTATACTGTAAGAAGATGTTATTCTTCCCCACTTAGCGGGGAGGGGGAGGGCGTGAAATTCTATACTTTACAAGCCTGTATGTTTTACACTCTAGGGACCTGGGGCCCGTTTCATAAAACTTCTTACGACAAATGTTATCGTAAGTCAAAACTTTAAAATACATTTAATTTGTGATTTCTCTATCTAATCCTATCTTGTGACATCTTTTTGGAATCGTCTTTTCAAGACGATTCCAAAAAGATGTCACAAGACAGTATTAGATGGAGAAATAAATAATTATTGATACTATTATAATCTGACTTACGACAACATTTGTCGTAAGAAGTTTTATGAAACGGGCCCCAGGCTATGGAGAAAGGATTATAGTGGGAGTTAAGTGTAGCAAGGTGTAATAATTAACCCTGTCCCTCAATATGAGGCGCTTATGAGTCATAGAAGCGCCTTTAAGCGCATTTAATTTATTCCTCCACTGGAGAAAATAGTTCCAATTTGTACTGTCATAAATATATTTTACACTAAATGTTTATTATATTCCAGCAGATGACAGCTTAAAACAGGATGAAAGTAAAGCAGAATGTGCCTTAAGGCACATTCTGCTTTACTTTCAACCTGCTTTAAGTGGTCACCTTTCTTCTATAACAGAAGAAGGCTGTAAGATAAAGGGTTGATGTGTATTTTCTTGTTTCAGGAGCTGGAGTTGTGACTACACGAGCCCATGTTCACTACATCGTAACAGAGTATGGCATAGCCTATCTGTTTGGTAAAAACCTCAGGCAAAGAGCCCATGAGCTCATTAAAATAGCCCATCCCTCACAGAGAGAAACTTTAGAAAAGGCAGCCTTTGAGAGGTTCAAGTGTATGCCATCACCGTGAACAGTGTAGAATAGATCTGTGTTGGAGCTATTCTGATTGCTTAAAGCAGGTTGGAAGTCAAGCAGAAAGCCCTTTAACCCATTACTCCATTGCTTGTTTTCAGTATTGAAAACAGGAGTTAGCTTAAAGCTGGCTGAAAGTAAAGCAGAATGTGCCTTAAGGCACATTCTGCTTTACTCTCAGCCTGCTTTAAGGTACCATCTGCTAGGATATGTAAATATTTTTATGGTGTATATTCACAGCCATGTAAAGTGGAAATAATTTCTTGATTGGAGGAATAATCTAAATGCTTTAAAATGAGTATCTATAGAGTAAAGGGTTAATGAGTGGTCTGCTTTACTTTGCCTGCTTTGACAGTCTCCGTCTGTGCCATTAGAACTTGGTTTGGATGATTAAACAGTTTCATATGGCTCTTTATGTGGACGTCGTAAAAGCTTGAAAAAGCATGTTTATAAAGAATAAGTAAAGATATCTAAAAGTGCTTGTTTGGAAAAGGTTAACGCTTCTTCTACTACAATTATAAGCGTATATTGAAGCTTTTTGAAAACAGTGAAGATCCAGATCAAACAGCTCCTAGTCCTAAAGGAACTGACTGATCAGGGTCTGCACTGTTTTCATAGAGGATCTTTCTGATATAAGTCTACACTCTTTCCTGGGGAAAAATGCTTATCTTTATTAGTCATTGCAGGAAACAATCCTAATTTTTATCACACTCTGTAGGAGAAATGCCTTTATTTTATTACCCAATGTTGGAAGTATCCTAGGTTCTTTAGGCAATGTAATGATTCAGATAAGGGGAGTACAGCGCTCCCTCTCTACAACGACACCCAAAGGGAGACAAACATTGTATGCGTTGTTCGGAGGGAGTCGTTATAGGGAGGGAACATATTTAACATTTGCAACAGCTTGAACCCAGATCAGACGCCGTGTAACGCGGCGTCTGATCTGGATTCAAGCTGTTTGTCATTTGTCATTATGTTTTTTTCTGTCAAAATGTCAATTATGTAAGATAAACAGCAGACAACAATTTTAAGTAGACGATGATGCATCAGTGCAAGCATAAAACATAATTTTCTTGGGAACAGAGGCGAATGTCGTTGTAAGGAGGGAGTCATTGTTCGGAGGGCCGTTGTAGAGAGGGAACGCTGTATTTCAAAAAATAAAATCTTTATTTCTTCATTAAACCCTATGGTGTCACTACTCATTAGAAGTGTCTCTTCGAGACGCTTCTAATGAGTAGTAACACCATGGGATTTGGTGCTGAAATGAGTGAGAAAATGTTGGATTTGTTCAGTTTACTCTCTCTTATCTGGAGTCCTGGATTCAGATGATAGATGTTAATAGTTGGTGGAGTATTCAGCAGGCGAAGGGTTAAGAGTGTTCTATGCGAAATTGTCCAGTGTTTCAGATAAGGAGAGTATTTCAAAAACTAAAATATTTTTGTCTGCATGGTGTCAATAGTCATTAGAATCGTCTGTTAGAGACAATTCTAATGAGTGGCAACACAAAAGGATTTGCAGCACACATGAGCGAGAAAATGGTTGGGATTTGTTCAGTTTACTCCCTCTTATCTGTAGCCCTGCTTTGTCTCAAATTAATAATTGCTGATCAGAACAGTTTGGGGAATGAAATTTCAGAAACATACATAGAAATGTGTCAGTTTATAGAATTCAAGGAACAATAATTTTGAAGCAAATGACATTTGTTCAGAATTTAAGTGCTGAAAGTGAAATTGGTGAAGATTCTATACCATGTGCCTAATACAACCGGGTGAAAGTGAAATTCTGTCACATATTACACAATTCAAAACAATCATAAATTAATAAACTCAATACACTCCATCGAGTAAACTGAACAAATCCAACATTTTCTCGCTCATTTCAGCACCAAACCCTATGGTGTTACTACTCATTAGAATTGTCTCTTCGAGACGATTCTAATGAGTAGTGACACCATAGGTTTTAATGCAGAAATAAAGATTTTAGTTTTTGAAAGATTCCCCTTATCTGCAGCCCTGAAAATAGTTTGAATGCTAAATTACTATGATGTTATGGAGTAGATTGGCTAATAGTGTTTATTCCCATTTCTACATTTTTAATTTTTTATATATAATATATACAAATGATTTACAAAATTAATGACCTAGTAGTTTCTTAATAAGCAACTTTAACCTTTATATTCAAGCTCTTGTCAATATGTGATTTTGATTTGATTTTTAATTGTTCATTAGTTGCATATATATCTTATCTACTTTATATGTGCCCTATCACATATATATGTGTGCTGGCATACTTGTGCGTGTGTCCAAGTGTGGGTCAGGGCTGCCATAAGTTGGCATGAAAAATCCTAAGATTTCACAAGTGTGATTTTACGAATTGTACCTCTACCACATTGCATGTTTCTGGTTTTGTTGACAAGTGACTACTTAAAGCAGGCTGGAAGAAAAGCAGAATGCGCATTAAGGCGCATTCTACTTTACTTTCAGCCTGCTTTAAGCTCCAAAGTATCAGAAAAAAATCCAAAGATTTAGGAAAAATCCCGAGAAATGGCAGCCCTGGTAGGTGTATGTGTATTTGCAGGTTGTGCTTTCTGCGGGCAGTGTTTACCTGGATCAGCCAACTGTTTGTTACTTGTCAGTTCAATCCATTACCCTATAAGTACGCCTTTAATTTATTCCTCCACTGCAAAAGATATTTCCAATTTATAGTCATGGATAAACGCAATAAGAAGTGTATTCTACATTCTATCAGATGATTAGATTAAAGCAGACTGAAAGTAAAGCAGAATACACCCAAGGCACACTCTGCTTTACTTTCAACCTGCTGTAAGTGGTCATGTCCAAGTTATGGGGTAATGGGTTGAGCACATTTTTGTAAGCTACTGCTGCTCAAAACTCATCCTGATCGGATGCTGCGTTTCCGACTCAGCAACTGATCTTGTGTCTGTATTGGTCTCATTGTACTTTACCAGCAACGCGGCTGGTACGTATCAAAAGGATTTTTTATAGCTAATGTGACTGTGTATGATGTATAAAAATTGATGTAACATTTTATGTTACGTCATATTATAGATAACTGTATTCCTTGAAAAAGCCTTACAGCAAACCAATAAAAATACAAAATCAATCTGGTGTTGTTTGTTAGTTAACCCTTTCCTCCTTTTAGCGAAATATGATTTATTCCTCCGCTGAAGAAAATAGTTCCAATTTAACCAGTCATGAATATGTATCATAAGCCGCGTCCGGTTTTCAGAGAACTCATATAGAACAAAAACGGTTGTCAGTTATAAAAATACGTCCGGTGTCCGAAATTCTGAGAGTCCGATATTCAGGGATTTTTTTGCATTGAACTTATAGGAGAAAAATATGGGACTTCGAAAATAGTCCGGTATTCAGGGGATTCCGGTTTTCAGAGAGTCCGGTTTTGAGGGAGTATCTATATTCTAGCACATGGAAGCTTAAAGCAGGTTGAAAGTAAAGCAGAATGCGCCCTAAGGCGCATTCTGCTTTACTTTTAACCTGCTTTAAGTGGTCACCTATCTTCAATACTAGAAACAGGCTATCGGGTAAAGGGTTAAACATGTTAGTGCTGTTGAATGATGATCAACACAGTGATCACAATAGCTCACCTTTGCAGTTTGTGCCAAGTGAGTTAAAAAAGAGGGATAACTTTGTTAAGCCAAATCCCAGGCTTACCTTCCTTGTTCTTATCCCTTTGATACTAAACAAGTATTCAAAGTTTCAAGTTAATACCTTAGAAATTGCATCTACATGTATAAAGCTAGGGCAATAATTCTCTAGAATGACCAACTCTAGGGTTACCTGCCTTGTAATGGGTTGCTCTTTTGAAACTGATCAAGTATTCAAAGTTTCACGATAGTACCTTAGAAATTTCATCTATAAAGCTAGGGCAATAACTCTAGACTGACAAACTCTTGGGTTACCTGCCTAGTAATGAGTGACTCTTTTGAAACTGATGAAGTAATCAGAGTTTCAAATGGATTCTTTTGATAGTTATTGGGAAATGTTGTCATAAAAAAAACTGAACGAACACTAAACTATGCACTAGACTACAACGGACAAAGTAGCTCATCTTAAATGGACATTACTGGTACACCATATTTTAATTAATTTTGGTGAGAGCATATAAATATGGGTCAGTGTTTGATTTCTAACCCTTTCAACCCTACAGCCCTCTGTAAAGATTACTGATTGCATATGCAAACAGTGTAGACCCTGATCAGAGGGTTCCTATAGGAGCCCTCTGATCTGAGTCTGCACTGTTTGATATTTTCATTGGTTTTTGTTGTCATACAAAAACTGTAACGGTAGACTGGTTCAAAATACCTGTACTAGAAGAGTCCAAAAGGATTATAAATACCCACAAGAGAAATTTAAGGTTGAAAGGGTTAATGTTGTTATAAAGTCAAACCTCAACATGACCTCACTGTTCTTCAAACTTACCTGTATACCACTGGTTGAAATACAATTGAACTTCGAAATCTCGAACTCGCTTAATTCGAACTATCAGATTTGCCGACACCTGAATTGCATTATTTCATGCTTGGTTAAGTTGAACATACCCATATTCCAAATTAAAACGTGGCTAAGCCACGTTTTAACTTGGAAATACGGGTATGTTCGACCTAACCGAATTCGAGATATCGAAATTCAACTGTTTGATACAGTAAAACCTCTCTTTTAACCCATTACCCCATAAATACCCTTTTAATTTATTCCTCTACTGAAGAAAAAATAGTTCCAAATTATACAGTGATGAATCTCTATAATAAGAAATATTTTCTTTATTCTAGCAGGTGGTAGCTTAAAGCAGGTTGAAAGTAAAGCAGACTGTGCCTTTAAAAGGCACATTCTGCTTTACTTTCAGCCTGCTTTAAGTAGTGACATTTCTTAATTACTAGATACAGGCTATGGGGTAATGGGTTAAGACCACTAAAACTAATGATACTTGATTGTATAAAAGACAGATGACAGCTTAAAGCAAAATGACAGTAAAGGAGCTTTCTGTTTACTTTCATCTTGCTTTAGCAACCATTTGACGTACACACCTAATAATTCACACAATTTAGTGGTCATAATAGAGCGGTTTTACTGTATGGAACTCAAAGTTTAACATACTTATACATGTAGTTCAAAGATAACATAGTTTAATTTTGAACAACGGATAAGTTCACCCCACCCCACTTAACAAGTCTCTATAGAAGCACCACAAAGGAATGTTAATTGATGCTCTTGAATACAGGTAGCAGCTTAACACTTTGAACCCTAGTCACACATATATGCATCATTTGCAAACAGTGTACCTATGAGGAGTACTCTTGTCCTATGGAAACAGTGTAGACCCTGATCAGAGGGCTCCTTTAGGAGCTCTTTGATCAGGGTCTACACTGTTTGTCATTTAACATATATTGTAAAAATCAACCATATAGCATTTGAAAATATAGGCCTAGGGCTTCCAATGCCTTCCATGCTTGATTGTATCTTTCTTGTCTTAAGGGGGTAGGTGCACCTTTGGAAAGTAATTATTAAATTCTTCAAACTTTGCATACAGACAGTAAAATTAGTTTCTATGACAAAACTGGTGAAAAAAGTGGGGGTACCGGACCATTCTTTTTCACAATTTGAGATTTTTCAAGGCTACCCCCCTAAAATTGAAGCTTCACAAAAACTCCTACTTTTTTGTACTACGGATTTTAAAACTTTATTTAAACAATCTATTTGTACAAAATGTATCCTAATTTATATTACCATAGTAAGAATAAACCCAGAAAATAAAGTTTTTTCAAGATCCACAATAAAAATGGTTGATTTCACCGGAAAGGAGTAAAGTTTACCCCACCCACTTTGTTATAATGGGAGAAAAAGGCACAGTGAAACTTGCCCTATAAATTGTAGCAAACTATAAATACCAAATTTTTTATTTGTTGATTTTAGCCTTGCAAACATAAAGTTTTAGTGAAATAGCAAATAAAAACACAGGGTCCCGGATCTTTAAAAAAAGATATAGATCATTTTATTAAGAAAATCCATTTTTTCTCATTTTTTCACTTTTTGGTGTATTTTTACCAAAAATATATTTTTTCAAAAAAATATCATTTGATCTATTGAATTATCTATAATTTATACTAAAACTGTACTACCATGAAAATTTCATGCTTATATTCTGAGAAATTGAAATGAAATCGGATGTAACAAAATGCAACCTACCTATGAAAACGGTGTATGCTGTAAACTACGAATAGGACATAAAACTTAAAAAGTCCCGTCCCGAACGAAAATCCAATTTTTTCCCGGGAAAATAGTATTTATGACTGTATGCATTCACCAAAAATGAGTTCTTAACATTTTTCGGAAAATGAGTTCGTAAAATATTTCGGAAATTTCATAATGCTCAAAAAGACAGGCCGACATCCTTAAGACTTTTCTTAGCATGTGATCTTGACCTTTGACCTACTTTTGCAAATAAGCATGTACATGTACATGGCCAAACATGTTGCTGGCTAGGGGCATTCATGTTTCACAAACACGTTGCTTGTTTTCTTAATTCATTTTATATCCCTTTTCATTGTTTTAGATGAAATTGGATTGCTTTCTTTAAAATTATTTAATTAGGAGTTTTTGGATTGTTGAATTGTGGTATGAATTTTGAGTATATTTACAGAAAATATTGATTTACATCATGTGCGAATGGCATTATCATTTGCAAAGAAAAAACATGTATATGATCATAATTACCACTGCTATTACATTTTTAAACCGGATGAATGTGAATTCCACAAAAAAAATATCTTTCTGGGTTATTTACCCAAAATAGGGGGTTATCCTCAATCTTCAATCCATGGACTCTTCGTCACTGATGACTCATTGTTGAGTAATGGTCTCTGATGTGTAAGTTTCTCTTCTGTAAATTTCTCTCATGTAAGATTATTTATATCTTAGTTGAGTATTTTGGAATGAGATTGGTCGCAGTCTGGTGGTTTCACCGCGAACCTGTCTGTTGACTGTATATAAAGCGCTACTTCTTTCTTACCATCTACATCTATGTGTAGTTTGATTTTAAAAAAAAGAGTTTTAGTGGAGTTCATTGTTCAACTTTACTGAAATGTATTTAAACAAGAAATATCTTTAAAAAAGATATTCGGCGGAATGAGTGGTTGAACTAAGGCTATATAGATGAAATTGGGTGTGCAAAATTAAATGAAATTGAGGTTTTCAAAGAATTGTAATATCTTGGATTGAAAAGCAAAAAAAATTGAAACAGTAACTTTTATTTAAAATGCACAACTATCATGTACAGAAATGCAAAACAGAACAATAATTTAACTCATATCCTAGCTACTGGTAGGAGATCCTCACATTAATCTATTGTTCTATATATCAAACTTCATTCATAGAGTTTCTTCAAACAAACTATAGCATACACAAATGTACAGATACAACAGTCTGCTGAACTTCGACTGCCACTCTTGTAAATAATGATGAAACAACACTTGAGGCCATTAATTTTATATATAATATTGCTTTAAATGTATGGTAAATGTGTACAAATAGTTAACAATTCAAACAAATTGGTAGTAAACAATTACAAAACACCTAGCTTCCTCTGTATATCTACATGGAGGAAGTATACCTGGAGAAGTATCCGGCCGGCTCGCGATTTATCTTGTCGTCCAAAATCGGTCAATCAGCGGCGCTCGTTTTTCCGAAAGTTAGGTGTTAATAGAAATGCTTTTAATGTCATCTTTTCGTTATAAATTTTAATACAGATGTTTTATTAGACAATAATCTTATGCGTAGTACAAAATTTGAGGCGATAGCTTATAAATTGTTAGTTTAGTAAGGTTTTGAAAATGAGAGAAAAACGTATTTTTTCGTTTACCTACGAAGTTTGGTGTTTAATAGAAATGCTTTTAATGTCATCTTTTCATTATAAATTTTAATACATATGTTTTATTAGACAATGATCTTATGCGTAGTACAAAATTTGAGGCGATAGCTTATAAATTGTTAGTAAAGTGAGGTTTTGAAAATGAGAGAAAAACGTATTTTTTCGTTTACCTACGAAGTTTGGTGTTAATAGAAATGCTTTTAATGTCATCTTTTCGTTATAAATTTTAATACAGATGTTTGATTAGACCATGATCTTACGCGTAGTACAAAATTTGAGGCGATAGCTTATAAATTGTTAGTATAGTGAGGTTTTGAAAATGAGAGAAAAACGTATTTTTTCGTTTACCTACGAAGCTTGTGTGTGTCTATATTTCTCTGCCACTGTCTGTTTGCCTCTTGTCTGTCTCTCTGTCTGTCTGTTTTTCTCTTATCTCTGTCTGTCAGTCTGTCGCTTCTTCTTTTCTGTATCCATCTTTCTGTATGAATGTCTGTCTGTCTGTCTCTCTCTCTCTCTGATGATCCTCATGCGGAGAAAAGGTAAAATGTGTCATAAAGAGCTTAATTTGAAAAAGGGGTAAACTATATTTCAAGAGACATACTCTATGAATCCGACATTTTTGCAGCCTGGTCTGGATTACAACTGTTTGCAATTGCAATAGTCATCATGTTACTGGTATTCAGTAATGAGAGGGTTAATCCAGTCATCAACCAAACCAGGTGCATTGATGTTGGTTTTTTTTTTTTTTTTTTTTTTAATTCAATTCTATTATCTTTATTTTTTGTGATTTGTATAATATATAGAAATCATGCGGTTACAGAAGTAAAAAACACATGTTCAAGTTACACGCACGGGTAGCATTGATCTTTTTTATTAAAGTGGAAACCCCCTGGAGTCCAGTTCCCTAACATGCACTTCATAGATAATCGGCATGTTCAAGAAGCATGGACTTCATGCTGGGAGAGGTTTATGACGCTTATAAATGGCCTGCTAATTGTGTACGGTTACGTAATGTGTCACATTCCTTTGTGATGTGTAATATGGTAGACATGTAGTTTACAGATGAATAGCCCTAGACGAGTGTCAAACATTCTGGATCCAGATCATACGCCGTGTTACGCGGCATCTGATCTTGATCCAAGTTGTTTGCAAAAAAAAAGTAAAGGCGCGATCAGCAGGCAAAAAGTTAAGCAGTCACTAAAATAGATTGCTTAAGGCATTGACTGCTTTATAATTTACTCCGTTAAATAAGACATAAGTAATATGTATATTTTAGTCTGGATGTAAAACTAACCCTAAATTCCTTTTTTTTTGAAGTAATATATTAATAATTCTAATTTTCCTTTCAATAATAATAATGATCACATACGACATAATAATACAGTTACAACTGTGGCCGTTTGATCATGGCCGTTTGACGCGCACTCCTTTCAAATGTCTCTTTACATACAAAATGGATTTTTTTTTGCCTCCAAGGAAATATTTCCTCCATATAGAACATTCTAACAATGCATGAACACATTTTTAGAAGTTTAGAAGTTTGCTTAAGTTTTTATACGGAAGGAATTCTTTTCTTACGCGAGTTGGTCTAGTCATTTCATTAGCCAGCAACCTTTGTAGGTCATCATTACTTTTTTCGCTTCAAGAAAACCCCTGGTATTTTTACAACCGAAAGATAAGTGTCACGGCTTTATATCAAGACTTTTTTTAAAAAATATATATATATATATATATATCGGACGAAAATTATGGATTAAATTCAAGTTTTTGAAACGGGACGTTGTATTTATTTCGCGATCGCCTGCTCTCGTTTATCGACTATTTCATTTGGCAATCGTTCTTTAACTCGCCATAAAATTTGTCGATTTCAAAAATAAACACTGGCATTTTCTACAACTGAAAGAAAAATATCTTAGCTGTCCTTTAAGACCATTGTTATGGAAATCGGCCTAAAATTGAGGATTTTATGAAAGGTTTTGTAACAGGGCGTGATATATTTTTGAGCGAGCGCTTGCTCCCTTTTATCGGCAAATTAATTTGGTAACCGCTCTTTAACTCGCCATAAAAATGATCAATGTAAAAATTAGATTATGTTATTTTCACAAGTGAAAGATAAATATCTTAGCCTTCTTTTAAGATCATTATAATGAAAATCGGGTAAAAATTAAGGATTTTATGTAACTTAAACTAACAGTAGGTAACCATTCAACACGATAAAAAACGCGATAGCCCGCTATCGGCGTACCGGTGCAGTTGAATTATCGATCGATTAAGCGTTATCGCGCATACAGGTATTGGACGACAACATTTTCGGGAAAATGCAGATTTGTGTATATGATTCTTCTCCAGGTATAATTCCTCCATGATATCTATAAAAAGATTTCAGATGTCATATCTTAAAATAGAAGTATAATTGCATCATCCCAGTGTAAACAGTGCAGTCTGTATCTCTAAATTTTACACTCACAGTCCACATCTGGTAAAACTGTACTTGGACATAGACCAGCCTACAGGGCTCCAGATAAGAGGGAGTAAACTAAACAAATCACATTTTTTCACTCCTTTCAGCACCAAACCCTATGGTGTTACCACTCATTTTTTTTGTCTCGAAGAGACAATTCAAATGTATAGTGACACCACAGGGTTTAATGCACAAATAAAGATTTTAAGTTTTGAAATAATTCCCTTATCTGGAGCCCTGGCTACTATCCAATCAGACTATTTAGTTTCAACAGGTGCTCTTAATTCTAAATTTCTGATCAAATATAATTGGTTGAAATGTGTGGCCAAATAGAAAGTGTGACTAAATAGAAACCAGTCAGCTCCGCCGAAAAACCCATTTTTAAAGGCTCAAAATATAGTAGAATTTTCCCCATACTTGAAATTAATATTTCCCATGAGAGAGAGAGAGATCTATCTTATTGTGTACTGCCCCCTGAGCTGATTTTTCGGAATGTGGGTGATTTTGACGAACGTGAAAATCAAATGTACACCGTTTGCAAATTCAAAACAAAACAAATCCAAAACTGACTCGACATGTACGCGGATATATCGAATAATGCCAGTCAGTAATGGCCAAACATGCGTATATTTTTCTGTGCCTTCTGTCTCTACAATTTGGCAAGTCTGAAGCGTTTCTAGAATGGCTTTTTGGGACAAAAGATGACACGACCACAGCGTCATCCCCCAGTAATGTCATCACAGCGTTGGGGCTGCGATTTGAAGTTCCTACAGTCGACGACAAGTTTATACAGTTAAAGAATGCCCTCGATGATCTATCACCGTTAGATGGATGCTATCACATTGTAAGAAGGCATTTAGAAGCTCCTATAATCACAGTTTTGGGGTCTCTTGCTTGAATGCGGGTCAAAACGATCCACTTCCTAAACGTCCCACTACCAAAACGACCTAAAGTCAAATCGGCCCATATTTGCCTTAGTGTATTCCAGTGTATTGGCAATTATATTAGTGACTGTGTTGTTATTACTGTAAATTTTCTCTTTTCCTCTAAAGAAAATTGTCACCAGCTGCATAGCTCATCAAAAGGTAAAGCTTCCACCTGCAGATGAGGAGGTCTTGGGTTTGATCACCTGCCAAGTCTTAATAGCTCAGTTGGTAGAGCGTCCACTTTCAAGGTGGGAGGTTTGTGGGTTCGATCCCTGGCTGGGGTCATACCAAAGACCATTATAAAAATGGTACTAGTAGCTCCCTTGCCTGAGGCTGATGTTAATTTTTATGCGATGTTGGGTTCAA
Organism: Gari tellinella; assembly: GCA_922989275.2. Lineage (NCBI taxonomy): Eukaryota > Metazoa > Mollusca > Bivalvia > Cardiida > Psammobiidae > Gari > Gari tellinella. The sequence goes on from OV277870.1 coordinate 48,406,585, forward strand.
TCACCTACCAAACCTTGATAGCTCAGTTGGTAGAGCGTCTCTTCGAGGCTGGAAGTTTGTGGGTTCGATCCCCGGCCTGGGTTATACTAAGGACCATTATAAAAATATAGCTCAGGATTTCGGGTTAGCACTCATGCATGTTTTGTCAGTATCAGGATAAAATATAAAACTATTTGTGGACAGGCTGGCTGTTCAAGTTATTTAAACCATCTGTACTTTTTACTTTTAACTGTAAATTTTGGTATATCTTTTACTTGCACATAGCAAATGTTTTTAAACACAGCGCCTGCTTGTAAAAATCGATTACGATTGTAAAGCAGTATAAAGTTGAAGTTGAAAATGGACGGCCGGGTTCGGTCCCTGGACAGTCTATAATAATTGATTGATCACATCAATGAAGGATTGTTGTCACAGACAGTAAACTTGTTGATCAATATCAGTTCTCCAATGAGTTTGATTATAATTGCAATTGGGCTATTTAGTCAAGAGTTATCTGCCCTTGATGGCTGAACATTCCATAATAAACAGCGTTTACACTCTAGTAAAGTACATTTTTCAATGGATTTTGATTATACATGTCATTGTGTCAAGAGTTATCAGCCCTTGATGTACTCATTTATGCTAGAATACATGTCATATTCCAATATTGTTTACATTCTAGTGTCTACAAATATTAATAGATTTAGATATACTTACATGTACATGTAATCTTGTTTTGATTATGGGTGAAGCTCAATGGTAAAACTATCAGGTTTCATTTCAACAGATGAGTGATATCAGGGCATTTAAGGCCCTCTTGTTTTCAATAGGCACGCTATGCTGTTCTCAAACTACATTTTTTCTGTCTGTAGGTTATTTACAAGCTAAAGAAGCGATGTGGAGAACTGTCAGAGGAAGAGCTTGGGAAGTTGTCAGTACAGTTACTGAACTGCCAGTCATCAGCAGAGAAAAGACAAACCTACCAGTGCACAGATACCATGGTGAGTGTATGGATGAACCGTTGTGGTGAATGCCTCTCTACATCAGCCGTCTGAACAACAATTCCTTCCATACAGCAATTCTTGCTGCTGTTCCCAAACCAACCCTTTCAGTGATGCAATAATTTATATTGTCTGCTTAAAATTGTCATCTGCGGTTAACATATGGAACATTTTGACAGAAGAAACATAATGACGAGTGACAAACAGCTTGAATCCAGATCAGACGCCACATTATGCGACTGATCTGGATTCAAGCTGTTTGCAAATTTATGTAAGCAGTCTTTTTTCAGCAATTTTCCCTCCCCTTTACAACTCCCTCCGAACAATACACACAATCTTTGTCTCCCATTGGATGTTTGTCTGGAGAGGATGCGCTGTATAGTGTATAAGGTTGAAACTTTTTACATCCCATTGACCAAGAAGAAGGTGGGGGAGTAGGTTGTAGATTTACGTTTGTCAGTCTGTCAATATGTACCATACATCTTTCCTGAACATTTTGTAGCACACACACATAAATGTGAGATTGAAACTTTATGGATATATAATTCAGGGCATGAACATGTGCGTAATTTACACCCTCTTATCTGGAGCCCTGCATTTCTTCACTGTAATATTTCCGATTTTCAGAGTCTTGCAGAATGTACAAAAGATATGGACGCGACAACATGGAACAGTTACCAGATTGTGGGTAATCGTGCCCGGGCATTGTGTTACGCCACACAGCAGCAGCAGTTTCGCCGACTGACTGAACTGACTGTGAACCAGCTGATAACTACAGCGCACGGACAACTCGAGTATCTCAGGCAGCTACAGGTAATAGCAAAGCTAGTTTAACTCTTTACCCCATAGCCTGTTTCCAGTTTTATCAACAGGAGATCACTTAAAGCAAATTGAGAGTAAAGCAGAATGTGCTGTAAGGTGCCTGCTTTAAGTTACCATCTGCTAGGATTTCTTATTGTGCATATTCATGTTTTTATAAAGTCACCAGTGGAACTATTTTTCTTTAACTCTTTCCTCCCTAAAACTTTAAATGGACAATTCCAGTTTCCATTTTAGTCTAGTCCATTTCTGACTTTTAAGGGTTGTTTTTGTCAATGTTTGGCATTATGACAAACAGTGATGACCCTGATCAGAGGGCTCCTTTCAGAGCCCTCTGATCTGGGTCTTCACTGTTTGCACAGGACAAGTATACTTAATACATGTACACTGTTTGAAAAGGACGCCTATATGCGTGACTAGGACTCAAAGAGTTAATGGAGGAATAAATTGAAGACGTAAAAAGGCATACAGTAAAACCTCTCTATTACGCCACTAAAAAGAAGGCTAATTGAATGTATAAAAGGCAGGTGACAGCTTTAAGCAAGGTGATAGTAAAACAGAAAGCTCCTTAAGGAGCATTCTGTTTTACTGTCACCTTGCTTTAAGTATTCATGAGAAAAAAAAGTTACTGATAACACACAGACAACTAGAGTATCTCAGGCAGCTACAGATAATGGCAAAGCTAGTTTAACATATTCTTTAGATTTTTTCAGTGTTAACCCTTTATCCAATGGCCTGTTTCTAATTTAGAAAATAGTTAACTGCTTAAAGAGGCTCGCAATAATTTATTGAGCTCTGGTGGGATTCGAACCCGGGGCCTGGCATGCGGGGAAAGAGAACAAAATAAGTAAACCCCTTAGCCCACTCGACCACCAGGGCTTTTCATATCTATGGGATCGATGTAACATACTTCAGTGTGTAGCGATGGAGAGTACATAATTCGGCTCGGTTTTATGTCTGAGCCCGTGATCAATTTCTGTTGACGCAAAGGATAAAGCGATGGAAAATATCTAAAAATATAAGATTTGAAGACTTTTCTTAAGAGTGTTTTTAGACTGATCATATGTTTGACAGTTTCTAATGCAGGATAATGCTACACATTTGGTTTTATTTGAGTATTTTCTTTTATTTTTGCTAATACACCATCTAGTTGTGAGTCGCTTTAAAGCAGGTTGAAAGTAAAGCAGAATGCGACTTAAGGCGCATTCTGCTTTACTTTCAGCCAGCATTAAGCTACCACCTGCCAGAATAAAGAAAATATTTCTTATGAAACATACTCAAGACTGTTTAAATTGAAACTATTTTCTTCAGCGGAGGAATAAAGTGGATGCGGTGAAAGCGTAGGAAAGCTTAACAGAGCTTGGTTCAAAGTGGGGACGCCATTCTTCACGGTCTGTCACCACTTGACACGCTTCGTTAAGATGTCTTAAGATTTGTTACGATCTGGCATGAAGATCTGACACGAGGTCAGATGCATTCATCAAGATCTGACACGCTTTGTTACGTTTTCATGAAGGACTCTCACGCTATTTATAGTAATTTAATCCATTAACTCAGAGCAATAGATTCATACCTTGGATATTTCGGCTTTAATGGATTAAATTACTATAAATGGACAATCCAGAGCAAGAGAACAATCTACATTGTTGGACTCTCACGCTTTCTCACGAATTGAGACGCTACGATCAAGGATTGACACGTTTTGTTAGGCTTTGTTATGCTTGGCAAGTTTCCTCACGCTCTTTCACGATCTCAAGGGCTAGGATGAAGTTATACAACAAGGAGACAAACATCATGTCTTCTTCAGCTAGATCATGCTCTGGTTCATCTGACGATCTTGACATTTTCCAATGCGTAACAAAGCTGAACAGAGCGTAACAATGCACAACAAAGCTTGATAATCTTATCAGAGCCTGATTTAAAGCGCCATAATCGCCAGGGTTAGAAATTAGCTAAAAATTACACTTGCATTTTTTTGCGAGTGACTTTTAAACTTACTTGCAAAATGCAAAAACTACTCGCGAAAGTTAAACTGTCATTCTGAACATACATGTATATGTTTTAACTTTTAAACCGACACTGACGTGTAGTAATCAAATACGATCTACCTACACTTCGTGTATTTCATAGTTGTACATTTGTGGTTACAGCTGACAAGGGATAAGATCTTGATTTTCATATCTATGTGTACATACCAAAGGAGTATTTTTCTTACATTTTATAATATTGGGGAGAATGCATGCTGTATGCACTAGGCAGACCGCACACGATTTCATTACTCGAAAATTAGGTCAGGTTTAGATTGCCAATCCGTCTACCATACAAACGTTTTTTCACTGGTCGTATATTTCAGGGCTGTGGTTAATAAACAGTATGTCACAGTAGAATTAGAAGTATACTTGTACTCGCGCGAGTCTTTTAAATGGAGTCGTCTTTGGAGAACGGTTTCGGTTGTTGCGTCTCAGACTCTGTGATAAGAATTGTTTACACATCGGAACTCCTAAGTAGCAAAGTGCGCGTTTCATTAGCCAATGAGAATTGGGAAAGTCCGTCATTACGTCATTCTTACAGACAAAAAAGAGGTTGAAACTGCCCGAGAAGCTATGATTGGCTTAAGAAAAGTATTCGCTTGTCTTCTCGTCCATTTCCGCCACTCGAAATGCTACGGAATAAACCGAGCATAGCCTTACAGACGCTATACTGTGTTTAGCTGCCGAAAAACCGTACTCGCATTTTTTTGCGAGTTTGTTGAAAAATCACTCGCAATTTACAAACTCCACTCGCATTTTGCGAGTATGCGAGCTTAAATTCGAACCCTGATCGCATCAAAGCGTAATAAAGTGTAATAAAGCTTATTAAAGCGTGATTTCAAGCATAACAAAGCCTGATCAAAGCAGGACCAAAGCGTGAGGAACCGTAACAATTCGGGAAATATTTCGTCCCTAAGCGGCAACCAATTCGTATCAGAGCGTAAGAGATCGTGATATTTTTGGAAAAGTTAACAAAAATGACGACGCTTTGCTCGCTGATTTGAAGCGCGGCATTCGCCGTTGGTGTGAACCTAGCATAAGTGGTCACCTGTCTTCAACACTAAAAACAGTCTAATATATGAAGGTTTAATGCAGGAGTAATACATACACATTACCAGTTGACAGTGCGATACAGAGTGATGTATTTAGCTCGAGACGATTTTGGCGGAAATAGCCGATCTGACGAGCGCCTTGGCGCGAGTCTGATCGGTTGTTTCCACCAAAAACGTCGAGAGCTAAATGCAACACTCTGTAGCACACTGCCAACTGGTGATGTGTTTATTATATGCCTTGAATACACACCAGAAACAATTAAATAGTTGTTTAAACCATTTTATAGCCAACATTTATTAGTTATTTGAAGCAGAACAAGATTTTTTGTTTGCCACAATGAATAACGCGGCACTTGTACACGTACGTAAATGACGTCACGTTAAATCGAAAGCGAGGTCAGAGTAAAATACAAAGTGGCTGATACAAGGTGGCTGATACAGACTCTTGTATTTTACTGTGCAAATACACGCGGAAACGCTCGATATCATACGAAGGCATATAATAAAAAACTTGTTTTCAGTCTTTATTGGAAAGTCTTGGGTCAGTCTCATTAAAGCATCACCTGATTGTTGCTTGTAAGGTGTTTTGCCTTATTTCTTGAAATATTGGTTATGCTCCAGCCTCCAGACAAGGGGAATACAGCGCTCCCTCTCTACAACGACACCCAATGGGAGACAAATATTATGTGCGTTGTTTAGAGGGAGTCGTTACAGGGAGGGAAATTGGCTTGCATTTGCAAACAGCTTAAATCCAGATCAGATGCCGCGTTACGCGGCTTCTGATCTGGATTTAAGCTGTTTGTAAACCGTCATTATAATTATTGCATCAAAATGTAATTTTGAGAAGAAACAGCAGACGACAATTTGAAGCAGACGATATTGCAGCAGTAAAAGTGTTGAACATTTTGTCTTGTTTGGGGAACAGCCATTAGGGTCGTTGTAAGGAAGGAGTCGTTGTTGGAAGGGCCGTTGTAGAGAGGGAACACTGTATTTCAAAACCTAAATTCTTAAACCCTATGGTGTCACTACTTATTAGAATCAACTCTTCCAGACTATTCTAATGAGTAGTGACATCAAATGATTTGGTGCTAAAATGAGCGAGAAAATAGTTGGTTTGTTCTGTTTACTTCGTCTTATTTGGAGCAATTTTTTATTTAGCTAATGGGCGAATGTCAAACTGTGTTTTGATTTCTTGTGATGTTTTCTATGCAGAATGGTCAGGAGCAGTTACATGAGATTTCAACAGATACAATAAGGAAGCTGTATGAAAGCCAGAGTGACTTACTAGGGAGCCAACAGCTGCTTAGAACATCCCAGGATGATGTCCTCTTGAAGATACAGAGTAACATGAAGGAACTGTCTGATGAGAAAGCTATGATAGCCACCGGCAACAAGGAACTAGCTCATCTCACCACCAATATACAGAGCAAACTAGGTAACAGATAATCACAATAAAAACCATAGTCACCCAAGGGCTCCTTAGATTTTAATTCTCATTATTTGCTTACCGGTAATATAGTAATTAATACAAGCATAGTGCACAGTGTTCTATATCATATGTTGTTTAAATACAAATAAAGTAAAAACCTTACATTACAACCACTAGAAAGAAGGCTGATTGTTGGTATTAAAGACAGGTGGTAGCTTAAAGCAAGATGACTGTAAAGCAGGAGCTTTCTGCTTTACTTTCCTATAGCTTTAAGCAGTCACCTCCTGCCTTAAACATCCAATCAACTACACTGTAATATCATTTAGTAGTTGCAATAAACAAGTTTTACTGAACATATAACTTGAACCCAGTGTGTCTGACCAATGTCCACTTTGATTTTCAACTTAGATGAGACGACAGAGAAACTCCAGAAGCAGGAGGACACCCAGTTGAAGAGCCACCAAAAGATCTTAGAAGATCTCACCTACATCCAGAACAAAGCTCATGCTGCCTTGAACAAATTAGGTAAAGTCATACCTCAATATATATCTTAAACTGGCTTTAAACCTTTTCACCCCCAAGTGTTACCCTTTCTCAGACAATATAAACCCATTACCCCATAAATACGCTTTTTTACGCCTCTAACTTATTACTCCACTGACGAAATTATACCATTTTGAATAGTCATAAATATGTACTATAAGAAAAAAATTATATGTCTTAGTATATTGTAGCTTAAAGCAGGCTGAAAGTAAAGCAGAATGCGCCTTAAGGCACATTCTGCTTTACTTTCAACCTGCTTTAAGTGATCCCCTATCTTCAAAACTAGAAAAAAAAGCCTACGGGATAATGGGTTAAGTTATTGTTTGCTAAAACTTGTGGTCTGCAATTTCATGCAATTTCAAAATGTTGAAGTTGTGTAGAAAATTGATATGAGTGCCAAACATTTTGAAATTGAGCAGATACCATTTATTTTCTGTATGAGTTTAAATCTACTGTGTGGGTTTACATGTTCCATATGGGTTAACATGTTCTGTATAGAATGTATATGTTCTGTATGGGTTTAAATTTACTGTGTGGGTTTACATGTTCCATATGGGTTAACATGTTCTGTATAGAATGTATATGTTCTGTATGGGTTTAAATTTACTGTGTGGGTTTACATGTTCCATATTGGTTAACATGTTCTGTATAGAATGTATATGTTCTGTATGGGTTTAAATTTACTGTGTGGGTTTACATGTTCCATATGGGTTAACATGTTCTGTATAGAATGCAGTGTTCTGCCTAGAAATCCAAAACTATGGGCCCCAGGGCCCACTGGACATGAAAAAAGGGGGCCATTTTTTAAAAGTGTGGGCCCCACATTTTTTGTCATGAAAATAATAGAAAACACAATAAAAATAACTTGTTTTCCAATTACGACATTCACCAGTGGTGTGCGCTTATTCTTAAATTGCTTTAGTCTAGACAGAGATTGTCATAGAATCTGACCCACCATTGTAAGCCAGCCACGTATGATCTTTTGACCACCTATGCTGAAAAGTTCATCCCTTCTTTTTCTCGGCGGATATACTATTCGTGCGTTTCGAAGAGCCGTCAACTTTATCAGACTCGGCCGTCGTCTGGGGTGGAGAGGGGTTTCTGTTTTTGAGAATCAATTTACTACTTACGGTTGTATTCTGATCCGCAACAGCGTCATGCACGTTTTCTCTTTGGTATACTTAATATTATTTTGGTCTAATTCCTTAATATTACTCCGCGTATTTCGAAAACTTTGAAAAAAGTCTATCAGTGTAGCTGCCTTACGTTTTTGGTCAGCCATCTTTCAACGAAACAAACGAGAAGGCATGAGAGATTATCAGCGATTGGACTACAGCGGATACTTCCGGTCGACGTATCCAATGAAATTAGTCGTTTTAAATGCTCTAATAATACGGATAGACTAAAACATTGACCGTCAGTGCGGGGGGGAAAAAAATTCGCGATTTTTTTAAGCACGCCCTCGGGCCCATTTACGGGAATTTTTCCGCGCCTTTTGTGATTTTTATGCGCCAAGGGCGCGGCCTGGGCAGAACACTGAGAATGTATATGTTCTGTATGGGTTTAAATTTACTGTGTGGGTTTATATGTTCCATATGGGTTAACATGTTCTGTATAGAATGTATATGTTCTGTATGGGTTTAAATTTACTGTGTGGGTTTACATGTTCCATATGGGTTAACATGTTCTGTATAGAATGTATATGTTCTGTATGGGTTTAAATTTACTGTGTGGGTTTACATGTTCCATATGGGTTAACATGTTCTGTATAGAATGTATATGTTCTGTATGGGTTTAAATGTTCTGTTTGGGTTTATATGGCATGTATTGGTTGTGAAGTTGGTTTGAAATACTCCCCTTATCTGGAGCCCTTATACAGTCTATTCAAGCAGTGACCTGGAAACCCACGCGCCATGCGCCATAGTCACATAAAAATAAAAAATGTCACATAGAATTTCCAACTGGTGCGCCCAGCGTCTCGTCGATTTTATCTTACCATACAACTTAAATTGCCTTTGGCTAGATTCATCCAGTGCTGGGAGATAAGCAATTACGTAATCAAACAGTGTGCATGCCAATATTTTCCAGTTAGAATCACAATTCCTTGAATACACACCTGTCATGATTTCGAGTAAAATCCGCCTGGCTACACTGATGATTTCTCTGTTGATATATTACCACAGGGGGCCACGCACAAATTTAAAATGTATCCTGTTACTATGATATAGTCTATTATTATAGTAGGCTGCTGTTCCCCTATTTTCGTGTTCCAGGCCCTTGTGGCCGATATTCTGAAGAAGTCGCGGCGTGTCGGGAACATCAAAGGCAATGAAAATTTTGTGACCGTCTTCAACCCTAGTGACGACTAGAGTTCAAAGGGTTAAGATTTTGGTGACTGTCTACGACTTTTTGTCGATTTCAGTGTCAAACTGCAGCTGCATATTTTGTCCAGTGTCAGATATATAATATCTAGATAAATATATGTAAGTGAACCGGGCAACCCACAGAGCTAGGTAATTGAATCAAAATGGGCGGAGCTCCTCAAATCTGCTTTGATGTTTTAACACCTTGCGTGTAAATCGTGTCTGAGTAACTCAGTATGAAAAGTATCATGTATAGAGAGGATAATTTTGGATGCTATTAGAGGCAAACATTCAAGGTGATTATCTGATATCATTTATTTGAGACTTTTTACTGTCAACTTAATCAAACTTTCAGCGGTTTGGGAAAACATCAGTAGTTAAGAGATGCTGACGTTCCGCCATATTGGCATAACTTTTACTAGTAGTGATACGTTTCAATATTGATCTAGATGTTGGACCAAACATTTTCAATTTTTTCTTGGGACACTGATAAAAATAATTATTTTTTGCTGGCCCAAGACTTGGAAGAAATAGATTTTTATCGAAATCTAAGCATTTTAAAAATTGGCCCATAAAATTTCAAAATGTCACATAGATTTTTGAAATGTCACATAAAAAATTATAGATGATGGGCCATAGTCACATAGAAAAAAAATCTTTCCAGGTCACTGTTCAAGATACTACGAATCGGCATCGGGCCTCGTCGATTGTTCGTAGTAATGCATTTTCGTAATAATGCATCTTGAGAATACGATGAGATTTCAGCCTTACCTCTTCATGGTATCGCCGCAGTATCATCATACACCAGTCTGGTAATTGCATGTGTGTACTGGCATTGTCGTAATGAGATGTTGTAAGATAAATATATTTTATCCATGTATCAGTTTGATTTATATTTCATGTTTGCCAATCAAATTATACATGTATGAAAGTCCACTCACATTTAATCAAATTAGTGAAATTACATGTGTATAGTGGAATGTCGTATGTCATAAGGGGTTTGTCCTTTCTCCATGGTATAAAACAAGAAATGGTATGACCAGCTTTACAGAGGGAGAAAACGAAATATTTCCGACATTTTTCCCGTTATGTTTCTATAAAGTCATCACATAGTAAACCCCTTTCATCTAGAGCCTGAGCCGTTTTTACGCTAGCAATATCATAAGAAGTAGATATAATGCAAAAAAGAAGAAACAAATCAAAACCTTTACACAACGTATGCATACAAAATAAATTAAACACAAGGCATAGTAAAGTGTCGTAAAATCGCCTTGTAGAATCCTCTTCGGAGTTGCAGACGTAATATCGTTGATAAACGTGTGTTAGCAGTGCTTTAGCAGAAATTATGACCAGGCTACATTAATGTTGCGAATTTTATATTTTTTGCGACAATGACATAAGTCATTCTAACAAACAAACCCGGCTTCCGCGGATCATAAAACTATGTGTAATAAAACTTATCAGACATCTCAGATAATTACATAAAAAACATTTATTTTTATCATTTGCGACATGCAGTCAATCAGTTTAATCTTGCTACAAACACGCCTGTGTGCTGATCCTAACGCTCTGCGTGTTAAAGCGTATTGAGCAGACGGGTGTGTAAACAATGGATAATTATGCCGACTGGAGCAACTGATGTGTCTTTGTTTACGAAAGTGTGAAAATCCAACAGGTGCGATTCGTACCAATGCATCTTTATACTACTGTTTAGGTGTTTAAGGGGTTACGAAAACCTTTCGTTATAACGTGTTTTTCGTTCTTTTGCATGTTCGTAACAATGCATCTTTTTACCATTGAAAAAAGAAAAAATTCGGCCGGGACCGGCGGTGTTTTTCGTAGTACACCGTTATTTCGTAATAACGAGAATCGTAGTATCGGGAATAGACTGTATAGGTTTACATCTGTCTTTGTTACAGATGAGAGTTCTCGGCACCTGGTGAAGAATCATGAAGAAATGTTGAGCCACTACACTCTCATGCACAAGAACATGATGAAGATGAATGTAACAGTTGCCCATCTACTCTCAACTGTACAGATGATGCAGAAACATCTCGATGATAAGATCAACTGGTTCTCACATCTGCTTAACATGGCAGGTAAGTACAGTGGAGAATGTGTTATTCTTTCCCAATAAATGCGTTTACGCTAAAACGTTTATTTCCACTGCCAACAGTTTGGAGCCAGATCAGACGCCGGGTAACCCGGTGTCTGATCAGGCTCCAAACTGTTTGCCACCAAGATAAACATCAACTATCTGAATTGTCCGAAAGTTGTACTTTTCTACGTTTTAGTGCTTTACGTTTGCGTTTAAACGGGAAAGAATAGCAGATTCTCCACTGTATTTGCGAAGTCGACTTTTGACGTCGTTGGCAGTTGAAAGGGTTAAACGGGAAAACACAAGGACTATCTCACTGTAATATTAACCCTTGTGTCCCATCTAAAAATTGACATTTTCTACGTTTTAGTGCTATGCGTTTGCGTACGTTTGCGTTTAAACGGGAAAGAATAACAGATTCTCCACTGTATGTCTGCCTATAGCCATCTGCTTATTCCTTTACTCCAGGTCCATTTTCTGCATTGCTCATTACCGTAATAATTTTAAGTATGGGGACAAATAGCCCTGAGCAAACAGTGTAGACCCTGATCAAACTGCTCCCAAAAAGATCAGTCTGATCAGGGTCTACACTGTTTGCAGTTAAGTTTGCATCTTTTGGACACTGTGCAATCTGACAGTTTTTATGATAATTACAGCATTTTCACATCATGTCCCAATTTTATGGGGTTTTCAGTACTCCAAATATACACCTTATTAAGCCTTTAATTCTTTCCTCCACTGAAGAAAATAGTTCGACTTCCACTTTATAAAGTTAAGACTATGCATCATCGGAAACATTTTCCGTATCCCAGCAGACTGTGTCTTACCAAGTGTCTGATCAGGCTCCAAACTGTTTGCAGTTATCTCCACTATTTATAAGATTCTAAATATTGTATTCTGCAAATACTTGGGTTTCAGGTGATAAACTAACAGTATTGAAGTGTAGGGTGACAAACCTTGGTGTGTCATTCCTTCAGACCACTGTATGCTATATAGATTTTGTATCAGTAAATACTTGCCATTTCAGATGACAAACTATCAGTATTGACGTGTGGGGCGACACACCTTGGTTACTTCCTGTGTGCTGCACTAGCCGTGTCGTTCCTACAGACCCCAGTGTTCACTCGTGTTATCCTGTTTGCACTGGTGTCTCTCAATGCCTCCATGGAACTACAGTGTGGTCACAGTCTGGACTTTCTCTCCATCACCTTGTTCATGTTCCTAGTGTGTGCAGGTAAACATACAGATTGTCTTTTAACCCATCACCCCATAAATATGCCTTTAATCTATTCCTCAGCTTAAGAAATTAGTTCTACTTATACATTCATACATTTGTACATTTAGGAGCCCTATGATCTGGGTCTACACTGTTTGCAAATGTTGTGAGTATATTTTAAACAGGTCCATGATGTTGAAAGAGTTAAATAGCCACCTGCTTCAAATACATGTACCATAAAAGTAATCTCCTTTATGTAATACTACATACATCTGTTATGTTTATTAACTGCAGCTAACTGGCTCTACTGTTGGTGGAGAAAGCGTAAGACGGCCTCTGTATCTCCTGAAGATCACATGTCCTATTCTAGTCCACTTCCTGTGGGGGCTGGTACCCAGGCAGAAACAGAGGATGGTACCCAGCCAGACCCGGATACAACCACAGCTAGTGTGCCACCATACCTGTCTCCAGTAGAACTGAAACAGTTAACTGCTACCTTGGGCCGGCTGTATAACTCATGTACTATACTTTCTTATTCAATGGTAGCTTATTACCCCATAAATACTCCTTTTTACGCCTCTAATTTATTCCTCATAGATCTAATTTATACAGTCAAGAACATGTACTATAAGAATTAGTTTCTGTATTCTAGAAGATGGTAGCTTAATACATGCTGAAAGTAAAGCAGAATGTGCCTAAAGGCACATTCTGCTTTACTTTCAACTGCTTTAAGTGGTCTACTATATTCAAAACTAGAAGTAGGCTATGGTGTAATGGGTTAAAATGGCTTGGGAAATCCAAGAGATGTAAAAATACAGTGTAAAATCAAAACAAATAGATATAAACAGTTTCAACAGGAGTACCTTAGAGTGCCTGTACCTATTCTTCAACAAATATCAGGTCAATCATACTGTTATTTTAAAATTTGCAGAGCCATAAAATTTCTTTTTTTAACTTTGATCATGTCTGACTGAGGTCAAAATCATTTAGAGGTCAAATAGACTGAATTTAAACTTTGCCACCAGTGTGCTTAGTGTTTCATAAACACTAACATGAAGACAAATTTGACAGTTTTAAACCTGAGAAGGTACATTGGTCGCTCATCTGAACACATGCGTTTTCTCCAGGTACTCTGGTTTCATCCCACAAAAATGACAACAAATGCCACCATTTGCACCACTGAAAGTGATATGCCTACGTTGTTAGCACTTGTTTTTTAGCTCACCTGAGCTAGCTCAGGGTGAGCTTTTGCAATCCTTGAATGTCCGGCGTGCGGCGTCAACAATTTTAGTGTTTACACTCTAGAGGCAACAATATTTATTCAATCTTTCTCAAACTTGCTCAGATGGTATATTGCCATAAGAGTTCGGATGAGTTTGATTATGGCTGAAATCTGACAATTAGGTCATGAATTATCAACCTTTGAATTGCTAAAAATGCCATATTTAACGGTGTTTACACTCTAGAGGCCACAATATTTACCCAATCTTTCTAAAACTTGCCCAGATTGTATATCACTATATGAGTTCGGATGAGTTTGATTTTGGTTGAAATCGGACAAATAGATCAAGAGTTATCTACCTTTGAACTGCTGAAAATGCCATATTTAACGGTGTTTACATTCTAGAGTTCACAATTTTTATCCAATCTATCTCAAACTTGCTCAGATTGTATATTACCATAAGAGTTCGGATGAGTTCAATTATGGGTTTAATCCGACCAATAGGTCAAGAGTTATCTACCTTTGAATTGCTGAAAATGACATATTTATTTGTTTTTACACTCTAGAGGCCACAAATGTTATCCAATCTTTCTCAAACTTGCTCAGATTGTATATGACCGTAAGAGTTCGGATCAGTTTAATTATGGTTGTAATCGGACCAATGGGTCAAGAGTTATCTACCTTTGAATTGCTGAAAATGACATATTTAACAATGTTTACGCTCTAGAGGCCACAATATTTATCCAAGCTCTTTCAAACTTGCCCAGATTGTATATGACCATAAGAGTTCGAAAAAGTGTAATTATGGTTGAAATCGGACCAATTGATCAAGAGTTATCTACCTTTGAACTGCTGAAAATGCCATATTTTACAGTGTTTACACTCTTGCAACTACATTTTTCAATGGATTTTCATTATACACAAAGTACATGTATATAGATCTAGCTATACCTTCTCGAAGGAGTGTAATTATTGTTGAAATCTAATAATTGTGGCAATAGTTACCTGCCCTTGATATACTTTGAAATGCTAGAAAAAGGCTTCATTTCAGTATTGTTTAGGCTCAAGTTATCTGCCTTTGATGTTCTCTTCTATACTAGAATAGGTCGACAAACTTGAATGGATTTAGAATAAAAATGGTGAAATTCAAAGGTAAAGCTATCAGGCTTCATTACAAATGGTGAGCGATACCAGGGCCTTCAGGCCCTCTTGTTTATTCGATGTACATAAAGTTTAGAGTTTAAACATACTAAGATGTTATTGTCTGGTTTCCAGTAAATGATACACGTCAGTCAGGCGGTGGAGACAATCATATGACTAGTACCCCCAATGAAGCTCAAAGACATGTCTTCACAGAGCCAAGACCCTCCACTAGTGCCTTTATCCCTTACAGGAGGACGGAGCAGGTTAGACCAGACTCCTCTACTATGGTACGTACACAGTATGCAGTATTCCCTCTCTTCAGAGACATAGTAGAAAATATAATGGAGACCTTTAACTCATTCACCGATTATAGATCTATTTCAAATAGGTAATTCCTGTTTCTAATGAAGTCTAATTCATTTTGACTATTTACGGTTGCGTTTACAATATATTGCAAAAATCACAAACAGTGGAGACCCTGATCAGAAGACTCCTATACACTGTTTTCATAGGAAAAGTTTATTCTTCACAGGTACACCTTTTGTAAATGACTACTATACTTGTCCCTAGGGTTCAATGTGACAGATGACTGCATAATGCAGGACAAAGGTAATGCAGAAAGCTCCTTAACCCTTTACCTGATAGAAGCGCCTTTTAGCGCATTTTAATTTATCCCTCCGCCAAAGAAAATAGTTCAAGATTATACAGGCATGAACATGTACAATTAGAAATATTACTTATATACTAGCAAATAGTGACTTAAAGCAGGTTGAAAGTAAAGAAGAATGCGCCCGAAGGCGCATTCTGCTTTACTTTCAACCTGCTTTAAGTGGTTACCTGCCTTCAAATCTAGAAACAGGCTATGAGGTAAAGGGTTAAGGAGCTTTCTACATTACTTCTGTCCTGCATTAAGCTGTCACCTGTTTATTAAGACTTGATGTAAGTGTCATTGAAAAGAGGTTTTACTATAGCAGAGTTAACCTATTGTACCCTTGTGATGAGACCACACCTTTTAAAGTAGTGTACCTGTAAATAGTACATTTGTCATATGAGAACAGTGTAGAGTCATGCTTGACCATAAATGTGAACACTTTATTAGTCCATAACTTAATCAAAGTCACAGAGATCAAAGCTACCAAAGTGGGATGCAATATGTTGTATAGTCAAACCTCTTTATTACAACTTCTAAAACGAAGGCTAATTGATTGTTTACAAAACAGGTGACAGCTTAAAGCAAGATGACAATAAATTTAAAAAAAGAAAGGTCTTAAAAGATCTTTATGTATAACTGTCACCTGTCATAAACACCTACAATTAGGTGGACATAATAAAGAGGTTTGTCCATAACTGACATAAACAGAAACTTAGCCATGGTCACTGAGGTCAAGTTAAGGTCATGATAATGGACAACAAACTGCGATGCATCAATGCTTTACTGTATATGCAGCGTCTGATCAGGATCCAAACTGTTTGCAAATAACCATTGCACATGGGGAAGTCAGTTAAGGGATTTATGGGAAGTAACTCTGTATGGATACATAGTAAAGAGTGATTTGTCATGCTCTACCTTTGTTGTTATTTGCAGCCTGACCATGTAGCCAAGGTGAGAAAGTATCTACTGGAGAATCTTGATGAGACTCCTTCATCTGTTGGTGACTGTGACAGGTCTGAGAGAGGTTCCACCCCACGTCGGAGGCCAGGAGCAGCAAACAGACCGTCCTCAAGGTGAGTCTACACTGTTATGTCAGGGCTCCAGATAAGAGGTAGTTATTTCAACAAATCAAACATTTTCTCACTTATTCAGCACCAAATCCTATGGTGTTACAACTCATTAGAATCGTCTCTTAAAGATGATTCTAATGAATAGTGACACCATAGGGTTTAATTCTGAAATAAAGATTTTAGTTTTTGAAAAACTACCCTTATCTGGTGCTCTGTATGTCATTTTGCAATTAGTTGTAAACTTACTTGTCCTATCATTGAACCAGATTATATGTCAGATTCCTCTCAAGGCAAATTTTCAATCACTATGACTTTTAATATGTACAGCCAAACCTCATTATTATGACCACTAAATTATTTTAATTATTTTGTGTTTAGGCTAGGAGCTTTCTGTTTATTGTCACCTGTCTTTTATGCAATCAATTAACCTTCCTTATAGGGGTCATAATAGAGTTTTACTGTATTTGATACCAGTTATTTGTGTTTTTCAGGGGTTCCACATCCTCCAACCGATCTTATTGCCAGGGTGTAACTAAAGCTGGTTTACCATGTCGACTGGGAGCAGTGAACAACTCGGGTTACTGCTACAGACACAAGGATCTGGCATTGTCATGACAACAGTGTCAATGAGCCGTCAGCATTGTGCCAAGTTCTCCTACATTCTTCCACTATGACAGGCAGCAAAGAGACATAATGTCAAACCTCATTTACAATGAGCTGACTTGAATAAAACATACTTAACCCATAACCCAATAAATACACCTTTTTACGCTTTTGATTAATTCATCCACTGAAGAAAATAGTTTCAATTTATATTGTCACAAATAAAAATCATATTTTCTTTACTCTAGTAGATAATAGCTTAAAGCAGGCTGAAAGTAAAGCAGAATGCGCCTTAAGGCACATTCTGCTTTACTTTCAACCTGCTTTAAGAGGTCACATATCTTCAAAACCAGAAACAGACTATTGGGTAATGGGTTAATGTATTATAGTTGAGCTCAATTGTGTCAAACTTAGCCATTTGTCTAGTTATATATTCATAACTTCAGCTCACTTAACCCATTACCCCATAAATAGGCATTTTTACGCCTTTAATTTATTCCTCCACAGAAGAACATAGTTCCAATTTCTACAGTCATGAATATGTACCATAAGAAATAGTTTTTATATCTTAGCAAAGTGTAGCTTAAAGCAGGTGAAAGTAAAGCAGAATGTGCCTGAAGGCGCATTCTGCTTTACTTTCAACATGCTTTAAGTGGTCATCTGTCTTCAAAACTTGTAATATGAATGCCTTTGGGGTAATGGGTTAACCCTTTACTCTATTGCCAATTTCTAGCTTTTAAGATAGATGACCACTTTAAAACTCATTGAAAGTAAAGCAGAATATGCCTGAAGTCACATTCTGCTTTACTTTCAGTCTGCTTCATCTGCTAGGAAATAGGAAATGTTTCTTAATGTGCAGATAAGTGATAGTATAAAGTGGAACTATTTTCTTTAATGGAGGAATAAAAGCAGTAAAACTGTGTATTAACCCATTACCCCATACTAGCCCATAGCCTGTTTCTCGTTTCGAAGACAGATGATCACTTAAAACAGGTTGAAAGTAAAGCAGAATTAAGAAATAATGAATTCATACCAGTGTTTTATCGTGCAATCGAACACTGGTAGGAGTTGAGATGCGTAGTAATTTAATCACGAGGCCTTTAGGCCGAGTGGTTTAATTACAAGCATCTCAACGACTACCCATGTTCGATTGTTAGATAAAACACTGGTATGAATTTATTATTTCGATTCTAACACATAATTTAACCTTAATTTGCACCGAAGCAACGGCGCTACATTTCTTGGCGTACGCATTTTCGAAGCCAAATGACGTCACGTTAGAACGTTTAGCGCGTGAGTGTTCTACTGGAAATTCGTACACTGAGACGGTCCTTCTTCGCTTATATAGGGGTGTGGGCGAGGTGTGTTAGAATGCGCATTAAGGCGCATTCTGCTTAACTTTCAATCTGTTTGAAGCTACCATCTGCTAGGATATAGAAAATATTTATTCTCATACTTATTCACGACTTTATAAAGTGGAAATCTTTTCTTCAGTGTAGGAATTAATCAAAGGCGTAAAAAGTCGAAATTTATGGGGAAATGGGTTAATGCAGTAAAGGGTTAAGATGAAATTAGCCATATTTCTGCAGTTTAAATTTTAATAACTTAAGCTTGCTTGAGTAGAACGTGACCATATTTCTAGGCTACGTTTTAACTTTGAAATATGGGTATGCTCTACTGAAGCTAGCTTGAAGTTGGAATGTTATAAGCCAGTAGGGGTGTTGCTCAAGGTCCTACCTCACCAGTCATGTATAGTGTGTGCTTTAAATTTAAACATCGGTTTTGTATTCTGTGACTTCTGGAGTTATAAATGAAATGAGAAAATCAGACTTATTGCACAGCAGAACATTGCAGACTGAGACTATTTTAGTATCCATGCTTGATCAATGTCTGTATTTACAAACAAGATTAATAACAAAATGCAGTATACAGTGTATAATTGCTAGTGTCATGATAGATAAAGAAATACTGTATCCAGACAAGCAACCATATTTCTAATGCAGTGGCTGTTCTTGATCCACACTGTTTGCAATGGAATAAGTCTGGTGTTGTCATAGCTAGGTTTAAATGTAATGTGCAGGGCCCGAGGTTATTAAACTTAAAATGAACTCTGCGCTCAAAACTCAGTTTTGATTACATGGTCTGGTTTTTACATAACATGATTTAATCGATTTAAGTTACCCCATTTGGAAATATCTTTACCATAAAATCATGTACGCAAATACTCATTTATTGTAAAATGTTTGCCAAAGAATTATGAGTTGAGAAAAAGTCTAAGTTTTGAGCACAGAGTTCATTTTCAGTTTTATAACCTTGGGGCCAGGCTTGATGTGATGAGAGGAAGAAATCTACTTCACAAGAACACTAATTACATGTGGATAAGACATTATTCTTTCCTGTTTAAAAGCAAACACATTGCAATAAAATATAGAAAATAAAATCTTGTTGAAAATTAGGACTGTTAATTAAATTTGAGTGGTATATAGTTTGAACCTTGCCATTTAATGGCTGCATACTTTTAACCTTATATTTGTACATTCAGTATGTTTTAAGCAACCATGTGTTTTAAACTCTGAACAGAAAGTATGAAAGAGAGTGTTTAGGTTTATTTGGCTGAATCAGGAATAAATTGCTCCTTTATTGACCCCAGGTGCTATATGCTGTGTGGATGTGTGTGTGAATTTAAACGTTTTGTGGTGATTTTAAACTGTACATATATACAGTAAAACTTTTCCATTATGACAACTAAATTGTTTTAATTATTAAGTGTATAAGTCAGGGGGTTGCTTAAAGCAAGGTGAAAGGATACAGTGGAGAATGTGTTATTCTTTCCCAATAAACGCCTTTACGCTAAAACTTTTATTTCTATTACAAACAGTTTGGAGCCAGATCAGACGCCGGGTAACCCGGCGTCTGATCAGGCTCCAAACTGTTTGCCACCAAGATAAACATGAAATATCAGAATTGTCCAAAAGTTGTACTTTTCTACGTTTTAGTGCTTTGCGTTTCGTTTAAACGGGAAAGAATAGCAGATTCTCCACTGTAACAGAAAGCTCCTTTAGGAACTTTCTGTTATCCTGTCACCTTGCTTTATGCTGCCACCTGTATTTCATCAAATCGACGACTCTGCTTTTTGGTGATCGTAATAGAGAGGTTTTACTGTATTTTGTTTCAGATGTGTGTATAACATATATTATTGTTTTCTATCATGTCTCAATCTTGACTGTCAGTTCATTTGTTATTAGTGACCTTTAATTGTGTATGCTCTCAATTGTATTTTGAACCTTTCTCCTACTGAATATTTGTATATAAAACTCAACTTACTATGATTTTTTGATCACCTGGCCCCAAGGTTATAAAACCTTTTGAGTTGAGTATGAGTTCGTTCTCAAGCATTTGATTGGTCAGATTTGAATAAAGGCTCAAATCTGACCAATCAAATGCTTGAGAACGACTTTAGACTCAACTCAAAGGCTTTATAACCTTTGGCACCTGAACTACATTTGATTGCAAAATGGTTTTATTTAGTTTGGTTTAACAGGGAATGATAATTATTATACATGTACTTCATAGCTAAAACATGCATGTGGTAAGCTAGAAAATCGAACATAATTGACCTGGGCCCGAGGTTATAAAACTGTAAACAAACTCTGTACTCAAAACTCAGTTTTGATTACATGCTCTAGTTTTGACAAAACATGCTTGAACTGATTTAAGTAAATTGATTTATATATATTTTTACAGGAGAATTGTAGTATGCAAATACTAGTTATATACAAAATGTTTGCTGAAGTATTATGCGCTGAGTTTTGAGCACAGAGTTCATATTAAGTTTTATAACCTCGGGGCCAGAGCTACAAAACATCTGTACTGGAGTGTATACTCCAGGCAGACAAATCATAGTGTCACTGACTGTCCCTGACAGCATCAATAGGGATTGTTCCCCTTTGTGTTTCTGTTGTGATAAAGCACTTTGCTTTATCCCATTTAGTCCATTTTTGTTGTAAGGAGAGCCTGATGCAAATTCTCATTTTGGTTTTGTGCTATATTGAAATTCCTGTCAGCAAACAGTGTAGACCATTATCAGACGCCGCATAATGCGGCGTCTGATCAGAGTCTACACTGTTTGCCTATGTCCCTTTTATAGGACACTAGGCACAAGTAGATTAAGGACATGGATGCAGTTTCTTTATATATAGAAGCCAAAGATGATAAAATTACCATATTATTTAAATGCAGTTGAATGTTTACGAGTTCATAGAAAAAAGTAATGTAGATGTTCGTTATAAATTATGACTCATTAGACTAAAAGTCCAAGTTGATGTTTCGTGTGTGTTTTATTTCCGTATAAATAAACACTTTTTATGGCCCTTGTTGCAGGGAACATGAAGGTTTGTTTTGGCTCAGAAGTCATATTTCTGTCTGGCCACACCCTTTAGAAGTATGACCCTGTCTATGTGTGTGTATACAATGGAGAAAACTTTATTCTTTCCCGTTTAAACGCAAACGAAACGCAAAACACTTAAATGTAGAAAAAAAAAACTTTTTAGCAATTCTGACTATTGATAGCCAAGTGGCAAACAGTTTGGAGCCTGATAAGACGCCGCGTTACCCGGCGTCTGATCTGGCTCCAAACTGGTTGCACTGGAAATAGTAGGTTTAGCGTTTATTGGGGAAGAATAACGTTTTCTTCACTGTATATGAAGTTTTAACATCACTCCAGTCAACAATGACCCATTATGGTGGAGATTTTAATATAAGTCTCATCCATTTTGGGACGGTTTTAACAATATATTGTTAAAGAACAAACATTGCAGACCCTAATAAGAGGGCTCCTGCAGGAGCCCTCTGATTAGGGTCTGCACTGTTTGCATAGGACAAGTGTACTGTTCACATGTACACTGTTTGTTAATAACATGTAGACTCGTTGCTTGGGTTGAATGTGCTAAATATGAGTATTTCATGCAGAATACATTGAATGGATCTTATTTATAATAAAAGGGGAATAAATACAATGGTTTCATTATTGATTCATTATTTATAGATCTACTGTCCATATGTTTTAATGTTGCGATGTAATCATAGGTATTATAATAAAAGCTACAGATGCTGCGTAACACGGCATCTTAATCTGGATAAAAACTGTTTGGGCACTCATATTCAATTATTCTTCAGTTTGAATTGCTGAAAATGATTTTGAGATTTTTCGCTAACGATACATCTGAAACGGATGAAAATTTCGCGTGATATTGCTTAAAATGGGTTGGTCGTATTCACTTATTTCCTTCCGATTTGAAATTGACCAAAACTTGCTGCGCATTTGCCTAAAAAGCCCTGCAGTGTATATATCAAGATCCAGGATTTACAGCATACACCGAGGATCTAAACTGTTTGACAATTATTTCAATATATATTCAGCTACTTTTCTTTCAAAACATCTAGCTTTGAGACAAATGTGTAGACCATGGCTCTGAAGCAGACGCTTTTATGGATTAGGGCGGAGAAAGGGTTACAGTGGAGAATCTGTTATTCTTTCCCGTTTAAACGCAAACGTACGCAAATCGCTAAAACGTAGAAAAGAACAACTTTTGGACAATTCTGATATTTCATGTTTATCTTGGTGGCAAACAGTTTGGAGCCTGATCAGACGCCGGGTTACCCGGCGTCTGATCTGGCCCCAAACTGTTTGCACTGCAAATAATAGTTTTAGCGTAAACGCGTTTATTGGGAAAGAATAACAGATTCTCCACTGTACAACAGAGTAGTTCGAATTTACGATGAAATGGTTAACCTATTTACTGCAAACCCCAACAACACTTGTATTTGCATTTTTTTTACCCAGATCGGACGAGAAAATAACATCAATGTTTCTTCGTATAAAATGCCGTAATCTAAATTTGAAGAAAATGCAGACGACATTTTGAAACAAGCGGCAGTAATTGGTTAACCCTTCCAACCCTACAGCCCTCTGTAGAGATTACTGATTACAAATGCAAACAGTGAAGACCTAGGTCAGAGGGCTCCTATAAGATCAGGGTCTGCACTGTTTGATAGTTTTATTGGTTTTTGTTGTCATACCAAAAATGTAACGGTAGACTGGTTCAAAATACTTGTACTAGAAGAATCCAAAAGGATAATAAATAGTTAAATACCCACAAGAGAAAATTAGGGTTGGACGGGTTAAATCACTCACCGCTGTTCAAAACTACTAATGGACAAATCCAGCTCCAACGTCTAACCAAGTATTACTATATAGGCACGATATTTACAATATATTAAAAAAATTACAAATAATGCAGACCCAGATTAGAGTGCCCCTTTTAAGGGTCCCTCTAATCTGGTCTCTTCACTGTTTGCATATGACAAATGTACTCTTTTCACGTACTTTGTTTATAAATAACGAGAAAACTCGTCGCTAGGGTTCAATGACTTAAAGACCCGAGTATTCCGAATGATGATTAGTGGCGGAAATGCCACACCTCTTGGCCAGGTATTTTCCTACTGGGACAATGTAAACAGTGTTAAACTTGGTGAGTCTGCCTCGGTTTGGCCGCCGATCAGGCGATGGTTGCTAGTCTCGTATGTCAGCATCTGGGTGAATTTGTGTCATTTTGCGTTGTCATTACAGCCGTATAGGGTTTCAGGATTAAAGGTCTGCCGGAGAAGAATGTTATCTCAATTTCTTAACTCTTAGCATGCTAGCTGTGTAACCATGGTAACCTTTGCAAACAGTTTGGATCCAGATGAGACACCGCGTAACGCGGCGTCTCATCAGGATCCAAACTGTTTGACACTCTGATCATGTTTTGAAAATAAATTTAGAAAATTCTATTTTTAGAACAACATCAGACGACAATTGTTGCGGACGAAAAAAATACCCAGCATGCACAGAGTTAACCCTTATCTCAGTTTCTTAATCCTAATCATATTACAATGCCGACTTCAGCAAGATTGTCGTCTGCCAAAATATCTTTCTAATTCATTTTTCGAGTGTTATTGAAACTAAAGAATCGTTGACAAAAGTGTCAAACATTTTGGATCCAGATTAGGAATCGAGATCTATAATCTTTGCAGATGCAAATCAACCATTTTCCTGCCGATCACAACTTGACTGGTATTTGCAAAATAGTTTGGACTCAGTTCAGACGCCGCGTAGCGCGCCGTCTGAACTGAATCCAAACTATTTGAAACTCGTCTATGTTTTACTTCAATTAAAATTTCTTGAAGTTAATTCGACAAAGCTTGAAGACGACACTTTTAAAGCAGACGATATAATGAAATAAGAAGGGGATGTTGGGGTAAGCATAATAGCTAAACCCCTTCACTATTAGTATACTGCCTTGTTAAAATGTGCTGTCGGTTATCATTCCTTAAATTCATATTTCATGCATTCTAATTTAAGAAAACGTCGATTAGAGTGGAAAACCGTTTGGATCCGGATCAGACGCCGAGTTACTCGGCGTCTGATCAGGATCCAAACTGTTTTCAGATGACGGTTTATTGGGGGCAAGGCGGTGAAGGGGTTAATTGTCGCTGTCATATTCAGTTTCGGGATGTTTACTGTACCACAACGGTATCAAGTATGCCTAACTTTATTAACATTACTAAAAGATCGTCGGCTTCAAGTTTTTTTGCCAACCTTTAGTAAACCAGGCATTTCCCGTCAGCCTATTTATCATCTGTAGTTATTTTCGGAGCTGATATAATTTCAATTTCTTTTAAAATGTCAACCAGTGTGGTGTAGCTCGCCGCGCGGCGTCTCATCTAGATACAAGCAGTTTGCTAAAAGCTTTAACATATTTGATGGTGGCTTGATCAAGGTTGATTCAAAGCTTTCGTTGATAATATATGATAGATCGAGATATACAATAGGCAAACTTAGTTAATGATCTGAACGAAGCTACTGATTAAAAGCTTAAAACTATTTCAAATAACCCATTGGGCACAAGTGACGTGTAACCGCGGGGATAATTTTACCTGCGCATCCGGAGTTCTATACTCATTAAATTTGTCAGGACCCATTTGTCGAAAAGTTGTGAGTCCAACTTCATAATGGTCTGTTCAGTATACAATGATTTACGAAATCAATTTATGAAAAAGTACTTTTACGTAAGACCAAGTTTTGTAAAATTTTGTCAGTTGATGCCGTCTACTAACAAAGTTGTACTCAACAATCTTACCAAGTTTATCAAACTTGCTCTTAATAGACGAAATTTGTTAGCTGGAAATATAGCTTAAACTCATTTCAAACTTACTTTGTAAAAAAATAAAAAATAAAAAAGTATCTTATAAACTTATTTTGTAAAGAAATATCATAAGAATAGTAGATATGGAATTTCATTATAATGAACTAAATGATATTTTCACTTTCTGATATTATGCTCTGTTCAGATAATATATTATCATGTATGCATATCATGTGACCGTTATACATAATGTACAATGATTGTATCAACGAGGTACGCTTATGTACAAGTTGAAATAAAGATTATGTTCTATTCTGTTCTGTTCAATGCCCCCATTACTTCTCTAACCCTTACCCATTACTCCATTATGTACAGTGGAGAATCTGTTATTATTTCCCAATAAACGCGTTTACGCTAAAACTATTATTTGCAGTGCAAACAGTTTGAAGCCAGATCAGACGCCGGGTAACCCGGCGTCTGATCAGGTTCCAAACTGTTTGCCACCAAGATAAACATGAAATATCAGAATTGTCAAAAAGTTGTTCTTTTCTACGTTTTAGTGCTTTGCGTTTGCGTACGTTTGCGTTTAAACGGGAAAGAATAACAGATTCTCCACTGTATGCATAGTTTTGGTTCTTTTAAGAGCCTGAACACCAAATGTTGTATTTACAAAAATAAAAGAAAACACTCAAATAAAAGCATTATCGTACATCTGGCATTGAAAGAATACGATCAGTCATGACATCCTCAAGAAAAGTCACCAAACCTTAGTTCTTAAGATATTTTCCTGAGTTAATTAGGTTATTAAATCGACCGCCGATAAATTGATGGCCGACTGGTCCAGTGGTTAAGACGTCTGATTCAATTTTCCCGTTCCCGCATGCCGGGTTCTCCGATTCGAATTCCAACCGGGCTAAAAAAGAATTCGTTGAAATGCATGTTTTGTAAACAGAGTTTCTTATCCTAAACTAGTTTTTACGTGTTCATATAAGCAGTTAACATACATTTACAAAGTATTTCATTTTTTTAATACAAGAGAGTCTATCAGTTTGTTACGTACGGTGTTCCACTGGGGCCATGGAGGCATTGTCATCAAACCACGATGACCCTAACGGACCTCCATAGTGTGTTGACTGGCAGAGAATGGTGTGTTTGGACGTCCCGTGGTGAAGACCTTGGGCACAACTGAATGCCTGGCTCTTGCAATCGATTGTTGGACTGAAAGTTAAGCAGAATTGCGTATTTCAGTGGGAAATACG
Source organism: Gari tellinella (assembly GCA_922989275.2). NCBI lineage: Eukaryota > Metazoa > Mollusca > Bivalvia > Cardiida > Psammobiidae > Gari > Gari tellinella. Next base: position 48,433,250 of record OV277870.1, read on the forward strand.
CTATTTTCCCATTTAAACCAATCAAAACGCAATACAGAAAACTGTAGAAAATGACGAGCTCTTCAAAACCATGAAGATTAATTAACATCTGAGTGGCAAACCGTTTGTAGCCTGGTCAGACTTTTTGCAATTTACAGTGGAGAATATGTTATTCTTTCCCGTTTAAACGCAAACGTACGCAAACGCAAAGCACTAAAACGTAGAAAAGAACAACTTTTGGACAATTCTGATAATTCTTGTTTACTTGGTGGCAAACAGTTTGGAGCCTGATCAGACGCCGGTTTACCCGGCGTCTGATCTGGCTCCAAACTGTTTGCACTGCAAATAATAGTTTTAGCGTAGACGCGTTTATTGGGAAAGAATAACAGATTCTCCACTGTACATAATTGCTATAGCACAAATGTGTTTAATTGGAAAGTATAAAAGTGTTTCCCACTGTACGCAAACATTGAAGTCAAAGTCTGATTTTAGCAACATACTTTATATAGGAGAATACAGTAAAACCTCTCTATAACGATCACCTAAAACGAAGGTCATTGAAATGTATGAAAGACAGATTGCAGATTAAAGCAATGTGGCAGTGAAACAGACAGCTCCTACAGGAGCTGTCTGTTTTACTGTCACATTGCTTTAACTCTTTCCTCCCTGAAACTTTAAATGAACAATTCCAGCTTCCATTTAAGTCTAGTCCATTTATGACTTTTAAGAGTTGTTTTTGTCAATGTTTAGCATTGTGACAAACAGTAAATACCCTGAACAGAGGGCTCCTTTCAGAGCCCTTTGAGCTGGGTATTTACTGTTTGCATAGAACATGCGTACTATTCACATTTACACTGTTTGAAAAAGACGCCTATATGCGGGATCAGGGTTGAAAGAGTTAAGCAGTCACCTGTCGTTAACACATACTATATATATTCTTATTATAATGTTGTGATCGTATAGAGAGGTTTTACTGTGTGTATATATATGGACATAGTTTTGGTCAAATAGATACCCCATTGCTGTGACAACTGGGTAGTATTTCAATATGGGCTTCTTAAATTTGCCCATTCTCACCTGGGTGATGTAAAAACAAGATACTGACACTTCTGTATGAAAACGGAGCGTCATCAAATTTCGCTTTATTCTGATTTGAGCAAGTACTACATTAAAAACCTAGGTGTATCGAGTTACACGTGTTTACATAAACTGTATAATATACAGCCCGAATAAAACTTTCCATATCGGCCATTTTCCTTACAATAATCAGAGTGAATTTTGACGATGGTTAATTAACCCAATCACACCTGAAACTTTAAATGGTCAATTCTAGTTTCAAACAGAATATGGTCAATTTTTCTAAACCCTATTTCAAGATCATGATTATATTTCAAAAAGACAAAACATTTCAAAGTGAAAAACAGTGCAGACCCTGATCTTTAAGGAGCCATCTGATCTGTGCCTTCACTGTTTGCATAGGACCAATGTGCTCTCCATACGTACACTAGTTTGTAAATGACGAGTTTACTCGTCGCTAGGGTTGAGAGTGTTAAAATGTTTTCGAAATCGGTCTTTATTTACGGGCTACCTTTTTAGTAGGCCTGTTAAGATACAAATTTTGGGCAAATCGTTCAGATTGTGAATATATTCTGAAACTTGGCACAGTGATTCATTGGGGTGTCAAAAATATTAAATGGAAGGGTTGCCCAAAATCTGAGCAGGGGAAGGCGGCCATTTTGGAATTAAAAATGGCGGACGCTAAATTTAATGTTTTAAGACGTATCTCTGCTAAGAATACACATATAGTTCTGACTTCAGGTGCAAAGTATATGCTATTGGGGTCTACAAACTTTGGTACAACTTATACTTCACTTGCATGGCAGCCATTTTTAATTCCAAGATGGCGGCTGTTAAAAAATTGTTTCAATATGTATTGCGTAGAGCCATATATTATAATACTACAACTGAAGCCGAATAGCATGCTTAAATCTGACACGAACTGGTATCCCTCTGTAGAAAAAGGTTTCTATATACCGAAACGTTTGTACATGTTTGTATATTATGAAACATGTTATCTGTGGGCCAACATTGCTATTCAATATGGCTTCCAAGATGGCCGCCACAAACATGAAATATCACGAACATACTATATATTACAATTGTTTTCTTATGGTTCGACTAACAGGAGGACAATGAACTTTGAACATTACAAAAGAGTCATTGCATTCCTTAAATATAATTTTTGATCATTTAATCCTTCTCCTGCGACCAAAACTTTCAAAATGGCGTCCAAAATGGCCACCAGATGCGTAAAAATATCACGCATATACTAATCAAAAATTACAATTATTTTTAATAGTTTTACTAAGAGTGATGCCAATTCAAACTGGAGTTGTCAATTCAACATAATCATTATATTCACTAAATATAATGATTTCTATTAAATTTGTGTTTATGGTTTGACTAAAAACGATGACAGCGCATTTTGGACAGTACAAATTCACTAACTGTGTATTGAGACAGTCTTATTCCCATACAACGAACCAAATTGTCAAGATGGCGACCAAGATGGCCACCAAAGACAGAAAATGTAACAAACATACTATTTGTATTTTCTAATGGTCTGGCTGAAAGTAAGGACAATGAACGTTGACCCTAACCAAAAGAAACATGTTATTCCCTAAGCTTGTATCAAGACCGTTTAACCTTTCTACTCCCATCAAAGTATTCAAGATGGCGTCCACGATGGCTGCCACAGCTATAGAATATCAGGAACTACTAAAATGTCTCCTAATTGTTTGACTTGAAGTGATGACAATAGACTAAAACATTACAAAAGTGATACATTATTCATTTCATGTATATAAAATCTCTTTATTCCTTCTACTGCGAACAAAATATACAAAATTGCGTCCAAGATGACCGCCACACCATTAACCTAAAATACCTCTAGCATACAGACTATTACAACTGGTTCCTTATGACTTGACTAAAAATGATGACAATTGACTTTGAACATAAAAAGATTGAGGTATATTTAAATGTTAAAGATGGCGTCCAAGCTATTCTATCCGGCTGCATAGCACAGTGGTAGAGCGTGCGCTTACAGCTCGGGAGAACGCGGTTTCAATTCCTGGACGAGTCAAACCACAGACATTAAAAATTGGTAGTAAAGGCTTCCCTTCTTGGCTCTCAGGATTTCGGTTTAGCATAACGACTGATTCGTCGGTATCATGAAACAGTGACCTGCCGGGTTCAGTCCGTAGTGCACCTCATAATTGCCCACTGTCATAAGCATCTTTCTTGATGGAGAGATGAAAGAAAAATGGCCTCAACAACATAGAGTATCATAGAACATAAAAAGGAGACGTGGTATTCATTTAATGTGTATAGCAACTGTTTAATCATTTTTATTGGAGACAAGTTATTCCAGATGTTGGCCAAAATAACCGCCACTCCTTAAATCTAAAATATAACTAACATACTTTAGGACACTTGGTTTCTTATGGTTTGACTAAAAGTGATGAAAATAGACGTTGAACATTACAAAAAGGACATGTTATTCGTTTAACATGTTTAAAGAATATTTAAACCATCTACTGAGAACAAAATATACCAGATGATGTCCAAGATGGCCGCGCAAATCTAAAATATTATGAATATACTATTTGAATTGTTTCTTACGGTTTGACTAAAACTGATGAAAATTAACTTTGAACATTACAAAAGAAACATACTATTAACTTACTGTGAAGAAAGGCTGTTTTATTCTCTACTGCAAACAAAATTATTGTCTGCTTACTTTTGTCTTTGGTCAAAATTTGAAAATTACTTTATATTTGTTTGTTGTAGTTAAAATGTTTTCTGTGAGTAACAAGGTTTGACTCCTCGTGCGAAGCCTAGTTACTAAACGTCTCATCCACACCAAAGATGTTTGCATATGATATATAGCATCAGAAACTGAATGATAATGATTAGATACACCAAAAGACCGAGAAAAGGTACAGGACAACTTCTACAGTGTACGTCAGGCTGTTCTGAATGATATCAGAAAACATGATGGCATACTGCTATTGGATGACTTCAACACATGAGTTGGAAGGAAAATGACTTGCTGAGAGGATACCTAGGTTGACATGAAACAAGCAACTTTACAGATAACGGTGAAATAATTATTGGACTATGTGAAGACGTTAACTTCACAATAGACGGCACACAAGACTATCCGCATCGCCTGACGGAAACATCAAAAATCAGACAGACCAATTTATCATTAACAACAAAAGGCGGGATGAATTAAAGATAATCGAGCGATGGGACAAGCAAACATTGTATTGAACTTAACCTAGCAGTGGAAAAACCGACCTTCACGCTGAGGTTGGAAGAAACAAATGATGACGTTTTGATGTCTCCAAATTGATAGACCCGATAGTTACCGATAGCTTCAATGTCCTGCTGAAAACCTTCAGTATTGACCAGAAGGACAAAATTATCACTATTGACAGCTTCAGAAAACACCTTTGAAGGCAATAGAGGAGAATAATCATTTTTAGATTTGATGGTCAATGACGCAAGGCGATGCCTATTTAGAACTAGGGGTAAGACAATAGCGAATATTACCCCCAATATCTTCTGAATAAAAACACGTCAGGCGATCTATCATGCAAGCCAGAAAGTTGTATAACTGTCTAGATTGCCATAGAGTTGACCATGACCAAGTGATTTTGGGTTGATGAAGGAGGAAAATAATTGTTTTCTAATTTGGAGCTTTCTGCCTAAAGTTTCAAAGTCATCAAGGCGTTAATTCGTAGTTGACAGAATGACTAGGAAGCTGTAAATGTAGAGATAACTGTACCGAGTTGTGCGGTTGCCAGGAGAAATGTTAGACAATACCTAACAATGGATGAAGTACTGGTATCTCTATTTGTGATGTCAATATTTGTTTGTCATCGATGTTAATAAAACAGATATAATGTTTTTATTTATTTATTTGAGATTATAATGATGGTCATCTTGGATTCCAAAATAGCCACCATTCAAGCATAATGAAGATTTCAATTGTCTGTATTACTCTTTTATTTTAACTTTTATAATACTCATCGTAATAGAGGCTCTAGAGCTCAGATGTGCGTTGAAATATAATTTTAAAGACCTTCTTGGAATTCGAATGGCCACAGGCAATAAAAGTAAAAGTTACAATAGTATGTTTGTTGACTCAAAGTATAGCTCATAGAACAGGAGATAAACGATCTTAAAACATTTAGTGAAAAGCAAATCCTCCTAATCTTTTTTTAGTCAAAACCATTAAAAACAATTGTAAAAAATAGAATTTTATGATTTTTTATATGTTCTCATAGCCACCATCTTAGACGCCATTTCGAATATTTTGTTCGTAGTATAAGATTTGAACGGTCCAAACGGTATAAAGGGAATACTGTGACTGTGTTGTAATATTAAGCGTGCATTGCTGTCACTTTAGTAAAACCATTAGACAAAATTGTAAAAGTTAGTGTGTGCGTGATTCTTTTACACTTCTGGCAGCCATCTTGGACGCCAATTTGAACTTCTTGTTCGTAGAATAAAATTTGAACAGCCTCTATACACATTAAGGGGATATTGTGACTTGCGTGTAATATTCAGGGTGCATGCTTTCACTTTTTAAAACCATTAGAATAAGTGAAATAGTAAGTTTGTGTGATATTTTTACGCTTCTGGGGGCTATCTTGGACGCCATTTTGAATATTTTGGTCGCAGGAGAAGGGTTAAATGGTCAGTATTTATATTTATGGAATAATATAACTCTTTTGTAATGTTCAAAGTGCATTGTCCTCACTGTTAGTCGAACCATAAGAAAACAATTGTAATATATAGTATGTTCGTGATATTTCAAGTTTATGGTGGCCATCTTGGAAGCCATCTTGAATAGCTATGTTGGCCCACATATGTCATGTTTCATAATATACAAACTTGTACACACATTGCGGTATATAAAAACCTTTTTCTACAGAGAAATACCAGTTTGTACAAGATTTAAGCATGCTATTGGGCCTCAGTTGTAGTACTTTAATATATCACTCTACGCAATACATATTAAAACAATTTTTTAACAGCCGCCATCTTGGAAATAAAAATGTCTGCCATGCAAGTAAAGTATAAGTTGTACCAAACTTTGTAGACCCCAATAGCATATATTTTGCACCTAAAATCAGAACTGTATGTGCATTCTTAGCAGAGATACGTCTAAAAACATTAAATTTAGGGTCCGCCATTTTGAATTCCAAAATGGCCGCCTCCCCTGCTCAAATTTTGGCTAACCCTTCCATTTCATATTTTTGACACCCCAATGAATCACTGTGCCAAGTTTCAGAATATATTCACAATTTGAACGATTGTTTACCTTATCGGGTCTACTATTTCTATGTTGGATGGATGGATGAATGAGTTTTACGGCACTGCGACACAAAACAGGTCATATAGCACCGATGAATGATGAGGGATGATGCCATGCGATTTCTGCTAATCTCATTCGTTGTAATGCAGCACATTGGATCAAATTCCTTTTAGTGCTTGGTAGAGGGAATAATATCGGTCAAATATACAGAAAACATTCCCTATTACAAGTAAGCCCCAGGGGCCCGTTTCATAAAACTTCGTACGACAAAAACGGTAGTAAGTCAAAACTTTAAGATGCATTTAATTTCTGATCTCTCTATTTAATCCTGTCTTGTAACATCTCTTTGGAATCGTCTTTTCAAGACGATTCCAAAGAGATGTCACAAGACATGATTAAAGGAAGAAATACATAATAATTGAGGCTTTTAGAATCTGACTTACGACAACATTTGTCGTACGAAGTTTTATGAAACGGGCCCCAGAACCGCGACAAGGTAGGAATGTCTGTCGGGTTCAATGTTGGAAGCTGAAATATACAGTGTTCCCTCTCTACAACGACCCCTCTTTACAACGACCCGTGCAACATTTCCCCAAACAAGACATTTATATCCAATCTTTTTTATGGGTTCAATGTCGTCTACTTAAATTTGTCGTCTGCTGTTTTTCTCAGATATACAATGTAAATGTAAGTGAACAGTTTGATAGAATAAATATAATGACGAGTGACAAACAGCTTGAATCCAGATCAGACGCCGCGTTACGCGGCGTCTGATCTGGATTCAAGTTGTTTGCAAACGTTAACAAATTTCCCTCTCCATAACGACTTCCTCCGAACAACGCACACAATCTTTGGATGTCATTGTAGAGAGGGAGCGCTGTATAATAATTATGCAGATTGCAACCCTGATCAGAGTGTTCGTGAAGGAGCCTTCTGACCAGGGTCTTCACTCTTCGTTTTTTACTTTCATTTTTATCAATTTATTAAATATTAGTCTGTCAATTGGATTTAATAACCACAAAATACTATTACAGTAACTTTGATGTAAAATATAGGATATAACTACTAAAATGATAGCTACAGAAATGCCAAACGATAATTTAAAGTTTATCCTGCTGATCAGAAATTCTGACATTAATGTAAGGGGGCTATTGGTATATATATCAAATTTCATTCATGGAGCTTTTCGAAACAAACTATACTTGAACATATGTCATCACTATCTAAAACGAGAAACATGTTGTCATAGCTATTGTAGCCTGTGCCTCTTAATTTTGCACTGACGATTCATCTCCAGTTATGTGTCGTCTGACTAGAGTCTACACTGTTTGCCTATGTCTCTTTTATGGGATCATTGGCACAAATGGATTAACCATTTCGCTACCATTATGATGGAAATACCCGTCTAACACAGTGACTGCCAAATTATCGTCTACTTTTATTTTACGGTTGCTTTTATTTTTAAAATTTACAATTACAATTACAATGGAGAATCTGTTATTCTTTCCCGTTTAAACGCAAACGTACGCAAACGCAAAACACTAAAACGTAGAAAAGTACAACTTTTGGACAATTCTGATAATTCATCTTTATCTTGGTGGCAAACAGTTTGGAGCCTGATCAGACGCCGGGTTAACCCGGCGTCTGATCTGGCTCCAAACTGTTTGCAGTGAAAATAATAGTTTTACCGTAAACGCGTTTATTGGGAAAGAATAACGTTTTCTCCACTGTATATGGGGTTTTTTACTCAGGAAATATTGATACAAGTGTCAAATCAGGGTCCAAACTGTTTGCAAATGTCGGTGTTGACAATGGGTTAATGCAGGGGGGAATGTAACTATGCAGAAGTTGTTGGAAAGGCGTTAATTGGAATCGGCGTGTTGTCTGTATATGCGTTCGTCCATTCAGTCGGTCTGAAGACAAAACATTAACCACTTGCCTCCTTCCCAGGATTATCTGTGGATTATGTCTCTGCGAACGCCATGGTGTTAAACAAAATATGCAAGGGCAAACCAAATAAGTTAAATACGGATTGCATCACAGCTATACAAATATGTAAGGAGAAAACAAATTAATTTTTTATAGAAAAGATGCTAAACAAAGTATGGCAGACCAAAACGGTAACAACAAAGTAGTTTTTATTAAAGGGTGAAACGGTTAATACATTAATGCCCAGTGTCAACAAAAGTTGACACTAGAAAACAGTATAGCTCCTCAGGATCGACACTGTTTGCTATTTCTTATGAAATGTTTTACTGTATGGACAATACACTGCGCAGTGTCTTTAGATCACCCTTATATATATAGAGGATATTGAATGAGTGTTTTTTCAGTAATGAATTTATTGAACGAGTTGGATAAAAATGATATTTTGCGAGCCTTGGCGAGCAACATATCAATTGTATCCAACGAGTTCAATAAATTTATTACTGAAAAAACACGAATTTGATATCCTATTTATCACATAAACACCAAATGACACGAAAATCCGAACGGTCTTACTTTCACTTTTGCCCTCGGCTCTATGGAAAACGATTCGCCATAGGTGTTATTCGGTTTTATTCATCCGAAGGTAAAAACACCTACCAAGCTAAAATAAAGAAAATCAACATCAATGTGTTGCGAAAATACTTCTCCGATACCATATTCAAATTTTAAATTAATATTTAATTTAAAACTGTTCTAACTGACTAAAATTGATCATTTGACGGTTAGAGTCAAGTTTTGTTTTCAAAATAACGTCGTTATAGCAACACGACGTCATTATCATTGTAACGTCTAAATTTGAAAAAACTGTCTGAGTCACTGTTATAACAGAGCTCTACATAGCATAATTTGCAGCCTGAGTTTGCGGGACTGCTCGGGATAATGTTTTTAGGACACTTGGAAATGTTTTAAAACCCTAGTGGTGATCTTATTTTGTCTAGATATTCTTAACTGATTTTAAGTCGGCGTAGTAATACAGTATTTTGGTGATTCGAAAATTAGTATAAAATATATGCCCAGTGGGCCATACGATTTTTACGGCCCTCTATATTTTGCACGTTTATGTGATAAATACATGTATATCTACAATTAAATATTTCAGCAAGTATAAACGTACAGGGAGAGTACATTGCAAAATCCAGGCATAAAATGGTTAAAGACATTTCCTGGCCTACTTTCTGTGATAATCCCTAAACAGGCAGTTCCCTTGCAAAATTCACGCATACCTGTATTACTGTGAACCATTGAAGCGTCTTATGTGAGGCCCGCACCATATATTTGATAGTTTGGCTAGTAAAACACATTGAAAAAACCCTGGAGTGTGAGTATTTCAGGACCTCTCTAGACAAATTGAGAATGGTGACATTGGTTGTGCATACTTTGCTCCTGCTTTACAGTTACTTTCACGCCTATCGAGAAAAAATGGGGAGGGGTCCATCAAAGGACTGAGGAAATATCTTTAAAACCATAACAGTTTAACACATCATGGAACGGCAAATCGGCTTCCATGTAACGCTTAAAGAAGAGCAAACGGCTACACACAATCTGGAAGACAAACATGGCCGAACAAAATATGGAAGGATAATACGACTAAAACAATAAGGACGAAACAAAAGGCTTTACGTACGGAAAAGCAGAATTTTTCAACAAACGTATGATGATTAAGCGGCAGAAGTTTGAAAACCGCATAAAGAAGACGTCTGGGGGTCTGAAATATCTGTGCGAACTACAGTACTCTCTCCCCACAACGGCCCTCTGAAGAACGATTCCCTTCTTACAACAACACTTACCGCTGTTCCCAAAACAATTAAAAAAAAAGTCCAATATGTTGACGGCTTCAATATCGTCTGCTTAAAATTGGCGTCAGCTGTTTTTCTCAAAGTCACAGATTGGACATTTTGACAGTTTAAAAACATAATAACGAGTGACAAACAGCTTGAATCCAGATCAGACGCCGCTTAATGCGGAATCTTGAATCAAGCAGTTTGCCAATGTAAGCCATTTTCAATCCCTATTACAACTTCCTCCGATCAACACAGCCATAGTTTCCGCGAGAAAGAAAATCCTGGTTTCCGATAGAGTGAAAAGTATGGTTTAGGGTAGAGAAACGGACTTTGGTTTCAGTAGAGAGAACCGATTCAATTTCTATTCACTTCAAATTTTATTGGCATTAATCATACAATGTTAGAGCATTATGTACATGGCTAACAATAAATAACTCTTTAGTACTAGACCAAAACCAAAAGGCATGGTTTCCGGTTTTAGAGACATACTTTTTTAGTGCAATAGACTTGGTTTCCGGTAGAGAGAAAGGCCTGGTTGTTTAGATATATCTGTCATGTCTGTTCAACTTGACAAGTATAGTTGTTCAATGTTGTTTTGTTTTTATTTTTTAATAAACTCCATGAATGTAGTTTGATCTAGGACAGTAGACTAATATAATTCGGGAATCTCCAATCAGCAGGATAAGGCTCAAAATATTGTTTGGGCATATCTTAAGATGATAGCCTTTTAGTAGTTATGCTAATTTCGCATAAAAGTTTCTGCAATTGTGTTTTATTTTTCCACCCAATGTATAACAATTCTTTAACGAGCGTTGTCAGAGAGACAACAAAGCTCGCCATCGGCACATTTAAAAACTTGAAAGCAGACGTACTCTGAGGTCAAGGTCACCGAGGTCAACCTTTTTGCGTATATGTTATACTTTAGGTACTACTTCAAGATTTGGTATGGTTGTGTATATGCACAACCATACCAAATCTTGAAGTAGTACCTAAAGGGACATATAAATTGCAAGCACATTTGGAAACCTTAACGCAGATTTCGAAACTTAAACACGGACCCTAATTTAAAGGTCAAGTTCACTGGGGTAAAAAACGTTTGCGTGCATGGAAGCGTCTTGTCAATATACAAATGCGAACCAAATATGAAATCAATATATTAAGGGACAGGAGTTTGAAGCATTTTTCAAACCTTAACGTACTTTTCATAACCTAAACACGAGACCTAAGTTCAAGGTCAAGGTCACTCGACTGAATTTGTTTGTATGCATGACTGTATCAAATATGAAAGGAATATTTCAATGGACATAATAGTTATTGGACCCTAGGTTCAAGGTCAAGGTCACGGGGATTAAACTTTTTTGTGTGCATGGTAAGGTAATGTCTATATACCGGTACATATGCATACCATTTATGAAAGCATTACCTGTAGGGACATAGGAGTTATGGGCATTTTCCGAAACCTAAACCTGTAAACAAAGATTTGGAAACCTAAACGCGGATCCTAAGTTCAAGGTCAAGAGCACAGGGTTCAACTTTTTTGTTTGCAATGAAAGGTCCTGTTCGACGGCAACAACGACATCAACGACTACGCCGGAGTATAACATTAGCTCGTGTTGTATTTCGTACATGAGAGTTAAAAAACTCAAGTTTATACATTTTGCACATATCTACATCATTCCTAAACGTATGATTATGTCGCTCTCCGACAAAAAAACATCCTTAAATGTATCCAGGTGTACCGAGTATTTGGTAATATATTTGAAATCAGTCGGACGTAGAGGAGTAAAACTATACGGCAGATGAACATTTGCAAATGAAATAAATAGCCTACATCGCCCCTTTTAATAACACATAGTTTACCGTAAAATTCCTAAATATTGGGATACTTTGCAAAAGTGCTGTAATAATCCTAAAATTTGACCTAATAGCTTTTATATCACACAGTAAATTTGTCCAAATGTGCAAACTGAATGGAAAACGGTGTAGATTCAGATCAGACTGCCCCCTCAGTGTCAACACTGTTTGTCCAGGTTTTAATGTATAAAATGTTTAGGGTCTACACTGCTTTAAGGCAAACCTCTCTATTACGAACATTAACTTTCATCACTCATTAGGTGTTTAAGACGGCATGTGGCTGCTCTAAGCAATGTGAAAGTAAAAAAGAAAACCCTTTTAGGAGCTTTCTATTTTAATTAGCATTCCTTTTATTGGTCGTTAGTAGAGGTTTTACTGCAGTCAGTGAAAACATTTCCATTACGATCATTTAAAAGAAAAATATTTGGATTCATAAAATACTTGTGACAGCTTAAAGCGGGTGAACGTAAACATGAAAGCCCCTAAAGCAGGTTTCTGTTCTACGTTCATCTTGCTTTCAAGCAGTCACTTGTCTTACCCTTTCACTCTCAATGACGCCTTAAAGCGCGTTTGCAAACAGTTTGGGTCCTGATCAGACGCCGCGTAACGCGGCGTCTGATCAGGACCCAAACTGTTTGACACTCTTTTTCGATATATATTAAGTCATACAACCTTAAATCTAACTTTGAAACAGACAACAATATTGAAGCAGACGACAATAAAGCGGTGAAGGGGTAAAAAAATCTCCCGAATAATTTGATCATGAACGGGGTATTTAACTCAATTTAGTGGTTGACTGGTCGTTTTACTGTATGTACATGTATAAGCATCACCAGGAGCAGTAGCCCGTTATCATATGTTTTTAAACAAGGGTTACAGTGGAGAATCTGTTATTCTTTCCCGTTTAAACGCAAACGTATGCAAACGCAAAGCACTAAAACGTAGAAAAGAACAACTTTTAGACAATTCTGATATTTCATGTTTATCTTGGTGGCAAACAGTTTGAAGCCTGATCAGACGCCGGGTTACCCGGCGTCTGATCTGGCTCCAAACTGTTTGCACTGCAAATAATAGTATTTGCGTAAACGCGTTTATTGGGAAAGAATAACACATTCTCCACTGTATTGATAAATTTATGCAGCAGTGGTATGCTTCAGTTGTTAACAGTCCTGTTCTAGACACTTGTAAATATTTGAAAAAATAATATTGAATATGATAATTATTTAGATATTTTACCATATTCGCTAAGATGTATATTTTCTAGAATAAGATCATATTTTCTCAGAATTCAAACAGGCAGATTTGCACGTAACCAATTAGCTCATAATGTGAGAATTTGTTTGAAATTATCAAACAAAAATGATTTGTACAATTTAAGTTTATATATACGAAATGCTATTAGAATAAGACATTCCTTTAACGAAAATAACTGATGTATTCATCCTCAACGGAACAACAGTTACTTTCTCATGTTGTCACATGATGGTATTTATTGTATGAATATTTTTGTGTGATTAAGATGATGTACTTTGTACATATCTGAATAAAAGTATGTTCTGTTCGGTTCTGTTTATAAACGATCATCTGACGAATTTAAGCTACTTCTAGATATCGAGATTCAAATGAATTTCTTAAAATACAGTAAAACCTATATATTATGACCACTAAAAAGAAGGGAAATTGATATTATAAAAGACAAGCAGTCATACAGTGGAGAAAACGTTATTCTTTCCCAATAAACGCGTTTACGCTAAAACTATTATTTGCAGTGCAAACAGTTTGGCGCCAGATCAGACGCCGGGTAACCCGGCGTCTGATCAGACTCCAAACTGTTTGCCACCAAGATAAACATGAAATATCAGAATTGTCCAAAAGTTGCTCTTTTCTACGTTTTAGTGCTTTGCGTTTGCGTACGTTTGCGTTTAAACGGGAAAGAATAACATATTACCTAATTATTGATGTAATTTAATGGTCATGATGGAGGCGTTTTCCAGTACAGTTAAACTCCGGTATAGTACAATCACTCTTACATGTATGGCTTTATGGTACTTTTTATTAAACGCACTTGTTCTCTTTAACTCATGCACTCCAGAAACTGTCAATCAAGAATTCCAGTTTCCAATTACTAGTTAGTACTCTACCATGATCGTCTGTTGTGGTACAGTCGATGCACTACCTTTCATAAAACTTTATCTACCGGTTGTTAAAGTAGTGATGGCTCTACATGTATGTTATCAATTACTTTTATTCTAATTGACATTTCGTTTGTGTCACTATTGTAACAGTGCCTAAAGAGCGTTGTAGATCAGCACTATGAAGCGCTTTTTAAAGCATTAGATAATAATGGGTTATAAAACGCGCTTTACCTATATATTTATTATGACAAATGAAGTATTTTATCTTTATTTGAACAAATTTACTCAATATAATCGTGTTATGATCTACAACTAAGCTGACAATATAACCGGGCTAAGACTGTTGTGGTTCAGTCATTCTTAGTTGCACTTTGCGCTAATTTCTTTAATTTTGTTAGCTTTCACCACTGACATACTTTTTGTACATAGAAATCATAGTCGTATAATAATGTGTTACTGAACATCAGTGCCTACCTAGTCTGGTTCCCTTTGATTGGCCATCTATTTTGCCTGTGTTTATGTGCCAATTTTGTTTGCTCAGGCCGACAGTGGTCTAGAATGACATTATGTGAATAAACCGTCCAGGGATTCCTGTCCCTGGGCCTGTGTTTATGTGCCAATTTTGTTTGCTCAGGCCGACAGTGGTCTAGAATGACATTATGTGAATAAACCGTCCAGGGATTCCTGTCCCTGGACATTTTCAAATGCATTTCTGAATGGCTATTTCCTCACTGCCCGGCCTTAAGCCACAAATGTAACTGCAGGGAACCACCATGCTAGGCACTGGTACGGTTAGACTGAGATAATGCGGTATTGTAAAATACTATGTTTGCCTCACACTCTGGTCCGACATTTTAAGTGAATGTAAACAATTCCGATTTGTCTCGGTCTAACTATAGCAGTACTAACGCGGATACAAATTGATATTATAAAAGACAAGCAGTCATACAGTGGAGAAAACGTTATTCTTTCCCAATAAACGCGTTTACGCTAAAACTATTATTTGCAGTGCAAACAGTTTGGCGCCAGATCAGACGCCGGGTAACCCGGCGTCTGATCAGACTCCAAACTGTTTGCCACCAAGATAAACATGAAATATCAGAATTGTCCAAAAGTTGCTCTTTTCTACGTTATAGTGCTTTGCGTTTGCGTACGTTTGCGTTTAAACGGGAAAGAATAACAGATTACCTAATTATTGATGTAATTTAATGGTCATGATGGATGCGTTTTCCAGTACAGTTAAACTCCGGTATAGTACAATCACTCTTACATGTATGGCTTTATGGTACTTTTTATTAAACGCACTTGTTCTCTTTAACTCATTCACTCCAGAAACTGTCAATCAAGAATTCCAGTTTCAAATTACTAGTTAGTTTAGTCCACTTATGACTATTTAGGGTTGTTGTCGGCAATATATTGTAAATTAATGCTGCCGGAAAAGCAGAATGCGCATTAAGGCGCATTCTACTTAACTTTCAGCCTACTTTAAGCTATAATCTGCTATAATATAGGAAATGTTTTTGATGCAACATATTCCCAACTGTTTGAAGTGGGACTAATTTCTTCAGTGGAGGAATAGCTTAAAAGCGGTAAAAGGCGTATTTATGGGGTAATGGGTTAAACGGGAAAAGAAGATCGTCTCCTACGCTGTATCCCCTCTACGGTGTATAAGCCATATTTCTGTGTCACACAGAGTCGACCAGGGGTCATGCCATACTCATTAACTAGGTTTATGTTAATAAGATACAATCGAACTTCGATATCTCGAACTCTGTTAATTCGAACATATCCGTATTTCAAAGTTAAAACGCGGCTAAGCCGTGTTTTAACTTTGAAACACGGGTATGTTCACCTAAACCGAGCTTGAAATAAGGTAAATTCATGCTTCGAAATATCGAATAATTCGAGTTAAGCGAGTTCGAGATATCGAAGTTCGACTGTACTAGTATTCTGGCAAGCGGCTAGCCACCAAGATGACAACAAACATAACATCCATTTTCGCTGATGACTTCCATAAATTGTCTTAAAACTCGAGCGGTGAAAACAGATGACACTTGCCCGACTTATCTGGTGTATATATGATATAGGTTAGAAAACTCGAAATTTAACCCTTGCGATGTCAAGTTGTATCGTCTGCTAAAACTTCACTGTCACTGACGCCAAAAGGTGAGTTTGCAAATAGTCTGGATCCTGATTAGACGCCGCGTAACTGTTTGATACTCGTTTCGAAATTTCTTCAGTCATACTGCCTTAAATCTAACTGTGAACCGATACTGCAGACAACAATACTGAAGCAGACGACAATACGGCGGTGACAGGGTAAAAGCATCACACGACAAATTTGACCACGAAAGGGTTAAAACAGTTGTCTACGCTATTGTTTCAAATGTAGATTTGAGGCGGTATATAAAATGTTTGCATAGGACAAGTGTATTTTTCATAGGTGCACTGTTTGTAAAGGACGTGTGTACTCGTCGCTAGGGTTGAATGTGTTAACAAAAAAGTTATTCTATTTTTATTTATTTATTCACGAGGCTAGCTTCAGTCGTTCAAGAAAAACCCTAGTACCAACAATTAAACAGGTATTTTCTTCAACGATCAAGTACTTTTTCCCTTTACCCCATCGATATGCTGTTTAAACTATTCTTACAAAGCAATGCTTTTTGAGGTTCTAGCATACCCTGATAGGTAATTCAAGAAATTCTTTTCTGCATCCTAATAAGTGAATGCTTAAAGCAGACTGAAAGTAAAGCAGAAAGCTCCTTAAGGAGCTTTCTGCTTTACTTCCAACCTGTTTTAAGCAATAATCTGGTTCAACACTGAAAACAAGTTATAGGGAAAAGGGTTTTAATAAATGTGAATCAGATCTGTATCTAACAGTTTATATTAACAGGGCTTCTTAATAGGAATTTTACATGACCGAGTTAGGATTAATAGCCTTTTTGTTAAACCTGCCATGAACGATAAATGTTAAAAATTGAGAAGCGAAATACGAATAAATTTTGTACATAAATATTACGGCATCTCTAATCAAGAAAGGCCTCGTATTGAACCTTTATCCGGGTACCATAATGGTTGCATTTAAACACATTCGCCCGTATAAATACATTGTATCATAGTTTTTTATACATTTTAGCCAGAAAGAAAGAAGCAAATCTGTCAAACATTTTTCATCTTGATTAGACGTAGCATTGTTTTCAACATTCCACCACGCCCGCCGCCCCTCATCCCAGCAAAAAAGAGAAAACAACAATAAAACACCCTCACCTTCAGTGCGAGTTTTAAATAGTTGATTGCACATGGTACAGTGGCATATCCAGCATTAAGCTTGAGGTTAATCAGGCACTTACAATAAATTATCGGCATGCATTAACACCCGCCTTTGAAATTTGACGGACAAATCCAGTTTCCAATTAAGTCTTATCCGTGTTTGTCTATATTAACTCCGCCATGGTCGGTCCCGAGCCCGGGTGCGAAAGGAGGAGGGTTGTGCACAGGGCCAGCACCTAGTCACGTAAAAATCAAACTCGTTACAGAAACCAACACCAGACAAATAAACGAGGACGGGACAAGGATGGACGCAGACCAGGAAACTGAACTAGGACGGCTAAACACCTGGTATCGAATATCCTTGGACCAAAAACATCACGACGGTTGAGCTGCTGGAATGTTAGAACACTCTACCAGACCGGTAAGCTAGCCCAAGTGGTGAGAGAGATGGAGAGTTACTGTATCACCTTGTTAGGAGTCAGAGAAAGAGACATCTGGCTACAGGACAAACCATAGCCTTTTCAGGAAGATCAGATGACCAACATCATAGGGGAGTAGCACTGATTATGGACCAAACAGCTCACAAAAGTCTGATAGAGTGGAAACCTATCAAGGAAAGACTCATGTCAACACGATTCAACTCTGTATACGCAAAACTCACAGTGATAGTTTGCTATGCACCAACGGAAGTCGCAGATACGGTAACGCAGATAAAGACCTTTTCCATGACCAATTACAGGAGGTAATAGAATCAACACCAAAACATGATGTCCTTCTTGTCCTAGAAGATTTAAATGTTATAGTCGGCCAAGACAATACAGGAAATGAATCCACCATGGGCACATACGGATGTGGAACAAGGGACGATAATGGTGAGAGATTGGCGGAGTTGTGCGAAGAAAACAACCTGGTTATCGGGGGTACCATATTTCTACACAAATATTTATAAATATATTATAAGTTAACATTGAAATCTCCAGACGGACAAACCAATAACCAGATTGACAATGTCATTATCAACAGAAGATGGAGAGGCAGTCTAAAGGATGTCAGGGCAATGACGGGGGCGGATGTTGGCAGTGATCATACACTCGTCGTAGCCAAGTTAAAGTTAAAGTTTAGAAGAGTGAAAAAGGAGAGCAAAGACCTTGATGTTGAAAATCACAAAGATACTGACATGGGGATTTACTTCTACAGACGTACCAGTAAAACGTGCAGGGAGAAATTGTCTCTAGTGAAGAAGAGAAGCTGAGATGCTGGAAAGAGCACTTCGAGAGAGTGCTCAACAGGGAGGACCCATTTACTGAGGCAGTAATTGCTCCTGCAGAAATCCAACTAGACATCAAACCAGTGCCCCCAACATAACAAGAGGTCAGACTAGCGATTGAGAAACTAAAGAATAGAAAAGCCCCAGGCATAGGCAGGATACAAGTAGAGCTATTGAAAGCAGAAGAACAGTAAATGCCTAAAGTGCTTACCAACATACTCAGGGAAGTTTGGATCTCCGAAATGGCGCCACTGATGATTGGAAAATGGGACTTATAGTCAAACTGCCAAAAAAGAGTGACCTCACAGACTGCAACAATTGGAAGGGTATAGTGCTTCTGTCAATGACAAGTAAGATCTTCAGCAGAGTGGTACTTAACAGACTACCAGCTAGAGTTGATCATCTCCTGCGGAAAAAACAAGCCGGTTTCAGAAAGGGCAAGTCATGTGCAGATCAAATCTTCACACTTCGACAAATAATAGAGCAAATTCATGAATGGAATATGCAACCGTTTATGCAAACTTCATAGACTTCCAAAAAGGCATTTGACAGTGTGAATAGGCCAGCATTGTGGAGGATATTAGCCTATTATGGGATCCTATACAAGACTACCTCTGTCATAACGATGCTCTACTCAGGTTTCAGCGCGAAAGTGATATGCGGCACTGCTTTCACAGAAAACCTTAATATCAGAACAGGTGTAAAGCAGGGGTGTCTACTGTATCCTCTACTCTTTTCCATGTGCATAGATTGGCTGGTGAAAGAAACCACAAAGGACGCATTCAGCGGATTTCAGTGGACCTTCACGGAAATACTGGAGGACCTTGACTGCGCTGCTTGCTCAACGACACCAGACATACAAACCAAGACGGACAAACTAGACTCAATTGGAAAAAAGATTGACCTCAACATCAATGTCATTAAGACCAAGCTGAAGAGGATGAACGCCAAAATAAATCAGCCAGACAACATCAACAATAGTGCCATCGAAGAATTAAAGGAGTTTGTGTATCTTGGAAGTAAGATAACAAGTGACGGCAATTCAGAAGAGGATTTGAACAGCAGAATATCTAAAGCCAGGGGTGCCTTTGCATTGCGGAATATCTGTAAGTCATCCAAGCTCACTTTCAATATCAAGTTCAGTTCTAACGTACTTGGAGTCCTACTGTATGGCTCAGAATCCTAGAAGGGCACAAATTTAATCAGTCACACGATGGGTGTCTTTCAAAGAATGTGCCTCAGGCGGATTCTCCAAATATTTTGGCCAAACACCATCTCCAATGCAACACTCCTTTTTAAGAACAGACACAACTCCGATATCGACGCAGATCAAGCGCAGAGGATGGCGCTGGATGGTCATATCCACAGAATGGAAGAGACAGCCATTCTCAGAGTTGCAATGCGATGGACTCCAATTGAACGGAAAACAAGAGGTCGACCAAAAGAAGCCTGGCGCAAGTCAGTTGAGAAGGAGATGAGGGGGAAAATTGGAGCTGGGGCCAAGTAAAGACTTCGTCAACGGACCGGCCTCATTGGCGAGCTCTGGTGGCGGCCTTATGCGCTAACCAGCGCGAAGAGGATTACAAGAAGAATGTTTGTCTATTAGGCTTGTGTTTTGCGAAATGCAGTAAAATGCAGTAAAATGACACTTCGTGCAGACACCGATCAGATTATTCCTTTAGGCCTCCTCCGATCAGTGTCTACACTGTTTGCATAGGACAAGTGTACTTTTCACAGGTTTATATTATATATATATAATTTATTCAAGGTGAAAGTATTTACAGTAAGCTCCTCGGGAAGAGGTTTCTGTTTTACTTTCACTTTCACCTTGCTTTAAGCTGCCACCTGTTCTTCATACAATCAATAAGCGTTATTCTAGTGGTTGTAAACGACTGTTTACGACCGCCACACACGCAATAACATTTGCGTTGTGAAGTGATAAGTTCGGGTATGAGTTTTATTCTCCAAACCGAAGTGATAAGTTACGGTATGAGTTTTATTCCTAACCGGAACAGTTATTTTTTCTCTGCGAAAATTTATGCAACCCAGTTTCAGCCATGCGCAGACAGTGCATTTTTGACTGGTTGTACAAAATTGCTTCATTATTTTCACCGTTTCGCCATAAGCACAGAAGTTTCTTCTGAGAAAATCATATGGCTACTTTCAACCTCAGCATTTAGGAAGCCCAACTCCCTCCTGTAACTCGGCACCTGACCGGGCTTCAAACTATTTGCATCTCTGTTTGCATAAAAACTACTCTTCGCTGGTAAACCGTGTGTAATTGACAAGTATACTCGTCGCTAGGGGTGAATGTGATAACACACATCCCATCCAGTGATACTTTCAAAAATCAAATGAATGAGTCCTCGGGATGCACATTCTGTAAAACAATGGGTCCTTAAGACGAAACATTGAGTCATTGAGGTGAAAAATTAACCCAATATCCCATAACTTATCTCTAATTTTGAAGATAGGTGACCACTTAAAGCAGGTTGAAAGTTAGGCACTTTAGGCACATTCTGCTTTACTTTCAAGCTACTAATTGCTTATGAGTAATATACTAATAGGTTAATAAAGTCCAGAAAAGCTATGGGTCAATGGGACTCGCAACCTTTTAAATAATGAGTCCCTGGCAAATTTAATGGGTATAGGACTCGGGATGCACAGGTAAAAGGATCACAGCCCATCCTACACATTGCATCAGGATGCACTCTTCCCACAAACCACATAAGGGTAAGACACATTAGCTTGACAAAACAAAGGTGGGGAAATACTGAGGGGCAGAAATACCAGCACACATTCCACACCGACAGGTTAACTAAAAAATGTACACCTCATAATATAGGCCAACACCGTTTGTATCGCCAATTAGTGCTTACAGAGTCCCCAAATAAACACATAATAAATAGTCAAAATTCAAACAAACCGTATTGATCCAAATTAGATGCCAAGGTGTCTGATCTGGGTCTACACAAGTCTGCATTTTACAGTAGTTTTCGTGGATTCTTACAATTTCTTTTCTGACATTGTCTAAGTTTTATTGCATTACGGCTGTATTTCGTTTCGTTCAGGTCACTAAGTCCCCTTGGTGAGCATATGTGTCATTACAAACAGTGTACCTGTGGAATGTCCACTTGTCCTATGCAACATACAGATGTCTGCACCGTTTGTCAATTAGCAACATATCATTAAAACACGTACAGTGGAGAATCTGTTATTCTTTCCCAATAAACGCGTTTACGCTAAATACTATTATTTGCAGTGCAAACAGTTTGGAGCCAGATCAGACGCCGGGTAACCCGGCGTCTGATCAGGCTCCAAACTTTTTGCCACCAAGATAAACATGAAATATCAGAATTGTCCAAAAATTGTTCTTTTCTACGTTTTAGCGCTTTGCGTTTGCGTACGTTTGCGTTTAAACGGGAAAGAATAACAGATTCTCCACTGTAAAATGTCAAAACTTTATAAGAAACTGAACAGGTAAAGGGGGATGTTCGTAATTATTTTCCGTCTGCAATATCGTTTCAAAGTTACACAAAACAGTATAACTAACGTAATTTCCAAACGTAATTTCCACGCGGCGTCTGTTCAGAATCAAAACTGTTTGCAAATGCGCTTTATGACATCATTGAGAGTGAAAGGGTTAAACTTTTGGAAATAATGCCGTACCCTCACTCTGTACAATGACTCTCCACAACTACGAGTCTACGACTGCTCAAAATACAGTTTAACCTAAAAAACTCAAACTAATTTAAGTCGAATTTTCCCTTATTTCTACAACCGAACTTCTTTAACAAGAACAACACTTTTAGTCGAACTCACGCGTATCTCGAAGTTAAAAAATCGGATATAACACGCCTTTGTCGAACATACTCGTATTTCAAAGTTAAAACGTGCCATAGCCGCGTCTTTACTTCCAAATACGGGTAAATTCGACTATACATATGGCGCTTTTGAGTTAGTGAGGTTCAACTGTGTACAGTGGAGAAAACGTTATTCTTTCCCAATAAACGCGTTTACGCTAAAACTATTATTTCTATTGCAAACAGTTTGGAGCCAGATCAGACGCCGGGTAACCCGGCGTCTGATCAGGCTTCAAACTGTTTGCCACCAAGATAAACATGAATTATCAGAATTGTCCAAAAGTTGCACTTTTCTACGTTTTAGTGTTTTGCGTTTGCGTTTCGTTTCGTTTAAACGGTAAAGAATAACGTATTCTCCACTGTATTAACATTGTTAGTATGAATGACAGATGACAGTTACTAGCAAGCTCACATTCAAAACAGATAGCCCATTTCGAACTTCATTCAACGTTGTTTGGGTGCGTTATACTAACGAGGCTTTTCTGTTTCTATGGCTACGCAGTGTGCACACTGGGCAGCGAACAATGTAAACCCTCACCAACTACTTGAATCAGCAGTCAGCCTGGAAACCTAGTCAGTAGGTATCCAGATATGTATACAAGGTATGTACAGTAAAACCTTTCTATTACGACCACTTAATTGTGGTAATTATAAGGGTGTATACAATAGGTGACCGCTTAAAACAAGGTGACAGTGAAACAGAAAGCTCCTTTAGGGGCTTTCTGTTTAACTGCCATCTTGCTTTAAGCTGTCACCTGTCTATTATACAATTAATTAGCCTGGGTTTTAGTGGTTGTAATAACGAGGTTTTACTGTATATTCATAGTTTATGAAGTGGCTTTAACCCATTTAAGCCCATTGCAAACAGTGAAGACCCTGATGAGACATCGCGTTACGTACTGTTGGCTATTTTAGATGAAATGACTCGTTGTATGAACAGACACTGTAGTGTCTTAAGGTCACCTTTTTTATCTAAATTGAAATCTTCTAGGAAGCATACAGGGAGAGTATATTGTTATATTCAGGTATAAATTGGTTTAAACCCTTGCGGTATCTCTCGCATACCTGGTAAAATATTTTACCCTACTCGTATATATGTAAGGATGGTATTTATTTCCATTCTCGGGCGAAATAAAAGCCCTGGTGCTTTTTTCATTTTAATACACCTTTAAACCCTTTCTCGCCGAAGTCGCATACAATCGAATTTGCAAACAGTTTGGATCCAGATCAGACGCCGCGTGACGCGGCGTCTGATCAGGATCTAAACTGTTTGACACTCGTATCGATATTTCTTAAATCAAACTCCCTTGAATCTAAATTTGAAACGATCTTGTAGATAAAAATATTGCAGCAGACGACAATAAAGCGGTGTATGGGTAAAAACCTCACGATAATGTTGACGGTGAAAGGGTTAAAGTTATGCGGTAGTTGGTAGGTGAGGCGTAAAGAGAGCTTACAGTGTCCCGACTCAGATCGGTTTCACCATCCACCTGTGAGAGAAATCAGCATAAAACAATAAACAAGTCATCATTACGCTAAAACAATAGCGGCTTCCTGGACATTATACTGGAAGGTTTAACTGGTGGGAAACTGTTGTGATTTGTGTGACGATTGTGGACGTGGGGAGGGAAACATCTACCCTATGTTGCAGTGGGCTCAATAAGGTTTTGTGTCTAAATGAAACATGAAGCGAGTTGATGTCAATTTAATATATGTCGCTGGCAGATTGAACTACGACTACATATTTCGTGGGTAACCTGTTTTTATCACTCGGGCTACGGAGGGCGATGAAGACGGAGGCTGGAGGGAAGGGCTGCTGGGCTTAACCCTCTTCGCTGTCAAAATTATCGTCTGTTCATAATTGTCGTGCATTTTTATGCCAAATTCAATTATTGTTAAAATTTGGCTGGATAAATTTTGATATGAGTGTCAAACAGTTTGGATCCTGATCAGACGCCGCTTTACGCGGCGTCTGATATGGATCCAAACAGTTTGCAAATATAGACATTGGCAGTGGAAGTGTTAATCTCATCTGGATACAGCCACACATGGACTGACTTCAATGTCTGCTTAAAGTAGGACGAAAGTAATGCAGAAATCATTCTGTTAGGTCTGTTTTGCATTATTTTGGTTCTGCATGTAGCAGCCACCTGTTATATAGACTACACTGATTCGATTCTTCATTGACATGTGGCTTAAACACAATAAGACTATGTTGCTTTAGCCATAGGCCGGAGGCCTAGGGATGCGAGGAAGATCTAGTGGACGCGGGAGGTCCAGGGAAGAGTGGGAAACTACAGGAACTTTAACAGGTAGGACCACTATCTGTGTTTACAGTAGAGAAAACGTTATTCTTTCTCGTTTTAAAACGAAACTAAACGTAAATGCAATTAAAATAAGATATAGAAAATGACACAATCCTGATCTATGTTCACGATTCAGTATAAGCTGATTGGCAAACAATTTGGAGACTGGACTCCGGGTTACCCGATGTCTGATCTGATTCCAAACTAGACATAAGGATTTAAGCATTAACCCTTTGAACCCTAGTCCCGCATATAGGCGTCCTTTTCAAACAGTATACATGTGAAAAGTGCACTTGTCCTATGCAAACAGTGAACACCCAGATCAGAGGGCTCGTTAAGGAGCCCTCTGATCTGGGTTTTCACTGTTTGTCATAATGCTAAACATTGGCGAAAACAACCCTTAAAAGTCAGAAATGGGCTAGACTAAAATGGAATCTGGGATTGTCCATTTAAAATTTCAGGGAGGAAAGTGTTAACGCGTTTATTGGGAAAGAATTACACCCTCTTCACGGTTTCTGTCTTTAAACGTTAATTCCATATGGCGTATGGAAAACATTTTACCTATGTACAGTGGAGAATGTGTTATTCTTTCCCAATAAACGCGTTTACGCAAATACTATTATTTGCAGTGCAAACAGTTTGGAGCCAGATCAGACGCCGGGTAACCCGGCGTCTGATCAGGCTTCAAACTGTTTGCCACCAAGATAAACATGAAATATCAGAATTGTCCAAACGTTGTTCTTTTCTACGTTTTAGTGCTTTGCGTTTGCGTACGTTTGCGTTTAAACGGGAAAGAATAACAGATTCTCCACTGTATACTCTTTAGCGATGTCACTCAACTAAATGAAAAACACAATGAAATAAACTGTTAAAACTTTTTGAAAATATTGATGATGTATTAAATCTAAGTGGCAAACAGTTTGGACCTAGATAAGACGCCGAGTAACTCGGTGTCAACTTTGGCTCTGAACTGTTTGCAATGGACACATTGTTTGATATTGGGAAAGAATAACGAACCTCCACTGTATATTATCTACATTGTCAAAAGAACATGCCATTTTCTACATTTAATTGCAAAGCATTTGTGTTTAGTTCACAGGTACTTGACACATACTTTATTATCTATGAACCCCCTCCCCCCCCCTTTTTAAAAAAAAAATTTTTTTTTTTTACTATACTTCTATATATATTTTTTAAAAAGGGGGTGGTGTTAATAGATAATAAAGTATGTGTCAAGTACCTGTGGTTTAGTTGGTTTCTTTATAAAAAAAAACCAAAAAAACCACAAATATTACCCGCTATATCTCGTGCTCAGCAGACAACGTGTAAGTGGGCGTGTCCTTAGCAACAACAATTAGTTCTCCCTAGCGACTGTCGGCTATTTGCCTTACCAAACCCCCTCTTTAGCCAGATTATCGTCTGCTTCAAATTTATTGCTGCAATTATGTTCCAAATTTCGATTTTACGCCTTAAGACTAAAAATAATATGGATATAAGTCTCACACAAATACAAATGTAAGATCAGGGGCCTGTTTTACTAAACTACTTACGCAAAAATTTTGCGTAAGTCAAAATTTTAAATTTTACTTTATATTTTTTATTATCACTTGCTACAAACAGCAAATAGCCAGATCAGAGGACGCGCTAAAAGCGCGTCCTCTGATCTGGCTATTAACTGTTTGCAAACGTTTATGATCGAAAAATAAGAGTTAAACGATTTTGACTTACGCAAAAAATTTGCGTAAGTTGTTTAGTAAAACGGGCCCCAGGATCCAAACTGTTTGTAAATGTAATTTCTCAGGCGGTTAAAGCTGTTAAGTGGTGAAATGGTATTTATGTCATATACACTCACGCCTGTATTAAGCGACCATTTAATACACTATATTAAGCGACCATTTAATACAATGTTCAAAAGTCATCTTGTGTTACTGGTGGATGCTAAATGAATGATATAAACAATGCAGAAAGCTCCTGCATGAACTTTCTGCATTGTTTTATATACAGTGGAGAAAACGTTATCTTTCCCAATAAACGCGTTTACGCTCAAACTATTATTTCCAATACAAACAGTTTGGAGCCAGATCAGACGCCGGGTAACCCGGTGTCTGATCAGGCTTCAAACTGTTTGCCACTCAGCTAAATATCAATAGTCAGAATTGTCCAGAAAATGTTATTTTCTACATTTTAGTGTTTTGCGTTTGCGTACGTTTGCGTTTAAACGGGAAAGAATAACAGATTCTCCACTGTTATTCATTTAACAGCTACCTGTCTTTATTTGACTCCGCGCTTCGTAATGAAAAATGGCTTAATACATATTTTACTGTACTTCATATATTGTATTTCTCAAATTTGGTGTCAGTTATTTAAAAGGAAGTTTTATGAGCAAAACGTCTTTTCTTAGACTTTAGCGCCCACTTAATTAGACCCAATTTGCATGGCGATCTTTACAGATAGGTAGGTGACTACTAAATCCCTTCAGTATCAAACTCGCCGGATAACTCTGACATAATTATGTAAACAGTTTAGATACAGATCAGATGCTTTTATTTCTAACCCTAAGACTTTCTGATAGTTTTTACTAGACAATATGTTATTGAGTCAACCATTGTCTAAACGTTAGAAAGAAAAGCAGACAATATGCGAGCATACCATATTATGGCAGTAAATGTGTTAGACGGTGTTATGATGTCATAATGACATATCCTATAAGAAAACAGTATAGAGCCTTCAGGGGATGTCTCATGTGGATCTACACTGTTTTCAAAACATCTTTCAACGCAATTACAGTGAAGAATGTGTTATTCTTTCCCAATAAACGCGTTTACGCAAATACTATTATTTGCAGTACAAACAGTTTGGAGCCAGATCAGACGCCGGGTAACCCGGCGTCTGATCAGGCTTCAAACTGTTTGCCACCAAGATAAACATGAAATATCAGAATTGTCCAAAAATTGTTCTTTTCTACGTTTAAGTGCTTTGCGTTTGCGTACGTTTGCGTTTAAACGGGAAAGAATAACAGATTCTCCACTGTAGCAAGGAGAAGGGATAAAATAATCTGGTTGACCATTTATCGACCATTAATGTCTGATAGAAGAACTGTGTTCTGTGATCCACTTCAGGCTTATCAGCATTACCCCCTTACCATGACAAGTGCGACTTAACCCAATTAACTCCTAGTGACGAGTATATGCATCATTCACAAACGGTGCACCTGTGAAGAGTAAACTTGTCCTATGCAAAAAGTGTAGACCCTGGTCAGAGGGCTCCTACAGGAGCCCTCTGATCATGGTCTACACCTTTTGTCAATTTGCAATTTTTTTTTTATATTAAAACTTTATATGTAAAAAGGGGCTAGATTTAAATTGTAATCTGTAATTGTCAATTTGCCGTTTTCGGGGTTAATGTTTTAAATGGTCTTAAACGTTGATAAACATTCAAACTGTTTGTTGCATTTTTCTTTCTTTCTTTCTTTCTTTCTTTCTTCCTCTCTCTGTTTCTTCAACCAATAATTATATAAAAAACTTATATTTGAAGAAAATACTCAACCCTTTGCTTGTTGATCGGGGCTTGACTTGTTTATACAGACAGTTTGGATCCATATTAGACGATATGTTACTTGTCATACTTTGTTTTTCAATCTTGATCCAAACGTTTTTAACCTTGATTTATATTTCTTTAATTGAAAATGTACCACTATTAAGCAGGCCACAACTGTTTATAGCACGATGACGTCGTGGTAGGCTTAGGGTTAATGGTGGTTGTGAAGTGTCTCGTTTCTCGGAGTTATCTCCCTTATATCAGGTGTTATCTCCCTTATGGCATGCCTGTCCATTGTCTTAGCCCTGTCTGCCAGATAACATAAGAAACTAGAGTGCTGGGGAAACTCTACTAGGAATGCTCTTGAGAAATCAAGTGTTATAATAATACACAGTGCACAAGACGTTATTCTCTCCCAATAAATGCGTTTACGCTAAAACTATTATTTCCATTGCAAACAGTTTGGAGCCAGATCAGACGCCGGGTAACCCGGCGTCTGATCAGGCTCCAAACTGTTTGCCACTGAGGTTAAAATTGAAAGTTAGACATTTCAAGAAGTTGTAGTTTTCTCCATTTTAGTGAATTACGTTTGTGTTTCGTTTGCGTTTAAACGGGAAAGAATAACATCTCCACTGTAACCCCCCGGCTGCAACTTTGAAGCAATTGTCGTCTGCTTTTATTTCTCAAAATTAAATTTTAGATAAATTGCCAAAATTAATATTGTAATGAATGTCGAAACTGCGTTACTTGACATCTGATCAGACTGAAATAACCATTATGCATCGGATAAGGGAGTGAAGGTGTTACATTGTACAGATTATCTAATGCAGTGGAACCCCTCCAAACCGGAACCTCTAAATACTCTCTAAAACAGGACACAGGACAGTCTTTGGTCCCGTTTCCAACCAGTTACACCGTAAATATGCCTTTTTACGTCTTTGGTTTATTTCTACACTGAAGTAAATAGTTCCGCTTTATACATTCTAACAAATGATAGCTTGAAGCAGTTTCAACATGCTTTAACTCTTTACCTGATAGCCTATTTCTTGTGTTGAAGATAGATGACCACTTAAAGCAGATTGAAAGTAAAGCAGAATGCGCCTTAGGGCGCATTCTGCTTTACTTTCAGCCTGCTTTAAGCTTTCATGTGCTATAATATAGAAAATATTCCCTATAAAACATATTCATTACTGATTAATTGGAACTATTTTCTTCAGCGGATGAATAAATCATATCCGCTAAAAGGCGCTTCTATTTGGGAAAGGGTTAAGTGGTCAGCTATCTTCCATACTAGAAACATACTATGGACTAATGCAATGGGTTAAATCCCCTCTGAACTGGAAACCCCTCTAAACGGGAAATCTATGTTGTCCCCACACATGTCCGGCTTTAGAGGGGTTTCACTGCAAATGAAGAGCGTTGTTCTCTTTCCGTTTTTACTAAACAAACGCAAACGCAATGTCATGAAATGTAGAAAATAACCGATCATTTGATGTTTTGTTACTACCCTTGTTACTCGACGTCTGATCTTGTCACATTAAAAATTATTTACTGCTCTGTCTGTGTGTGTGCGCCTCTCTCTCTGTCTTCCTCTCTCTGTCTTCCTCTCTCTCTCCCCCTCTCTCTCTGTCTGTATGTTTCTCTCCCTCTCGCTCTGTTTATCTGTGCCTCACTGTCTTTGTCTGTCTCTCTCTCTCCGTCTCTCTCACTCTCTCCGTTTTCTATCGCTGTTTCTTTCCGTCTCTATATGTCCGTCTGCTCTGTCTTTCTGCATGTTTGTCTGGTTGCTCGTGGTTCTGTATGTCCGTCTGTCTGTCTATCTGTATGTCAGCGTAGCTCTGTTCACCATGCCAGAAGGCTACCAGTGTTATATAGATGGCTGTGTACCCTACATTGAGAATCACCAACAGGGCCAAACTATCACGTATCACCGGCCAGCAGCATCAAGGCTAGGGCCATCGTCCGTACCTTGTATTTTAACAAGGTATTTCAGGATTTTTCATATTTAGGATAAAATTTACATAAAGCAGGCAGGAATGTATAAAATGTGCTCCGCTCTGTTAGTTAGTATAGTGTTACAAAATATATGACTGAAGTTTTAGTTTACTGTCGTTTTGTAGCCTGGTTAGTATATATCGACATTAAAGGCATTGACAAGGAGCAACAATATCATTTGTATTTCTTAACCCATTGAACCTTAGTGACACATAGACGCGTCATTTACAAACAGCATTCCTGTGGTAAGTTTACTTGTCCTATATGCAAACATATAAAAATGAAATTTTCCATTTCACGCAGGATATTACTGTATCTTACAATATATGCCGTAGGGTCGTTTATAACACATGCATAATTTTCAAAATGCTTTAACTCTTTCACTGCCAATTTTATCGTCTGCTCTATCCGTCTAACCGCCAAATTATCGTCTGCATTGGTAAAGTGTCGTCTGCAACATTTATAAGATCAGCTTTAGGTCTGCTTTGACTGAAGGAAGGTCAATACGATTGTCAAACAGTTTGGATCCTGATCAGACGCCGCGTTACGCGGCGTCTGATCAGGATCAAAACTGTTTGCTTATTCGCCTTTTTTATTGGTATGCAGAGTAGAGCATATGCCTGCCGATCGTAACTTGATTAGAAGTTGCGAACGGTATAGAGCTTGCCATTCGTCTTTAGGATTTCCTCTAATCAAAACATTGCATAAATCTTTTTTGGACAAATTTTGCAGACGACAAAATGTTTAAAGCAAACGTCAAATAGCCATACAGATGCGGATCTAGAAGTTGCTGACAGAATGACTAAGGAGTTCTCTCCCCTAGCACGATGCAACGATGTACATCGGTAATTTGCAAAAAAAACGCTTTAATTAGAAAAGAATAGGCCCTACCGTTAAGTCTCGCCGCGACGAAAGAGCGAAAGCGGGACATATACATGTATAAGTATAGCATTTCTGACGGCGGTGACAGGTTCAAACATCTGTAGGCTATTTTGGTTTGACATTGACCTTGCCTTTTGATATTGGTCTCTGACCTATATTACGGTGTTGCGTTTCGGTCAGTTATGGACTAAGCACTGCAGCAGCAGTAATGCAATTTCACATACGGACCCACCTTTGTGCGTATATCATGTTGCCTTTCAGTTTGGTGACATTGACCTTGGTCACTTTGACTTACATTAAGCTTCTTGCGTAAAGGTCAGTAATTGGCATAGCTCTGCAGCATATGTCACGCAATGTCACATGCTGGTTAATCTCAACGAGAACAGCATGTTGCATTATAGTTTGTTGACCTGGTCTTTTGACCTTGACCTCTTGGTGCCTAGATTCAGTTTTGATTTTTACGTCATTAATGGAAAATGTGCTTTAATTAGGGTCACACAATTTTATATACTGATGCGATATTCGACTATGCTTATCGTTATTTAAATCTGATATATTTTGGTATAAAAATGATTTTGGCATTTCGAAAGCATAGCCCAAATTTTCACAAAATACTTAACTTGATCCGCCATAGCACATATAAGACGCTGAACCTCAAACGTTACCTTTCGGTTGCTACCTTACTCTCTGCTTCAGTTGTAGTCTGCAATAGTTCTTAAAATTTTATTCTAAAAGCTATTCAAGTTAAAGAAATTCAAACATAGAGGTCAAATAGTTCGGATGCAGATCAGACGCCGCGTTTCGCGGCGTCTGATCTGCATCCAAACTGTTTGCAAATTCTACCCAAGTATCGGCTAGTGGGCACAGGGTTAATCTGAGGTAAGATCTAAGCGGGCATCCGTAATACTATCGTACTTCGATATCTCGAACTCGTTTCAAGTCGAACTTAACCATTTTTTACAGCTTAACTTCATTATTTCAGAATCGCTTAAGTCGAACATATCCGTATTTCAAAGTTAAAACATGGCCGAGCCACGTTTTAACTTTGAAATAGGATATGTTTGACTTAAGAGAGTTCTAGATTTCGAGGATGGACTGTATAGGTATAAAATACGTAAAATTCGAGCCTTAAAACGCTCCATAAATCACGTGACTAGAGTGAAACATAAAGCTAGGTCAGGGGAGATGCGCGGTCAGGCAGGGAGACAAGAAATATGACATGTCACGCGCAGCAGAAATATTAATACATCCTTACCGCCTATTCAGGCCATTGCTCCTCTTTAGAAGATGGTATATGTTTTGGGGACTTATGCTTCCTATAAAGTAACTCATTCACCCCTGAAACCTTAAATGTAACACTCCCGTTTTTAATTAAGTGTTGTCGATGTTTGACCATTTAACGGGGTTTAGCTCACTTTTTCTCTGAAACCAATAGCCCCAGTGTAACCAAACTTGGTCAGATACATGCTGCTGATTGAGCCTCAAGGTAATATCTAAAAAATAAATCTCCGAAACTACAATTTGCACCAAAATGTTTCTGATAGACATCAAAAGTTGTCCAAAGAATTTTGATCCATCAAAAATATGGCCGCCAGAGAGCGTGGTCATTTTTCGTGTTCGGAAAAATCGAATGAAAAGTTAGTAACTCTCTAGAAGTCATACTTTTAGTTATATCGCTATGAGATTTTTTCAGTGTAATGTCCTTGGTAATATTAAGGTCATACACGAATTATAAGTCATGTCGAGTCATAAAGTAGGTCAGTAGATCAAATTGCAGAAAGAGCCTGTTGCAACTCCAGAGGCCACATAGTTAGTCCAATCTTCTTGAAACTTGCTTAGAATGATCATCTTGGCAATAACTAGACATTATAATAGTATGGGTTACATAAGATTAAAAAGTAGACCAGTAGGTCAAAACATAGAAAAAGTTTCTAAACACTTTATATGAGCCAGAGTTTTAGCCACACATTCCCACAACTTGCTCTATAAAATTATCACATAAACAAAATCTAAACAGTGTATTTATAGGTCAAATCATAGGAAAAACTTCAGAGTACTTTAGGACCCACATTTTGGCCGTAATTTCATGAAACTAGCTGTGAATAATGCCCTTGGCATAATCTAGGTCATTATGAGTTTGGGTTTTGTCGAACTAAAAAGTAGGTCAGTAGGGTAAATCATAGA
Source organism: Gari tellinella (assembly GCA_922989275.2). Lineage (NCBI taxonomy): Eukaryota > Metazoa > Mollusca > Bivalvia > Cardiida > Psammobiidae > Gari > Gari tellinella. Next base: position 48,466,683 of record OV277870.1, read on the forward strand.
AAGGGCTTCTGAACACTTTTAGGGTCATATTTTAGCCCTAAATTCATGAAACAATGATCACCGAGACAAATCTAGATAATATTTGGATACGTATTATGGCAGGTCAAAAAGTAGGTCAGTAGGTCAAATCATATGAAAGACTTCTGAACCCTCTTAAGGTCACCTTTAAGCCTATGCTCAAAACTGACAAATCATATGCTTTAGAACAAACTCAGAATCAACTGCGTAACTTTGTATAACCTTGGACTCTGATATTGAACATAGGGAACCACCCCTGTGCCCAGAAAAGGTGGATGATTCTGGTAGACTGAAAATAAAGCATAAAGTTTCTACGTGAGCGATTGGGCTCACCTTAGCAAAGCCCAGTCACTGTAAGTTTTCGGATGAGTTCGATTATGTTTGAAATCATTAGGCCAAGAGTTATCTGTTCTTTGTGTGTTGAAAATGACATATTTAACAGTGTTTACACTCTAGCAACTACCGTTTTGAATAGACTTTAGTCATTCTTGCACATATAGTGGAGAATGTGTTATTCTTTCCCAATAAACGCGTTTACGCTAAAACTATTATTTGCAGTGCAAACAGTTTGGAGCCAGATCAGACGCCGGGTAACCCGGCGTCTGATCAAGCTCCAAACTGTTGCCACCAAGATAAACATGAAATATCAGAATTGTCCAATAGTTGTTCTTTTCTACGTTTTAGTGCTTTGCGTTTGCGTACGTTTGCGTTTAAACGGGAAAGAATAACAGATTCTCCACTGTATAATGTATATAAGTTATTGAAGGAGTGCACTTATTGTTGAAATCGGATTATTGTGAAAATAATTGTCTGTCCTAGGTGTACTAAGAATTGCTAGAAAATGGCTTTATTTTAGTATTGTTTACGTTATAGTGTCTACAAGTTTAAATTGATTTTGTTAAACTATATTATGGCTATATTGGGCTCTTAAATGAGTTCATTGTATGGCCGAATCGGTCGATTTGGTCAAGAATTATCTCCCTTGATAAGTTGAAAACGCCATATCTAACAGTGTTTACACTCTAGCAACTACATTGTACACTTTTCTGCGAGTTTTGATTATATTTTCACAAAATGTATAGAAGTATGAGTTTTTGAAGGTGCTAGATTCAGTACTGTTGGTCGCAAAGTGTTGCGTCAAGAGTTATCTACCCTTGATGTACATGTACATTGATAAAACGTTGTATAACTATATATGGCTGCAAGTTCTCTAATAGTTTTCATCATGTTTGAAATCGGGCTAATCAGTCAAACGTTATCTTCCATTTATGGCTCAAAATGCCCTATTTAACAGTGTCTACTCTCTAGCAGCTACAGGTTTCAATTCATTTTGGTTTTACTTCCACACAATATACCATAATGTTACGCGCAAAGAAGTATAAGTTCATGTGTGTAAAATCAGACAACTGTTTTCAAAGTTATCTGCCCCTGGTGTACTCAGCTATACTAGAATATGTCATATTCCAATACTGATACACTCTTCCGTCTACAAATGTGAATTACTTTAGATAAAACTTGTTTTGATTATGGGTGAAACTCAAAGGTGACACTACAGTGGAGAATCTGTTATTCTTTCCCGTTTAAACGCAAACGTACGCAAACGCAAAGCGCTAAAACGTAGAAAAGAACAACTTTTGGACAATTCTGATATTTCATGTTTATCTTGGTGGCAAAAAGTTTGGAGCCTGATCAGACGCCGGGTTACCCGGCGTCTGATCTGGCTCCAAACTGTTTGCAGTGCAAATAATAGTTTTAGCGTAAACGCGTTTATTGGGAAAGAATAACAGATTCTCCACTGTATCAAGTTCAATTACAACAGGTGATCGTTATCATGTCCTTCAATGCCCTCTTGTTATTTTACTTTTAGCATGCTTTAAATGTACAATCGCCTGTCTAAAACACCGAAAACCTCTATGAAGTAAAGGGGTAAACTGCAATTTGTTGAATCAGTTCGAATTTCTTAAAGTGGCCGTTCAACAAGGTTTATAAAGTGTCCAGTCGTAAGTCTGTAATTTCGTTCATGTCAAAAATGTGTCAGCTCGGGTGTGTGTGACATATGTACCTGTCAACATTGGCCCCAGGTGTAACTCACATAGTGTCTGCTTCAGTTAGCGCCGTTACCATGGAAACATGGCGTGCTTTCCAAATTAAAGCATATATTTGCACATTTAAAGAGTGGGTGTAGGTTTACTGTTATACCAGTTATTGTGTCTGAATAATGAACTGGGCGCTGCACTTAAACATTAAAAACTTCATCTTAAACGAAATCCCAATAAACCCTTCACTGCCATATAATATTTGCGAACTGCTCGGGTCCTGCTCAGACGCCGAGAAACAGTGTGTCCAAACGGAAATCGAAATTTTTGCATTCGTACCGAATTTTTTCAACCAAAGTCCCTTATATCTCGAAAGTTTTATAACAACAATATAATATACTACAATCAACAGTAAGTATTAACAAATTCACCCCTGAGATTTCATATGCAGACGATAAAATTTGGCAGTAAAATGTAAACTGGCTGCTTATACAAAATGCAGGTAAATCTGAAAAGTTAACATTGTTATAAGGTACCAATTATGGCAGGCCTGCCATAAGTTGATAAAAAAATCCTAAGATTTCAATTTTTTTCAATTTTTCAAGCCCGGTTTTCCTGATTATACCTTTAACCCATAGTCTGTTTCTAGTTTTATGACACGTGATGCTTATATCAGGTTGAAAGTAAAGCAGAATGCGCCTTAAGGCACATTCTGCTTTACTTTCAGTCTGTTTTAAGTTTCTATCTGACTGTTGGAATAAAAATCCGAATATTTTGGAAAAATCCGGAGAAATGGCAGCCCTGGAATAGTCTGTTACCCGGTCACCGCCGCATATGAATGCGACTAAAGTCGAAATCTCAAACATTTTGAATTCAAATCAGACGCCGTGTCACGCCAAACTGTTTGGCACTCCTTTCCTCATTTTTCAGTCAAAAAAAATAAATGCTTTGGCATAAAATTGCAAACGAGACAACTATACCAGACGATATTTTGTCTGCGCAAAATCAACCGATTAAATTTGGCGAGGAAAGGGTTAGTTCCAACAATAAGTACTTATTTGGTATATGGGTGTTGATGCAGTATTTTGTTGCATAATAGATATACTTTATTTATGTTGTCGGTACATTTGGCAGATCTATTATGAAACACCAAAACATTTTCATCACGTTTTTCTTCCGCATTCCATAGTGAAAAGACTGTACAGTGGAGAATCTCTTATTCTTTCCCGTTTAAACGCAAACGTACGCAAGCGCAAAGCACTACAACGTAGAAAAGTACAACTTTTTGACAATTTTGATAATTCATGTTTATCTTGGTGGCAAACAGTTTGGAGCCTGATCAGACGCCGGGTTACCCGGCGTCTGATCTGTCTCCAAACTGTTTGCAGTGGAAATAAACGTTTTAGCGTAAACGCGTTTATTGGGAAAGAATAACACATTCTCCACTGTATGATAAAATGTACAAAATTTACACAATACACTTGAAGCACCTCAACGAAATTCGTGAAATAAGTCTAATGGCTTGACACAGCAAACAATGTGTCACGAGAAACATGCCAGATCTCAAAAGATATGTTCACGAATAATTAATTCCGGACAAATTGCACGTCATTTTGCTATACTCATAATTAGTCTCATATGCAGCAATCTGGTGCCCGTTTCATAAAACTTCGTACAACAAAAACGGTCGTAAGTCAAAACTTTGAATACATTTAATATCTTATTTCTATATTTAATCCTGTCTTATGATATCTCTTTGGAATCTTCTTTTTAAGGGAATTCCAAAGAGATGTCACAAGACAGTATTAGATGGAGAAATAAATAAAAATTGAGACTTTTATAATCTGACTTACGACAACATTACTTTTGTCGTACAGTGGGGAATGTGTTATTCTTTCCCAATAAACGCGTTTACCCTAAAACTATTATTTGCAGTGCAAACAGTTTGGAGCCAGATCAGACGCCGGGTAACCCGGCGTCTGATCAGGCTCCAAACTATTTGCCACCAAGATAAACATGAACTATCAGAATTGTCCAAAAGTTGTTCTTTTCTACGTTTTAGCGCTTTGCGTTTGCGTACTTTTGCGTTTAAACGGGAAAGAATAACAGATTCTCCACTGTACGGCCCCTATACTCTACAAGCTCACCATTTAACCCATTGCCCTATAGCCTGTTTCAGTGTTTCACCATTACTCCATTGCCTTGTTTTCAGTGTTCAGTGTTCTGAAAATAATCTTTGTAAATCGAAATGCTTATTAACCCTTCGCCTGCCACTCACGACTATAGCTCCATATGCAAACAGCTTGGATCCGGATGAGACGCCGAGTAACTCGGCGTCTCATCCGGATCCAAGCTGTTTGACACTCGGACAACATTTTCAGCAATTTTGAGCAACTTTGAAGCACTTTGAAACTTGAAGCAGACGAGAAATATAGCAGACGACAATTTATTTGGCGGGCTAAGGGTTAAGGATGCTTGACTTTCAGCCTATATTATGTTGTCATCTGTTTTCAAAACTTGAAGCAGGCTATTGGGTAATACGTTAAAAGAATCCAACAATGTTGTTGTTTTTCTTTCAGTCTTTCAATCTGACATGATTGGTCACAAATTACGAGGGTGTGTTATTCTGATCCAACACATGCATTTGCACTTGAAGATCTGATGCAGTCTACTGAAAACAATCAGGAGTCAGCTCGGACGCCGAGTGGGTCTTAGGATCGTGAAATTCACCAACTTATGGAGGCAGACGATCTGGGCTGCTATATATACTGTCTGGTATGTTAATCATGCAAGGTACGTATGACATAGTCAGCGGACAATGCGTTATTCTTTCACGTTTAATCGCTTTATATTACTACTACAGTGCACCCTCTCTCCAACGACACCCAATAGGAGACACAGATTGTGTTTGTATTGTTCAGAGGGAGTCGTTATAGGGAGGGAAAATTAAGACTTTGCTTACATTTGCGAAAACAGCTTGAATTCAGACCAGACACCGCGTAACGCGGCGTCTGGTCTGGATTCAAGCTGTTTATCACTCGTCATTATCTATAGATCTATTATATCAAAATGTCCACTTTAATGTAACTTTGAGAAACAACCGCAGACGACAATTTTAAGCAGACGATATGCGTTAGCCATAAATGTTCTGTTAAAGGAACTACGGCAAGGGTCGTTGTAAGGAGGGAGCCGTTGTTGGGAGGGAAGTTGTAGGGGGAGCACTGTATTACAACATGTACAGTGGAGAATCTGTTATTCTTTCCCGTTTAAACGCAAACGTACGCAAACGCAAAGCACTAAAACGTAGAAAAGAACAACTTTTGGACAATTCTGATAATTCATGTTTATCTTGGTAGCAAACAGTTTGGAGCCTGATCAGACGCCGGGTTACCCGGCGTCTGATCTGGCTCCAAACTGTTTGCACTGCAAATAATAGTTTTAGCGTAAACGCGTTTATTGGGAAAGAATAACAGATTCTCCACTGTACTTAATGCATGAAGGAGAAACTGTTGGAAACTTTAGTTTGGAGCCTTGCAGTACAAATGTATGCTGGAGGTAATGACGATTTAACAAAAACCTGGGTGGGATAACGTTTGTTATTGAACTTATCTGCTGCATGCACAAACACTGATCACCATTGCATATGAGCCGTTCCATGACAAAACCTGCCTTATTGCAATTGCAAACAGTGTAGATCAAGGCATTGACCTAGAAATTTAGTAGTTTTATACACGGTATAAACCTTTTGTAGTGTAGACCAAACTCAGATACAGAGCCTGGAATGACAATGGTGCTTGGTAAGTACAGTAATGTTGCACGGCAATAAGGCAGGTTTTGTCATGGCACGGCTAAAATCTATAAGGAAACCTTTAAGTAAAGCACACATTATTCATTGCAATACCTGGGTTAGCCAAGACTTACAAACCGAGTCCCAATTAGCAAGGAAATGGTAAATGTTCTATGATTTGACTTCTGGTCGTACGAACACGTCCATATTAATTTAACTCTTGGCATGCTTGGTATTTTTTCGTCTGCAACAACTGTCGTCTGCTTTTTTCGAAAAAAATATCGATTTTTTTTCTTTTCAAAATAAGGTCAGAGTGTCAAATAGTTTGGATCCTGATGAGACGCCGCGTCACGCGGCGTCTCATCAGGATCAAAACTGTTTGCAAATGGTAATCACGGTTTCATCCCTAGCTTGCAAAGAGTTAATTTAAGCTGACAGGCCAGAAGGTAGTGTGTGTTAGTTTTCACCAAGTATCTTCAGTGACTTGTCGTTTATCTCAACTGCCATCTGTGAATTTGAATAAGTTTGTATCGAACATGACCGCAGGGTCTACTAGTAAATACACAAACCACTGATCGCTGTCTACAATCAAATTCCCAGCATAGTGAAATGTTCATTTGACAGGCGAAAAATCGGACACCTTGTTGAAACAGTGATGGCCAAGGACGAAAGATGATTTCTATCATGATTATCATGACTATGAGGTAAGATCAATGGGGGAAAACGTTATTCTTTCCTATTTAAAAGAATATTAACTAAAACCAAATGCAAAAAAATGTAGAAAATAACCGATTCTAGAAAATGTCGACATTTTTTTTAAGGTTGAGGAACTGGAATGAGATCGTGCAATGTCGGTCAATATCGGTAATCTACGGAGAGCGATCGGCCAATCTCGTCAACTACCGATCTGTTCCGAACCATGCTTAAGCATGGTTCGGAACAGATCGGTAGTTGACGAGAAAGGCCGATCGCTCTCCGTAGATTACCGATATTGGTCCGATCTCAATAGGGGTCCTAAATCTTAAAGTCTAAGTGAAAACTTCGAGCTTGACAAGACACCGAGTTACATGGCCTCTGATCTGGCTCCAAAATATTTACTCTATAGGGACGTTGTTTTATGCATACAAACGCGTTTATTTGGACAGAAATGGCGTATCTTTTCGTAAGTTTTTTCCCCCTAACAATGTCGGTTTTTGTAGGTTTTGCGATATGTATCTGCTCATCGAACCAGAACATCAAATATGAATGGAAAGGCGTATGTTAGTTTTTAAAATTTTCTCACCATTAGAAGATAAGATCAGACTTAATGTTGCATTACTCTAGTGTAACATTTAACAATAGTTCTTCTTATACACTATGTACGCTGAGAATATTAACACGTAGATGATACTAGATACAGTGAGAACTCAATTATAGCCCATTACCCCATAAATACGCCTTTTACGCCATTAATTTTATTCCTCAACTGAAGAAAATAGTTATAACTTGTACAGTCATGGATATGTATCATAATAAATATTTTCTACATTCTAGCAGATGGTTCCTTAAAGCAGGCTGAAAGTAAAGCAGAATGCGCCTTAAGGCGCACTCTGCTCTACTTTCAACAGGAACGTAGATTATATATAATATACGTTCCTGCTTTCAACCTGCTTTAAGTGGTCACTTGCCTTCAAAATTTAAAACAGGCTATGGGGTAAAGGGTTAACGAAGTCGTTGGGACTGTCTGCTTTATTTCGTTATATCCAAATTTCGTTATATCAGGTCTATTTTTACGTTAATTAGAGATGAGGCTTACATTCTGTTTCGTTTTATCCAAGTATTCGTTGTATCCAATTTCGTTGTATGCGAGATTCATTGTGCAGTGGAGCAGACACTATTCTTTCTCGTTTAAAAGAAACTAAGCACAAAAGTGTTACAGTAAAATCTAGGAAATGCAGCTTCTTAATAATACTTTCAACTAACTGAGTGGAAAATACTTTGTTCTCAAACTGTTTGCAATGAAGCCGATGCCATATCTTTTACAATACATGTATTTTGCAGATGAAAACTTTTAAACAGGCGGATATAGCATCATTATACGAATGTAGGAATAGCCTAACATGATATATAGACATTAACATGAGACTTTTCATAAATCAGCCATGTAAATTGCAGGCCGGTGTCAGTTTTCTAATTTCACGCGATCATTCACCCGCGTTCATTTCGAGCTGCCGTTCAGACGAAAACCAATTACAAATGAAGTGTAATTCAATAAACAGTAGCTTTGCAAACGACACATGTCATTGGCTGACATATTCTGGATCTGTTTACCTGGACAATAGATTCAGTCCTGTCAACATCTTCCTTACTAGCCTCGTGTATTTGTTAGATGACTATCACTTTTTCTTCTCAAAACGACAGAAATGTATCGTAATTTGTCTGTATCCCTCGGGCGCTTTACGCCACAGCTGACATGCCAGTCACGTGATGTGGTCAAGATTGTCAAAATGCTTGGAAATTGACATGTACAAAATTTCTGTTACAGTCATAAGTTGAAAATGGTGAATTCAATAGGAATGAGTTAACCGAATTTATTATTTCTACAATCACGTCAACGACGCCACGTGGCTTTAACCCGTACTAACCTCCTTGGCTGGATTAAGGGTGGATACAGGTCAATGGACAAGGTCTCGGTAATGTAAACTAATTGTTTTTATATACGAAAAGCATGCACTTAATAGTTTATACTGAATATCTTATATACATTGTAGATCTAATGGGCGTTTTATCATCATAAAACAGTAAAGATCTAAACCATATGCTATACAATGAAGCTCACGTATTTATAACGAAGTCGTCGGGCTGTCAGATTTCTTTCGTTATAGCCAAACTTCCTTATATCAGGTCGATTTTACTAAACGTTAATTCGAAATGGGGACGACTTTTGTTTTATTATGTAAAATTCGCAAAAGTCGCTTTCGTTATAAGTAAGCTTCACTGTATTTCCCTATTCGAAAGCATCATTGGTTTTGTCAAGGTATGCCTAAATAGTGAAACTCTGGTCCCAATTCGACAAGATTGCACTTTGGCTCTTATCAACCAAAGCTCTATGTACAATGAATTGCCGGTATATTCTTTCCTGTTTTTAACCCATTACTCGATAGATACACGTTGTTACGCCTATATTTTATGACTCCACTAAAGAAAATAGTTTTGATTTATACAGTCATGATTATGTATCATAAGAAATACTATCTATATTCGAGCAGATGGAAGCTTAAAGCAGACTGAAAGTAAAGCCAAATGCACCTTAAGGTGCATTTTACTTTACGTTCAACCTGCTTAAAGTGGTCACCTATATTAAATACTAGAAACATGTTATGGAGTAAAGGATACCGAAACTTAACGTAAACGTAGTGCAATAACATCAAGAAGATGATGTTTCAAAAGGGGTTACAGGGCTCCAGATAAGAGGTAGTTTTTTCAACAAATCCAACATTTTATCACTCATTTCAGCACCAAATCCTATGATGTTACTACTCATTAGAATCGTCTCGAAGAGACGATTCTAATGAGTAGTGACACCATAGGGTTTAATTCAGAAACAAAGATTTTAGTTTTTGAAAAACTACCCTTATCTGGTGCTCTTGGGTTATGATGGTGTTCTTTTTAAAGTCTGGGTGGCCAACAGTTTTGAGCCAAACCAGGCTACGTGTAATTGCAATGAGCATAAGGCTTCCAGCATCAGCACGTTTATTGGAAAAGAATAGTGCACTCCCAACTACAAATGCTTACCCATTTGTTCAACTATTTTATTTTATGTCACGTTTTGTGCTCTAGTATAATATTATGTTGTATTTCAGAAGCCAATTTTTAAACTGTTTGGATTCCTGTTTGAAATTCTATTTCTTTTACTGACTGTTTACTTCTTAAACTGCCCGAGCATACGGACATAATTATGTGACCGAACGTGTTATTATAAGTGACAGGCTACCACGTTGTAATTAGTCTTTTTACACGGTGGAAACTCGATACTTCGACCTCGCTTAACCCTTTACCTGATAGCATTGTTTCTAGTATTGAAGATATGTGACTACTTAAAGCAGGTTGAAAGTAAAGCAGAATGCGCCCTAAGGCGCATTCTGTTTTACTTTCAGCCTGCTGTAAGCTATTAACTGCTAGAATAAGGAAAGTATTAAATATGACACATATTCATTACGGTATAATTTGGAACTATTTTCTTCAGCGGATGAATAAAATGAATGTGCTAAAAGTCGCTTCTATAAGGGAAAGGGTTAAATCGACCTTACCAGTATTTCATAAGTTTAATTTCGATAATTTAATCTCGCTTAAGTCGAACATACCCGTATTTCAAAGTTAAAACCTGGCTAAGCCACGTTTTAACTTTGAAATACGGATATGTTCGAGCTAACCCGATTTCGAAGTAACGAGTTTCTACTCTATATGAGAATGGCGGAGGTACTTTAGTTATTTCGACCATTAACGTCTGAAAGTTCATGTGGACAATTCTACTTTCCAGTCAAGTCTAGACCATTTGACTATTTACAGTTGGTTTTAAAATATATTTCATAATGACAAGCAGTGCAGACTTTGTGAGATGGGGCATTTGGGATCCTCTAATATGGGTCTATAATGATTGCATACAGTGGAGAATACGTTATTCTTTCCCGTTTAAACGCAAACGTACGCAAACGCAAAGCACTAAAACGTAGAAAAGAACAACTTTTGGACAATTCAGATATTTCATGTTTATCTTGGTGGGTTACCCGGTGTCTGATCTGGCTTCAAACTGTTTGCACTGCAAATAATAGTTTTAGCGTAAACGCGTTTATTGGGAAAGAATAACACATTCTCCACTGTATGAACAGTATATTTGTATTATGCAAACAGTGTAAACTCAGATTAGATGGCTCTGTTCAGGTTCTGCACTATTTGTCATTTTGAGTATATTTTTGTCTTATATTTCATACTAATAACCCGAAATAGTTAAAACTGGTCTGCACATACATGTATTGGGAAACTATAAATGTCCATTAAAAGTTTCGGGAGAGAATGAGTTAGATATTATTCAGAAAGACTGTAGTTCAAAGTGTTGTAGATTTTGAGATGTGAAAAGTTCGATGGGGGAATGATTTCGACAATCAGATAATGTGTGTACTCTAGCTGAATATTTCTCATAAAACATATACCCCCAGCCTCTGAAATTCACACCATGACAAAATGTTAATTTTATTATTCCATATCACGGCTATATGTTTATCTAACCCATCTAGCGTAAAATCAAGTCCCCGGTTAAATGCACACCGTGTTGGGTCACAGTAAAACCCCGCTATAACAGCGAAGAAGACGTACAGTGGAGATTCTGTTATTATTTCCCGTTTAAACGCAAACGTACGCAAACGCAAAACGCTAAAACGTAGAAAAGAACAACTTTTGGACAATTCTGATATATCAGGTTTATCTTGGTGGCAAACAGTTTGGAGCCTGATCAGACGCCGGGTTACCCGGCGTCTGATCTGGCTCCAAAATGTTTGCACTGCAAATAATAGTTTTAGCGTAAACGCGTTTATTGGGAAAGAATAACACATTCTCCACTGTAGCATTTGAACCCATTGAACCATGATGATGCGTATTCATGTCTATATATTACATACAGCGTACATGTGAAGAGTACGCTTGTCATTAACAAGCACTGTAAACTCTCTGACAACGGTCTGCACTGTTTGTAATTTTGCGATAGATTGTTAAAATCAGCCTCTAATGGTCAAAAATGGATTTGACCTTATGGGAAACGAAATTATCCATTTGAAGTTTCAGGGTTTATTAGTTAGATACATACGCATGACATGTTCCATAAGTTTGGTTTCATAAGTCGACCATAGACGTGAAACTATTCAGTGTTAACCCATTACCCCATAGCATGTTTCTAGTTTTGAAAACAAGTTACTACTTAAAGCAGGTTAAAAGTAAAGCAGAATGCTTTACTTTCAGCCTGCTTTAAGCAAATAACTGCTAGAATATAGAAAACATTTATTATGTACATATTCATAATTGTGTAAATTGGAACTATTTTCCTAATTGGATGAAAACACTAGAGGCGTAAAAAGGCGTATTCATTGGGGTAATGGGTTAAGTTATTAACCCACAGCTTGGTATAAAACCGTCTGCCGTCGGTGGATATTACAGATAACTTTACTAATTTGCTTGCTAAAAGATTCCATAATATGCTGAGATAATCTAGAGACACTTTTCCCTACAGCAGGTCATTTTATAAGAAATAACAAACACTGAAGACCCTGGTGAGACGCGGCGTCTGATCAGGATCAAAACTGTTTGCAAATGCGCTTAATGATATCATTGAGAGTGAAAGGGTTAATGCGTTAAATGTTTTTGCTAAATAAAATCACTCTAAAACAGGTTGTAAATAGTATGTTTACCCTACGCACGGACTGATTAGCCCGATGTCTATGGGGATCCAAACTGTTCCGAGTATTATTCAAGCCATGCATACAACGAAATAGAGGACAGAAAACCAAATAAGTTTCGGATAAAACTAAAACTTTCGGATAAAACTGAAACATTCTTTAATTTTGTTTCTAAAATGGCGGTTGTGTATTTTTTCTTCAGATGCGAATTGAACAGAAGAGATCCGCACTCGATATGGTCATTGGTAACGGTAGTCAAACTGCAGCTTCGATCTTTCCATCGAAGGAAAAGGCCACGGTCCAACGAAATAGATGGTGTCCGAAGAAATTGAATCCCCGGTGCTTAGCCATATGTTTGACAGATGGTCAGCGGTGGAGGAGTTTAATAGCATGGGTTCACGTTTTCAATGAATCTCAAGCTTACAAAAACGCATTTATTAACCTCTTCACTACCAGGATATAGGATGATTTAAACTTTATGTCATCTGCTGTCATTTCTCAAATTTAAATTTTATGCACCTTTGATTTAGAAACATCGCTATGAGTGTCAAACAGTTTGGTTCCTGATCAGACGCCGCGTGACGCGGCGTCTGATCAGGAACCAAACTGTTTGCAAATACCAGGACAATGTAGTGACTTGTGAAGGGGTGCCCAGGTTAATGGCCCTTGCCCCTCAGAGGGTGTGGTCAAACAATAAAAATTCCCCTGAGGAAAGAGATGTCTTCATCTCACTTTACAAGATAATGTATTCCTGCGCGTTATTTAAACCCTTCACCACATTACCCCGAGTACAATTATATAGAATCTATTTGAAAATAGTTTGGATCATGATCAGACGCCGCGCAACGCGGTGTCTAATCAGGACCCTAACTATTTGTCACTCATTTTGATATTTGTTGAGTCAAAATACATAAATTTTAGGTATGCCGTGATATCCTTTATTTAACAACTGACGCCAGCTTTTAATTCAAAAATAAGAATTTTCTAGTTAAGGTTGAGAACACTTCAAAAAGAGTTTTAAACAGTTTAGATCCTGGTCAGGCCCCTGCTCAAATCTGACCGATCTAAAGCTTGAGAATGCCCCAAGGCGTAGCTTTAACACTAAATAAGCACAGGACCAGATGTCAATTTAATCGGGGTCTGGTTAGAATGCAAACTGAAATGTCTAGTGCAATCGTGCAAAGACTGTATGTGTGGGTGATACGGTACTTTCGGTAAAATGTAATAAATGCAACAATAATGCATGTTCTATTTAGTGAACTGGGTACATATCAGTTTACAATCGGGGAATTTATTAACTTTCCCCCTGCTAATAGCGTATATATATTTAGACTTTTTGAAAACATTGTATACTCAGATTGGACAGCTCCTTTAGGGGCTGTTTGATCAGGATATACACTGTTTTCTTTAACAAACCGTCTGACATGAGTGTACACTATTTCATTGGCGAATTTTTCATTATTTCATTAGCCAAACTATTATAGTTTAGATGATACGTTTTCATAGTGGGCGGGGTTTTATATACGAAAAGAGAAAAACGAGAGAAAAACTAGTACCGACGACATAAGATTAATGGTTATTAGTTTGAACCATTTTCCCCCGAGTGCAGTGCCTTTCATTTCTTTACATGTGTCATGCAGAAAATGCATTTTCATGATTTAACATATCCTGATAAAGAGGTACGGGAAACAGCTTCAGTAAAACCTCTTTATAACGACCACTATTATTTGTGTTAAAAACCGATGGCTGATTTAAACAATGTGAAAAGTAAAATGTTTTACACTCATCTTGCTTGAAGCTGCCACTTGTCTTTCATCCAATCAATAAGCCCGATTTGAATGCGTTTAATGTACATCCTGAATGGTGACTGGCTGACAGCCCAATTTGGGGATTTACTGCTTGACCATTTCCATCACCATAGACAACATCGAACATAATTTGGATTACTATGATAAATATTTAAAATTCCTTTTATCGTAGCAAACAGCGCAGATCCTGGCCAGATGACTCCTTCTAGGGGACCTTGCTATTATGTTACAAAACCAAGAAGATGCTTGCCATTTTATACATGTGGCCATACTATGTCATTAAGAGGAATATTATTACAAGTACTAGTATTACGCATCAAGAAGCTTACAGTGGAGTAGTCTTTATTCTTTCCCAATAAACACGTTTATGCTGAAAACGTTATGTCTGTTGCAAACAGTTTAGAGCCAGAACAGACGCCGGGTTACCCGGCGTCTGTTCTGGCTCTAAACTGTTTGCCACTCAGACTTAAAAATTCGTCAACCCTTTTAAATCCTCATTTTCTACTTTTTATTGCAAATGCGTTAGTTTCGTTTGAATGGGCAATATTAACGTCTTCTCCGCTGTACCATGTTGTCGCCCCACGGAGCTTACACTTATGTCGTCAAGGAGAAGCTTACAATTATGTGGCCAAGAAGGAGGTTACGCTTATGTCGTCAAGGAGAAGCTTACACTTATGTGGCCAGGAAGGAGGTTACGCTTATGTCGCCAAGAAGGAGCTTACACTTATGTCGTCAAGAAGGAGCTTACAATTATGTCTCCCATGCATAAGGAGCTTACACTTGTCAAAGAGGAGTGCACAATCATGTCGTCAAGGAGGAGTTAATAACTATGTTGCCAATAAGAATCCCGTCATCTAGAAGGATACAAGGAGTGTACCACGGGAAGACATCCTCGTCTACATGCCTATGTTTCTAGCATGAGACAGTGTGTCCTCCCTTGAAACGCTTCCGCCGCCATCAAAAACCTCAAGAACATATGAACACTTCAATGGACAACGACCAAAACGCACGAACACTTCCATGGAAAACCACAAAAACGTTTGGACACTCAATGGAAAACCATCACAAAACACACAAACACTTCAATGGAAAACAACCAAAACGCATGAACACTTCAATTGAAAATCACCAAAAGGAAAGACGCTCCAATCAATATGTCAATAGAAAACCACCCAGCATGAACACGTTAGTGGAAAACCACAAAACGCATGAGCACTTCAATGGAAAACCACCAAAACGCAAGAACACTTGAACGGGAAACCACCAAAAAGCATGAACACTTTAGTGGAAAACAACCAAAAAGCATGAGCACTTCAATGGAAAACCACCAAAACGCATGAACACTTCAATGGACAACTGCCAAAACACACGACCACTTCAATTAACAACCACCAAAACACATGAACACTTCAATTAACAACCACCAAAACGCATGAACATTTCAATGGACAAGCCTAAAAATGTATGAGCACTTCAATGGATAACCACCAAAACGCATGAGCACTTCAATGGACAATCACCAAAACGATTGAATACTTTATTGGACAACCACCAAAACGCATGAGCACTTCGATGGATAACAGCCAAAACACATGAACAATTCAATTGACAACACCAAAACGCACGAACTCGTCAATGGACAACACCAAAACGCATGATCACTTCAATGGAAAACCACAAAAACGCAAGATCACCTCAATGGAAAACCACAAAAACGCATGATCACCTCAATGGAAAACCACAAAAAACCACCAACACTTGGTCTCCTCATCTGAATCATTGTCGTTACCTCTAGATTATTTGGCCTCTTTTCTTAGGGTCGACGTACTGTTTCCATGGTGATGACCTTGACATGAGACAGTGTGTCCTCCCTCAGGTTGCTACGGCCTAAGTGCTTCAAACAGATCGAAATGGAGTCTGGGACAACCAATTAACGGAGCATAGAGACATAATGGCAGATTACACGGATGTTTGTTGCTAAGCAACAGTATATTTGAAATCATACTTGATTCGTTGAACTATGAATAAATGTTTATTTGTTTAAAGTCATGTCTGACTTATTCCCCTTTACGGCCATGACGTCATACTTCAAAACAGTTGCCGTATGCTTTCGTTTCTCAGCTTTGAATTTTAGATAAATTGACAAAAGTAATATCGTTATGAGTGTTGAGCAGTTTTGGTCCTGATCAGTCGTCGTGTTACGCTGTGACTTACCCGGATCCAAACTTTTGACAAATACAGGGCTCCAGATAAGGGGAGTATTTCAAAAACTAAAATCTTTCTTTCTGCTTTAAACCCTACGGTGTCACTACTCATTAGAATCGTCTCGAAGAGACTATTCTAATGAGTAGTAACACCATAGGATTATGTATTGAAATAAGTTAGAAAATGTTGGATTTGTGCACTTAACTCCCCCTTATCTGGAGCCCTGAAATAATCATTGTAGTACATGGGGATAATACAACTCTTTCACTATCGGTAGATTGTCACTGCTGCATTAGGCTAAGTACTGCTTTTGGCGTTGTAACTCATTCACCCCTGAAATGTTTAATGGACAAATCATATTTCAAAATATGTTTAGTCAATTTTTGACTATTTAGGGTTGTTTTTAACATTTTTTTTAATATTTCAAAATGGCAAACAGTGTAGACCCTGATCAGACGGCTCCTTAATGAGCATGGGACAAGACTTGGTGTAATCATAACAGGTGCATTGTGTGTAAATGACGAGTATACTCGTCGCTAGGGTTTAATGTGTTAAGATTAACGTAGCCGTCTCTAGCAGCACTGTTTAAAGATAAGAAAATTTACCAAAAATAAATTTGGAAGAAAAGCTAATAGTCTACAGCATGTACAGTGGTTGTGTTCCGTGGTTTAATTGCAGTAGAATGAATTAACATGTATGAAATTCATCAAATGGTTAAACGGTTTTACTTTCAAAATGCACGAAACAGTTCGAAGATGTGTCCCTAATACATTGGCTTGTTGGGATTTTTTTTCAACCGAAAACTATAATACTAGTATTAGACTTATTTTACACACACACTCAATTAGTTTGGATTTTTCTCGTTGCGTTTTACCTATTGCTTACCAAATTTCACTTGAAATGTTGCTTGGAATGAACTTTCTACCACACACCCTGTCGACTTATTAGGTAGCTCTTTTAGAGCTACTACGATTTTTCCGGGCGTTGATAGAGGCCACAAAAACATGGCAGAAAGATGAGTCAAGTTCCGATTTTGCTTCAAAACAGTAGTTTTCTGCTGTTTTTCTAGAAATCGGGGAATGTAGTTCCACGTAAAAATGTCCAGTTAATGAATTAGTTATCATCGTATGCTACATTATTGCGATGTGTCGCCCAAATTTCATTCGGCGCAAATGTTACACGATCATTTTCAAACCGAAAGTGGTCAAAACATCAACATTTATGTGCATAAAATTGCAACGCACCAATTTATCATGCATCTAACGCAGATTTAAGATGCACTCGAACACTATTGACTGTCTGGTATACTTTATGTGCACCGGAACACGGAACTTTGGATAATATGTGCCAATTTTCTTAAAGAAAATTTTCTAAAAGATGTACCATCTATGGCCTTATTGGACGCACCAGAGAGAGGTGAGCGGAACGGACCGACGGTTGACGAGAATGGCCGATCGATCTCCATAGAGTTACGATATTTACCGACATTAGTTCGATCTTATAAAGGGTCCTCAATCTTCAAATCCTACAAACCACAACTTACTAAGAGTTTGGATAAACAATATTTTCAAATTTGCAGAAGTCTGTGGCGGTTCTTATTTGCGATGCGTTACATGGGGCCCGTTTCATAAAACTTCGTACGACAAAAACGGTCGAAAGTCAAAACTGTAAAATGCATTTAATTTCTGATTTCTCTATAAAATCCTGTATTGTGACCTCTCTTTGGAATCGTCTTTTTAAGACGATTCCAAAGAGATGTCACAAGACAGCATTAGATGGAGAAATAAATAATATTTGACACTTTTATAATCTGACTTACGACAACATTTGTCCTACGAAGTTTTATTTAACGGGTCCCAGATATGTAACACAGGTGTCCGTCGCATGCTATGTCTCAAGAACATCATCATAAAAAAGCATATTTTCCAAAGTATAAGCTGTATAACAAAAAATCTCAAAAAAATGAGTTGAAAGTGAAAATAAGGTTTTTGAAATTAAAAAAAGATGTATTATGATGTTCTTGTTGTTGGGACCTAGCATGTGTTATGTAATAGGAGCTGTATACGTGCGGGTGATTTGGTACATTCCGCGATGGAATTCTTTTTAATTTTGCAAGTTTTTATTGGTTTACGTAAGATCATTTACTCCGTGGTGCCATCTGCCTACTTAGTCATTTGGTTGATGAAATAAGTAAATTGATTCTACGTAATCCTGCCATTAAATTTTAGAAAGCACTGTTATATAGTTGTTGATAAAATATTTGATTTTCTGAATGAAATTAAAATCAAAAATCCCCCATCAGAGTTGATATAGACACACATTCGTAATCGTAACATATAAAAAGAAGTAATGCGTGGTGGTTTTTAGGCATTATTGCTTACAAACATGTGAAATTTGCGGAAATAAGTCGAGTTTTAAATCGAGTTTGTTTCCATACGAACAACGATGAAGTCTTTCACAGTCGCTAAAAAACTCATTAGCATATTCTACACGCACACGACGATGACGCCATAGCTATTTTAAGGTAGAAATTATAGCGCTTCCAATCAAAGAGAGACAAATTCTCCATTTTTTCCACTAAATGTCACACAAACTGATGACGTCTCACACACTGTACATGAATTATCGCCCGTCGTATCGATCTCGTGACATTTACACAACCTTCTCGGAAACAAACCCGAATATTTATTATGTAAATAAATAGCTTGTTTTGCTAGCCATATCAATAAGAAATCGACACATTTATGTATGATTCTCAATGAAATATGAGCATACCGGTCTGTCAGGCATGTTACAGCCGATTTCACTTACTTTTAATACACAGAAAATGCACTTCATAAAAAATTGCGCATTTTAAACATTAATTTGGGCAGTATTCTGCCTTTAAATTGTAAGGCAATATTTAGTGTTAACAAAAAGAAAGGAAGTGTAATGTAAATATAAGAAATTAAATTATTTTTTCGGTGTTCGTGCGACAGAAAAATATCGAAGACGAACTGGGTCAGTTATTAGTGACAGATGCTTTCAACGCGTTTATTGACACTTGAACTGTTTTGTTGTTCCGGTATACAGAAAAACCTATATTACGACCATTACAAAGAATGCTAATTGATTGCATAGAAGACAGACGATAGCTTAATTAACCCTTTCCTCCATAGAAGCGACTTTTAGCGAATATGATTTATTCCTCCGCTGAAGAAAATAGTTCCAGTTTATTTAAGGAATAATTCGAATATGTATTGTATTCATGGAGGTATGGAAAAAAAACCTGGTCACACTGTATGAAACCGCGAAGCTACTTTCTCAAATTCAGTAGTGATATTAAATTATAAGGAATAATTCGGAATATTTATTGTATTCATGGAGGTATGAAAAAAAACCTGGTCACACTTTTGTATGAAACCGCTTTGCGGTTTCATACAGTGTGACCAGGTTTTTTTTTCATACCTACAGCCAATCACAGCTAACCAAATGTACTGAAAACAAAC
Source organism: Gari tellinella (assembly GCA_922989275.2). Taxonomy (NCBI): domain Eukaryota; kingdom Metazoa; phylum Mollusca; class Bivalvia; order Cardiida; family Psammobiidae; genus Gari; species Gari tellinella. Next base: position 48,486,450 of record OV277870.1, read on the forward strand.
AATATTAAATTATACCCTCATGAACAATTACCATTACAAATATTTTAATATAGTATAGCAGATTTTAGCTTAAAGGGACTCGCAACCGGATGGTGTACTTGTCAAAATAAAACAAAATACTCAAATAAAAGCAAATTTGTGGCATTATTTGGCTTCTGACATTAAAAAAATATGATCAGTCCAAAAAAAGTCTCAAGAATCGTCACCGAATCTTAGATTTTTAGATATTTTCTATCGTTTTTCTATACCGACTAGTAGACGGTATAGTTGTTGTTGTTGCTTCTCTACACGGGCTTAGACATAAACACGAGCCGAATTACGAAGTTGTATGCACTTTCGATAGCTACACATTGAAATACGTTAAATCGATCCGAGATAAACGGATAGTTCCGTGGTTCATTGGTCTAAGCGGTTTCCCCTATTTCGCCTTCTGTCCGCCAATGCCGGGGCCCCGGGTTCGAATCCCACCAGAGACCAATATTTTTTTTTATTGAAATACATTTTTTTTAAACAGAATTTCTTATCCTAAACTAATTCTTTACCATTTATATAAGCGTTTGACACATATTTACAAATTACTATTTTTAATGCACCATCTGGTTGCGAGTCGCTTTAAAGCAGGCTGAAAGTAAAGCAGAATGTGCCTTAACCTGCTTTAAGTGATCACCTGTCTTTAATTTTATAAATAGGTTATTGGGTAAAGGGTTAAAGCAAGGTGAACTTAAAACAGAAAGCTCCTTAAATACCTGATAATTAAAACACTTTAGTCATTAATTGTTAGTGGATGTAATTTAGAGTACACAACAATTGAAAAAAAAGCAATGTTCAATAATTTTTTCCCTCGTCCATAGACCTTCCTCTAACCACACAATGGCCAATGCCAATGTTACAGTGACTTGAACATGTTACAAGACAATATGCATTCCAAAAAGATGTACACACCCATGAAGTTTATGAATAGCAAAAAGTTTACCCTTATGACATTGACCTTGACCTGAGGGCTCGTGTTTAGGTTTCAAAATCTGCGTTTATATATAGGTTTCGAAAAATGCTTATCAATCATATGTCCCTTAGGGTAATGTTTTCATATTTGGTATGCACGTACTAAACATTTTGACCCATTGACCTTTAAATTTGGGTCCGCGTTTAGGTTTTCGAAATATGTGGGGGGGGGGGGGGGTTAAGTTTTGAAAATTGCCTCTAATAACTCCTAGGTCCCTTGGGGTATATTGTTTTCATATTGTGAATGAATGTGTATATAGACAAAATGGATGGATGAGTTGGGTTTTACGCACTGCGACACAAAATAGGTCATATAGCGCCGGTGAATGACGAGGGATGATGAGATGAGATTATGATGAATTCAGGAAGATGGTTTCAGCTAATCTCATTCGTTGCGAAGTAGCGCATTGGATCAAAACCACCGACCTGCCTTCCTTTTAGTTCTTGGCAGATGGGATAATCTCGGTCTAATAAACAGAAATAATTCCCTATGACAATTAAAGCCGCATTGTGTTTTTATGAAACCTGCATAAAACGGTTGTTTGGGATCCCATTTGAATTACATGGGACGTGATTCTTTCACAAAAACCTGCTTTATCTAAAAAATTCGCTTTTTTAATTTATTTTTATAATTTTTTAGTGTTACAAGAATTAAAGAGCCTCCCTTGTGAATGGAAAGAAGGACAACTCTGTAAATACAGGGCTCCAGATAAGGAGAGTATTTCGAAAACAAAAATTTATTTCTGCTTTTAAACCCAATGGTGTCATACTCATTAGAATTGTCTCGAAGAGACGATTTAATCAGTAGTAACACCATAGCATTCGGTGCTGAAATGAGTAAGAAAATGTTGGATTTGTTCAGATTACTCCCGCTTATCTGGAGCGCTGAAAATGAAGCGGTTAACCCTTATTCTGCTGCACAGACGCCTGCTTTGACATTATCGTCTGCAAAATTTGTTACGTTTAGATTTATACATTGTTTTAATTAAACAAACCTTAAGACGTGTGTCAAACAGTTTGGATCAAGATGAGACGCCGCGTGTTCTAGATTCAAACAGTTTGTAAACTCCGTAAAGTTGCAACCAGTAGGCACAGGGTTAATCTATGAGATCCAGTCACAACGTGTAAATAATATTCACGGTGGGTAACCGTGTAAAACAAATACGGAGGATCTTTACCAAGCTTGCTGAAATGACTGTTTCAGCCTTGTCCGCTCTCTAACTCAAAAACTTCTTTTTTGATCTTCACCAAACTTGCTATAAATGTTTATTAGTATAGAATCTAGGTCAGGTTCAATAACTAGCAAAATCGCAAGAGGCATGTCTGAGTTATTGCCCTTGAATAATTAAAAAAAATAACTGTTTCAGAATTTTCTGCTCTCTAACACAAACACTTTTTATTGGATCTTCACCAAACTTGCTGACAATGTGTATTGGTATTAAATCTAGGTCAAGAAAAAAATTGAATACAGTTGAATGAAAATCCTTCAAGAGGTAAAGGTGAAATGGAGTGGTCATTTATTACTGAACTTTTTACCAACACGGCTAAGATGAAGCACATGCAACCATTGACCAAATATTTGGCTAAAATAGAATAATAACTGGTCCTTTTACAGAGTGGACAGGGCTAAAATAAGGATAAAATAGCAAAATTTTAAAAATTGAATAACCATATTCCAACATGCCTTCGGCGATTTGGGTACTTATAGAACTGGACCAAGATTTTATACAAATATTATTTTCAGCAAATTTGGTGAAGATCCAATTAAAACTGTTTGAGTCAGAAAGCTGACAAGCCTGAAGTAACCAATCTTTAATCATTCAAGGGCAATACTTCCAACATGCCTTGTGCGATTTTGGTAGTTAACATGATTGACCTAGATTTTATATTAATAAACATGTTCAACATGTTTGGTGAATATCCGATAAAAAATGAATGTGTTAAAGAGAAAAACATGCTGAAACATTCATTTTTAGTACTTAGAGGGCAAAAACTCAGACATAGCTTTTGCGATTTTAGTAGTATTCAAACTTAACCTTGATTTTATGTAAATAAACATTTTCAGCAAGTTTGGTGAAAATCACAAAAGAGTTATTTGTGTTAGAGAGCAAAGAATGGTGAAACAGTCATTTTAATACATAAAGGGCAATAACTCAGACATGCCTTATGCGATTTTAGCAATAATCAAACTGAATCGAGATTTTATATAAATAAAGAATTGCAGCAAGTTTTGTTAAGATCCGATAAAAACTGTTTGTGTTAGAGAGCAAAACATGCTGAAACAATAACTTTTAATGACTAAAGGGCAAAAAACTCAGACATGCCTTATGCGATATTAGTACTATTCAAACTGGACATAGATTTTATATTAATAAACATGTTCAGCAAGTTTGGTGAATATCCGATAAAAACGGTATGTGTTAGAGAGCAAAAAGACTGAAACAGTCATTTTTTAATAATTAAAGGGCAATAACTCAGATATACATATTGCGATTTTAGAAGTATTCAAACTTAACCTTTATTTTATTTTAATAAACAATTTCAGCAAGTTTGGTGAAGATTAAATAAAACGCGTTTGTGTTAGAGAGCATAAAATGCTGAAACAGTCATTTTTAATGCATAAAGGGCAATTCATCCGACATGCCTCATACGATTTTAGTAGTAATTAAAATAACCTAGATTTTATACTTATGAACATTTTCAGCAAGTTTGGTGAAGATTCAATAAGAGTATTTGTGTAAGAGAGCAAAAAATGCTGAAACACTCATTTCTAATACTTAAATGGCAAAAACTCAAACATGCCACATGCGATTTTAGTAGTAATCAAACTAAACCGATATTTTATATGAATAAACAATTTCAGCAAGTTTGGTGAAGATCAAATAAAAAGTGTGTTTTTTTAGAGAGCAAAAAATGCTGAAACAGTCATTTTTATTACATAAAGGGCAAAAACTCAAACATGCCACATGCGATTTTAGTAGAAATCACACTGGACCAAGATTTTATATAAACGAACGTTTGGGGAAGATCCGATAAAAACCCTTTGTGTTAGAGAGCAAAAAAGGCTGAAACAGTATTTTTTTAATAATTAAAGGGCAATTACTCCGACATGCCTCATGCGATTTTAGTACTAATCAAATTAAACCTAGATTTTGTACTAATAAACATTTTCAGCAAGTTTGGTGAAGATCCAATAAAGTATTTGTGTAAGAGAGCAAACAATGCTGAAACACTCATTTTTTAATACTTAAATTGCAAAAACTGAAACATGTCACGTGCAATTTTAGTAGTAATCAAACTACACCGATATTTTATATAAATAAACAAATTCAGCAAGTTTGGTGAAGATCAAATAAAAAAGTGTTTGTGTTAGAGAGCAAAAAATGCTGAACAGTCATTTCTTAATACATAAAGGGCAATAACTCAAACATGCCACATGCGATTTTAGTAGTAATCACACTGGACCAAGATTTAATAATAATAAACATTTTCATAAAGTTTGGTGAAGATCCGATAAAAACTCTATGTGTTAGAGAGCAAAAAATGCTGAAACAGTCATTTTTTAATAATAAAAGGGCAATTACTCCGACAAGTCTCCTGCGATTTTATCAGTATTCAAACTGGGCCTAGATTCTATATTAATAAACATTTTCAGCATGTTTAGTGAAGATCCGATAAAAACTGTCTGTGTTAGAGAGCGGACAGGACTGAAAAGGCCATTTTTCATAATTCAAGGGTAATGACTCTGACGTGGCTTATACAATTTAAGTAGTTATCGAACTTAACCTACATTTTATACCAATACACATTTTCAGCATGTTTGTGGACGATCAGATAAAAAGTATTCGAGTTAGATAGCGTACAAAAAAGTGTGAAAGTCTGACTGACTGACGGAGGAACGGGCGGAGGGGCGGACAGAGGGACGAAAAGGGCGTGTACTGTAGGGCCATATCATATACAAATCCGAAATCATTTACAGAAACTGATAATATACTTATTTATTTGTTTGTGAATATGTATGTATTGTCTATGTACATTTTGTTTTGTTCCTCATGTTGTGTCTATGTATATTGTATGTTCCTCATGTTTTCATGTAAAATCATGAACTGAGTGTAATAAAGAAATTGAAAATTGAATTGCCACACGATGGGCCCTAAAATGCGCATATAATTATACTTACCCTCATTGCTTGAAATCTTTTTACTACCGTTGGGTCGAAATGTGGCTCATTTTATAGCAATATTCTGGACACGTCTGACCACTGTGAAGTTGATACCGACCGTATCACGTGACACTAAGCCGGGCGGTATTGTTTATGAAGTTCTATTTTCGGTTAGTTATGGTTTTAAATCTCCCTTTTTTTGGTTTAGGCCAGTCTTCAACATTTCATAGATCAGTTTGGCCCATAAGAATGTTCAAACATTATTATTAACCGTTATTGTATTTCAGACATTAAAAAATGGTCTGAAAACACAATGGGACTTTAAACTCCAGAACCACTACAAGGTAGGAAGGTCTGTGTGTATATGGACAAGACCTTTCCATGCATGCAAAAAGTTTGACCCCATGTGACCTTGAACTTAGGGCCTGCGTTTAGGTTTCGAACTGTGCGTTAAGGTTTCAAAAGATGCTTGTAGCTTCTATGTGCCTTGAGGCAATGCTTTCATATATTGTATTTTGTATGCATGTGAATATGGACAAGACCTTAACAATTTAACCTTATATGATTTTTAATTTTGATGGAAAATATCTAAACAATTAAGATTTGAAGACTTTTCTTAAGGATGTTTTTAGACTGATCATATTTTTCTAATGCCAGATGTACGATAATGCTACACATTTGGTTTTATTTGAGTATTTCTTTTGCTGTTGCAAATACACCATCTGGTTGCGAGTCGCTTTAAAATAAAGAGACTCGCAACCAGATTAAGCATTAAAAATAGTAATTTGTAAATATATGTCTAACGCTTATATAAACGGGTAAGAATTAGTTTAAGGTAAGACATTCTGTTTAAAAAATGCATTTCAATAAAAAAAAAATATTGAGCTCTGGTGGGATTCGAACCCGGGACCCGCCATGTGGGGACAGAGAGGCATAATAAGGAAACGATTTAGCCCACTGGACCACCGGACTATTCATATATATGGGATCGATTTAACGTACATCAGTGTGTAGCGATGGAGAGTATATAATTCGGCTCGGGTTTGTGTATGTGCCCGTTATCAATTTCTGTTGCGTCTTTCGATGCCCACATATAAAACGATGGATAAAATCTAAAACACTAAGATTAGAAGACTTTTCTTGAATGTCTTTTTAGACTGATCATATTTTTCCAATGCCAGATGCACGAAAATGCTACACATTTGGTTTTATTTGAGTATTTTCTTTTATTTTTGCAAATACACCATCTGGTTGCGAGTCGCTTTAAGGCCCACGTTTAGATTTCGAAATCTGCGTTTCGGTTTCGAAATACGCTTATTACTCCCATATCATACATGTTATACATGTGGATGTGAACATTGGCAAGACCTTTCGATGCACAAAAACCGTTTGACCACAGTGACCTTGACCTTGAAATGTCAGCCCGCGGTTAAGTTTCAAAATCTGCGTTTAGGTTTTTAATAATGCGTATAACTCCTATACTCCTTGAGGTACGGCTTTTATATTTGTTTTGCATGTACATGTATATAAAGACAAGACCTTTCCAATTATGACAACTTTTGACCAAAGTGTCCTTGCTCGTGAACTAAAGACCGTCTTTAAGTTTCGGATTGCGCGTTTAGGTTTCAAAAGATCATTATAACTCCTATGTCCCTTGAGGCATTGTTTTCATATTTGTTATGCATGTGTACATGGACAAGACCTTTCCTTTATTCACAGAAACAGTTTGACCCCCCCCCCCCCCCCCCCCCCCCCCCGACCTTGACCTTGAACGTAGGGTATACTTCTAGGTTTCAAAACATGTATTTAGGTTTTGAAATAGGCTTGTAGCTCCTATGACCTTCAAAGGATTGCTTTCAAATTTGGCATTATTTGGGTTGCATGTACATGGACAAGGCCTTTCTATGTATGCAAACGTTTGCCCCCTGTGACATTGATATTGATCTAATGACCCACGTTTAGGTTTCGAAAAATACTTATAAATCCCATATATTGTTTTCATATTTAATATGCATGTGTATATGGACAAGACCTTTCTTTAAGCATTCACCTGTCATAAACACCTGTTTATTAACTTAATTTAGTGGTCGTAATAGAGAGGTTTTACTGTATATACATTTCTCTAAGCTCGATACGGTTGTCTATTTGTTAGACCTTTCCGTGAACTGAAAAAGTTGGATGCCTGTGACCTGGACCTAAGACTCTGATTTTATGAAAATTGTTTCTAAAATTGCCACCAGTGAGCTTTGTTGTCTCTCTGACAACTCGTGCTCATTCCTCCACTGAAGAAGATAGTTCCAATTTATACAGGCGTGAACATGTACCAATAATGTTAATCATTTATTTAAATGTTATTTAGAGTAATACCTTCATTATTTTTCAAATAAGCCCTACTATAATAATTCACACGTGCGTATTTCTAATAGTTGTTTTGAAGAGTATGAATATTTAAAACATTGAATACTTACAGTTTGCGTTTCTTCGTAGGTCATTGTTTTAAAAGATATCCAAGATTTAAGCTGGCATAGTGTGGTTACTCTTTAAATTCAGTCAGTTCTTGTATGTGCAGCTATCATAATTTCTCCATCGTTATGTTATGTGAGACATTCTTACCAAGCGCAGAATTCCCATTTAGACGGAAATAAATGGCAGCGATGGTTTTATTTAATGTTTATGTGATAACTCCCATCAAGATGTATATGATATATCCTTGATATCGAGTTTAAACAGTATTTTATTCGTTTTAACGCGATTCGATTGTAGCTCACCTTAGCACAGAGTGCTCATGGTGAGCTATTGTGATCGGTCGCCGTCCGTCGTATGTCGGTGTCGGTGTTGGTGTCGTATGTTCACACTTGGTTTCAAACACTTTCTTCTCTGAAACTAGCGCCATATTAACCAAACTTGGCCAGATACATACAGTAGTTGTGAGCTTCAAACAGTGGATGGGGTCATCGGTCATGTTGCCATAGCAACGCATTGCTGCCAGAGGGCGTAGTCATTTTCCGTATTTACATACTATTGACAACATGTCAAAACTTTTTTTTAAAAAACCTTCTTGTCAATAAACATAAGTCCTAGGACAATCAAATTTCTTATGTAGCATATTTGTGTGCACTCTTACCAAGGTTGTTCAAATCCCGGGTCAAAAAGGTCCTCGTCCAGGGGCTTACCTTTAAAAATCTTCTTCTCTGAAACCGTAAGGCCTAGACCTTTTATATTTTTCATGTAGCTTTGCCTATTAATATTGGTTTAAATTATTAAACACCGAGACTATTATATAAAAGACTGTTTATAAGCTTTGCTATGAAGAATGTGTTGCTGGGCTTAAATGCTGGTTATCAAAATTAATGTTAAAACAATTCTATGCCAAAATGGTTTTGAATATGTGTGGCAACAACAATAATCTATACAAGATAAATCGTTTATTTCCAAATTTAAACAACGTTTAATTGATTGATTGATAGATAGATAGATAGATAGATAGATAGATAGATAGATCGATAGATATATAGATATGATTTTATTCTTTCTTCAGACTAACAAGTCCATGAGGCATGTAATGCATGTTGTAAACAAACAAAGGCATGTAATACATAAACAAACAAACAGTTATGACAATAAAGATGCATTTAGCGGAGAAGATGTAAGTAAAGGAAAAAATAGAATTATGATTTCAGTGATATTTACTTTAATCAGAATTGATATCATTATCACCATTATCATAACTTAATTTTCTTAAATCAAATATCTATTATATTTGTGTTAGAAAATACTGATGCCATAAGAATAAAATATATCTTATACTAGTAACATTTAAACAATTATTGGAACTCGAATTTAAATTAAAACATTCATTTGCACCGAAAACTTATACTAGTAACATTTAAACAACTATTGGAACTCGAAGTTAAACAAAAACATTCATTTACATAGAAAACCTTTACAACCCAGAAAACAGACTAGACGTAGACTGAACTACTCCAAACAAGCAGTTCAGCCTGGTACACTCATTTTGCATGTAAGTACATGTACATGTAATCATGAATAATTTGAATCATCTTCATCATAACTACAGTAATAGTCATCAGATCAAAGAGGTTTAGCTTGAAATGCACAGTGAACAAACATTGATAAATTTCTAACAGTCTTAACATCAAAACTAGTCATTAAGTTTGTAAATTTCAACATACTTGGCCTTTTCAAATAATATTCTGAAATATATTTTATTCTTAGATCTTGGAATTGAATACATTCTAATACAAAATGAAATTCATCTTCCAATGTGGAACATGCATTATATTTTCTATCATTGAATGCTATTGGCAATGGTTTATTCCATCTCCCTGTTTCAACTGCTAACCTATGAGAAGATAATCTAAGTCTACTCATAGATGTACAAAACTTCCCTACATTAACAATATTTAGGTATGGCTGTATTCCAAAATTGGATATTTTTCTGTAACACAGAGCTCTACTTGATTCATTAAGCCTATTATTCCAATTCTGTGCAAACTGATCATTTAACCTTTGTTTTACAAGTAATATAAACAGATTAGCATCACCGACAGTTTGTGATAACCCTAAGCGACAAATAAGATCTTTCAATAGAGAACACCAGTTCACATAATTATTTATTTCATGCTCATCTTTCAGCAAACGATATATTTTTGTTACATATTTATCTTCTTTTGTATGTAAAATTTTAACCCAGTACTTAATAATATTTAAACATCTTTTAGTTTGGTATAGTTGTAAATCTTCCTAGCTCTCCATAAATGAAATTATTTTGAGTCGTTTGTTTTACACCTAAAAGTTTTTTGCAAAATTGTAGGTGGATCCTTTCGATAGAAGATGCATTCGAGAAGCCCCATACCTCACTACTATAATTCAGTATTGGACTTATTAGTTTATCAAACAGTTCTAATTTGTGAGATGGGCTTATATATGTAAACTTATGTAAATGTTTATTCAGCTTAAATATAGCCGTGTGTGCTTGACCTGCTAACGCAATTTGGGTATGCTGGAACGATCCACCAGCACACAATTGTATAAACAATGGTTAAATTTTAACCGCCGGTAAGTTTAACCCTGGGTTAAACGTTTATACAATTGGGTGCTGATGTAAAAGTAACCCCTAAATATGTGAATTTGGTAAGGATTTCTATTTCTGTACCGTCATAATAAAACGTTTGATGAGAAGGTAGTTTCCCACCTTTTCTGAATACCATTATTTTTGTTTTATTTGTGTTTACCTTTAGTTTCCACGTATTGCAATATTCTTGAAGAATATTTAACCCTTTTGTACATGCGATGCATTTTCTGCAAACAGTACAATGTCATCTGCGTATAGTATTAAAATATTTTAAATAAATCTATATTTAAACCATCTACGCCACCTTTGATGTATTCATCTTCTAGATCATTTAAAAACATTGAAAACAGAAATGGCGACAAACTCTCACCTTGTCTTACACCTAAAGTGCATGGCATAGTATCACCAAGCTTATTATGGTATTTAAGTTTGCAGTTTTACAACGGATTTCTTTCCAAAAAGATCGTATCATTGCGTATAAGTGACTTTTTACTGATATTAATTAAAAATGATAGTACTATCAGTAATCACTTAAAATGTTAACCGATTATGTCATAATAATTATTTGGTATATTTACAAGTTATGTTATAAGATGATGTACTTGTATACAAGTCTAAATAAAATATGTTTTGTTCTGTTCTTATGATCCTATACATGTACCAAGATTTGTCAAATCATGAACCCTGTGTTAAAAATGTTCCCGCCCCGTGGCTTATCAGTTTTATACATTATTAGTTATACAGTTTCTTCACAGTGTACATGAGGATTTCTTCCCGGCTGAGGTAAATCATGTTGCCCGAGCCGTTAGGCGAGGGTTACATGATTTTACCAGTCGGGAAGAAATCCCCATGTACACTGTGAAGAAACTGTATAACGAATTTATTATACTGTAAAGTTTTCACTGTTCAAACGAAATATTTCGGAATTTGTCGTGTACAGCGCTCATTATAAACTATAAAAAAATCGCACCAAAGCAGATAACGTTGAGCGTAATGACGTCATGTTTCTGACGTTGACATGAATTCATAAGAAAAATGCGCATACTCGTAGACTTCGACGTCAATCTTTCCCAGAAATAATGCGACTGTTGAAGGATCCAAACACCGATTAGTTCTTAGCCGAAATGGACTTAAACGGAGGATGCACGATTGAATGGACTCAATCCTGTCGAGCAATCGGCCATCTTATTTTCTGCAAAGCAAGACTCGGGGGACTGTCAGCCAATGAAAACAGTTGCATTTACATGTACCCTGTCAGCTCACAGGGTACATGGGATTATGTCTAGGGCTCGGTGACCAATGAAAAGTAAGGAATTTACTTTGCACTATAATAAAGACTTATACATTTATAGGAAAACCTTTAGAAATCTTCTCTGAAACCGTAAGTCCCAGACCGTTTACATTTGACATGTAGCTTTGCCTTATGGTCCTTTACCAAGATTATTCAAAGTATGACCCTTACAAGTGTCAAAAGTGGCACCACACTGGGGCATAGGCATTCGGCCCGTTGGCTATGACACTACCCCTAGCTGCTATAACCCCCCCCCCCCCCCCCCCCCCCTCCACCACCACCAAACGTGGATAAAATACCCTAAAATCTATCCATACATTCAATAATCATCATAAAAGAACATTTCCTGAAGTTTCGTGAAATTTAAAAAAAAAATTGTTTTTGCTAATTTATAAGTAAAATAGTTCATTGTATACAGATCTGATACAAGTCATGATACGAAAAAAAAATATTGTTTTTGAAACTTTTTGAAACAATTTGTTAAGGATGTTTGTTGAACATATGGATGTATTTTGACTCATTTTGAAAGATTTATGGGGGGGGGGGGTAGCATCGAGGGGGGGGGGGGGGGGGGGGGGGGGGGGGGTCATAGCTTACGCGCCGAAAACCTGTGCACTGGGGCATGTCAGTTTTACAAAGACTTAAATAGGAAAACGTTTAAAATCTTCTATGTAGCCGTATGGCTTATTCTTTTACAATTGACATGTAGCTTTGCCTAATTGTCATCTACCAAGATTGATTAAATCTTTACACGGGGTCGAAAATGACATAGACTTATATAGGAAAACCTTTGAAATCAATTTCTTCTCTGAAACTTTTTGCCAGAATCTAATTATATTTTGCATGAATAGTAAATAAGTGACCCTTTATTAGGACTAGTCTAGGCTGCAATGGGCAGAGCCACTTTTCATAATAAAGATAAATAGAAAATTCTAAACCAGAATTTGTTTTTGAGATAAAACGCGTCTCCCCCGTATCGCTTATCCCAAATAACTCCAGTCGTACAGTGGAGAAAACGTTATAACGCGTTTACGCTAAAACTATTTTTTCTATTACAAACCGTTTGGAGCCAGATCAGACCCGGCGTCTGATCAGGCTCCAAACTGTTTGCCATCAAAATAAACATGAATTATCAGAAGTGTTCAAAAGTTGTACTTTTCTACGTTTTAGTACTTTGCGTTTGCGTTTCGTTTGCGTTTAAACGGGAAAGAATAACAGATTCTCCACTGTAATAACCGCAGCCAAAATTCCAATATACATAACAAAGTCACATATTAGTTACTATTCCTCGAAAGATTGGTTCAAATCCTTCTTGCAATTAGCTGCTTTTATCTATATATTCTATGTACTTAAGGGTGTATTAATGTCATAAGCAAATTTTTCAAAGTATCAAACTTTTTTTCTAACATTGTTTTTTTTTTGGAAGAGCTGTTTATGATGAATGAAAAAATGAAAAAAAAATATATGGTGGTGTCCTTTTTTTTTTAGCTACAGCGATTTGAAAAAGGTATGTCAAATTTGGAAGTTTTTTTTTTTCAAATTTAACCCATTCAGAGTACAAGCTTCAGTAAAATTTATTTCAAAACAAAACAAACATAATAATTTGGGTTTTCAATATTAATTTCATGTCTATGGTGGTATTTTCACATATAGAAACCAAATTTAGACAAAGCAGGCACCAGGTTTTAACAATATGGATCCTTGAATATCAAAAATATGCTTTGTATAGGGCATGATTTTATTAGATTTTTTATTTTATGAAAAAATTTAAAAAAGTTTGAAAATGAAATAGTTCTAGTATTAAACTTTTTTATATTCTACCAGATGAAAGCCCATGCTAAGGCAGTTCAAAATATGAAAAGAAATTGAAAGGTCAGTGTTGAAAATTTCGAGTTATTAAAGTAAAAGTAACACATCTCCCCTTACAAAATTTACAAAAAAGTACCATATCGATGATATTTAGAGCTTTATAAATTTCACATTTGGTGCCTTTTTTTTTTCTTAAATTAGTTTTTGTATGAAGAAATACTACCGTAGATACGAAATAAATAACACGAAACCAAATTATCATATTTGTTTTCATTTAAAATGGATTTTATTGAAGCGGGCTGTTTGAAAAGGACAAAATAAGAGGAAGTGGTGGGGTAAATTTTACATGGCCGTAGAGCCAACTGTTGTTCACCAAAATGTACACTTTTTCTATTTTTTCATTCATCTTAAATAGCTCTTCAAAACAAAACCATCATAGAGTGTTTTAATATACTTTGAAAATTTCCTAAAGTCGTGACATTGATACACCCTTAAAACAATCACATGGACAAAACTTGTCCAAATGGTCCCATGAAAACAGGAGTATTGTCTGGAAACAACAATTCTATGTTCAGTAACAGATAATGTGACTTTTTATCTGAAGACCTAAAATGCAAACCCAACCATCCCTTTTACAAAAGCAACATGGACATTGCATATGGAAGTGATCATCCCAGGAAAACAGATGTTAATTTTCCATAAACACAAATAACAGATTACGTGCCCTTTAACCTGCTGACCTTAACTTCAATCCAAAGCACCCCATTCTCACGAGTAATCTATTTTAGTAACAGGTCATGTGACATTTGACCTACTGCCCTGAACTAAAATCCTATGCAATGCATGCATCCTCTCCGATAAGCAACAGTATACCAACAAGCACCTTAGAGCTGATATCCCCTGCCGCAGCGATTGTCCAGAAGAAAGTGGCAAACTTTATTGTGGGAGGAAGGGGCAAATGGTGATCACCTGTCTTTAAAGATCAACATTCAAAAGCTTTTTACAAAGTTTTATAAAAATCCATTCAATTTTGTACATTTTAAAGCCTAAACAATACAAAAAATAAAGCCATTTGTAGCATTATAAATCTAAGTATGACAGGGGCAGGTAACTCTTGATTCAAATTCAACAGTAATTGCAACACTTTCAAGAACTTATAATTGTGTGCAAGTATTATTAAAAAAAATTCAGAACTGTAGAATTTACTAGAGTGTAAACACATTTTCAACTCATCAAGGGCAGAGTATTCTTGACTAATTTGCACATTTTCGATAATAATTGAACTCATTCTATAAATAATAGCCATATATGATTTAAATTTTTTTTCAAAATCCATTCACATTTGTACACAATAGTAAACAATAAAGCCATGTTGAGCATTACTAAGTACATAAAGGGCAGATAACTCTTGCCACAAAGTATCCTATTTTGACAATAATTGCTACCCTTATATCTATATACATCATGTGTAAGTTAAATCAAAATCCATTAAAGACTGTAGTTTCTAGATGGTAAAAACTGTTAAATATGGGTTTTTTTACTCATCAAGGGCAGATAACTGTTGACTAGTTTCTCCGTTTTCAAAAATGATAACAATTATTTGAAAACTAATAGCCATACATAGTTTAAGAATTTGTTTTATCAAAATTCATGCATTTTTATAGATACTAGGATGTAAACAATTTTAAAATAAAGCATTTTCTATCATTTCAAAGTACATCAAGGGCAGATAACTATTGCCACAGGTATCCTTTTTTGACAATAATTGAACACCTTCAAGAACTTTTACTTATAGACATCGTGTGCAAGTATCATTTAAATCCATTCATAATTGTAGTTGCCAGAGAGTAAAAACAGTTAAATATGGGTTTTTTTACTTATCAAGGGCAGATAACTCATGACTAATTTCTCCGTTTTCAACAATAATCAAATTCATTTGAAAACTAATAGCCAAACATAATTCAAGAAAGTTTTTTCAAAAATCCATGCATATTTATAGGCTCTAGTATGTAAACAATACCAAAATAAAGCATTTTCTAGCATTTCTAAGTACATCAAGGGCAGATAACTCTTGTCACAAGTATCCTTTTTTTTACAATAATTGCACACCTGCAAGAACTTGTACTTATAGACAATGTGTGCAAGTATAAACAAAATATGTTGAATACTGTAGTTGCTAGAGTGTAAAAAGTTAAAACTGTTAAATATAGCATTTTTAACACAAAAAGGGCAGATAACTCATAAATTCCTAAAATTTTCTGAAAAAAATTTGATTTCCCACGGTGCTCCTATGATGACAAATAAGTATACTAAGTTTAATCCAAATCTGTTCATAGGTTTCGGAGATACAGTTGCGGACGGAAAACGTGACGGACGCACGGACGGACGGACGGCATTTTTAACACAAAAAGGGCAGATAACTCATAAATTCCTAAAATTTTCTGAAAAAAATTTGATTTCCCACGGTGCTCCTATGATGAAAAATAAGTATACCAAGTTTAATCCAAATCTGTTTATAGGTTTCGGAGATACAGTTGCGGACGGAAAACGTGACGGACGCACGCACGGACAGCCGGACGGACAGACCTAAAACAGTATCCCTCTGCCTTTCGGCAGGGGATAAAAAGGACACGATTGCCCAATGAAACCAAAGTCTGACAGACGGACTGACAGACACACAGACGAACAGGATATAAACAATATGTATCCCCACTAAAATGGGATCAAGAACAGTAGCAGGGCAAATTGAGATGGTAAGCTAGATTCAATCGTGAAAATGATGGTTGCTGGAAAGAAAGAGAAGTTATAATAGTTTACTGCTGTATGGGTTTGCCGAAAAGAGAGAGGCGTGTCAGTCTGACAGGATGGGTATTGTGAGGGCAACAAGGCCGTGAACTACATGTATTTTGTAGAACATAACAAGTCGTGGATCCAATCGTCTGAACATTAACCCTTAGCCTGCCACTCACGACTATAGCTCCATATGCAAACAGCTTGGATCCGGATGAGACGCCGAGTAACTCGGCGTCTCATCCGGATCCAAGCTGTTTGACACTCGGAAAACATTTTCAGCAATTTTGAGCAAATTTGAAGCACTTTGAAACTTGAAGTAGATGAGAAATATTGCAGACGACAATTTATTTGGCGGGCTAAGGGTTAATAATCAATCAATACAGTGAAACCCCTCTAAACCGGACATGTTTGGGGACAACAACAAAAATCCGGTTTAGGGGGGTTTCCTGTTTAGAGCGTTTTTAATCCCTTACCAAAAAGCTTGTTTGTAGTATGGAAGATAGCTGACCACTTAACGCAGGTTAAAAGTAAAGCATTCTGCTTTACTTTCAACCTGCTTTAAGCTATCATCTGCAATGGATGTATTTTTTGTTCAGTGTAGGAATAAACTAAAGACGTAAAAATGCGTATTTACGGTGTAATAGGTAAAAATAAAGAAGAGTTGGAAACGGGACCAATGTTTCTGTCCGGTTCAAAGAGAATTCCTGTATTTAGAGGTTCCGGTTTGGAGGGGTTCCACTGTATAAAATATTTTTATAGCCCAAACTTCTGCTTCTACACGATTAAACAGCACATTTATGCAGTTGGTGTTATCTTTGTTAATATGGTTAATAAAGCATGAGTCCGAAACGAACCACAACATCGGCCGAAACGGCATACCCATAAAAAGAGCCGAACAGCTAAGCCGAAACAAGATCAAGAGTGAAATGAACCAAGGCCGAAACTACCCAGAATGAATACTCTCTGTGAAGGAGACCAATGCCGGTTTCCGTTCCGAGAGCAGACAACCGCGACTGCTCACCTGGAATTAAATGAGTATTTGTCTCTGATTTAGGCTAATTTAATCAATAATCATTTAACGATAATTATGTTATAGTATCTGACCATACATGGCATTAGTATCTGTTCACTGACAC
The DNA here is from genome assembly GCA_922989275.2 of Gari tellinella. Taxonomy (NCBI): domain Eukaryota; kingdom Metazoa; phylum Mollusca; class Bivalvia; order Cardiida; family Psammobiidae; genus Gari; species Gari tellinella. The sequence continues at coordinate 48,503,738 of OV277870.1, forward strand.
TCCATATCTTTGCTACAGGTGAGGGCATTATGACGTTGCGGCTCGTCAGTCAGCTAAGACTCTTAGTTTCGGATATACCCGGTAGTTTCGGACGCTTTACATTAATTTATTAATAAAGGTAAAGGTAAAGGTGATAGGTTTATCAAGTCTGAAATTTATATGTCATATTCTTCCGACTTTTACAATTACCTCCCTGTTCATCGAGTTACAAGTCGGCCATTTACATTCGGCGCTACTAGCAGCCATGACACATTGACTTATTTCCCTCTCAGGTACCCATTTAAATCACCTGGGTGAAGTGGAGCAATGTAGGGTTAATTTTTTGCTCAGAAAAATTTCAGTGATCCACAAAATTGAAAACATCCACTCGCTTCAGCATGCCAGAAGTCCGTCAAATCTTTAAGAAAACACAAAAATGTTGATTATTGGCTCTTATTAAGTTAACAGTCTTAAGGACTTTGACTTATTGATTGTCCATAATCCTAGTTTACAAATTATTGCAACACAAAATTACTGGTACTGTACTGTAGCGTCACTTTATTTTCACTAGTTAACTATTCATTTAAAAATCAGTAATGATCTGAAATGTCAAAGTGTCTACTTTTGTTTACTACAGCTGACCATCACTGAGCAAGAAATCAGCTGATCCTTGGTTTTGGCAACTGACAGTCACTGAGCCAGAACAGAAGATGACTGACTTTGTGTTAGGAGGAATAGCAGCATGTGGGGCAGGCTGTTTCACTAATCCTTTGGAGGTTGTATACCGATAATTTATTACTGGACTTTTTGACAGAAGAAATGTAACAATGAGTGACAAACAGCTTGAATCCTAATAAGATGCGGCATTATGCGAGATCTGCTCTGGTTTCAAGCTGTTTGCAATTGTAAACAAAGTCTTAACTTTCCCTCCCTATAACAGCTCCCTCCGAACAACACACAATATGTGTCTCCTATTGGGTGTTGTAGAGAGGGAGGAGGGTATATGTAAAGGACAAGTATACTCATCTGAAGGGTACAATGAGTTAACCCATTACCCCATAGCCTGCACAGGCCTTCAACCGTTCCTACTTTTTCTTACTTTTCCTACTTTTTTCCTACTTTTTGATAATTTTCCTACTTTTCTACCAAAACCTCATACTATTCCTCCTTTTTGCCTATTTAGTCTTCAAGCACCCTCAGAATGGCCAAGAATGTAGCAAATGAAGCGCTTGATTTAAAAAAATTCCCGGCGGAGTGCCCCCGGACCCCCTACACCTGTTAGATAGCCTCTTCCATCTGTTGTACTAAATGATATCCAAAAGAATAAATTGGTCGTTGGGTTAGAATAACTTTCATAGTACCCACAATCTTTAATGAAAATTTCATTAAAGATTGTGGGTACTTCAATTTGTATGTCAGCACGATGGATCCATGTTATTTGTACACATTTGTATCAAAGAGTTCCTACTATTGAGTATTCATACTATTTAGTTGAGCAGTGTTCTGCCAAGAAATCCAAAACTATGGGCCCCAGGGCCCACTGGACATCATGGAGGAAGTATACCCTGGAGAAGTATCCGGCCGTCTCGCGATTTATCTTGTCGTCCAAAATCGGTCAATCAGCGGCGCTCGCTGGTCGCTAGAAAACAACGTTTTTCCGAAAGTTAGGTGTTAATAGAAATGCTTTTAATGTCATCTTTTCGTTATAAATTTTAATACAGATGTTTTATTAGACAATAATCTTACGCGTAGTACAAAATTTGAGGCGATAGCTTATAAATTGTTAGTTTAGTGAGGTTTTGAAAATGAGAGAAAAACGTATTTTTTCGTTTACCTACGAAGTTTAGTGTTTAATAGAAATGCTTTTAATGTCATCTTTTCATTATAAATTTGAATACAGATGTTTTATTAGACCATGATCTTATGCGTAGTACAAAATTTGAGGCGATAGCTTATAAATTGTTAGTATAGTGAGGTTTTGAAAATGAGAGAAAAACGTATTTTTTCGTTTACCTACGAAGCTTGTGTGTGTCTATATTTCTCTGCCACTGTCTGTTTGCCTCTTGTCTGTCTCTCTGTCTGTCTGTTTTTCTCTTATCTCTGTCTGTCAGTCTCTCGCTTCTTCTTTTCTGTCTCCATCTTTCTGTATGAATGTCTGTCTGTCTGTCTCTCTCTCTGTGATGATCCTCATGCGGAGAAAAGATAAAATGTGTCATAAAGAGCTTAATTTGAAAAAGGGGTAAACTATATTTCAAGAGACATACTCTATGAATCCGACATTTTTGCAGCCTGGTCTGGATTACAACTGTTTGCAATTGCAATAGTCATCATGTTACTGGTATTCAGTAATGAGAGGGTTAATCCAGTCATCAACCAAACCAGGTGCATTCATGTTGGTCTTTTTTTTCTTTTTTTTTTTCAATTCAATTCTATTATCTTTATTTTTTGTGATTTGTATAATATATAAAAATCATGCGGTTACAGAAGTCAAAAACACATGTTCAAGTTACACGCACGGGTAGCATTGATCTTTTTTATTAAAGAGGAAACCCCCTGGTGTCCAGTTCCCTAACAAGCACTTCATAGATAATCGGCATGTTCAAGAAGCATGGACTTCATGCTGGGAGAGTTTTATGACGCTTATAAATGGCCTGCTAATTGTGTACGGTTACGTAATGTGTAGGGATGGGTATTGCCAGAAATTTTGTATTGCAATATATTGCAATACTCCATCACTGTATTGCAATATGTATTGCAATATATTGCGTGTTATTAGAGTGAACTTGAGCTATGGATCTGGGGTGAATATGTGAAGACAAATTAGTTGTACCACTTTGAATCTTAACAACCATGTTATATTGCCCTGTTTCAAATGATTTTGTATATGAATATGTGCTGCTGTATTTTCAATTCTGAAATGCTCCCAGCCATTCCTTTCGGGATTTTCATAACCAAATTGTCAACCATGATGGTAATTGAAAGGGTATGGCATATAACAGTGCCAGTTGACAGTATCAGACAAAGTTCTAATCACATATTTTAAATGATGATTTTTTTCAAAATTAATGACAATGTCGGTACATTGTATTTGATACATATTTTTTAGAATTTTTACGTTTTTCATTCACGACATTCAGTTATTTAATCTGATATGTACATTGATTAGGCAGCGATTCATCGATAATATACCATGCCCTGTGCTAAAAAACAAACAAAGAGGAAATCCCTCTGTCCTTCAAGCTGCTTATTTAGTTTGAACAAAACAAAATTGTGAATAACTTTAGTTGTGAAACAAAGGGAATTTAATCAATTTATCATAGAGGAAAAAACGCTTTTTCTAGTCTTGTCAATATATTGCAATACATTCTGAACCGTACCGGTACGTATTGTTTTCAGAACGTATTGCAATATATTGGAAAACCGGTTTTATTGCACATCCCTAGTAATGTGTCACATTCCTTTGTGATGTGTAATATGGTAGACATGTAGTTTACAGATGAATAGCCCTAGTTCATTATTTAACCACAATTTCTTGATGATTTTATTCTTAAATAAACGTCTATTACCTTTGTAGGTCATCATTACTTTTTTCGCTTCAAGAAAACCCCTGGTATTTTTACAACCGAAAGATAAGTGTCACGGCTTTATATCAAGACCTTTTTTAATTTATATATATATATATATATCGGACGAAAATTATGGATTAAATTCAAGTTTTTGAAACGGGACGTTGTAATTATTTCGCGATCGCCTGCTCTCGTTTATCGACTATTTCATTTGGCAATCGCTCTTTAACTCGCCATAAAATTTGTTGATTTAAAAAATAAACACTGGCATTTTCTACAACTGAAAGAAAAATATCTTAGCTGTCCTTTAAGACCATTGTTATGGAAATCGGCCTAAAATTGAGGATTTTATGAAAGGTTTTGTAACAGGGCGTGATATATTTTTGCGCGAGCGCTTGCTCCCTTTTATCGGCAAATTCATTTGGTAACCGCTCTTTAACTCGCCATAAAAATGATCAATGTAAAAATTAGATTATGTTATTTTCACAAGTGAAAGATAAATATCTTAGCCTTCTTTTAAGATCATTATAATGAAAATCGGGTAAAAATTAAGGATTTTATGTAACTTAAACTAACAGTAGGTAACCATTCAACACGATAAAAAACGCGATAGCCCGCTATCGGCGTACCGGTGCAGTTGAATTATCGATCGATTAAGCGTTATCGCGCATACAGGTATTGGACGACAACATTTTCGGAAAATGCAGATTTGTGTATATGATTCTTCTCCAGGTATACTTCCTCCATGTGGACATGAAAAAAGGGGGCCATTTTTTAAAAGTTGGGGCCCCACATTTTTTTCTCATAAAAATGATAGAAAACACAATAAAAATAACTCGTTTTCCAATTACGGCATTCGCCAGTTGTGTGCGCTTTTTCTTAAAGTGATTTAGTCTAGACACAGATTGCAAGTCATAGAATCTGACCCACCATTGTAAGCAAGCCACGTGTGACCTTTTCACCACCTATGCTGAAAAGTTCAAAAAATCTGAATAAGGGGAGATCCTTTGAAATCACAGAAAACAAAGCAAATACTGAAAATTGCAGACTCGGTTTAATTGAGTCTGTTCATGAGCAATACTGAAATATGCAACAGTGCTCACGCCCCCTAGCACCGGCTTAAGCGGAATTAAACTATCAACTGTAAATGCGCTGAAATCAACCCTTCTTTTTCTCGGCGGATACACCATTCGTGCGTTTCGAAGAGCGGTCAACTTTATCAAACTCGGTCGTCGGCTGTAGAGGGGTTTCTGTTTTTGAGAATCAATTGAACGTTTTTACTACTTACGGCTGTATTCTGATCCGCGACAGCGTCATGCACGTTTTCTCTGTGGAATACTTAATATTATTTTCGTCTATTTCCTTATTTTTACCACAGAATTATACACATTTTGTATAATTCCGTGTTTTTACTCCGCGTATATCGAGAACTTTGAAAAAAGTCTATCAGTGTAGCTGCCTTACGTTTTTGGTCAGCCATCTTTCAACAAAACAAACGAGAAGGCATGAGAGATTATCAGCGATTGGACTATAGCGGATACTTCCGGTCGACGTATCCAATGAAATTAGTCGTTTCAAATGCTCTAATAGTACGGAACGACTAAAACATTGACCGTCGTAGCGGGAATTTATTTTTTTTCGCGATTTTTCAGCGCGCCCTCGGGCCCATTTACGGGAATTTGTATGCGCCGTTTGTGATTTTTATGCGCCAATGGCGCAAGGGCGCGGCCTTGGCAGAACACTGGTTGAGAATCTTCCTACTTTTTTAGCTTTCCTGAGCCTTTGATGAGCTATTGTGATTGCGTCGTACGTTCACATTTTCAAACAACATTTCCCCTGAAACCACTGACCCGATTTCAACCAAACTTTGTCAGAAGCATCAGTGACAAGGGGGAACAAAATGGTGTTCAAAATTTTTGGCTAGAGTTATTCCCCTTGCTGTGGGATCAGATTTTCCTTCATGACAGTATAGACAACTTTTAATGCATAAGAAAATCTTTAAAAATCTCCTTCTCTGAAACTGAAAGGCCCAGACCATTGATATTTGGTATGTATCATGACCTAATTGTCTTCTACCAAGATTGTTCAAACTCTGACCCACGGGCCAAAAATGGCCCCGCCCTGGGGCTTATCAGTTTTTCCACGAATTAATAAGCACCGGATCTGAAACCACCTATAAACCCATGCATTTCCCCAATAATGGTGTCGTTCATTCGGCGATCGATACCTGTCCGCCGACTCGCGGTTAATCGATCGATAAACGCGTCTAAAGCGCGCGCGTTCGCCTGGGACGGCTACCTATTGTTAATTAAAAGTCCGTTAAAACTTTAATTTTCCTCCGATTTCCAAAATATAGGGCTCATATGAGGGCTAAGATATTCAGCTTTTATTTGTGAAAATAATAACGTTCTATATTGAGTAATTGTTAAAGAGTATAAACCTAATGAACCAGCAGGCATTTGACTGCAGATTCTCGCACAAGAAAGGGTTACCTACCGTTATAAAAAGCGTATAGACAAATCATTTTTCGTCCGATTTTTACAGTCAATGTCTTAAAAAAAGCAGAAATCTGTATATTTAAACTGTATCAAAACCATGAATTCATATTATTAAAAAATAGAGCAGTCGCGAGTTATATATGAGCCTAAGCAAATAATGCAGACCGGACACGATTATTGCAGTAGAAAGAGGAAGGACAGTTTTCTCGTAACAAAGAACTGATGAAATAATTTTTCTTCAGTTTTGACACGTATGAATAATTAATTATCACACTAGAAAATGAAATAGTTTCTATAATTTAGCAGATTGAAGCTAAAGCAGGCTAAAATTAAAGCAGAATGTTCAGAGTAAGCATCTAACAACACAGGGTTCCAGATAAGGGGGTGTAATGTAATCTAATCCAACATTTTTAAGCTAATGCTGCAAAAAATACTATGGCGTTACTACTCATTAGAACCGTCTCTTCGAGACAAATCTGAGTAGTGACACCAAAGGGTTTGGTGCAGAAATGAAGATTTTAGTTTTTGATAACATGTTTCCTCAGCATTTTGTGAATGCATGTTTCCGTTAAATTAAGCAGAATGCCCCTGAAGGCATATTCTGCTTTACTTTCAGTCTGTTTTAAGCTACCATCTGCTAGGTGTAGAAAATATTTCTTGTGAGACATAAAGCGGCCTGTCAATTAAAAAGTATCAATGACTGAAAAGCTTTTGCATTTTCTGAGCTTGTAGTCTTCAGTCGCTTGTTAGAGTCTAAGTCTAAAGTGATTACACTTAGACCAGTGTTTTATGATGGTGATTGACTGATTGCATAATCTTACATCATGGGAGGGTGACTTCCTGTCTTAGCCCCCAAAACCATATGTCCCCTTCCCTTAGAGGAGATTTCCAATAAACAATATCTCCTGTCACCACTAATTGGACAGATAAAGGGATTAAAATGCCTGCTAGCCTTTAGAAGATGTATACAACTAGACGTTTGAACTGGTCTTCAGTAGATATAAGTATGAGGGCCTTTCCTCCCTCAAATGGACAATTCTCGTTTTGAATTTAGTCAAGTCCATTTTGACTTTTTGGGATAGGATATTTTCATAACAAGCAAACCTTTTTCAGTGAAAATAATACAAAATCTGATGATTTTGAATGAATTTGAGACAACACATAACAGATTTCAAAATGTCTGCAATGCTCGAAAATTGAAAAAAAAGTACTACATTCAAAACATGAAAAAGATAAGAAATATCCATTCAATCCTCACCAAAATTTAAAAAAAAATGCATCAACATGTTCTTATTACAAAAAAACTATTCTGAAGAAAATATTACAAATAGGTTTCAGTTCTATAAAATGGGCGCTACCACACCCTACATATTAAAGAATTCTTTTCAACACATGAAAAATCGTCGTTTTCACGCGTTAAACTCACCAAGAAAGACACAATCAATCCTCACCAAATTTAAATCAAAGCGCTGAAGGCGCTGAAAGACTGTCGACGTACTAAGAGAAAGCATTTGCGTTCAGCTGTACAATTCTACGTTGTGTACAGTGGTAAAACTATATGTATAAGTCTCTGATAAGTATGATTAGTTCAATGTTAAGTTAAGTTTATGCTGGTGGTTGCTAAAAAGACAATTTTGAAGACGAGTGGAAACAGAAACATCCATGGGCTTTCTGTTTTGGTTTTATTTCACTTGCTGCCAAACACTTGTTTATGGCTCTTTATCAGGATAAATTAGAATCATGAAATTTCTATGAGGAATCATTTGAATGAAAGTGAACTTAGTAAACACACTTATGCATCTTTACACCTCCTATGAATAATAAAGGAGGCAATTATAAACAATGATGGTTCAAATATAGCTATATACTCGTAACCATTTGTCTGTGAAACAATTGTAATAACTATTTCCGTGAATTTGTAATAAAGGGTGGTGTTTCTTTTTTAAGAACATGTACACGTATCTAAATTCAAATTTAAATAATTGTTAAAACAAAATTATAAAGATTGGATGAAAAGTAGTGGAGTTAGAGAGCAGCCACTGGTTATTTCTGGTAATTCAAGGTGCATAATCTAGACATCTTATGTGACATAGGTAGTTATCGAACTTGGCCAGGAGTGTACATATTACACAAATGGATCGCTATCTGATCCCCATGATCACCAAGGTCGCCGTCGGTTTACTCCCTGCACAAAAATCCGTGGCGCTCCGACCGGAACGCCATTAGATCGCTAATTGATCGCCTAAGTCGCCATCGGAGCGCTACCTGATCGCCAAGATCGTAACTGGAGCGCCACCACGATCCAACAAAGCAAATTAGTAGATACTTTGCGCTCCGTGGCGATCTGATAATGATTCTCTGTATCTTAAAATACCCGATAGTATTTTCTATCAATAGATCCAAATTGCATGATGTAACTCGACGTCTCATCCGGATCAAAACTGTTATACACAATGATGGTACCGAAAAGTGTGTAAATATAACGGCGTTCAACATTGGTTTTGATGTGCATTAGAACATCTGTAGTAGCTATTAAATGTAGAAAAAACACCCAGAGATGTCTAAAGACTTTTGGCAGTACGAACGTAATGCAGAAAGCTCTTATAGGAAATGTCTACATTACGATACTACTGCATTAAGTAGATACATGTCAAAAAGAAAGCAGCTATGTATATAGCTATATGCCTAAACATATGCTGCCAAATCTAAAACGAATGAGCGCGGCAGAGCGCCACACGTCTTCGTAGGATATCTCCCAATTTAGATCAAGTAGAGCGCTAACAGACCGGTAATGGATCCCCATTGGTCGTCGACATCGCTATCGGTTCTCTTTTGAGAACCATAGATTGCGTTGGTCGCCATCGGAGCGCCAAAAGAGCGCATTGGATCCCACCTTAGTCGCCTTTGAGCGTCAACGAAGTGCAATCCGATCATACAAGGTCGCAACATTTTTATGATTTGGGAGGCGACCAATGACCATGAAGTCGCTATCGGATCTTACAGATCGCTAACGGATCGCCAGCGGAGCGTCATCTGATTGCAATCGGATCATCAATAAATCTTAACACCACCAATCCTATCGACGAGTTTACTCGTCATTTACTAACAGTATATGTACTAAAAGTACAATTATCGTATGTTGACAGTGCAGACCCCGATCAGAGGGCTCCTAAAAGAGTGGATATGATCATATAACATCATTGCTTTAACAGGGCTGCCATAAGTTGACATGAAAAATCCTAAGATTTCCAAATATGCATTTTGCAAGTGCGATTTTACGTATCGTACCTTTACCCAATATCCTGTTTCTAGTTTTGTTGACATGCGACTACTTAAAGCAGGCTGTAAGTAAAGCAGAATGCGCCTAAAGGCGCATTCTGCTTTACTTTCAGCCTGCTTTAAATTACTATAAACTGGGGAAAAAATCCGAAGATTTAGGAAAAATCTAAAGATATCTACTAACACTGTACCTATGAGCTAGTATACTTGTATGCTAACGGCGAAGACCCAAATCTGAGACCCAGCCCTCCAACCAGGATCTGCACTGTTTATGGATACAATTTAATATCGTAGTTTTTTAACAAATTCACCCCTATCGACGAGTATATTCGTCACCTACTAACAATGCACGAATGAAAAGTACAATTGTCGTGTGCTAGCCGTGCAGATTCAATTCAGAGGGTTCCTAGAGGATGTAATCATGTATCGTACTTGCTTAACACATTTAACTATATTGACCAGTAAGGATATCTACTAGCACGTACGGTACCTATGGAAGGTACACTTGCCGTATGCTAACAGTGAAGAGCCAAATCAGAGGGCTACTAAAGGAATCCTCCGATCAGGATCTGCACTGTTTGTGGATAGGATTATATAAATCGTAATTGCTTAACACACTCAATCCTATCGACGAGTACACTCATCATTTACTAATGCTTATGTTTATGCTATTTGCAACCAGTTCGTGGCGTCTGATCAGGTATCCAACTGTTCGACACTTCTTACAAAAAAGTCATTATAACTTTAGTCAAATTTAGCAAAAAGTTAACTCTGGGAAATAGATTTGCATTTGAATGATATCATTTGTTGCATTACCGGGATTACCCCGAGTACAAAGGTTATTTGCCAACAGTTTAGGTACTCAGACGCTGCGCATGCAGTTTTCTGATCACAATACAAACTGCTTGATACTCATAGTTTCAGTCAAGATACTTTAAGTTGAACGTTGAGAAGTAAATGCAGACGACCTTAAAAATAAAAAAAGTTTGCTATGCGACGATTCTTTCTTCTACACTGGATACTGATTGGAAACAGATCTATACATTAAGTTTATCCTCTTAACTACCGATAAGTCGTCTGCTTTAATCCAGTGTCTACGTAAACAAAAAAAATAGTTTCTTCTATGTGTTTTTGATATCAGTTAAAGTTTGGATCTTGATCAGAAGCTGTGTTACGCATTTGATGAGAATCAAAACTGTTGGCCAATACCCAATGTACCTTAGGTAAGGCAGTGAAGTGGTTAATGTAACTAACGTTACAACAACTGGTCAAAGAGCAAAACAATAACACCTTTAATGCAATCAAACAATTAGCCATGTGTCAATCACAGGCAGCACACTTTGGCGGCACACTTCACACATTCGCACAGAATTGATGTCTGCTTTTATTCTCGATGATCCTTTTCACGTCCTATAGTACTTTCTCTTATCAATTTTTTATCTAATCAACGTCCGATTTAAGTAACATTTAAATCTACATCAATTTTAAAAACGTTAATACCTTAGATGCATATTTTATATTGGGGGGCGAAATTACCAGGGTTGGAAACGACCAGGGTGGAACTGGTTTTGGCGCGAAACGTCTAAGTTGCGAAATTGTTTGGGGCGAAACGACCCGGAATCATGCGAGCCGAGAACAGTGAAACCTCTTTACTACGACTACTAAAAAGACAGCCGATTAATTGTAAACATCTCAGGTGACAGCTTAAAGCAAGCTAACAGTACAACAAAAAGCCCCTAAAGGTGTTTCTGTTTGTTTAAAGGCCAACTTGCTGTAAGCCGTCACATTTTTAAACACCTAATAAATAACACAATTTTGTGGTCCTAATATAGAGGGGGTTCACTGTATAATAAGCGTGAAAACAAAATACTTTATGCCATCTGTTAACCTGAGTCTCACTGTGAATATTTCCACGGGATATTATCAATACAGCCGTAATCGCTGTCATAAAATGAAGCGGTTTGTATATTCAAGGTTTATTGCGAAAATGTTAGCAAACACTTCAATAATGATATGTTAAAATGAATTTTCTACTGCACTATTTAGACCAGATTACACACCAGCGATCGCACGGTGTCCTGAAGTGTAGAATTACCAGGGGCGGATTAATAACCCCATTTATCTAGTCATTATTGAATTCATCGGTATCAAGTGTATGTTTCAGTTAAATATCTTTTCATCAATTCTAACAAGTACAAACATTATACTTTTTACTTTTAGTCCAAGGCGTGTTGGTAAACAATACGATATATTGCTTTAAAACGGTTTATCGCGCGCACTATTTTTCACCTTATAACTATGTAATCATACACCCACAAGAACAACAACAACATCAGAATTATGCGCGTCAGATATGTAGTGCGTGCAAGGGCGGATCAGCAACTCCTTTACCGAATCAAATACGAATTCTGCAAACGCTTTGCCTTTTTTTAGTTATTTTTTTTAAGTAAATAACTTCCAAATTCGTTTAATTAATAAAATGTGAGTAAAAGTCCAAATGTACGTGATGTTTCTACATGTAGATCCTAATCACTTTATTGCTCCACTCAATATTGTTTGTGTGTGGATACGCATCTGGCGCATTTATCTGAAATAGTTAACCTTGCAAGTCTCAAGAAGCATTACCCTGGAAAATAGCTTATACACTTCAAAAGACAGTCGTGCCGACAGTCTAAAAACAAAAGCATCAGTATCTTTTGAAGGATTTGTATTAATTTCAATAAAAATGGACAACAAGAAATACCTTTCTATAAAATGGGGCGGCAGCCGCTTTATGTATACAAATAGAAATCCGCCATTTTTGTTCCGCTCGATGCAAACGACGGTTTTCTGACCATATAATTTCCTTCTTATTTAACCGGTGAAAACAGCGCGTATACTTATATAAACGACACAGATGAAAAAGGGGATACTTACCGAATCCGATAGCATAAATATTTTAAATATTTAATGCCTTAAAACACGTCTATTTAATTAAAATTTGCAGAAATAGCGCTTCAGTCTCGTTTTTCGGGCGGCGCGCTGATCGGCAGCTGTCCGGTCTTTGTTATTTGCTTAGGCTCATATATAACTCGCGACTGCTCTGGTTTAAAATAATATGAATTCATGGTTTTGATACAGTTTAAATATACAGATTTCTGCTTTTATTTAAGATATTGACTGTAAAAATCGGATGAAAAATGATTTGTCTATAGGCTTTTTTATAACGGTAGGTAACCCTTTCTTGTGCGAGAATCTGCGGTCAAATGCGTGCTGGTTCATTAGTTTTATACTCTTTAACCTGTCGTTAACAATTACTCGCTCAATATAGAACGTTATTATTTTCACAAATAAAAGCTGAATATCTTAGCTCTCATTTGAGCCCTATATTTTGGAAATCGGAGGAAAATTAAAGTTTTAACGGAATTTTAATTAACTATAGGTAGCCGTCCCAGGTGAACGCGCGCGCTTTAGACGTGTTTATCGATCGATTAACCGCGAGTCGGCGGACAGGTATCGATCGGCGAATGAACGACACCATTATTGGGGAAATGCATGGGTTTATAGGTGGTTTCAGATCCGGTGCTTATTAATTCGTGGTTTTTCTTAGGAAATCTTTTAAAAATCTTCTCTGAATCCATAAAGCCCAGATCATTAATATTTGACACATAGCTTTGCCTCATGGTCTTCTATCAATATTGTTCAAATTATGACCGCCTGGTCAAAATTGGCCCTGCCCCGATGCTTATCAGTTTTACTTAGACTTATATAGGAAAACATGAAAAAATCTTCTCTGAAACTGTAAGGCCCATATCATTAATATTTGAGATGTAGCTTTGCCTCATGGTCCTCTACCAAGATTGTTCAAATTATGACCCGGACCAAAATTGGCCCCACCCTTGGGCTTATCAGTTTTTCATAGAAAAACCTTTCAAAATCTTCTTCTCTGAAACTATTAGGCCAAAATCATTAATATTTGACATGTAGCTTTACCTTATATCTACCAAGATTGCTATACCCCCACAAACAGAGTTTGTGGGGGGTATACTGGAATCAGCCGGTCGGTTGGTCCATCGGTCGTCAGTCGATCTGTCTGCAAAATCTTGTACTTTCAACTCCTCCTTCAGTTTCAACCTGATTCATTTGATACTTGGCATAAATGTTAATCATGTGTAGTAGATGTGCAAGACACAAATTTCAGGTCTCTGTGACCTTGACCTTTGTCCTTGAAACTGGCAGGCAAAATCTTGTACTTTGAACTCCTCCTTCACTTTCAACCTGATTCACTTGATACTTGGCATAAATGTTACTCATGAGTAGTAGATGTGTAAGGCACAAATTTCAGGTCTCTGTGACCTTGACCTTTTGCCTTGAAATAGGTCTTGAAATTGGCAGGCAAAATCTTGTACTTTGAACTCCTCCTTCACTTTCAACCTGATTCACTTGATACTTGGCATAAATGTTACTCAGGAGTTGCAGAGTGTCATATACCATTTTTATGTCATTTTGACCTTGGCTTACACATTTGACCTTATTGCAAAACCTTATTGAAAATGTCTGCAGTGTAACTGAGTGCTGTATAGTGGGGGTATTTATCACCTTTAGTGATAGCTGTTCTAGTTCAAATTATGAGCCCCGAGTCAAAATTGGCTCCACCCCGGGGCATATCAATTTTACATAGACTTATGTAGGAAAACCTTTAAAAATCTTCTTCTCTGAAACTGTAAGGCCCAGATCTTTAGTATTTGACATAAAACTTTGCCTTATGGTCCTCTACCAAAATTGTTCAAATTATGACCCCCTGACCAAAAAATGTCCTTGCCCTGGGGCCTATCAGTTTTTCATAGGAAAACCTTTAAAAATCTTCTTCTCTGAAACTGTAAGGCCAAGATCATAAATATTTCACATGTAGCTTTGCCTTATGGTCCTCTACCAAGATTGTTGAAATTATGACACCTTGATCATAACTTTATTAAGATAATGTTTTGCTCTGCTAGCTTCCTCAGGTGAGTGAAATGTGACCCTCTGGGTCTCTTTTCTTACTTTTGCCCTTGAAAACCTCCTACTTTTTGCATTGAGACCAGTTGCCTGCATCTAGTTTTGAAGACATGTGACCACTTAATTTAAAGCAGGTTGAAAATAAAGCAGAATGGACCTGAATGCGCATTCTGCTTTACTTTCAAAGTTTCAGCCTGCTTTAAGCTACCATCTGTTTGGGTATAGAAAATAATTCTTCTTGTACATATTAATACCTGTTTATAGTGGAACTGTTTTCTTCAGTGCAGTAATAAATTAAATGCATAAAAAGGAAGGCGTATTTATGGAATAATGGGTTAAGAGATTGTTAACTCATTATTCCCTGAATCTTCCGATGGACAAGTCAAGTTTGCAATAAAGGCAGGTCCATTTTCAACTATTTAAGGTTATTTTTTTTTATAATATTTTAAAAGATGACAACAGTGAAGGCCCTGATCAGAGGGCTCCTGCAGGAGCCCTCTGATCAGGGACTTCACTGTTTGCATAGGACAAGTGTACTTTTCACGGGTACACTTTTGGTAAAAGACGCATATATGCGTCACTAGGGCTTAACAAGTTAATGTATGTTTCAGGTTGTGAAGACTAGGATGCAGCTTCAAGGAGAGTTACAGAAGAAGGGAGAGTACAGAGTTCACTACAGGTAGTCGACTTTCTCCAGTGATTAGAACTCGAGTAGTGATAGCATTAGCCACTTCTTGAAAAAGACTTCTTCCTTTATTTGGAATATTTCTTTTTAATAAAACCTGTTATTTTTGGTAAACCATCTTCATCTTATGGCTACATATAAATCAAAAGTTTTGAAACTGTTTTGTAGTATTAACCCATTTAACCCTTTGAACCCTAGTCCCGCATATAGGCGTCCTGTTCAAACAATGTACATGTGAAAAGTACACTTGTCCTATGTAAACAGTGAAGACCCAGATCAGAGGGCTCCGAAAGGAGCCCTCTGATCATGGTCTTCACTGTTTGTCATAATGCCAAACATTGACAAAAACAACCCTTAAGAGTCAGAAATGGACTAAACAAAAATGGAAACTGGAATTGTCCATTTAAAGTTTCAGGGAGGAAAGAGTTAAGCCTAATGTCTGTTAGAGGGGACATTGGCAAACAGTGTAGACCCTGGCGAGATGTGTTATGCAGTCTGCACTGTCTGCTATTGCATAAGAAATGTTCTCCTGTATGGAAAAACATGTTTTAACCATGTTTATCTATAATAATTAATAATGAAATCTTCCAGAAGGTATACGAGGAGAGGTCATTGCAATATCCGGGTAAAATTTGGTTAAATCTATCTGTGCTGGAAACATGTACAGTGGAGAATCTGTTATTCTTTCCCGTTTAAACGCAAACGTACGCAAACGCAAAGCACTAAAACGTAGAAAAGAACAACTTTTGGACAATTCTGATAATTCTTGTTTATCTTGGTGGCAAACAGTTTGGAGCCTGATCAGACGCCGGGTTACCCGGCGTCTGATCTGGCTCCAAACGGTTTGCACTGCAAATAATAGTTTTAGCGTAAACGCGTTTATTGGGAAAGAATAACAGATTCTCCACTGTATATTATGTATATTTTGCAAACTATAATAACCCAGATCAGAAGAGTCCTAAATAAGCCATCTGATCAAGAAGTGCACTGTTTGTTATTATGCAATACATGTTAATTGTAAAAATAACAACTCAAAAACACACCCAAATGTCAGAAATGAACTGCATTTATATAATTGGAAACTGGTTTTGTCCATTTCAAGTTTCAGGGTGTTTGGTAAAAAAAACAGCTACAGTGGAGAATCTGTTATTCTTTCCCGTTAAACGCAAACGTACGCAAACGCAAAGCACTAAAACGTAGAAAAGAACAACTTTTGGACAATTCTGATAATTCTTATTTATCTTGGTGGCAAACAGTTTGGAGCCTGATCAGACGCCGGGTTACCCGGCGTCTGATCTGGCTCCAAACTGTTTGCACTGCAAATAATAGTTTTAGCGTAAACGCGTTTATTGGGAAAGAATAACAGATTCTCCACTGTAGCTGGGGCTTTATGAATGTTGAAATGAATTAGGTATACTGTGAAAAACTTAACTTACTGCACTGATTTTTTGGTAGACCAACCACCATTGTCTTCTCAGGCACTGCATCTGAATATCATCTTCACTGCCAAACACTGTATATATTCAGGGCTACCATAAGTTGACATGAAAAATCCTAAGATTTCCAAATATGCATTTTTCAAGTGCGATTTAAAAAACCCTACCTTTACCTCATCGCCTTTTTCTAGTTTTTTGACAAGTGGCTGCTAAAAGCAGGCTGGAAGTAAAGCAAAATGCGCCTTAAGGCACATTTTGCTTTACTTTCAGCCTGCTTTAAGCTATCATGTACTAGGGAAAAAATCCGAAGATTAAGGAAAAATCCGGAGAAATGGCAGCCCTGTATATTATTGCTAAACAACATGCTGTAGATGCTTGTGAGTGCCAAACAGTGTAGATCCGAACCATTTGCCTTGTTTTTTATGTGACAACTGATCTGGATCTACACTGATTACACTGCTATACATGTATATGGTTTTCTCATGACATAGCTCAGAGATCTGTTTCTCCCATAGAAATTCTCTTCATGCCTTTTACACAATTGGCAAACTGGATGGAGTTCTCTCCCTTCAAAAGGGCTTAGTGCCAGCCTTGTGGTATCAGCTGTTCATGAACGGTGTTCGCCTGGGAACATACCAAATGATTGGCAATACAGGGGTGACGAGGGACTCGGAGGGTAACATCAGCTGGCGGCGCAGTGTTGTGGCTGGAGCTGTGGCAGGCTGTATGGGTGCTGCTGTTGGAAGTCCTTTCTACATGGTAAAATTTACCTTTCATTATCTTGCAATACTCCAAACTGAGCTGAGTTTGCTATGTTATTGATAGGTCTGATTTACTCATTAACACCTAAAAGAACAAATGCAAAATTCCTGTTTCTTAATAAGTCAAGTCTATATTTTACTATTTAAGTTTGTTTTTACAATCCATTGCAAAATAACAAACAGTTCAGTCCCTGATCAGAGGGCTCCTCTAGGAAGCCTCTGATCTTGGTCTGCACTGTTTGCATAGGACATGGGTACTATTCACAGGTACAATGTTTTTAAAGGGTATGTAAATCACTACGGTTCAATGGTTTAGCAGGTCAAGCTTTTGCTACAGAAACCTTGAAAAAGAAGTTCTGGCTACAGACAATAAACTGCAACTTGGACAACCTTTATAAGCCAGCACAGTGGTCTGAATAACAACCAATCACTTTGACAAAATTACCGGGGCATTTCTTTCATCATTACTGTCTTAACCAATTACCCAATAGCCTAGTACTGGTATTTAAAATAGTTGAACACATACATTTGCAGCAATCCGAAAGTAAACCAGAATACGCCTTAACCTTCTACTTCATAAATACACCTTTTTACGCCTCTAATTTATTCCTACACTGAATAAAATAGTTCCAATTTATACTGTCATGAACATGTACCATTAGAAATATTTCCAATATCCTATCAGATAATAGCTTAAAGCCGGCTGAATGTAAAGCAGAATGTGCCTTAAGGCGCATTCTGCTTTACTTTCAAACTGCTTAAAGTAGTCATCTATTCTATATTTTAAAGTGGCTATGGGATAAGTGGTTATGGTGCATTCTGCTTTACTTTTGGCCTTCTTTGGCCATGTCAGACAAATGTCATGGTCTTTTAAAGGTCATGGTCATATCAGAGAGGGATGGGGGCATAGTGTTTCACAAACACATTTTGTTCTTGCTTTATGTCGTCACCAATGTTGGAAGCTGTCTTTTATACTTGTATTCATTTGTTGTAATACAGTACAAGTCTCGCAATGTTTAAAGAATCCGCGGTCCGTCGCAATTTCAGCGACCGCGGACGGGCGTATTTGTCCGTCATGATATTTGAGGTATTCCGCAGTCCATCGCGGATAGTGATGGGTCCGTGATGGTGTCTCACCGGGGTTCTCGCCGCCGGACGCGATCGTTATCACCGCGGATCGTGGTGATATCGTCACGGACCGCGGTGCACCACTGCGGATCGCGCTGGTCCTTACCTGGATTGATATTTTGTTTCCTTGGTTAATTTCCACAGCCTATTTGCTCCTATAATGCGCACAATAAAAGGTGTTCAATATATGAAATAAATCATTCGAAAAAAGTTCATTGTGGCTTATTTCCAACCGAAACCGTTCTGCATTCGACAAGCATCTATTTGTTTGGCGTGTTTGATTTATGTTTACAGAACCTGATTGTGAATTGTCTGGTTCTGTTCGGAAAAATACGATGTGCAATATTCGAGTCTATTTTCTACTTAAGTGTTGCCAAAAATTCATTTCTGATAAAGAAACACGGTACAACCGATTATCCAACAGCAAAAACAGCCTTTATGATGTTTCAACTTTGCATACACGTGTATGCCATTTTGGCTCTATATATAGTAAAGTTCCACTTTTAACCCTTTCATGATCAAATTATTCGGGAGAATTTTGCCCCTTCATCGCTTTATTGTCGTCTGCTTCAATGTTGTTCTTTCTGCAATATACATTTCAAAGATATATTTAATGTTGTATGACCTTATAAATGTCGATACGACAGTCAAACTGTGTGGGTCCTAATTGCGTCTGATCAGACCCCAACTAGTTACAAACGCGCTTTAAAGCGTCATTGAGAGTGAAAGGGTTATAAGTAAATCGATTTTACGGTTTCAATTTCACATCAGTCTAAATACTAGTATCATAAATCTCCTGAAAACTATTCCCAAAATATATGAGTCCGCATTAGTCTTCTATGATTCCTGTGTAGATTAGCCTACATAATTATCAGACTGGCAGACGAAATAACTTTGAGGGTGTATTATGTCATAGTGGGAATCATTTATAATGGAAGTGAAAGGATTAAAGAATAATTATTAATTATTCTAAACTCAAAATACGTCACTCTTACGCAAACATTCTTTCTTTTTAAACGGATATTTCTTAATTTAAATGCCCACTAGTCTTAAATACCAGACGCTTCAAATAAAGGCAATATCAAGACAATACTGAATTTTAAAATGTCTTTTTTAAACACTGCATGCAATCGAATTATACTGTGGAGAAATGTTATTCTTTCCCAATAAAGGCGTTTACGCTAAAACAAGTATTTCAATTGCAAACAAATTGGAGCAAGATTAGACGCCGGGTTACCCGGCGTCTGATTAGGCTCCAAACTGTTTGTCACTCAGATAAAAATATGTAGACATATTTATAACAAAGTTGTCATACATGTATATGCATTCAAGTGTTTTGCGTTCGCGTTTCGTTTGCGTTTAAACGGGAAAGTATAAACGTTTTCTCCATTGTAAATGTAACAGATTTTGGTCGTTTACAAACTTAATAAAAACTCGGAACATCGAATCCTGATACCGTACAAAAACCCGGACTAGAGAGATTCTTAAGCAGTTTATTGGTGGTGGGGTTTAAAAACAACATTTTAAACAGTTTTTATTGAATGGCGTTTTAAAAATGTGGCAACTAAATGCAGGATGGCTTTAAGACAGGTAGCAGCTAATTGCAGATGAGCAGTAATTAAGCAAGCTCTGTTGTACTGTTGCGATCAACCACCTGCCTTAATGACTATTTAAGCCTGTTATTGTATCCTTTGTAAGCAAATAGAATAAATATATTTCGGACGGAAAATTGATTTCGCCGGTTGCCGGTTACACACATGGGAAACTGAAGGAGCTTCCTGCCTTACTTTCACCTTTATGTAGGCCTAAGCAGTAACCTGTCCTAAACACCTAATAATTAACACAGTTTTAAGGGGGGGGGGGGGGGGGGGGAGGAAAGGGAAGAGAGAAAGAAATAACTGTTTTAGTAGCATATTCATAAAGCCTAATAAATGCAGGTAAATTTGACATTCGCTGCAGACAGTGGAAAATACGTTATTTTTTCCCGTTTAAACGCAAACGAAACGCAAGGCACTAAAACGTAGAAAATGTCAAGTTCTACATAATTCTTACAATTCCTTTTTATCTGAGTGGCAAACAGTTTGGAGCCTGATCAGACGCTGGGTAACCCAGCCTCTGATCTGACTCCAAACTGTTTGCAATTGAAATAAACGTTTTAGCGTGAACGCGTTTATTGGGAAATAATAATACATTCCCCACTGTGTACGTCTTCACAAAAAGGAGCCGATGGTGACTGGAGCTGCAAGGATCACATGGCTTTGGGCGGCCGCACAACCTTCTTATAGCATAATCCCTTAGCCTGCCGAGTGTAGCGTCTTTAATATTTGCAAACAGTTCGGATCCTACAGAAGACCGTAACTCCTAGTAAGGGTTAAACCTGACTAACTCTCATTTTCTGTTTTTCTTCAGCGAAATTAAGCAACGAATCTTATTTCAGTTATTTCACAAACATTTTAGAAGCGGGTGATAATTCAGCATAATGAGGGCCAAAAGTAAAGTGTCAAACATTAAAACAACGCTTTGGGTGTTCTACACCGGAAACGACGACCCTGGCGTTCCAGCGCAGGGGGTTAGATAACAAAACCCGGCAATCAAAAATAAAAGCGCCGCCTTCAATCAACAAGATGTTACAGCTCAATGGCTCCGTGTCTTAAACAATTAGAATTGTTGGAAAACGACTGATTTTGCTGTCACCAGGCTTTCTACATTTTTTGTCATCTGCATTAAGTTACCCGTTATGCAAATTGGTGACAACTTAATGCCGAGCAATAGTCATGCGGAACATTTTGCAGACATATGGCAGCTAATTGCAAATCGAAGGTCATTCAGAGCTATCTGTATTAATTCTCATCTGCATTAAGCTTCCACCGGTCTGTATATATAATTACTCATCATTTATAGTAAATTTAAAGTTTTAAAAAGCCTAATTTCAACATCTCATTTTTTTAAAATCATGATTATGTGTGTACATGTATATGGTAGAATTTTAACTGAAAAGATGAGACTCAACCGTGATGAGTTGATAAAAAGGTAGAATTGGTTATCACATTAACCCTATCAAAGAGTACACTCGTCATTTCCTTGCACTGACAGTGTAACTGAGAAAACTACACTTGTCGTGTGCTAACCGTGCAGACCAGGATCAGAGTGTTCATAAAGGAGTGCTCCGGTCCGGATCTGCACTGTTTATGAAAACAATTATTTAACACATTCAACCCTATCGACGAGTATACTCGTTTTTTTAAACTGACTTCTATTGACACAATGGCAAATCGTCTGGACAGCATGTCGTTGATCTCGCGTTTTTTGTGCGATAAATGACTTTTTGTTCACGTGACTGTCTTTCCTTAACGGTCTTCTATGTTCTGGTGGAGGGAACAGCACCATGACGATGGATCAGCAAGGAATGAATCAGACGGGGCAGAAATGACCAAATCGAATGCCCAAATTCTTGCAAACAGTGTAGACTCGGCTGTCGTACTACAAGTCCCATACTGTTGTTTTAATACAAAAGCGCCGGTGATACAACAGCAATTGGAAAATTAATAAATAATACATATGAACAAACCTTGATAACTATGAAGACCCAGATCAGGGGGGTCCTAGAGCCCTCTGATCAGTATCTATCCCGTTTAAGGATACGATCACATCGTTATTGGTTCACACATTCAATTGTATCTACGAGTATATATATGCATTCGTCACTTACTAACAGTGTTACCTATGAAAGTAAACTTGTCGAATGCTGAGCATGTACATATATATCCAGATCAGAGGTTTCTTCGAGTCCTCTGATCAGGATCTACACCGTTTAAGGATATGACCACATATCGTAATTACGTCACACACTTAATCCTATCGACGAATATACTAGTCACTTTCTAACAGTTTACCTATGACAAGTGCACTTGTCGTATGCTTAACAGTAAGCATGTAAACCCAGACCAGAGGACTCCTTGTATCTCTGATCAGGATCTGCATCGTTCAATGTACAGAGATGATGGTTTAGTAGTGCAAACGGATTTTTTAAATTTATGATTGATGGCACCCCACACAAATTTCATAGCTCAGGTGTGAAAGTAATACGCATATCACCATAATATATGCCTTTTTGTCGAGAGAAGAAAAATGAAGAGGCAAAATACTTCTTTAAGTTATGTAACATCAAAGTTTTTATCAAGTTAACTTATTGATGTGTCAATTAGGCTTTCGTGACCTTCAGTTTCCAACTAATACCTTCTTTTTCGACCAATCATATGACTCAGATTATTGTAAATGATTTCGTTTAACTCCGCCCCCAATTAGAAAGCCAATCATAAAAAATAACGATTTTAACACTGTATGCCATAAATCGCCTTGACAGCTTCGGAAATAACCAGTTAGTCTAGGCACGTGATTCACTTAATCGGGGCACTCAATGGGGAAATGTGGCAGATAACGAGTGACACTGAGAGACAGCAATAACGAAGTACTTACATAATTAATTTGATTGATTTTTCTTATCTGTATGGATGTAAGATCTATCTCTATACGTATTATGTACATTGTAAGCATGGAGAAATGTGTAATGTCTCCATGATTGTAAGCGATCATCTCAAAACCAGATAATACATTTTAATTTTAAATGTCATCAACATTATAGTTATTTAGAATGAAAGTAAAAGAAAAGTTGTTTAAAAATTTCTAGTAGATCCTTATCATACACTGAGTTACAGTCACTAGATAAGTATCTACACCGTTAATTACCACATTTATAAAACAATATTTTCCAATATATGTATATGACTGATGAAGACTTTGTTGACTCTTTTAAATCAATAATATAATCTAGTTTTAAAACGTAGTTTGCAAAAGAACGCGAAACCACCTGTTTGTCTTTTTAAAATTTTCACATATGGATTGAAGATGACAGTAGACATTCAGAATTCCACAGTTACAGTATCGCAGATCCAATATGGTGTTTACAGACACGGGTCTTCAGAGATAAATAAAAAAAGTAATATACCAAGTTAAAGTCTACTTTCAGTCCGAATGACCGCTCAGCCGACTGTACATATATATGTTTGCTATTTGTATAAATTTCTTATGTATTTGATTGCCGAGAGAGAGAATATGTATAATGGTTATGGAGGCAACTGTACACATACTCTCTCTCCCTCCCTCGCGCTCTATTATCTCTCTTTCTCTCTCTCTCTCTCTCTATCTATCTCTCTCTCTCTCTCTCTCCCTCGCTCTATTTCTCTCTTTTCTCTCTCTCTCTTTTTATTTCTCCCTCTCTCTGGCTCACTAATGCCCGCTCTCGAAAAAGAATTTGTATTTGTTAAACTATAGGGGAAGGACCGTCTCTAAGTTGGTAGAACTTGTGGTCCAACCCCATTTTATGTATATAATTGAAATAAAATCAGGACTGCAACTTATCCGGATTTTTTCTAAATCTTCGGATATTCTTTCTAGTATGTGGTAGCTCAAAGCAGGCTGAAAGTAAAGAAGAATGCGCCTTAAGGCGCATTCTGTTTTACCTTCAGCCTACTATAAGCAGCCACGTGGCAACACAACTAGAAACAGGCGATGGGGAACAGGAAAGATTTGTAAAATCGCACTTTAAAAATGCTTATTTGAAAATCTTAGGATTTTTATGTCAATTTATGGCAGCCCTGTAAAATATGTTTAAACTAAACTTATTTGATTGCCGTTTAGTATGCGATGTCATAAAAAGGGTAAATAGGGTTTAATTCTGTTTATGAAAAGAGACGAAAAAGTAAGCTCGGTCGAGTTAGTTGAAATGTACATTTAATTCAATCATGCGACCGTATACAGTACTGACCGTTCGCTCTGAGACATTCCGGGAAGAAGCTCTAACACTAACAGCATATTATTTCCACATGAAAACAGCTGTCTGTCTGTCTGACTGACCCTCTGTCTGTTTACATGCATCTGTTTCTGTCTGTTTGTCTTTATTCACTCTTTCAGTCTGCTAGTCTATATATCTCTCTCTGTCTCTCTATCTATATATATATATCTATCCTCCATCCCTCCTCTCCCCCCTCTCTCTCTCTCTCTCTCTGTCTCTCTATCTCTGTGTGTGTCTTGCTCTCTCTGTCTCTCTCTCTCATTTGCATATAAATAACACTGCCTTCTATAACTATCTATCATCTCAACTTTAACCTCGGCTAATGTAAAAAAGGATTACATTCCTCAGAAAAAATACAAACCCGTGTTTGACAGAGTTGATCGATCAAAAGTAAAAACTGTAGCAGCATAGTAGATTTTGAGACCAAAATCAATCGTGTAGATGCGTTTGGTCCTTATATCATTATTCAATCTACTATAAAACCTCTCTATAATGACCACTAAACTGAAGGCTAATTGACTGCATAAAAAGACGGGAAAGCTTGAAGCAAAATGAACGTAAACATGAAAGTTTCTGCAGAAACTTGTTTTACGTTCACCTTTCCTTAAGCATGCACTTGTTTTTAACACCTGCTAATTAACACAGTTTAGTGGTCGTGATAGAGAGGTTTTATTCTGTATCTTTAGCTACTTTTCTTAGGAGGAGGTACAAGTTTACGGGATTGAAAACAAATAATTATTTTCCCAAGTTTCACAACTCTCCCCCCCCCCCCCCCCCCTTTAATTCTCGTGTTGGTTCTAAACAATTATGACAGAATGCGCCAGACATTTTTAATCTCTACCCGTACGATTTTCAATAAAACATAGAACCTAAAGAACCTGCTATCTAAAACCATTTAGTGGACGTTATAGAGAGGTTTTACTGTACTATTAGTTTCTCGTCTTCTAAGAAGACACACGTTTACGGGAATGAATTCAAATAATGGTTTTCCCGAGTTTCATAACTCTCCCCCGTTTTAACTCTCGTGTTGGGTCGAAACAATTATGACCGAATACGAGTGACATTTTTAATCTCTTTCCGTATGATTTTCAATAAACTTAGACAGTGAGCTAAAACACATTATACGTAGACTTTTTTTTTTAATCCTTTATCTTTTTTTTTTGGCAACCTGACTATAGACTTTAGTTTAACATAAAGAACCTGTTTCAGTTTCGGGGTTTAAGAGTAGGCTATTTACATGTATATTATATTTCATTATGAATTCGAAATATGACTGTATTCCAAAAAGGTTTCTACAGTTAAAAATGCAGACGTGTATGAACAAGTAAGCTGTTGCATATCTTTTCTTGATAATTTTCACCTAAAGCGATTCAGCGACTCCAACTCATACAGGTAGCGTCCACGATGATGCCTCGCAATCCGCGATGATGCCATCGCAATCAGCGATGACTCCGCCGCGGAAATATCCCGTAGGGTAAATTTCTGTCCGCGGTGGACACACATTTTGTCCACGATGATCAAAAAAAATTGTCCGTGCTGGAAACCCGCGGACATTCAAAAGTGTCCGTGCTGGGAGCGCGGACTTTTTAAACATTGCGAGACTTGTACTGTAGAAAGGTTTTACTGATTTGGTGAGTGAGTTTGAGTTTTGAGACAGGACTGTAGTATATTTGTGTGTGTGAAATATAAATGCAGGGCTGCCATTTCTCCGGATTTTTCCTAAATCTTCGGATTTTTTTCCCAGTACATGGTAGCGTAAAGCAGGCTGAAAGTAAAGCAGAATGCGCCTTAAGGCGCATTCTGCTTTACTTTCAGTCTGCTTTAAGCAGCAACGTGTCAAAAAAACTAGAAACAGACGATGGGGGAAAGGTATGATTCGTAAAATCGCACTTGAAAAATGCAAATTTGGAAATCTTAGGATTTTTTATATCCACTTATGGCAGCCCTGTCTCTATGACATTTCAGGTGAAGACCCATCTCCAGGCACGGTCTAATGCAGCTATAGCCGTGGGTACACAGCACAGTCATGATTCAATGGTGAAAGGCTTTACTGCCATATTCAAGGAACAAGGTGTCAAAGGTAGGCCATTACTGAACATGATTCCATAGTTATAGGGTACGCTGCAAAATACAGACAGCCTGATGTTAGAGAGCTTCTTATCTGGGTTTACTCTGTTTGTACAAGAAAAGTGTACTCTTCACAGGTAGGTTTTTTAGCTCACCTGAGCCTTCGGCTCGGGATGAGCTATTGTGATACCATTCCGTCCGTCGTCCGGCGTCCGTCCACACTTTCAAACAACATCTCCTCAGAAACCACTGACCCGATTTCAACCAAACTTTGTCAGAAGCATCAGTGACAAGGGGGAGCGAAATGTTGTTCAAAGATTTTGGCTAGAATTATTCCCCTTGCTTTGGGACCAGATTTTCTAACATGACCGTATAGACAACTTTTAATGCATAAGAAAATCTTTAAAAATCTTCTTCTCAGAAACCAAAAGGCACAGACCTTTGATATTTGGTTTGTATCATGACCTAATGATATTCTACCAAGATCGTTCAAATTTTTACCCTGGGGCCAAAAATGGCCCCGCCCCAGGGCTTATCAGTTTTTCTTAGGAAAACCTTTGAAAATCTTCTTCTCTGAAACTGTATGGCCTAGATCATTAATATTTGACATGTAGCTTTGCCTTATGATCCTCTACCTAGATTGTTCAAATTATGACCCCCGGGTCAAAATTGGCCCCGCCCCCGGGCTTATCAGTTTTACATAGAGTTATATAGGAAAACCTTTAAAAATCTTCTTCTCTGAAACTGTGAGGCCTAGATCTTTAAAATTTGACATTTAGCTTTGCCTAATGGCCCTCTACCAAGATTGTTCAAATTATGACCCCTTGGCCAAAAATGGCCCCGCCCTTGGGCTTATCAGTTTTTCTTCAGAAAACCTTTAAAATTCTTCTTCTCTGAAACTGTAAGGCCCAGATCATTTATATTTGAAATATAGCTTTGCCTTATAGTCCTCTTCCATGATTGTTCAAATTATGACCCCCGGATCAAAATTGGCCCCGCCCAGGGGCTTATCAGTTTTACATACAGTTATATAGGAAAATCTTTAAAAATCTTCTTATCTGAAACTGTAACGCCCAGATCTTTCAAATTTGACATGTAGCTTTGCCTTATGGTCTTCTACCAAGACTGTCCAGCTTATGACCCCTGGGCCAAAAATGGCCCCGCCCTTGGGCTTATCAGTTTTTCATAGGAAAATCTTTAAAAATCTTCTTCTCTGAAACTGTAAGGCCCAGATCATTTATATTTGAAATGTAGCTTTGCCTTATAGTCCTCTACCAAGTTTGTTCAAATTATGACCCCCGGGTCAAAATTGGCCTCGCCCCGGTGCTTATCAGTTTTACATAGACTTATATAGGAAAACCTTTAAATTTCTTCTTCTCTGAAACTGTAAGGCCCAGTTCTTTAATATTTGTCACATAGCTTTGCCTTGTGATCCTCTACCAAGGTTGTTCAAATTATGACCCCCGTGCCAAAAATGGCCCCACCCTCGACTTATTAGTTTTTCATAGGAAAACCTTTAAAAAAAACTTCTTCTCTGAAACTGTAAGGCCCAGATCATTTATATTTGACCTGTAACTTTGCATTATGGTCCTCTACCAAGATTGTTAAAATTATGACCCTTTGATCAAATTTGGTCCTGCCCCAAGGCTTATCAGTTTTATATAGACTTATATAGGAAAAACCTTTAAAACTCTTTTTATAGCTATATATATCACAATATTGTTTTGCCCAGTCAGCTTAGGTGCAATGTTCTCAGGTGAGCGACTTGTGGGCCATGGCCCTCTTGTTGTAAAGGATGATTATGTTTTCACTAGGGCTCAATTGGTTAATGTTTTAGTTGGACATCACATAGTAGATTTGTCATTGAAACACATGAATTTATTGAAACTTTCCTCTTTGTGTGCACTTTAGGATGCCTCTATCTACTTCCCATTTAAACGCCATAAATGAATATTCATTAATATTGCTGAATACAGGACTTAACCTAAAGTAGCTTTCTGCTTTACTTTCATCTTGGTTTACAGAGGTGTAAAATTCTACTCGCCCGCTCGCCATGGCGAGTAACATTTTATCAGGGCGAGCAGATTTTCTCATAATTTACAACAGAAACTAATGAGCAAAATGCCATTATCACCCAGCAGGGCGAGTAACCATTCTGAAATTTTTACACCCCTGGTTTAAGTAACTACCTGTCTTAAGCAATTCTACTCTAGCGAAAGTATATGAATCCTTTACAAACAATGTACATGAGAAGAGTATATATTATTATGCCCTATGCAAACATTGTAAACCCGGGTTTGAGAGCTTCTTCACTGTTTGTCATTTTGCAATACAGTGAAACCCCTCTAAACCGGAACCTTTAAATACCGGAATTCTCTCTAAACCGGACAAAAACTTTGGTCCCGTTTCCCTCCCATTGTTAGGCCTTTGATTAATTCATTCACTAAAGAAAATACATTCATCAGAAATAAGTTTCTATATTCTAGCAGATGATAGCTTAAAGCAGGTTGAAAGTAAAGCAGAATGCGCCTTAAGGCGCATTCTGCTTTACTTTCAACCTGCTTTTAGTCGTCAGCTACCTTTCATACTAGAAACAAGCTATGGATTAAAACCCCTCTAAACCGGAACCCCCTCTAAACCGGATGTTTTTGTTGTCCCCATACATGTCCGGTTTAGAGGGGTTTCTCTGTATATTGTCAAAATTCAACACTAAATAATTAAAAATGAACTACTTTAAACATTTCCTGACCTGGTTTGGGGGATTACACCTAGTCAGCTAAAATCTTTGCAAGTTGTGCTGAAGACTAATATTATCTTTGCAAAGAATCGGTGCAAAGCGTGTCACGTGAGGTTCAACTCTTATTAAAAACGTTTGGTTGGAGACAAACCCTTGAGTTTGAGTAAAGGACCTCTCTAGACAGAATGACATGGCTTTGCCACATTTTTCATGAGTTTACAGTTACTTTCATGCTTGTTGAGAACAATTGGGGGTGAGTTTAAACAAAGAACCGATAGTAATGTCTTTAATTTGAAAGTGGAATTGTCGTTAAAAGTTTCAGGAGTGAAGCGTTAGATACAAATTGATTTGCACTTTTAGCTATGTAGGAAGGGTTTGAAAAACATCGAGTTCTTTGAAGATTTTAATATAAAGTTAGACTGTAATTAGCGCTTACAGTGCTAGAACAGGATTTATCTATCCTTTACAAACATCAAATATCCAGAACAGTAGCCCTCTAATCAAGGTCTGCACTGTTTGCTATTCTTTTAGATTTTATGACAACCCCCTTGAGTCAATATGAACTAGTCACTGTTAGAAATCGGAAGAGTCCATTTGAAAATTCAGTATTGTAAGGTTTACCTTCTTTGTTGACAGGTTTATGGCGTGGTACTACGGCAGCCATATCTCGTGTGATGGTTGGATCAGCAGTACAGCTCTCTACCTTTAGCACAACCAAGCAATATATTGTCAAACAACAGGTTTGTGGTATAAAATTATTATAAAGTATAATCATAAGGAGATCAGAATTTATGTAAGACACTATTAACTGATAACACCATAAATATGCCTTTAAATAAATGTACTTAGCCTTTAAATAAATATACCCCCACTAAAGAATGTCTTTCCTCTTAATACAGTCTTGAATATGCACAAGAGAGATGTTTTCTATATCCTAGAAGATTAAAGCAAGCTGAAAGTACAGCAGAATGCACCTTAGGGTGCATTCTGCTTTACTTTCAGCCTGCTTTAAGTGACCACCAGTCTTCAACACTAGAACAGGCTATGGAAGCTATCTACTTTACCTTCATCTTGCTTTATGCTGCAAGCTTTTGTTTGTTTTGATTTTTCAGCTGTTTCATTCATCAAGCATATTTAATGCCTTACTAGCGAGCATGTTGAGTGGATGTGTAGTTGTGGCATGTATGACGCCATTTGATGTTGTTTCAACTCGTATGTACAACCAACCCTCAGACGCCAGTGGTCGTGGTGTAAGATACAGGAACTTGTTGGACTGCTTTATAAAGATATTTGCAAAGGAAGGTGTATGGGGATTTTACAAGGGGTGGGGGCCGTCGTTTTTCCGTCTTGTGCCACATACGATACTTAGCTTGGTGTTCTGGGACAGAATCAAGCTTGCTCATTCACAGTATATGAGCAAAGAAAGATAATAGTAGTTTAAAAGATAGTGGTGCCTTAGATGATTCAGAATCGTTGTTTTAAAACATGTAACTTAGCTTGTATACTTTGCACTGATACCCAGTATGCAATATTCACTCTACAGTCTGTCAATAGTTTAGTTAACTTTTGATTTTAACTCGTTCAATGACAGAGGCCCGAGTCTCTAAAAAGATTACCCCATGTGATTATGGGGCATGCAAGTTTGGTCAACTGGCAGGAAAGAATGAGATCCACTGCCATAGTCTGGCACGATACAGTAGAAGGCTGCCAAAAGGTGTAACCTTTTTAATGATTCGATTGATGGATAAATTTATCATAAAATGATGTAATTGTACGCCAGTCCAAGTACTGAAAAGGTTAAAAGTCAGAATATTTGTAACTCTAGTATTCTGGTCAGGGTTCAAATTTCTAGATCAATACCTCATATTTTTAGATTATGTAAATGATACGTTGATCTGGCAACTTGTCTCCAGGAGTCCGGATATGATAAAAATATTGTTAAAGTGACTAAAATCCCTATTTCAGCAACAACTTAAACCTGACTCGAAGTGAAGTAGCAATACTCTCTCTTAGCTTTACTTTCAGCCTACTTTAGTCAGCAACTCTAGTTTTGCCTTGGTTTCTCTGTTGTTGAAAGGCAGCTAATATATTAAGAGTAATTTTTGTACTATATAATGTATAAATATTTGTTACTGTTTACATGTATACTGATACAATGTGATATTTACATAAATATGTTAACGGTAAAACTGGTTGTTATGGCCATACAAAAGAAGACTCATGAATGGTTTAAACTCATGCAGGGCTGCCATTTGTCCGGATTTTTCCTAAATCTTCGGATTTTTTTCCAGTACATGGTAGCTTAAAGCAGGCTGAAAGTAAAGCAGAATGCGCCTTAAGGCACATTCTGCTTTACTTACAGCCTGCTTTAAGAAGACGCATGTCAACAAAACTAGATACAGGCTATGGGGTAAAGGTACGATTCGTAAAATCGCACTTGAAAAATGCAAATTTGGAAATCTTAGGATTTTTCATGTCAACTTGGCAGCCCTGCTCCTGCACCCCTGAAACTTCAAATGAACAATTCCAGTTCTCAAGTATGGCTTCTCCATTATTGACTATTAGGTGGTGTTTTACTAGCTGTTCAAATAGTGCAGACCCTGACCAGAGGGCTCCTGTAGGAACCCTCTGATCTGGGTATTCACTGTTTGTAAAGGACATATATGTATACATCAAAGGTATACTGTTTGTAAAGGACAGACTGGTACATGTATATGCTCATTACATGTACTAGGGTTCCTTTGAGCCAGGTGGCAGCAAAAAACAGAATGTGAAGCATTAAATTTACTCACTGACACCTAGTGATTCATATAAGTGTCCTTTACCAACTGTCTGTTTGTGTAGATTAAATATGCTTGTTCTATGCAAACAGGAGCCATCTGATAAGGGTCTGCACTGTTTGTTATTGTGCAGTACATTGTCAAAACAGCTATAAATGGTAACAAGTGGACTAGGCTTAACTGGAAATTCAAATTGTCTATTTGATATTTTAGGGGGCAATGGGTTAAACTTGGAAAACCCAGCCTTCTTTTGTCTGGAGTCAATGAATGACAAGCTCTGTATTTTGTATAGGTAAAGGTGCATATGTATACAGTTATAGAGGTGCAACTACAGTAAAACTTTGATTACAGCCACTAAAAGGAACGCTTATTGGTTCCATAAAAGACAGGTGACAGTTTAAAGCAAGGTGAAAGTAAAACGTTCACCTTGTTTTAAGTAGCCACTTGCCTCAAATACCTATACTTATAACAATTAAGTGTTAGTAATAGAGAAGTTATACTGTATATGAGATAATATTTACTGTATACGCTGATGGGACAATATGCTACATGTACATATCATGATACTTTGTCATGATGCAAAACTTTTTTAATCAAAATATCTGTGTAGCTATTTATAACTTAAATCTTCATGGGGTTTTATTGATTGGTAGAAATTTTACAGTTTCATACCAAGCCCCATTTCATGTTTTGTACCGAAAACCAAACCGCAACAAAATCTTGCTTCCAATCATGTACTGCCATAGTTCATTACATCTGAAGTGTATAAGTCCAAATGTAGTTTTAGTTACCTATATTCTGCCTTTATGCTATACAAGTAGGGGACCTGGAATATATCCCTGTAGCTTTGACTATCTTCTGATAGTATTCACTGATTTTGATACCAGTATAGCCCTTGTTATTGATTACACCCACATCACAGTGACGATTGTTTTGTCTCAAAGTTATCAGCTTTACCCATTACTCAATAAATGTGCCTTATAAGGACTTTATAACTTATTAACACCTAATTATTCTTACTCAATAATAATTACCCAACCCTTTACCCAATAGAAGCATCTTTTAGTGCATTTAATTTATTCCTCCACTCAATAAAATAGTTTATACAGTCATAACATGTACCTTAAGAAATAGTTTCAATAATCTAGTAGATAATAGCTTCAAGCAGACTGAAATTAATACAGAATGTGCCATAAGGTACATTCTGCTTTACTTTCAACCTGCTTTAAGTGATCACCTATCTTCAATGCTAGAAATAGGCTATGGGGTAAAGGGTTAAGAAATTTTGTCTTGGCTAAGATGTTCTGGAAATGATTCATGGGTGGCATGAAGTTTTCCAGACCAAAGCTTAAAAGCAGACTGAAATTAATGCAGAAAGCTCAAAACTATTTCACTGCTAATGAAACAATTCATTTGCAAACAGTTTGGATCCAGTCTGGTCAGTTTCTAAACTGTTTGACCTCATTCCAAAATTTCTTATAAAGGCAAAATGTTAAAAACTAATGTTATATTTTTTTAAAAATGCAGGCATTATTTTTAACCCATTGCGCCAAAGATACACCCTTTTACACACAATTAATTTATTCCTTCTCTGAACAAAATAATTAAATTCTATACAGTTATGAATGTGTAACAGGAGAAATATGATGCAGATGATAATTTAAAGCAGACTGAAAGTAAAGCAGAATGGTCTGCTTTACTTTCAGCCTGCTTTAAATAGTTTATTCATGTCTTCAAAAGTAAAAAACAGACTTCGGAGTAAAGGGGTTAAGCAGAAGGTAATGAAAATATTAACTCATTGAGCCCTAGTGACGCATATATACGTCGTTTACCAAAAGTGTACCTGTTAAGAGTACACTGGTCTAATGCAAACAGTGAAGTCCTTGACTAGAGGGCTCCTGCATGAGCCCTCTAATCAGGGACTTTACTGTTTGTCATTTTGCAAAATTGTATAAAAAACAACCATAAATAGTCTAAAATGGACCAGCCTTTATTGTAAACTGGAATTGTCCATTGGAAGTTTCAGGGGGTAATGAGTTAATACAATATAGAGTATATGTTGAGTTTCATGTGACATGTCTTTCTGAGTTTATCTCTTTGTTACTTATTAGCATTCCTCCATGTATATTTTGTTTTCAGTAATGATATGCATGCTTTGATTTCTACAAATATATGGACCATTTAGTTTTATTTTTGTTACTTATGTTCTATGCTGTAATTATCTGTTTGCATGGTGATGGTTAACTTTTAGAATTGTTGATAGTATATTACAGTTTGAATCAGAGCTCCAGATCAGGAGAGTATTTCAAAAACTAAAATCTTTATTTCTGCATTGAACCCTATGGTGTCACTACTCATTGGAATTGTCTCTTTGAGACAATTCTAAAGAGTAGTGACACCACAGGATTTGGGACCAACACAAGTCAGAAAATGTTGAATTTCTTCTGTTTTCTCCCTCTTATCTGGAGCCCTGGTTTTGGATCATGATCAGGTATGATCTGGATGAACACATTCACCCTTGAAGCTTCATATGGACAATGCCAGTAACCAATTAAGTTGCACCCAGTTTTTACTATTTAGGGGTTTGTTGGGTTTTATTTACAAAAATTGTAAACAGTGTAGACTCTGATTAGAGGGTTCCTATAGGAGCCCTCTGGTCAGGGTATTTCACTGTTTGTATAGGGCAAGCTTACTATTTACTTGTACATTGTTTGTAAGTGATGAGTATTCTCGTCAATCGGGTTCAATGTGTTATATGCAATTTCTACAAAACTGAGGGTGAAAACAATACACATTTGAAAATTACTTAGTATGCAAAGAGTTTAAAGAAGTTGATGTTCAAACCAATGTCCCCTTCCAATAGTGAAGACTTATGCATAGAGCTGGTCATATTTATGGACATAGATATATACATCTGTTTACATATTTCGGCTCTAAATGACCTTTTTGTGCCGATGGGCCGTAAAACACCATTCATTCATTTATTCATTCTGTTTACAAATGAAATTAAATATTTTACCTGGGCTCCAGATAAGGGGAGTACCGTATTTCAAAAACTAAAATCTTTATTTCTGCTTTAAACCCTGTGGTGTCACTACTCATTAGAATCGTCTCTTCAAGAAGATTCTAATGAGTAGTAATACCATAGGATTTGGTGCTGAAATGAGTGAGATAATGTTGGATTTGTTCAGCTTACTCCCTCTTATCTGGGGCCCTGTTTTACAGTGTAGTCAATCTTGTATTGCAGGGATACACACTCATAGTTCAAGTGGCAGCCATGCAAGAACCCATTACCCAATATTAACTCTTTGCATGCTGGGTAATTTTTTCGTCTGCAAAAATTGTCATCTGCAACTATTCTAATGATGAAATTTTCTCAATTTCTTTACCAAAACAAGTTACGCGGCGTCTCATCTGGATCCAAACTGTTTGCAAAGGTAATCACTGTTGCAGACATATCCCCCGCTAGCATGCAAGAGTTGATTCATTTGTGCCTAGCGTCCCATAAAAGGGACATAGGCAAACAGTGTGGACTCTGATCAGACACTGCATAATGCGGCATCTGAGCAGAGTCTACCGGTATACCGTTTGCTGATAGGAATTTCAAAATAAACCAAAACGAAAATAGATTTAGACCAGGCACCCTTTACATCAAAAATGGATTTATCCGATATACAAGCATGGAAGAATCCACTGGTTGCAAATGGGTAAAGGTCTTTACAAATTCCTCCTAAACTTGCTTTTTCATATTTCTTACATACTCTATTAAAGAGCCATAGGAATGCTTACAGTATGCTGTATGTGGTTACCCTATGCAACTTATTTCCAATGCAAACAGTTGGGTGCCATATTAAATAAAAGGTAACCATGCATCTGATCAGGTTCCAAAATGTTTACTTTTCAAATTAATACTAATCATTAACATTTTCAAATGTTTTAATTTCATTTTGTTGGTGTATAGTTTGATTTAACCCTCTTTACCCCATAGCTTGTTTCTAGTTTTAAAGAGAGGTGAGCACTTAAAGCAGGTTGAAAATAAAACAGAATGCACCTTAACCCTTTACCCAATGGCCTGTTTATAACATTAAAGACAGGCGATCACTTAAATCAGGTTGAAAGTAAAGCAGAATGTGCCTTAAGGCACATTCTGCTTTACTTTCAGCCTGATTTAAGCTAACATCTGCTAGGCTATATAAAATATTTGTTATGGTAAATGTTCATGAGGGTATAAACTGGAACTATTTTCTTCAGTGGAGGAATAAATTAAATACGCTAAAAGTCGCTTCTATTGGGGAAAGGGTTAAGGTGCATTCTGCTTTACTTTCAGTCTGCTTTAAGCAACCATCTACTAGGGTATAGAAAATATTCCTTACAGCACATATTCTTGACTGTAAAAAGTGGAACTATTTTCTTCAGTTGAGGAATAAACTAAAGGCTTAAAAAGGCATATTTATGGGGTCATGGGTTAAATGGCAATGTCTCCTCCACTGAAACTTTGTTTGCTGTAAAACCTAACTGATGAGTCTGTATCTCTGAATGTCAAGCTATGTGTTAACCCTTTACCTCAGTCTTTTTCTAGTTTTGAAAATAGGCAATTACTTAAAGCAGGTTGAAAGTAAAGCAGAATGCACCTTAAGGCGCATTCTGCTTTACTTTCAACCTGCTTTAAGCTACCGTCGGATATAATAAATAAAACATTTCTTATGATACATATTCATGACTGTATAAATTGGAACTATTTTCTTCAGCGGAGTAATAAACTGAATGCGCTAAAAGGCGCTTCTATTGGGGAAAGGGTTGAAGATGAATTTATAAATGATGCCTTTAATCATGGCTGAATATTAAAAACAGAAATACGTTCTGCTTGTTGTTGTTTTTAGTCCAATGTAGTCTTAACCCTACTCCCTAGATAAAATGTTTTAGGTCTTTAATTTATTCCACCTTTGAAGAAAATAGTTCTGATTTATACATAATGAATATGTAGCTTAACCCATTACCCCATAGCCTGATTCTAGTTTTGAAAATAGGTGACCACTTAAAAGCAGGTTGAAAGTAAAGCAGAATGCGCCTTAAGGCGCATTCTGCTTTACTTTCAGCCTGCTTTAAGCTACCATCTACTAAAAAATAGAAAATATTTCTTATGATGCATATTTATGATTGTATAAATTTGAAGTATTTTCTTTAATGAAGGAATAAATTAGAGGCGTAATAATGGGGTAATGGGTTAAGAAATATTTTCTATACTCCAGCAGAGGGTATCCTAAAGCAGGCTAACAAAAAGCAAAATGTGCTGTAAATCTTGTTGTTATTAGATTCCCTTGTGGGCCATTTTAGTTGCCAAAACATTAACCAGTCTACTTGGAATTCTGGTATGTTTAAACAAGAGGGCATGAAGGCCCTGATATCGCTCACCTGTTTTACTGAAGCTTGATAGCTTTACCTTTCTGTTTAACCTGTTTTTAGCTCACCTGAGCCAAAGGCTCAGGATGAGCTATTGTGATACCATTCCGTCCGGTGTCTGGCGTCCGTTCACATTTTCAAACAACATCTCCTCAGAAACCACTGACCCGATTTCAACCAAACTTTGTCAGAAGCATCAGTGGCAAGGGGGGACGAATTATTGTTCAAAGTTTTTGGCTAGAGTTATTCCCCTTGCTGTGGGACCTGATTTTCTAATATGACCGTATAGACAACTTTTAATGCATAAGAAAATCTTAAAACATCCTCTTCTCAGAAACCCAAAGGCCCAGACCTTTGATATTTGGTATGTATCATTACCTAATGATCTTCTAGCAAGATTGTTCAAATTTTGACCCTGGGGCCAAAAATGGCCCCGCCCTGGGGCTTATCAGTTTTTCTTAGGAAAACCTTTAAAAATCTTCTTCTCTGAAACTGTATGGCCTAGATCATTAATATTTGACAAGTAGCTTTGTCTTATGGTCCTCTACCAAGATTGTTCAAATTATGACCCCCGGGTCAAAATTGGCCCCGCCCCGGGGCTTATCAGTTTTAATAGACTTATATAGGAAAAACCTTTAAAAATCTTCTTCTCTGAAACTGTAAGGCCAAGATCTTTAATATTTGGCACATAGCTTTGCCTTGTGGTCCTCTACCAAGATTGTTCAAATTATGACCCCTGGGCCAAAAATGTCCCCGCCCTTGGGCTTATTAGTTTTTCATAGGAAAACCTTTAAAAATCTTCTTCTCTGAAACTGTATGGCCTAGATCATTAATATTTGACATGTAGCTTTGTCTTATGGTCCTCTACCAAGATTGTTCAAAATTGGACCCGCCCCAGGGCTTATCAGTTTTACATAAGACTTATATAGGAAAACCTTTAAAAATCTTCTTCTCTAAAACTGTAAGGCCCAGATCTTTAATATTTGACATATACGTAGCTTTGCTATGTGGTTCTCTACCATGTGTGTTCAAATTATGACCCCCGGACTAAAATTGGCCCCGCCCTGGACTTGTCAGGGTTTTTTTTACGGGAAAACCTATAAAAATCTCCTTCTCTTAAACCGTTAGGCCCAGATCATTAATATCTGAGATGTAGCTTCGCATTGTGGTCCTCTACCGAGATCAAATTATGACACCTGGGTCATAGCTATAGCAAAATGTTGTCTTGCCCAGTCAGCTTCTAATGTTCTCAGGTGAGCGAAATGTGGCCCTCTGGGCCTCTTGTAATCTAAATCCATTCAAATTTGTAGCATAGCGTGTAAGCAATTTTGGAATACAGCCTCATAATCATAGTATAGTAGAGTACATCAATGGCAGATAACTAGAGCCTAAACAATACTGAAATGAAGCCTTTTCTAGCATTTCAAAGTATATCAAGGACATATAACTGTTGCAACTATGATCAGATTTCAACAATAATTGCCCTCCTTTGAGAACTTATAGCTATATACCTTGTGTGCAAGGATAATCAAAATCCATTGAAAACTGTAGTTGCAAGAGTGTAAACGCTGTTAGATATGGCATTTTCAGCAATTCAAGGGCAGACAACTCTTGACCTATTAGTCCGATTTCAACCATAATCACACTTATTGGAACTCTTATGGTCATATACAATCTGAGCAAGTTTGAAAAAAAGTCATGTCCTCTAGAGTGTAAACACTGTTAAATATAGTATTTTCAGCAATTCAAAGATATATAACTCTCAACCTATTGGTCCAATTTCAGCCATAATTAAACTCATCTGAACTCTTTTAGTCATATACAATCTAAGCAAGTTTAAGATATATTGGATAAAAAGTGTGGACTCTAGAGTGTAAACACTGTTAAATATGGCATTTTCAGCAATTCAAAGGTAGATAACTCTCAACCTATTAGTCTGATTTCAACCAAAATCAAACTTATCTGAAATGTTTTAGTCATTACAATCTGAGCATGTTTAAGATAGATTAGATAAAAAGTGTGGCCTCTAGAGTGTAAACTTCCTTAAATATGGCATTTTCAGCAATTCAAAGGTAGATAACTCTTGATCTATTGGTCTGATTTCAACCATAATTGAACTATCCAAACTATTACGGTAATATACAATCTGGGCAAGTTTGAGAAAGATTGGATAAATAGTGTGGCCTCTAGAGTGTAAACACTATTAAATATGGCATTTTCAGCAATTCAAAGGTAGATAACTCTTGGCCTATTTGTCTGATTTCAACCATAATTGAACTTATCTGAACTTTTATGATTATATACAATCTGAGCAAGTTTAAGAAAGATTAGATAAAAAGTGTGGCCTCTAGAGTAAACACTAAAATTGATGACGACTAACGCCGGACATTCAAGTACATGTATTGCAAAAGCTCACCCTGGGCTAGCTCAGGTGAGCTAAAAATATTAGTTTTCTAAATTAGCAACAGTGGGGGCCCTCTGATCTGGGTCTTCACTGCTTGCAATTGTAATGAGTATATTTTGCACAGGTACATGGTGTTGCAAGAGTTTTGATCACCAGTCAAAACAGACTATGGAGTAAAGGCTTTAGTCAGTAATATTATGTCAATCGCAATTTCTCTGATCTAAACGGAAACCAGACAGATTGATATTTTAGTTGAAAATCCAGAAAACATCTACCAGCACCTCATCATTCAGGTATTTACCAAAAATTAATATTTCCTTGATGTTGTTGAATACAGGTGACTGCTCAAATCAATATGAAAGTGCTTTTCTGTAATCTTGCTTTAAGCAGTTCCCTGTCTTGTAGAAAGTTTGCTGCAGATGTAATTTTGTCTAAAGATGAAAGTGTTAACTCTTTGCATGCTGGGTAATATTTTGTCTGCAACAATTGTCACCTGCTGCTGCTAAAAATCAAAAATTTCTTTTCTCATTTCAAAACACGGTCAGTGTACTACAGTTGAGTCCTGATGAAACGCTGCATTACGTGGAGTCTCATTTGGATCTAAAGTGTTTGCAGAGGTAATCACTGTGGTATCCACCACTAGCATGGTAAAAGTTAATGTATTGTTTCTGAAACTTCCCAGATTAACAATTTGTGTGGGTGCCTCCAGGTTATACAGGAATGGCCCTTAAATTATATTAACCTGTTATTGTTGGACACCCCCAGTAGAGGTTGGCAGAGGTCTACACTGTTTGGATAGGCCAAGTGTACTCTTCACAGGTTTACTGTTTTTAAATAATGTTTATATTCAACGCTGCTGTTCAACACAGACAACTATCCCTGTAAGGAGGGATGACTAGTGGGGAGTATGGTACATGTACAAGGACAGACAATGCTTGTACTTTACATTCCACTTTTATTATACATGTACAAATTGTTATCACAATACAACACATATAAATGAAAGCGTATCAAGCAACTATAGGACCAACAGTGCTAAAAAGTTCAACCCTAACGAACAGTATTCATCATTAACAAACGATGTACATGTAAAGAGAACACTTGTCCTATGAAAACAGCGTAGATCCTAATTAGAGGGCTCCTGCAGGAGCCCTCAGATTAAGGCCTGCACTGTTTGACATTTTGTAATACAAAATATAATATTATATTGTTAAAATGAACCCTAAAAAATCAAAATATGTACTAGACCCAATAGAAAATTTGAATTGTCCATTAGAAGTTTCTGGGGTGAATGAGTTAAAATAGGACAAACAATATCTAGTAGGACTGGTGATATCTAATGCACCATTGTGATTCTTATGCATCATTTAGTTGTGCATAACCCGTCTTTGAAATTAAGTTTGTTACTTATGAGATTGAATGGTATTATCGGTGATGTTTGAACTGGCACTCTATGCATGCTTCGCCTTTTTCCGCAAGCTATTTGTATCTTCTGAAACAAGAGCGTGTCCCAGTTACACGAATGCCCCTGATGATACAGGGAGGGGATTCCAGACTATCAAATGTAAAATGTACGAGTTAGAGAGCAGAAACTTTCATGGAGCGCCATAAAAGCGCCATTTTGAGGAATTCAAGGGCCATTACTCCAAAGAGCCTAGCATAAATTGGCGCCGCTGATTATCCAACTTGGTCTCCATTTTATGTCAACAAACATTTTCAGAAAGTTTGGTGAAGATCAGATGAAAAGCAATGTGTTTGTGAAACACAAATGCCCCCAGCCAGCGTCATGTTCTGTAATGTAATGCTTATTTGCAAAAGTAGGTCAAAAGTCATGGTCGCATGGTAAATGAAACATTGGCATGGTTGAACAAGTCTTAACACAAGAAACATACAATGTACATGTACATACAAAGTATGGAAGCTCTAGGCCTACTGGTTCAAATGTTATAGGCATATAAAGATTTATACAAAAGCTGGTCAAAGGTCAAGGTCACAAGGGCAAAAGCGTAGGTATGGTTGGAAAGGTCTTGACACAAGAAATAAATAAACAAAATATGAAAGCCGTAGGCCTACTGGGGCACATGTTATAGCCATTTAAAGATTTTAACAAAAGTAGGTCAAATGTCAAGGTCACAATGTCAAAAAGTTTTGTATGATTGGAAAGGTCTCGCCACAGGGAAGACACCTGCCAAGTATAAAAGGCCCTGGTGCAAAAATGCAAAAGTTATAGCCAAGGTTAAGGTTTTTGGTTAAAGTTAGATTAAATATGTCAAAGGTCAAGGTCACATGGTCAAAGATGTTGGTATGGTTGGAAAGGTCTTAACACAAGAAATATGCATACAAAATATGTAAGCCCTGGGCCAACTGGTGCAAATTATATAGCCATTTAAAGATTTTTACAAAAGTAGGTCAAATGTCAAGGTCACAAGGTCAAAACGTTTTATATGGTTGGAAAGGTCTTGCCATGAGGAATACACATGCCAAGTATAAAAGGCCCAGGTTTAAAAATGCAAAAGTTATAGCCAAGGTTAAGGTTTTTGGTTAAAGTTTGATTAAATAGGTCAAAGGTCATGGTCAAAGATGTTGGTATGGTTGGAAAGGTCTTGACGAAAGAAATATGCATACAAAATATGAAAGCCCTGGGCCTACTGGTGCAAATGTTATAGCCATTTAAAGATTTTTACAAAAGTAGGTCAAATGTCAAGGTCAAGGTCACAATGTCAAAAAGTTTTATATGGTTGGAAAGGTCTTGCCATGAGGAATACACATGCCAAGTATAAAAGGCCCAGGTTTAAAAATGCAAAAGTTATAGCCAAGGTTAAGGTTTGTGGTTAAAGTTTGATTAAATAGGTCAAAGGTCAAGGTCACATGGTCAAAGATGTTGGTATGGTTGGAAAGGTCTTGACAAAAGAAATATACATACAAAATATGAAAGCCCTGGGCCTACTGGTGCAAATGTTATAGCCATTTAAAGATGTTTTCAAAAGTAGGTCAAATGTCAAGGTCACAAGGTCAAAAAGTTGTATGTGGTTGGAAAGGTCTTGCCATAAGGAATACACATGCCAAGTATAAAAGGCCCAGGTTTAAAAATGCAAAAGTTATAGCCAAGGTTAAGGTTTTTGGTTAAAGTTTGATTAAATAGGTCAAAGGTCAAGGTCACATGGTCAAAGATGTTGGTATGGTTGGAAAGGTCTTGACAAAAGAAATATACATACAAAGTCAACGGAAAGTCCCGACTTCATCCACGAAATTTGACGGAAAGTGATGAGTGCCAGTTCAAAAATCATTGACAATATTAGAAAATTCAGAACTAACAAGATGGTTTTGAAAATGAAAAACACTATGCCCCTGGATGTGACCATGACCTCTTAATGACCTGTTAAATTTTCAACACACCAAGGGCATATAACTCTTGTCTCCTACGTTCAATTTCAATAATAACCTATTTCATCTAAAAGCTTATGTCAAGATATAGGTTATCCAAGTTTGAGCAAAATCCATTCAAAGTTGACATTACAGTGTAATTTGTAAACAATTATGAAAAGGTATTTTCTAGCATATTTGAGTACATCAAGGGCAAATAACTCTTTGACACAATAGTCAGGTTTCCACCATAATAAAACTCATTCAAGAAGTTGTAGTCATAAACATTTTGTGCAAGTAAGATTAAAATCAGTTAAAAATTGTATCTGGTAGTGGACTAACACTGTTCAATATGACATATTCAACACATACAGGGCAGGTCACTCTTTAGCCGGATTTCAACCACAATCGAACTGACCTAAGAAGTTATGGTCATAAACAGTTTGTATAAGTTTTATGAAAATCCATACAAATTTGTAGACGCTAGAGTGGTAACAAATTAATTGTGGCCAAATGGCTGGACGAAAGGCAATCGTAAAAGCTCATCCTCAACTTTGCTCAGGCTAGCCAAAACTGGCACAATTCATCCATTGATAAACTTTACCATTTCCTCCATAGATTTGCAGTTAAGTATTAACCCTTTACCTGATAGGCTATTTCTAGTATTGAAAATAGGTGTCTACTTAAAGCAGGTTGAAAGTAAAGCAGAATGCGCCTTAGGGCGCATTCTGCTTTACTTTCAGCCTGCTTTAAGCTATCATGTGCTATAATATAGAAAATATTCCCTATAATACATATTCATTACTGATTAAATTGGAACTATTTTCTTCAGCGGATGAATAAATCATATCCGTTAAAAGGCGCTTCTATTGGGATAAGGGTTAAGCATTCCAATACAGTCAAACCAGTATTAAGCGAACTCTGAATGAAGATGAATGGTGATCTCTAAAGAGAGGTGACCCATTAACACATTCAACCCCAGCGATGAGAATACTCGTCATTTACCTGTGTGCCTGTGAGGATTACACTTGTCCCATGTACACAATGTAGACCTTTTGAATTACCCAAACATGACTCAGTCTACTAAGAATTCTGGGTAAATCCTTTGGGAAATTCCAATTACAAAATAAGTCTATAAGTAGTCCATTATTGACTACCAGTATTTATGGTTGATTTTAACAATATATTTCAAAATGACAAAAAGTGTAGACCCTGATCAGGGTCTACACTGTTTGCATGGGACAAGTGTAATCCTCACAAGTAGACTGTTTGTAAATGATGAGTATACTCATGGCTAGGGTTGAATGTATAAAGAAATGTTTTCTATATCCTAGCAGAAGGAATATGGAGTAAGTGTACTGTAATACAATGACCAGTACAGACCCTGGTTGAAGGCTTCTAGAAGCCCTCTGATCTAGGTCTACACTATTCTCATAAGACAAGTGTAATCTTCACAAGTACACGGTTTGTAATGGACACGTATAATCCTCACTAAAATTCAATGGCTTAAAACTAATATAAAACATTGTTCTAAATCTCTTACATATCATTCAATAAGACTTTCAATGGTCAAACTTCAAAATAAATTAAACAGAAAGTTTTAAAATAATAAAACAGAAATCAGTCAAAAAAAAGACAAGACTTAACTCTTTCAACAACATGGACCCATTTGAAATATACCGGTGTATTACACTGGTTCTCATTACATTTGCAAACAGTGTAGACACAGATTAGAGGTATCCTATATAGGCTTTAGGAGCCCTCT
This sequence comes from Gari tellinella, assembly GCA_922989275.2. Classification (NCBI taxonomy): domain Eukaryota; kingdom Metazoa; phylum Mollusca; class Bivalvia; order Cardiida; family Psammobiidae; genus Gari; species Gari tellinella. The sequence goes on from OV277870.1 coordinate 48,548,414, forward strand.
GATCAGGATCTTCGCAGTTTGCTAATTTAGAGAAGTATTTACACAGAATTCTTAGTAGACTGGATCATGTTTGGGTAACTAAAAAGGTCCACAAGGGAACCTAATAACACACAAGAGTTACTTCGTGTTGAAAGACTTAACTGGAAACTTGAACTGTCTATGTGAAGTATCATGGTGAATGAGTTCAAGACCTATCATCTTTCATGATGCATGAATCCTTACAATGACAATGCTTCATATTTCTCATGACCTGGAGCCCATTTCATAAAACATTATAGGAATAAACAACATATTTTTGACGTTCATGACGGTATGACTACATTAGCTTCGCAGGGCGTTTTCGTTAAATTTACCCCCCGAAGCTAATGTAGTCATACCGTCATGAGCGGCAAAGAGATGTTGTTTATTCCTTATATTTATATTTTCTGTCTTGTCAATTTAATGTGTTTATTGGCCAGATTTGTTTTTCTGTATAATAATTTATCATATACCGGTCAAAGAGGTTTGATAGATGTAATGTCGATGTAATAGCCATTCCAGTTTCTAAATATGGTGAGAAAGTAGTCCCCACTGCATGTACTGTAACTGTATTAAAAATTCAGGATTTTTCCAGTAAACTTTCTCTCTGTGAATGGAAAAGACTTACAAGGCAAACAAATAACAGTGCAACTTGAATATCTATTGCCAAAAGCACATTCTAAAAATACAGGTCGCGGTTGTTTTCTTAACCCATTTACACACATAGCAACGCGATGGCAACGACCTATGGGTCTGTATCTCTCCGCTAGTGTCATATGATCGTCGACCAATGGTAGCTTAGTGTTAAGTGCCCGATGTAGTCTATTTGAAGAAGTCCACGAATAGCATGGGGTAATCCGAACTGGCTAAAACCAGTTCGGAAGTGTAGGTTCATCGGCAGATGTACAGCATATTTTTAATAGGATTACATAAAGACTTTACAGGGTGAATGTAAATATACGACAATTATTGTCGTAAGTCAGATTATGAAAGTCTTAGGTTATTATTCATTTCTCAATCTAATCTTGTCTTGTGACATCTCTTTGGAATCGTCTTGTCTTAAAAGAGATGTCACAAGACCGGATTAGATAGAGAAATCAGAAATTAAATATATTTTAAAGTTTTGACTTGCGACCGTTTTTGTTGTACAAAGTTTTATGAAACGGATCCCAGGGGCCCGTTTCATAAAACTTCTTACGACAAATGTTGTCGTAAGTCAAAACTTTAAAATACATTAAAAAATTTTATTCCTCTATCTAATCCTGTTTTGTGACATATTTTTGGAATCGTCTTTTCAAGACGATTCCAAAAAGATGTCACAAGACAGGATTAGATGCAGAAATAAATAATAATTGAAAGTTTTATAATCTGACTTACGACAACATTTGTCGTAAGATGTTTTATGAAACGGGCCCCTGGTCTTGAAATGGATTTTAATGGGTGGAAAAGAGTACGGTAAATTCCAATATCAATGTGACAAGTCATGCACTAAGTCATGTTACAAGACATGTGACAAGTACATGTCATTGGACAAATCACTGACACTATCCCACTACTCAATATATACACATTTTAACACATCTAATTTATTCCCTCACGAAAGAAAATAGTGCCAATTTATACCGTCATAAATATGTTAAAAATGATATATTCTATATTCTTGCAGATGATACCTTAATGGCTAGTTAAGGCAGACTGAAAGTAAAGCAGAATGTACCTTAAGACCCATTCTGCTTTACTTTCACCTGCTTTAACCCATTACCCCATAAATACCCCGTTTTACGCCTTTAATTTATTCCTGTAGAGAAGAATACAGTTCCAATTTATACAGTCATGAAAATGTACCAGAAGAAATAGTTTCTATATCTAAGCAAATTGTAGCTTAAAGCACACTTAGCAGGCTGAGAGTAAAGCAGAATGTGCCTGCTTTACTTTCAACTTGCTTTAAGTGGTCATCTGTCTTCAGACCTATAAACTGACTATGGGGTTATGGGTTAAGTGTTCACCTATCTTCAACACTAGAGTAAAGGGCTATACCAAGTTTCCAATGTCATTTATTCTGACTGTCTCAGACTCCTGAAACTTCCAATGGGCAAATTCAAGTTTCCAACAAAATCTTTTCCATGTTTAACTATTTAGCACCAATTTTTACAATTTATATCAAAACAAGTGCACCGTTTCTTCAGATCAAAAACACCACCATACAACTGGTTTGTTCTGTGGTTGTTTTATTTCTACTATATTTGAGATCTGATTCTTCTCTGCAAACTTAAAATTGCAAAACATTAACGATATAAAAGAAAACAAACATGACTGCCCATATATTGTGAAATAGGATATGCCACATGAAAAAAAGAAATCACGGAGATATCGCGTTTTCTCATAGTATTGGTTTGCAAGTTCTATATAGTCTACGAAATGAGCATGTTCCTAATTTTTAGCCCATTACCCCATAAATACGTTTTTTTACGTCTCTATTTTATTCATCCACTAAAGAAAATAGTTCCAATTTATACAGTCATGAATATGTATCATAAGAAATATTTTGTATATTCTAGCAGATGATAGCTTAAAGCAGGCTGAAAGTAAAGCAGAATGCACCTTAGGGCGCATTCTGCTTTACTTTCAACCTGCTTTAAGTGGCCACCTGTCTTCAACACTAGAAACAGGCTATTGGGTAATGGTTTAATGATGGAATAGTATCACAATTAGTTTCATGCTTGTATTATAACAAATACCGGTTTCAAGTGGTAACTGTTTGATTTTATTTGTTTCCTATAGCCACTGTGCAAACAGCTAGTGAGATTCAGGATATAGGGCTGACTATTTCGACCCACATCACTAACTCGAGTTATTGATAGTTGAAAACGCTATAATGATAAGACTACTGATAGTTGAATTCACTATTGCAATATTATCATTGTAGTAAACGTCACCTTAGTTTATTACACATTTAAGGGTTTTTTTTAACTATTATGAATATGAATCCAAAGGAATGTTTTCTTTATCCTAGCAGACGGTAGCTTAAAGCAGGCTGAAAATAAGGTGCATTCTACTTTACTTTCAGCCTGCTTTAAGCAACCATCTGTCTTCAATATCTAATATTGAGTTACTTGTAAATCATAAATTTACTATACATTAAATTAAATGTTTCCTTGTTGAAAGTGATACAGCTAGGTTCAACTATCGATAATAGCTTAAACTATTGCCAATAGTATCAATAGTTTGTTTTAGCAATCAATAGTTGACTATCATAACTTCAGCTATTGCTTTAATTACTACCGGCTATTATGTCACCCCTAACAGAATGTGAGTGATTTTCAGAGTTTACCATGTTATTAACCCTTTCCCCCATAGAAGTGATTTTTAGCACATTTAACTTATTCCTTCACTGAAGAAAATAGTTCCAATTTATAGTCATAAACATATATAATACCCCAAGAATTATTTTCTATATCCTTGCAGATTTTACCTTAAAACAGACTGAAAGTAAAGCAGAATGTGCCTTAAGGTGCATTTAAGGCACATTCTGCTTTACTTTCAACCTGCTTTAAGTATTCATTTAGTCTTAAAAATTAGAAACAAGTTATGGGGTAAATAGTTAATTTACATACCTATGCTTTGCTTTGCCAATGAACTCTTTCTGATCTTGCAAAATTAACCCACTACCCCATAAATACGCCTAATTACACCTCTAAATTATTAATCCACTGAAGAAATTACTTCCCATTTTTACAGTCATGAATATGTGCAATAAGAAATATTTTCTATGTTCTAGCAGATGGTAGCTTTAAGCCGGCTGAAAGTAAAGCAGAATTCACCATAAGGGGCATTCTGCTAAATACTTTCAACCTGCTTTAAGTGGTTACCTAATTTCAAAACAAGAAACTGGCTATGGGGTATTGGGTTAAAATGCTTTAACAAGCAAGACAGACGCCCTAAAAATACTGTCCACAGAAAATTAAACTTACTCAGTTTTCCTCAAAACTGCAAACTATTAACCCTTTCCCCAATAGAAGCGCCTTTTAGCGGATATGATTTATTCATCCGCTGAAGAAAATAGTTCCAATTTAATCAGTAATGAATATGTATTACAGGGAATATTTTCTATATTATAGCACATGATAGCTTAAAGAAGGTTGAAAGTAAAGCAGAATGCGCCCTAAGGCGCATTCTGCTTTACTTTCAACCTGCTTTAAGTAGTGACTATATCTTAAGTACTAGAAATAGGATATCAGGTAAAGGGTTAAGGCAGCAGAATAAACCAGTTACATAATTATTAGGACATAAAAAAGACGAAAACTTTAACCCTTTAGTTTAGTTTACCCCATAGTCTGTTTCTATTATTGATGATAAGTGACCACTTAAAGCACTCACATTAAAAGTAAAGCAGAATAAGCCTAAAGGCCCATTCTGCTTCATTTTCAACTGGCTTTAAGCTACTATCTGCTAGAATATAGAAGATATTTCTAATGTTACATACTCATTACTGTACAAATTTGCACCATTTCCTTCTGAGTGCAGGCATAAATCAAATTTGTAAAAAGGCGTATAATGGAGTAATGGGTTAAAGCAAACAATATTATGGCATCAGAAAGGTTTAAAGACTAGTTCTCAACTTTTTGATCAACAAATGGTTGTGATTTTGTTTGGGAATTGTACATGTTATTCATAGCTGTGAAATCATCAGTTTGCTGGGAGGAACTTTTCGTCTCTTTGTAGCTCATATTCAGTTTTTTTTCATGGGTCCTCATGTGTTTGTTGAGTGCATCTTTGCGCAGAAAATCTTTACCACAAATGCCACAGTTACATATAGTGTCTCTCGCATGAATCTTTTCATGACGAACAAGTTTATCTTTTCTAATAAAAGCCTTGAAACAGACAGAGCATACATGTGGCCGGTCACCAATATGCCAAAGTTTATGACGCTGTAGATGGTCCTTTCTTGTGTAAGACTTTGGACATTCATCACATGCGTGGAGTTTTGGTCTACACTGTGGCACACTCGACACTGGAGTCACTTTCCTCTGAGGTTTAACACTTCTCGTAGGAGATACCTTCACTGTTGTGTCTGATGGTGATGGTCCAACTGTCACATCTGCAGCACTACTTTCAGATTGTTTAAATTCCTGTGAACCAGCTGTAATCTTCTCAACATCATGACACAGGACATGTCTTTCAAAGGACTCCTTATGCACAAACATCTTCGCGCAGTACTCACACTGAAAACTTGACATCATCTGATATCCAGATTGCTGGTTGTAACCATTTCCAAAATTCATTATAGGGAGTTTAATGTCACCATTTAATGGGTACTGGTTTTCTGAAAAGAAAAGTAATCAAATTATGATATAAATATACAAATCAAACAAAATTTTATTTTCAGTCTGTAAGACATAAAACAATAAACATAAGCTGCAAAGTTTTTAACCAACTAATAAAAGCTTTTTAGCCCACTAAGTAAAGCTTTTCAACGGACTACTAATTTACAGTAGTAACATGCTTAAACTATTAACACTAGTTTGAGCCCCAACAGTGAACTGCACCAAATAAATCTACTACTAGTCTTTTGGATGACCGATGAGACCATAAACCGAGTTCCCATGTGTCGTTGCTATATAATTATATATGGGGCATACAAAAGAAGCAGTAGTGTCTCCAGCTTACATTACTTTCACCTCCCACCATTTAAAATAATTTTTCGTCGGTTAGGAGCATCCCAACCATAAACAACAGTTGACTTGGAGGGTCCATGATGTTAATACTTCCAATACACAATCAGTCTTCACCTTAAGTTTTTCCGACCACTTGCCCAAAACTGACCTTTTCACTCTTTAAATATATGCCAAATTCTGGTGCAAATATTACTAATTCTGATGCAAATACCACTTGCCCGAATCAGAAACCACTTGCTCCGGGCTTGGTGCAAGTGGGATATTAAGGCGAAATCTGTGCAATCAGTGAATCACCATTTGGACTACCAGAACTCGATATCAAGCCAAATCACCCATTCAGAGTTACTTGGCATTTAAATAATAAATGTTAACGATCTGGGGCTGCCATTTCTCCGGATTTTTAATGAAAGTAATGAATGAAAGTAAAGCAGAATGCGGGTTAATGCACATTAGAATTTACTTTGCAGGTACCCACGTTCTTCTTTACCCACAGGTTCAATCCATGCAAGGGTAAATAAACACGCCAACATTTTGTCTTTCATTACGAAGCGACCATGGGGTGGATGGTTCTGTTGAAAAGGGTACACTGGGTCTGAATTTGAGGTCAAAATCCTGTTATTTTCCAAAATAACCTATTTCTCACAGGCGTTCTATATAAACAGTAGTGTAATACGTCATTATTTCCCGGACTTTTTGGGGACCGGCAAAGTAAAAGCGTTCTAATTCTACTTTACTTTCAACCTGCTTTAAAGTAATTGCGTTCGAAAAATAGAAAATTTGGAGATCTTAGGATTTTTTAAAATCAATCTATAGATAATGCCGGACTCCACTTTTGTGTATTATCGGCATGGGGGGTTTGTGCGTCGTGCAGATTAAAAGCAAATAAAAGTTGTGAAAGTGAGACTTCAAAAAAAGAAAGAGAGAAGAAATAAAGTGTGATAGGTGTTAAAATAGGTGAAAACAAAGAAGCTAAATACATAATCAGTATGATCTGGATCCAAACTGTTTGCAAATACCAAATCAAGTCATAAAACATATGCAGATGTGTTATTCCCACATATATTTGCTACAATCTATCATTTTAAAGGCTTTTTATGGACATACAACCTGCTATCATAACGAACTCAGCATGATGTCTAATAAACACAGAAACTTTACCCCACCCACCGATGTAATTCATTAATTCTTCATGTTATCGCACTGTATCAGGGTTGATTTTCAGGATCAGTAAAGGTGAAGCGATTTTTGAGATAAAGATAGCTTTCCAGAGCTTACTCACTCTCACTTTGTGCAATATTTATTTGAGAATTAAATTTATTAGTAAAAACTTTCCAAAAAATCGGTAATATCTGAGCAGGGCTGTATTAAACGAAATTAAAAATATTATAACTGGTTTCTAATTAGCAACATGTCACTCAATTCTCTTTTAAAATATAAATTCCATTTCATATGTTTTATTTATTTATTTTGTTTGTTGTTTTATGTAAAATCGTATTTCTATATAAATTACTTTCGTTAAATATTTGGATCCAGAAGTTCCGTAAAGCGTTTGTTGCACTAAGATTATTTCCGGATTTCAGTTTACATTGGCAACGATAACACTCGGAATTGGGATTTATTTTATTTGATATTTTAAAGATATGGCGAGACCTAAGTATTTCACGCCCAACGAAGTGGCCATACACAACACCATAGATGATTTGTGGGTTTCTTTTCTTGGAAAAGTATATGATTTGACACCACTCTGTGAACGATACAAAGGTAAAATTTAAAACATTTGATCAACATATTCCGACTTCACATAGAGACCATACTCAGCCGTATAATGAGTATAGGATAAACAACAACAACAACATGTGTGTGTATGTATGGTGACGAATACCTTCTGCTTTATTTATCATGATAACATGAATTTGATGGTGGATTTTTCTGGTTGTTTGTCTCATTTACAATATTGCCCTGTAAATGTGTACAAAATGTGTATTAGCTCAGTGGTATAGCATCCACTTGCAGTGCAGGAGGTTGTGGATTCAATCCCCGGCCCTGTCAAACCAAAGACTTAAAAATTGGTAGTAACGGCTGCCCTCCTTGGTGCTCAGGATTTTGGGTTAACATTATGACTGGTTCGCTGTTGTCTGGATAAAGTGACCAGTCAGGTTCAGTCCCTGGTGCACCACAGAAGTGCCCCTGCTAGTAATACACGAAAGGGGTGTACTTTTTAAGCAGTATCTATTAAAAAAAAAAAGTATAACAGATTAAGTGTACCACAGTCTATATGTTACATGATCGACTGACGGCAGCCCAACAGATTCGGTAAAATAGATTGTTTAAGAGTTGGCAGATCGACTGCTATTTAGTACTTCTGTGTATGCAGACTTAAGTTAATGTCAGTGTTTATGTTATCCTGTATGTATATACCAACAGTTAATAAAACTTTCATTTCTTATTTTATCAAGTTGTTACTGACAAATAAATTGAAGTTTTTATGTACCTATAGGTTCATAAAGACTTGTCTTCCTATCCCTTTCGGCAATTTTCAGCAATATTGTTATTTCTGCAAAGGTTTATCATACTAAACACAATTATACACACACAGAATCGAAACCTCGCGCAATCTTGCCAATTTGGTCCGGCGGATGCGAGGCTTGATAATCAATGTCACGTGAGCGCTTTTATTGATAATAAAGTGTCTAGCGGAATAATCAATGTCTGTATCTTTTAACTGCTGCGATGCAAAATTAAAATGGTGCAATCTACATAATATATAAGTACTATTATATGCTGTTAATTACAATTATTTGAGATAATTATCACCTAATACGTAATATTCACCTGATATAAATGCTCCAAGTCGTTTAAATCCGTTAGTAGCCTAATTCACAAAATAAACTCGAGTTGACAACAATAACGAGAGCACCGCAAACGGGTGCTGGACGCTCAACTTTCATATACTTGAGACGGCTACATTTTTCAGCCTTAAAGAATGTGTAAGGGTGTTTAATACCCTATTGATCATAGAAGTTTGTAAGCAACAACAACTTAAACATACTTGGACAGTCTACATTCCATTTATTTTAGTAAACTTACTATAAGTCAAAAGAAGGACAATATCTTTGCCTGCTTTACCTGCCTTGTTGTAATGAGTTGCCCTTTTGAAACTAAACAAATATTCAAATATATTTGAAGTTTGAAATTAATAACTTTCAACAGTTACTGAATAATTTCATATACAAATTCTTAGTCAAACAAGGGCAATAACTCTGCAATGACAAATCCCATGGTTATCTGCTTTGTTGAAAGGTGATGTCCTATTGAAACCGAACAAGTATTCAAAGTTTCAAGTTAATACCTATGGTAATTATTGAGAAATCTAATCAAATTCTAAAAAGTCAAAACAAGGGCAATTACTATGGAATCAAAAACCCAGGGTTACCTGCCTTCTTGTAATGAGTTGCCCTTTTGATACTTAACAAGTATTTAAAGTTTCAAGTAAATACCTATGGTAATTATTGAGAAATTTCAAGTTACAAGTTTTATGTAAATAAAAATCAATAACTCTGGAATGGCACATCCCCGGTCACCTTTCTAGTTTGAAAGAGTTGCCCTTTGGATATAACACAAGTGCCGTATTTAAAGTTTCAAGTTATTAAATTACCTTTGACAGTTATTAAGATATTTCAATTTCAATAAATCAAGGGCAATTTCTCTGGAATTACAAATCACAGAGATACCTACATTGTTGTAATGAGTTGTCCTTTTGATACTTAACAAGTATACAAAGTTTCAAGTTAATATCTTTCATAGTTAATTAGATATGTTAATTTATAACTTTTAAGTAAATAAATCAAGGGCAATAACTTTGGAAACACAAACCTCAGGGTTACCTGTCTTGTGGTAATGAGTTGCCCTAACTATTCAAAGTTTCAAGTAAATATCTTTCATAGTTATTTAAATATGTTAATGTACAATTTTGAAGTAAATAAAAAAGGGCAATAACTCTGAAAAGAAATTCCCAGGGTTACCTGCCTTGTTGTAATCAGTTGCCCTTTGGATACTGAATAACTATTCAAAGTTTCAAGTTAATACCTTTCATAGTTATTTAGATATGTTAATTTACAAGTTTTAAGTAAATAAAACAAGGGCAATAACTCTGAAATGACAAATCCCAGGGTTACCTGTCTTGTTGTAATGAGTTGCCCTTTTGATACTGAACAAGTATTCCAAGTTTCAAATTAATATCTTTCATAGTTATTTAGATATGTTAATTTACAAGTTTTAAGGAAATTAAACAAGGGCAATAACTCTAAAATGACAAATCCCAGGGTTACCTGCCTTATTGTTATGAGTTGCCTTTTTGATACTGAACAACTATTCCAAGTTTCAAATGGTTACTTTTGATAGTTATTGAGAAATCAACTCTTACAAAAACCTTAAGCAAAAAACTTAACCGACGCAGACGACAGGGTGACGACAATAGCTCGACTTTTCGAAAAAGTCGAGCTAAAAATGAGGACAACGTTGAAAAAAATCAATAGTTGTTACGTGACACATGATCTCGCGAAATCCCTCACATCCGCAAGAAGTCTGACTCTCGCCTATTTAATTTCACTGAGTTGCAATTCCATGTACTAAACAAGCTTTTTCAGATGTGGTCAGATGTTTTTTTCTCTTTAAAACTTCAGAATATAATAAATATATGATATTATCTTGCAAAGTCTTCTCATTTAAGTTCTCAACTTTGATTGTCATCAAAATAATAGCATTACAAACACCACTGGTAGTATGTCGGTTACTATACATGTATAAATAGCTATACATGTACATAGGCTAGCTAATGTTAAAATGTTATATATGCACTGACTTTAAATAAAATTTAAATTGAAAAACTGGGTTGCATAAACTTGGATTTTTGACTCACTAACATGTATATGGCTGCCCCATTATTGAAGTCGTTTGAGCCCAAATCTGATTTAGGGTAAACAAAATGAATAAAGAGAAATAGGCTATCAGCCAAGTTGAAAAAGAGCTCTATTTTAGGAGCTACGTCACCCCGAAAGGTAGAAAAAATCTACTTATATCATGATGTAGTATACACATAGGCGACCCCATTTAAGGTGGATGACAAGCCTGAAAGTGGTGCAGATTTTTTTATTCGGCGTTTCCATGGCAACCGCTCAGTTTTACACCGTGTTTCAGGAAAACCTCTGTAACTTGGTCAATTTTTTGTAATAGAAGAATGAAAATAGTACAGTGATGAAGCTTAGACATCGCACTTTGATATAATGAAAAGTTATGTAAATTATCTCATTTGCATACTTATGAATATTAATGAGAAATATAAAAAACTCATAAAAATAGGGAAAATAATATCAAAATCATACTTTCAACTAACCATTAAACACACTCAAAGGACACAAAAGGTACCAAATTTGCTTTAAACCCATATCTGAACATTCCTTGAAAGAATGGACTGGGTTTGATTTAAAACTATACACCGTATATACCCCAAATTTCGTTTCTATGACAACCGTCCATTTATAACACAGAAACATGGTAATTCCCCAACTCGCCCCATCCTCCAGAAAATCCTCTGTAACTTTATTACTTTTGGTGATATAGATATGAAAATTGTACAGTTATAGAGCAATTGAATGAACTATTTATGTAAATAATCTCATTTGCATACGTATGAATATTAATGAGATTATTAAAATCCTTAAAAATGCAGGGAAAAAATATTAAAATAATACTGAGTACGTAAAATTTGAACTGACGCAAAGGACACAAACAGAGCAAATCGTGATTATGAATTATCGGAGAATATTTCTAGAATAATTGAGTGGGTTGGCGGGTCATAACCCTTTGATCACACGTGCCACGAGTTCCGTACCCATGACAACAGGTCCACACAGATTCATTATTGATTCAGGAAAGCCACTGTTTCTTTGGCGTTATTTGTGAAAAAAGAATGAAAATGAATTTTCAATAGGGCCTAAACATTTGCTTTTAATTTGATGAAAATTGATGCACTTTATCTTATTTGCATACCTATGAATATTAATGAGATAATAAGGAAAACAGGGCTTATTTATGAACATGTATCAAAACCATTTTTCGAGCTAATCCTTGTCACAAGAAGAACATGTTGTAAATTGAATACTAGTATTAAAGAGCATTCATAGTACGAATCAGCTGGTTCTGTGCCAAAATTATCTGCCAGATCTGTTTAGCTCACCTGAGCAAAAGGCTCAATGTGAGCTGTTGTGATGGCCTTGTGCCCGGCGTTGTGCATCGTCCATCGTCGTTAACACTTGCTTTAATTGAAATCTCCTCCAATACCACTTGACAGGTTTCACCCAAACTTTACAGGAATGTTTCTTGGATAAAGTTCTTTCAAATTATTTACAAAAGATAAAAATAATGCCGAATTTTGGTTGCCATGGCAACCGAAGTAAAAAACATAAGGAACTCTTAAAAACAATTCTTTACAAAAACTACAAGGGTCAGAGTTTATATTTTTGACACATAGCAGCAGATATCGGTTCTCTATCAAGTTTGTTCAAATTATGCCCCTGTGGTCAAAATTTGCCCGCCCGGGGGTCACATTTTTACAAAAAGTTATAGCGTTATATTTTCAAACAGCTTGTCTTCTGAAGCTAATGTAGTCAACGCTTTTATATTTGGCATGGGGGACATTGCTAGATGTCCTTTACCAATATTGTTGAAATGGTTTGGGTCTGTTGAAGAATTAGGTCACATGAGCTGAAATAGACATTTCAATGAAAACTTAAAAAATCATCTGATCTGAAACCCTAGTACACAGAGTTTAGATATTAGGCATATAGTATCAAATACAGGTTATTTGTCAAGATTGATCAAATTATGTCTCTGGGATCAAAACATGGTCCACGCAGGAGTCACAGTTTACATAAAGTAAGTTTTTAGTGACATTTTAAAACATCTTTTTCTCTCAAACTAATGTGACCAGAGCTTTTATATTTGGCTTGGTGACACTTCTATAGATAGCCTTTACACGTATTAAAGAAATGGTATCGGTCTGATGCATATCTAGGTCAAAGTAACTAAATAGATTGTACCAATGAAAACTGAAAAAATCTTCTTTCTTTTCTGACGTCCTAGTACACAGAGCTTAGATATTTGGAAAATATCATCATTCACTGGTTTTCTATCAATACTCTTCAAATCATTCCTCTTGGGGTAAAACTGACCCGTCCTGGGACATAAATCATTCTCCTCATTTTTTCAGCTTTTGTCAGGTAGGCGAAATATGGCCCATGTGCCTCTTGTTATGCTGCTATTTCAGTCAACAAGCTTTCAAAGGCCGCATCACAAACATTTCCTGCTTCAGACAAATCTTCTGTACCATTTTCTTGCTTGATATACTTGCTATGACGGCCTTTGTGATATTTGGCTTCATTTGCAATGAGCTTGCTGTAGTCACAAATCCTACAGCTCATTTCTGTGTCATTCGTTTCCTGTGTTCTCTTCTCCAATATGGAACAAAATTCAAATGTTGCCACATTGATGATATTCTTGTCTCTTTCTCACAAAATAAACACAGTTCTTTCCAGTTGAAAATCTTCCTCTGAATTCTATATGTAGACGAACCTCGTTTCTCATCACTATCAGTGTCAGGGTCAATGTGTAATCTTGCAATGTTTGTTTTACTATGTAGTGTATGTTGAATAACACCCAATATCCTTATGCTAGTGAATATCATCCAAAGATTCTTTCAATTTGTACTCATCTTCAGACATCCTTTTAACATAGCTGTCTATGGTCTCGGCGAATTCCATATCACCTGTCCTCCTTCTAGAAAGTAAAGCACCAAGGAAGGTATATATCCCTTGAGACGTAGCCTTTCTCAATGCCTCGTCTATTTCAGACTGGCATATAATCAAGTTGAGCTTCTCCGTTTCTTGCCGGTTTGAGTTCTAAGACATTCTACACTCTACATAGCACATGTATTTTTGAGCTAATGTCAGAATAGACTTATCTGAAATGATATATCGGTGTAGATTTCTATTTTGCTGCAATGTGTAAAACTGCAAAGATTTCTGATTTGGCATCAACCGGCTTTCAATATGTAGACTGATCCATGTATATGTGATCTTTTTAAGTATCTCTGACTGAACGTGTTCAGAATGAAATCAGAACTGATATGTCATCGGTTGTTTTGATCCAATACTCTGCTTCGGACAAAAGAGATAAGCCAAAATCATCTTCCTGAAATCATCAGCATCTCATCTCATCATCCCTGATCGCTACATGACCTATTTTGTATCGCAGTACTGTAAAACCCAACTCATCCACCAATGCGATCACTCATTCATCCTTATCCTTCAAAAGTCTACTGTAGTGACATTTGCAAACAGCTTGGATCTGCATGTGACACCTAGTAGCTTTGCATCATACCCAGATCCAAGTTTTTTGTCACTCAGACAACATTTTCACCAATTTTGAATGGCTTTGAAAGATTTCAGGACCTTTGGCCACCTGGATTTTCACTACCTTAGCATCTTCACTACATTTTGGCTTTCGCGGCTGGTCTTTTCGCTACAAAAATTTTTTTCGCTATCCAGTTTTATTTTACATATCTCTTATTTACTAATATACAGGTGCCGTGTGCCTTAATAATGGCTTTTTATTTACTGATCTGGTTCCAAACTATTGTAGAGCAATAGAAGTTTTATTTACTTATTTGGATCCACACTGATCTACAGTTATAAAATAAAACTTTGATCAAATATTTGTACTAACGCCACTCGTGTATATAAGATATTTTATTCATTAATTTGGATCAAATCAATGGAATCACCATATAATAGATTTTTTAATAGTCTGGATCAAAACTAACGGACAGAAGTAATTTTTGCCCAGACGTCACGCATCCACATTAGAGATTTTCATTCGTTTATCTGGATCAAAACCATTTGAATATCTATATAAGTGATTTTTAGGTAAAAAAACAACAACTTAAAAACATAATCTAAATACAACCTAACATACAGACATAATTTCAATTTTTGACGCAATATTTTCAAGAGATTTAATTTTAATATAATGACCCAAACTAACGGAGCATAAGGTTTTATTTATTTATCTGGATCCTAACTAACATACATAAAAGAAGAGATTTCTATAAACTAATCTGGATCCAAACTAAACGTGACAGAAATAATTAGTTTGACGAAATATTTGTGCAGACGCCACCGGTCCACATTTAAGAAATTAATATTTATTAATATATCAATCAAATACACTCGTGTATTATGCTTAACTTGAAGTATAACTCATATAGCGTAAACAAACTACGATAACATTTGTGTGAAGCGAAAGGTCCAGGGTAAAATCATCATGGGTAGCGAAATGACAGTCGTGAACGCAACAGGGTAACGAAACGTCAAGTAACCCTTTGAAAGACTGTGAAAACTGTAGCAGACGGGAAGTTTAGCAGACGACATTTTATTGGCGTTGTATGGAATAAAACTTCATTAACACTTTTAGGCATGGCATCTTATGACAAATGATTTCAGTAATCTAAGTATTTTTATTTTATTTTATTGCGGCTTTATAAACAGTAATGTATAAGAAATGCTGTCGGTGTGCAATGTTTAATTTGGTGGGTGGGGTAAAAAAGTCGCACATTTAAGCAGTACCGTGTCGCTTTCAGACTTGACATTCACCCTAAATGATTAACCGATATTGAAATATGTATAATAAACCGCGTATACATGGTTTTGACCTAATTTCGACTGTTGAGATTAAATGAATTCATCATTTTCTACGATGACGTAGACGAAAACTATACTTTAGTCAAATAGTCTCATTAATATTCATAAGTATGCAGATGAAATAATATAAATAATTTTTCATGAAATAAATTATAAATGTTTGAGCTCATTTACAAGACTATTTTCATTCTTCTATCAAAAGAATTAACAAAGATACAATGGCTTGAAATCCTGGAGTGCGATGTAAATGTAAGTGATTGTCATGTTTTCTTTGTCAAAAATGGACAGTTGTCGTGGAAACGGAATTTGGGGCATATACAGTTGATATTTTTTTATCAAACCTAGCTCATTCTTTCAAGGAATGTTTAGATATGTTTTTAAAGCAAATTTGGCACCTTTTGTGTCCTTTGAGTGTGTTTAATGGTTTGTTGAAAGTATGATTTTGATATTATTTTCCTTATTTTTATGAGTTTTTTAAACTTCTCATTAATATTCATAAGTATGCAAATGATATTATTAACACACACTCTCATGTTATTAAAGCTCAATGTCCAAGCTTTATCACTGTACTATTTTCATTCTTCTATTACAAAAATTGACCAAGATACAGTGGTTTTCCTGAAACACGGTGTAAAACTGAGCGGTTGCCATGGAAACGCTGAATAAAAAAATCTGCACCACTTTCAGGCTTGTCATCCACCCTAAATGGGGTCGCCTATATGCATACTAAATCATGGTATATGTGGAAATTTTCTACCTTTCGGGGTGAGGGGGACGAAAACTTTACTTAGCCAGCTGATAGCCTAAAAGGATAAATGAATCAAATGTTTGTAAAATTTAGCATAATACATATAGTACATAATATATAGTATTGCAACAAGATGATAAGGTTAATGTTAGTGTTTTTATCTTTTTATAGGTGATGTTTTACTCAAGCCAATTGTCCAAGCCGCTGGAAAAGATATTTCACATTGGTTTGATAGTAAAACAAAAGATGTGAGTAAACCATAAAAATACTCCTATCTAAATTCGCCGATGGGTGATGAAAAATAAAAAAATATTAATCTGTGTTTCACTCATTCCCCAATAGATAAACCTTTTTAAACACCATTGATTTATTTCTCCACTTAAAAACAAACTGTAAATTTAATATTTTATACAATCATGAATATGCACCACAAAAAAAATGTATCCTGCATCCTAGAAGGTCAAAGCTAGCAGGCTGAAAGTTAATCAGAGTACCTTTTGAAACATTCTGCTTAACTTTTCTGCTTCAAGCAACAATCTGTCTTCAATACTGAAAACAAGCTCCAAATGGGAAAGGATTAAAGTGTAATAGAAGTTTATTAAATTCAGTGCTTTTTGATAAATATTTTGGCAGATAGTGGAATGGGGAAAGGGCATTTATTAGAGAAAGCATTTAACCCATTACCCTATAAATACACCTTTTTACGCTTTTAATTTATTCCTCAACTGAAGAAAATAGTTGCAATTTATACAGTCATGAATATGTATTACAAGAAATATTTTATATATCCTAGTATATGGTAGCTTAAAGCAGGCTGAAAGTAAAGCAGAATGCGCCTTAGGGGCATTCTGCTTTACTTTCAACCTGCTTTAGTGGTTACCTGTTTTCAAAAACTTTTCAATTTAATTGATGATGTCTTTTACGCTAAAAAGAAGCCTAAACACCATTTTCAAAGGGGTTGGATCAAACATTGACTTTAACTAATTGAATGGCAATTGATCTGGGTATCTAAACTTTGATTAGCTCTAAGCAGATTCAATTCTGTATTTGATTATAATCTGTTCAGTGTCTTGTATGAATCTTGTAATAGTTAACATTATACTTGACCCCTTAAACTTCAAATGGACAATTCCTATTTCCATTTTTAAAAGTCTGTTTTTTACTATTTAAAGTTGTGGGTTTTTTTGCAATTATTATTATTTTGCAATATGTTGCAAAATGACAAACAGTGTAGACCCTGATCAGAGGGCTCCTTAAGGGTCTAATTCAGGATCTACACGGTTTGCAAATGACATATGTACTCTTCACGGGTACACTGTTTGTAAAAGACAAGTATACTCATGTCTAGAGTTCAATGGGTTTAACAAAATGACAAACCTTGTCGACCCTGATCAGAGGGCTCCTTAAGGGTCTAATTCAGGATCTACACGGTTTGCAAATGACATATGTACTCTTCACGGGTACACTGTTTGTAAAAGACAAGTATACTCATGTCTAGAGTTCAATGGGTTTAACAAAATGACAAACAGTGTAGACCCTGATCAGAGGGCTCCTTAAGGGTCTAATTCAGGATCTACACGGTTTGCAAATGACATATGTACTCTTCACGGGTACACTGTTTGTAAAAGACAAGTATACTCATGTCTAGAGTTCAATGGGTTTAACAAAATGACAAACAGTGTAGACCCTGATCAGAGGGCTCCTTAAGGGTCTTATTCAGGATCTACACGGTTTGCAAATGACATATGTACTCTTCACGGGTACACTGTTTGTAAAAGACAAGTATACTCATGTCTAGAGTTCAATGGGTTTAACAAAATGACAAACAGTGTAGACCCTGATCAGAGGGCTCCTTAAGGGTCTAATTCAGGATCTACACGGTTTGCAAATGACATATGTACTCTTCACAGGTACACTGTACAAGACAAGTACAGTAGAACCCCTCTATTACGACCACTAAAAAGAAGGCTAATTGTCTGTGTAAAAGACAGGTGACAGCTTAAAGCAATGTGAAAGTTAAACAGAAAGCTCCTGTAGGAGCTTTCTGTTTCACTCTTACATTGCTTTAAGCAGACACCTGTTTTAAACGACTAATATTTGACACAATAGAGGGGTTCTACTGTAAATGTATACTCATATCTAGAGTTCAATGGGTTTAACTATGTGTTGTCTTCCTTTTATCAGATCAGGACCCATGTAGATCCACAAACAGGATGCACAATCCCATACTGTCCAAATGGGCGCTTTATTCATATTCCACCACCGTTCCCCAATAGTGACTGGGCCAATGACTTTGGCAGGCCATGGTGGAAGGATGATGGCTACCTTGTCGGCATTCTCTCCAAGAAGACTAGGTCCATCAAAATCATAAATACACTCACATCACAAGAGCAAGTCATTGAGGTAAAGTGCATGTTTGGAGTCAATTTATAGTGAAGACGTTATTCTTTCCTGTTGAAACTCATACGAAACGCAAATGCATTGTAATAAGATGTAGAAAATGACGAGTTGTTGACTATTCATTTTAATCTGAGTGGCAAACAGTTTGGAACCTGGTCAGATATTGGGTTACCCGACGTCTGATTTGGCTCCAAACTGTTTGCAATGGAAATAATAGTTTTTGTGTAAACACATTTATTGGGAAAGAATACAGTTTTCTCCACTGTAGCCCTTCCTGCCATAGCCAAATGTGTGTATCATCTACATGTGTATCAACTGTGTAATCCTTAACACATTGAGCCCTAGTGACGCATATATGCGTCATCTACCAAAAGTGTACCTATAAAGAGTACACTTGTCTAAAGCAAACAGTGAAGTCTCTGATTAGAGGGCTCCTACAGGAGCCCTCTAATCAGGGACTTAACTGTTTGTCATTTTGTAATGTGTTATAAAAAACAACCCTAAATAGTCTAAAATGGACCAGCCTTTATTGTAAACTGGAAATGTCCATTGGAAGTCTCAGGGGATAATGAGTTAAGTAAAGCATAACACTCATAATGCTGAGTGTATATTGGGTTATGGTACTCGGTGCCTGATCCGTCTCAAAAATGTTTGTAATGGACACAAGGTTTTTGTCGTAATACACGTTTCTTGACTCTTTCCTCCCTGAAACTTTACATGGACAATTCCAGTTTCCATCTAAGTCTAGTCCATTTCTGACTTTTAAGTGTTGTTTTTGTCAATGTTTGGCTTTATGACAAACAGTGAAGACCCTGATCAGAGGGCTCCTTTCGGAGCCCTCTGATCAGGGTCTTCACTGTTTGCATAGAACAAGTGTACTATTCACATGTACACTGTTTGAAAAGCACGCCTATATGCGGGACTAGGGTTCAAAGAGTTAAGAAAGAATAACTTCTGAATTGTAAACATATGAATAAGAAAGAAGTATGTTCTCCTGCAGGTGTGTTCTGAAGAGATCATGAAAGAAATTTTGCAGCGATATCTGGAGTACAATGCCCATGCCGCTAGCTACACCTGGAAGTACGACGGACGTAACCTTGACATGTACAAAACACTCGCTGACAATGAGATCCAAGATAATGATGAAGACTTTTACCAACTCAGCATGAATGATGACACATTCTTGCAAGCCGTTCATCTTTACTTTGATGATGACTTAACAGAGGCATAGGAGAAGCAGAACAATATTTGTTGCCTTGCTGTATGTAACCATGCTACAAAAAACTGAAACAAAACTAGTGAAAGTGATTGAATTTTATGTTTTATGAAGAAAATATGTTACAAGATTAGATTTGTATATAAAAGAGACTTAAAAATTTATACATATATTGCTTTTTATTGTTATCAACATGTGAAATGCCCAACACAGTTCTTGAAAATTCAATAACAAAACAAAAATCTTTGCTTGCTGAGGGTTTATATTTGTATTTGTTACAACTTTTGCAAAGTCTTGACCCAGATCAGGCGCCACACATATGGGGTCTGATCTGGGTCCAAACTGTTTGATTCAGTGTCTGCAGAACTGAGGACATTAATAGAACAATAAATCTATGAAGATATCACAGCTGACTCATGACAACACTTGTAAAGGACGATTATACTCGTCACTAGGGCTCAATAAATTAAGGTTTAGTACATTATAACAGGTTAAATCTGAAGTTTTACCAAACCGAGCACTCTTGTTTCATATTTGAATATCCCCACACAAATTCGGGGGATATTTTGGAGATATACTAGACCTCTTCCATTTGTTTACAGATTTATCTCTGTAGCCTTCTTCAGGGCTGCCATTTATCCGGGTTTTTCCAAAATTATCAGATTTTTATCCTAGCTGATGGTAGCTTAAAGCAGGCTGAAAGTAAAGCAGAATGCGACTTAAGGCGCATTCTGCTTTATTTTCAACCTGATTTTAGTAATTGCGCTTGAAATAGAAAATTTGGAAATCTTAGGATTTTTCATGATCAACTTATGGCAGTCCTGCTTCTTCTGTTATTCTTCATTGAACTTTTTGTAATCTTCTCAATTTGTTTATCAACATTTTAAATGTGCATATATGATTTATATAACAATCACTTGATCTAAATGAAATATGAGAATATTTGGATGCAACTCATTTGTAGCAAATCTTTTACAGTATTTAACCCATAGCCTGCCACTCACGACTATAGCTCCATATGCAAACAGCTTGGATCAGGATGAGACGCCGAGTAACTCGGCGTCTCATCCGGATCCAAGCTGTTTGACACTCAGACAACATTTTCAACAATTTTGAGCAACTTTGAAACTTGAAGCAGACGAGAAATATAGCAGACGACAATTTATTTGGCGGGTAAGGGTTAATATGTCCTGTCAGAGGGTCACATGATGCACATAGTGTTATCAAGCCTCCTTAAAAAGCTGGATTAATTATTTGAATACTAATGCTGTCCGCTTATATTCTAAAATTAGAATTTTTAAATATTTCCATCAAATGTGCTGTATGAGTGAAAAATCAGTTTGGATCCTGATGAGATGCCACATTATGCAGTGTCTCATCAGGATCCAAACTGTTTGCAAAGGTTATCAAGGTTTCACTTATAGAGTGCAAAGAGTTCAAGTAAGGTTTATTTCCTTATTGTTTGTTACTTGTAAGTATTTAAACATAAAAATAAAAGATTTGTGTTTACTTGTGTGTTCGTTTATATTTAATTCTAACATGACATGTGAATTTGTCTCTATAAACAAAGAACAAATTTACCTTGATATATCTAGTGTGATAAACAAGGCTGTGAAAATAGCCTGTTTAAATCGGCGGTTCCTGTGTCCACCCTACGGTAAGTTCTATTTTAAAAACGCTCGATTGAAATAAACATATGCAGATTTTAAAATGTTTTGCTGATAGTTTGTAAAGTAGATCTAATTGACATATTTAAGGCATAAATAGTTTACTCAATGTATTTAGATGTTAAACTTCTTTAAAGCGGGGCTTTAGAATCAATCTTCAAACTTTTGTTAGATATGATGTTTTTTGAATTGGTAGAATGGAACAGCCATAGAAGGGGAGTAATGCGTTCCTACTAGGTACCTAATAAAAATAGTCCCTTAATACTGATAAACAAACAGTGTAGACCCGGTGTAACGGGCCATTTCTTCCCCCCCATGGCCATTTCTCCCCCCGGGAAGATCCTTATTTGTAATGTCGGAATCAAAATAATCTTCTTCCATGGTATGCTTTGGCCTCATGTACCACGGTTTGTCGTTCTGACGCGTTGCAAATTAACCATTTGGGCCTTTGGCTCTCGAGGTTAATTTGCTGCACGACAGAACTCCAAATCATGGTATATGAGGCCATAGCAAACCATGGAGTGAAGATTATTTCTTAAATAAGAGTAGTCCCTTCACTGCCATGAAGTCATCTGAAATTGTCACATGCTTTTAGATGCCAAGTTAAGCAGTGTCTGATCAGGATCTAAACTGTTAGCAAATAACCGTTGTACCCAGGGTAGGGCAGTGAATGGACTAATTACTCAAATCAAAACGAGAATTAGTATAAGTACAATTCAAACAGGCCCTCGAGAAGGACAAAACCTCAAATTATTTAAGTTTTTCATACTATACTAGGCCAATATTGCTCTGCTCAATTCACCTAGACAGTGGGATAACCCTTTCCTCCAGCCATAACCCATTACCCTATAGACTATCTCTAGTTTTGAAGATATGTGACCACTTAAAGCAGGATGAAAGAAAAGCAGAATGCGCCTTAAGGCACATTCTGCTTTACTTTCAAACTGCTTTAAGCTACAATCTGCATGGATACAGAAATATTCCCAATACAGCAATGCCGCATATTTGCGACTATTTAAATTGGAACTATTTTCTTCAGTGGAGGAATAAATTAAAGGCGTAAAAAGGTGTATTTATTGGGTAATGGGATAACTCATTCACACCTGAATTTTTAAAGGACAATTCCAATTATATATTTATTAAGTCTAGTTCATTTTTGCAGGAGCCCTCTGATCAGGGTCTTCACTGTTTGCATAAGACAAGAATACTCATTATGAGTACATTGTTTGTTAAATGACCAGCATACTGGTTGCTAGGGATGAATGTGTTAACCAATTTTACTCCATAAATATGTTACCAAATTTATTCCTCCACTGAAGAGAATAGTTCCCCTTTATACACTGATGAATATACACCATAAGAAATATTTTCTTTTATGCTAGCAGATAGTAGCTTAAAGCAGGCTGAAAGTAAAGCAGAATGAGCCTTAAGGCACATTCTGCTTTACTTTTAACCTGCTTTAAGTGGTCATCTGAGTTCAAAACTAGAAACCAACTATGGGGTAAGGGTTAAACACTGGATATAGGAAATTTGCAAATACTTATATTTGCTACATAATTATGCACAAACCACCCATATCCACTGTGTTTAAAGCAAGATGAAGGAAAATATAAAGTTTCTGCTTTGCTTTATGTAGCTTTAACCTGTCACCTGTATTTAACAATATCAATAAAGGTTCATTCTTGGAGAAGCAGGTAAAGGACGTTTGTGGAGAAATGGGTAAAAAGCTTATCCAGTTGCTATAGAAGTTAATAATTAGTATATAATTACACAATTCTCATAAATGCCTGGAAAATATACTCAAACCTCCATAACTCAAACTCGCTAAAGTCAAACTACCCAGTATTTATTTAGTTGAAAATCACAACTTAAAACTTGATTAGGTCGAGTGAATGGTGGCTTTAAACTTAATTTAAAGTTAAGTTTAACTTTAAAATACGAGTCATTTCGACTTCAGTGAGTTTGAGTTATCAGGGGTTATCTGTACATTCAAATAACAAGCCAGAAAATCGACAAATTCATTTAATGTCAAAGTGTCACAATAATGTTGGAAAACTGTACATGTACAATCAATGAACACTAGCTAGGTGAAATCATTTACACACAAACTTAGGTCAGGCAGCCATTCACAACACATTATTTATCAATCATAACTCTTTCCTCAATAGCTTAAAGTGCAATTCTCCTATAAACTGTGTGTTAACCCATTACCCCATAAATACACTTTTTTACGCCTTAAATTTTATTCCTCCACAGGGGTAACCAGTTCCAATTTATTCCGTTATGAATGTGTATCATGAGAAAGTTTTCTTTATTCTAGTAGATGGAAGCTTAAAGCAGGCTGAAAGTAAAGCAGAATGTGCCTTATGGCGCATTCTGCTTTACTTTCAACCTGCTTTAAGTGGCCACCTGTCTTCAAAACTTAAAACAGGCTATCGGGTAATGGGTTAAGGAAAGTGATTGCTTAACCCCTTCCCCCATGAATATGCCTTTTTACGCCTCTAATTGATTCCTCCCCTTAAGAAAATAGTTCCACTTATTACAGTCATGAATGTGCAGCAGAAGAATGATTTCTTACAGCATTTCAGCTTAAAGCAGGCTGAAAGTAAAGCAGAAAGCGCCTTAAGGCGCATTCTGCTTTACTTTCACCTGCTTTAAGTGAGCATCTGTCTTCAAATCTAGAAAGAGGCTATGGGGTAAAGGGTTAAGGAGACTGAAGACCAGATCTGGTATTTGCAATATAAAAGATAGACAGTCACACAAGAAAGGCCGAGAGGTTAGAGCCATAGAGCGGTTTTAGGTCATGTACTGTATTTTCTTTTGCCATCTCCGCACGAGTAAGAATACCCACCAAACTCATTTTATTTCACTGAAATAGGTTTTTTTTTTTAACAAAAATCGTTTTCCTAAACTAATTTTTGTGTTTATACACCTGGGGCCGTCTCATGAAACGTCATACGACAAAAACGGTCGTAAATCAAAACTTCAAAATACGTATAATTTCTGATGTCTCCATCTAATCCTGTCTTGTGACATCTCTTTTGGAATCGTCTTGGAAAGTACCAATACTAATCTTCATTTGTACAGTAAGACCTCTCTATTATGGCCACTAAACTGAGTTAATTATTAGGTGTGACTGCTTAATACAAGGTGACAATGAAACAGAAAACCCCTTCAGAAGCTTTGTGTTTTACTATCAACTTCCTTTAACTCTTTCCTCCCTAAAACTTTAAATGGACAATTCCAATTTCCATTTTAGTCTAGTCCATTTCTGACTTTTAAGGGTTGTTTTTGTCAATGTTTGGCATTATGACAAACAGTGAAGACCCTGATCAGAGGGCTCCTTTCGGAGCCCTCTGATCTGGGTCATCACTGTTTGCACAGGACAAGTGTACTATTCACATGTACACTGTTTGAAAATGACGCCTATATGCGGGACTAGGGTTCAAAGGGTTAAGCTGTCACCTGTCTTTTTTATGATCAATTAGCCTTCATTTTATTGGTCAAAATAGAGAGGTTTTACTGTAGTTTACTCAAATGCACATAACAATCTAACTGGGGAAAAACAAACAAAAACAAAACACACACATACATACATACAAACTAATGCCTCAATGCCATCACCAAGTATAATGTACAAACAATGTATAAATGAAAGAACTGGTCTTTAGTACACAATCCACAGTGCTCCAGATAAGAGGGAATACACTCAAGATTTCCAATGTTTTCTTTTTTATTTCTTTAACCCATTACCCCATAGCCTGTTTCTAGTTTTAATATAAGGTTGAATATATCATTTAAATCAATCCCCCATAACCTGTTTTTAGTTTTAAGCAGGTTGAAAATAAAGCAGAATGCGCCTTACGGCACATTCTGCTTTACATGTACTTTCAGCCTGCATTAAGCTATTATCTGCCAAAATATAGAAAATATTTCTGTTTACATGTATTCATATTCATGACGGAATAAAATTGACATATTTTCTTCAGCGACGGAATAAATTAAGAGGCGTATTTATGGGGTAATGGGTTAAGAAACCCTTTTATTTCTATAACAAACCCTATAGTGTGACTATTTTACGTCTTTTATGTTTTTAACAAAAACCTTATACATGTATATGAGTTATCTAATTACAAAACCTTATAGTTAAAGGTCCTGTTTTCAGAGTCTTCTTTCAACGCTCAGCTGACTTCTGACAATCAACCTCCTCTGGTCATTGAGCTACTTATTGAAACTAATCAAATTATGGTTTGAGTCTCCTTGAGGAGTCTATTTCAACTCCCAGATATTGCCTGTATGGCCAGTGTTCTTAACTCTTTCCTCCCTGAAACTTTAAATGGACAATTCCAGTTTCCATTTCAGTCTAGTCCATTTCTGACTTTTAAGGGTTGTTTTTGTCAATGTTTGGCATTATGACAAACAGTGAAGACCCTGATCAGAGGGCTCCTTTCAGAGCCCTCTGATCTGGGTCTTCACTGTTTGCATAGGACAAGTGTACTATTCACATGTTCACTGTTTGAAAATGACGCCTATATGCGGGACTAGGGTTCAAAGGGTTAACCCATTACCCCATAACATGACTCCAGTTTTGAAGACAGGTGACCACTTAAAGCAGGTTGAAAGTAAAGCAGAATGCGCCATAAGGCACACTCTGCTTTACTTTCAGCATGCTTTAAGCTATTGTGTGCTAGGATATTGAAATTTTTTCTTCTTTTACATATTCATGACTGTTTAAAGAGGAATTATTTTCCTTAGTGAATGAATAAATTGGAGGCGTTAAAAGGTTTATTTATTAGGCAAAATCGTTTCCGCATAAACACCTTTGTGCTAAAACAATTACAGTGCACATAGTTATGTCCATTGCAAACAATTTGGAGCATGATCAGAGTGAAAAACTCAGCGTCTGATCAGGCTCCAAACTACATGTATATGCCTATAAGATTTAAAGGAAAATCTTCAAAGTTTCAAACAACCTGTCATTTTCTAACTTTTACTTTATTGCATTTGCATGTAGTTTAGTTTTAATATATGCCAAATAGATAAATGTCTTATCAAGTTTCTAACCTTTAAGACTTTCTGTGTCAATAATGTCCGGCATTTAGCATTATTTGCCTATAACCCCTTACTACATAGCCTGTTTTAGTATTGAGACAGGTGACCTTTTAAAGCAGGTCAAAAATAAAGCAGAATGTGCCTTAAGGCACATTCTGCTTTACTTTCAGCCTATTTTAAGCTACCGTCTGCTAGGATATAGAAATATTTGTTATGATACAATTTTAATGACTATAGATTTCATGGAGGAATAAATCAAATGTGTAAAAATGCGTATTTATTTCTTACACACATTTAGGGAGTCGGACTGAGAAATTTGTTTAGTTATGATAACAGTGTAGCCTCTGATCACAGGTATGAACAACAACCCTAAAAGGTCAGATGGAGATTTGGTGATATGAGCGGATTGGGAATGGCGCAACAACTTAATAAGTATTCAAGCATTATAGTAAGCTGTGTTGATGCTAGACAGAATGGTTAAATCTTATGCACTCAAGGACTGACATGACAATCACTAAATGCCTCCAGCGATGCCGGGGACATAACAAGAGCACCGCATGCCGGTGCCAACACTCGTCTGTGGCCAATGTTAAATTCACCAAATTTCTACTGTAAATGACCTCTAAATGACCATGACCTTTGTCGGAAATGACTAAAGTTGTACTGAGCTCAAGAGCTTCTTGAGGTTAGTACACATACCATATATAAAGTCTGTATCACATTTACATGTAGTTCCAAAGATATGGCCAACATTAAGATTTTGGACGCGGACGACGACAACAAGGCAGACACCAGAGTGATGACAATAACTCGTTTCTTCGAAACAGACAAGCTAAATAAGATGATCACAACAAACAGCAGCTACCTCATTCTTGCTCTTCAGATCAGACTCTGTCTATATACAACTACATCTGCTTTAACCCTTTCCCTTATAGAAGCGACTTTTAGCACATGCATTATATTCATCCGCTGAAGAAAATAGTTCCAATATATACCGTAATGAATATGTGTCATGTTTAGTACTTTCCTTATTCTAGCAGGTAATAGCTTAAAGCAGGCTGAAAGTAAAGCAGAATGCGCCTGAAGCGCATTCTGCTTTACTTTCAACCTGCTTTAAGTAGTAACCTATTTTCAATTCTAGAAATAGGCTATCAGGTAAAGGGTTAAACACCTAAATAATAGTACATACAGTAAAACCCTCTATTACGACCACTTAATTGTGTTAATAATTAAATGTTTATGACAGGTGATTGCTTGAAGCAAGGTGACAGTGAAACAGAAAGCTCCTACAGGAGCTTTCTGTTTTACTGTCACCTTGTTTTAAGCTGTCAACTGTCTTTTAAACAATCAATTAGCACTCAAATTAGTGGTCGTAATAGAGGGGTTTTACTGTACATGTATTTTTTATAACATGTATATACAGTAAAACCTCTAGAAATCAAACCCCTCCAGACTGAGCTAAAAGTTTGTTTTTGAGCGGTTTTCGGAATAGGGAGGTTAAGTTGTTATTCAAAAGAAGTTGAAGAGACTGTTGTTTAACCCACTACCCCAAAAATATGCCTTTTTATGACTAATAAGTTCCGCAAATGAAGAAAATAGTTCCAGTTTATACTGTCACAAATAAAAATCATAAAAAATATTTTCTATATTCTAGCAGATAAAAGCTTAAAGTAGGCTGAATGTAAATCAGAATGCGCTTTAAGGCGCATTCTGCTTTACTTTCAACCTGCTTTAAGTGGTCACATATCTTCAAAATAAGGAACAGGCTAGAGGGTAATGGGTTAAGACAAGGGGGCGCCTAATGCAGGACAACCATAATGCAGAACACTCCTGCTGCCATTCATTAAGCTGCAAGATCACTTTCAGCTTACTTTATGCATCTTTATAAAACATTCAATAATCCAGGAGAACAAATGCTTTGCGGCTGAGATATTTTAGTTTGTTTTTAGGGACTCTAGCCTATACATGTATATAGGTATTCGAAAATGGACTAGACTTAATAGGAAAGTGGAATTGTCCATGTTTTAGGGGTGAATACATTAAGAGAGTTTGGTTGTTACAGGTCACACTGTATACACTTCTAACAATAGTCAGGAATAGTCTTTTGAACACTCTGGACTGGTAGGTCACTTGCTAACACATTCAAACACACACACACCGCAATTCATCTTCCAGACTAAAATGCAGCTTCATCACATATTACCATAACATTTGTTGTACCCCTGGGTCCAAGGTTATAAAGCTTTGGAGTTGAGGTTGATATTGTTCTTAAGCATTTGATTGGTCAGATTTGAGCCTAGGCTCAAATCTGACCAATCAAATGCTTGAGAACTACTTCAGACTCAACTCAAAAGCTTTACATTCTTGGAGCCTTAGGTATAACATTTTGCAAGAGAGGAAAGGGATGGGTTGTAACTTGGTTATCTCTGATCAATATACCGGTAAATACATGTATTTAAATTCTTTGAAAATAGAATTTATTTCTAATAGAAAATGTATTAAACTGTGTTTCCTCTCTTGAGTGATTTACTAGTACAATCAAACTTCGATATCTCAAACTCGTTTAACTCTTTCCTCCCTGAAACTTTAAATGGACAAACCCAGTTTCCATTTTAGTCTAGTAGGTGTCGGTGGTCCAGTGGTAAGGACGCTCGGCTAGGAAGCGAGAGGTTCCTGGTTCGAGCCCTGTCAGGATCACTGAAATTTTTCTGAGCAAAAAATTAACCCTACATTGCTCCACTTCACCCAGGTGAATTAAATGGGTACCTGAGACAGAGAGGGAAACAAGTCAATGTGTCATGGCTGCTAGTAGCACCGTATGTAAATGGCCGACTTGTGACTCGATGAACAGGGAGGTAATTGTAAAAGTCGGCAGAATATGACATATAAATTTCAGACTTGATAAACCTATCACCTTTACCTATCACCTTTAGTCCATTTCTGACTTTTAAGGTTTTTTTGGTCAATATTTTGTATTATTACAAACAGTGAAGACCCAGATCAGTATTCACTGTTTGCATGTATACTGTTTGAAAATGACGCCTAAATGCGGGAATTGGGTTCAAAGGGTTAAATAGAACTATCCGATAGTTTGACATATGAACTACATTATTTCATGCTCGTTTAAGTCGAATATACCCGTATTTCAAAGTAAAAACGTGGCTTAGCCACTTTTTAACTTTGAAATACGGGTATGTTCGACAAAACCGACTTCAAGATATCAAAGTTCAACTGTAAATCATACTGGGGATCTAGAAAAGCAGGGGCCCGTTTCATAAAACTTCGTACGACAAATGTTGTCGTAAGTCAGATTATAAAAGTCTCAATTATTATTTATTTCTCAATCTAATCCTGTCTTATGACATCTTTTTGGAATCGTCTTGAAAAGACGATTCCAAAGAGATGTCACAAGACAGGATTAGATAGAGAAATCAGAAATTAAATGTATTTTAAAGTTATGACTTACGACAACATTTGTCGTACGAAGCTTTATGAAACGGACCCCAGAAGACTGCTTAATGCAGAACAGAAGTAATTCAGAAAAAGCTTCCTGTATTACTTTTGTTCTGCATTAACCCTTTCCCTTATAGAAGCGACTTTTAGCACATTCATTTTATTCATCTGCTGAAGAAAATAGTTCCAAATTATACCGTAATGAATATGTGTCATATTTAATACTTTCCTTATTCTAGCAGTTAATAGCTTAAAGCATGCTGAAAGTAAAGCAGAATGCGCCTTAGGGCGCATTCTGCTTTACTTTCAACCTGCTTTAAGTAGTCACATATCTTCAAAACTAGAAACAATGCTATCAGGTAAAGGGTTAATCTGTCACCTGTCTTGAAAGACCACAGTAAGACTTAATTAGAGTGTAGTTGAAGAGAAGTCTAACAGTATATATTCTGTTAGTACTGGCAAGTCAATATTTTTTTCATACAAATTATACTGCACATAACACAACAGAACACATTTACAGCAGGCATTTATACATTCACATTTACAAATTTGGGGTCTGTCTAAAGACCCCAAACCACTCCAATCTGGTTTTGAAGATGGGTATCCACTTAAGCAGGCTGAAAGTAAAGTAGAATGCAACTTGAGGCACCTTCTGCTTAACTTTAAGCCTGCTTTAAGCTACCATCTGCTAGAATATGGAAAACTTCTTTTCAAACGGGTTTTGGGGAGGTTTGGGGTCTTTAGATGGACCGATTTACATTTTAACTTCTATCACATCTACATATGCATTAATGATGATTTTTCACAGTTCAAAAAATGATTCAACATAATATAACTACATTTCCATGGACAAAAATAACCAATCACAGGTAAATGATACAAGGTATTTAGTAAAACCTCTCTTATTACGACCACTATATTGTTGTAATTACCCGGTAAGGCAGGTGGCTGCTTAAAGCAAGGTGAATGTAAAACAGAAAGCTACTTCAGGAGCTTTCTGTTTTACATTCACCTTGCTTTAAGCTGTCACCGGTCTTTTATGAAACCAATTAGCTTTCTTTTTAGTGGTTGTAATATAAAGGTTTTACTGTATATTAATAGTAGAAAGATCTTTGAACAAGGCAAACAATGTACACTCAGATCAACCCAAGGCTCCAGATAAGGGGGGGTATTTCAAAAACTAAAATCTTTATTTCTACTTGAAACCCTTTGGTGTCACTACTCATTAGAATCGTCTCGAAGAGACGATTCAAATGAGTAGTAACATCATAGGATTTGATGCTAAAATAAGTGAGAAACTGTTGAATTTGTGCAGTTTACTCCCTCTTATCTGGAGCTCTGAGTCAACCATCACATTTCAACCCTTTCCTCTTCATAAGCACCACAAATAAATTTTCACTGAAGGTGTTGAATACAGGTAGAAACTTCATCTTGCTTTTAGCAGTCACCTGGGCCCCGTTTCATAAAACTTTGTACGACAAATGTTGTCGTAAGTCAGATTATTAAAAATCTTAATTATTTTTTTGTTTCTCCATCTAATCCTGTCTTGTGACATCTCTTTGGAATCGTCTTGAAAAGACAGGATTAGATAGAGAAAATCAGAAATTAAATGTATTTTAAAGTTTTGTCTTACAACCGTTTTTGTGGTACAAAGTCTTATGAAACTGGCCCCTATTACAGACATTGCTGGATAAAATTGTTTTGCAAGTTTGGCTATGGTGGAAAGGGTTGGCTCAGGGCCTGCACTGTTTGTCAACGGCTAGCCTCAACATCATAATGACTATTACAGAAAACTGTGAAGACATTGACCAAATAATCTGAAGCTACATTTTTTGCACCATTTTAACCCTTTACTCCATAGCATTTTTTCTAGTAGTCTGGCTTACTTTCAGCCTGCTTTAACTCATTGAGCCCTAGTGACGCATATATGCGTTCTTTACAAAAAGTGTACTTGTGAAGAGTACACCTGTCCTATGCAAACAGTGAAGTCCCTGATCAGAGGGCTCCTGCAGGAGCCCTCTGATCAGGGACATCACTGTTTGTCATTTAGCAATTTATTACCTAAAACAATCCTAAATAGTCTAAAATGGACCAGCCTTTATTGAAAACTGGAATCGTCCATTAGAAGTTTCAGGGGATAATGAGTTAAGCAGAATGTGGAAAAAATTTCTTATGATACATATTCATGTATAAATTAGAAGTACAAATGTATCCCTATCAGTGGAGAAATAACTTATAGGCATAAAAATATCAATCTATGGAGTAAAGGGAAAAAGCAGTAACTGTTGTTCTTGCATTTCAGCTAATTTTGATGCAATAGTCACATCACACTGAACATAAACAAATAACCACGTCGCCTGAAAAGGAGTAAACAAAAAATGCCCAACATCTTTTTATTATGTCACCAGTTTGTTGTAACATTTCATTAGATTTTGTCAAGTGGAGACAATTCTAATACATGTATTAAGTTTTTACAACAATGGGACTGTTGAGAAAAAAACATTTTTAGAAAAAGTTTTTGAAAAGAAATTGCTTAAGCTACTACACACTGTGTGCACTTTTCTAACAGTTTGGATCAAGATACTCTGCATCTCATCTAGATCAAACATGTTTGACACATTAATGATGTTTTTTGAGGAAAAAAACCATCTCAAAATCAACTTTGAGAATTGTTACACATGACAAATATCGGCTGACAACAATCAGACAGTGTGTAGAATTCTAACTGTTGTTTTGATAAAGACAAGGACTAACAACGCAAGCAGGGCCCCAAGGTTATAAAGCATTTGAGTTGAGTCTGAGATCATTCTCAAGCATTTGATTGGTAAGATTTTAGCTTTTGCTCAGCAAAACCTCAAATCTGACCAATCAAATGCTTCAAAATGATCTAAGAACTCAACACAAAAGCTTCATAACCATGAATTCAAGGTCCAACTTCCAAGTTTAGATCGAGTTTGAGTTGAGTCTGAGTTTGTTCTCAAGCATTTTATTGGTCAGATTTGAGCATAAGCTTAATTCTGACCAATCAAAAGCTTGAGAACAAACTCAGACTCAACCCAAGTGCTCCAGAAAAGCATGAGTTAACACAATATGTCCACCATTTTCTCCATACTTTCTCCACTAAAGCCCTTTGATGTAGTGACTCATTAGATCCCTCTCTTCGAGCAGATTCTAATGACAAGTCATATCCATAAAGTTTAGTCAAGACATGAGGACCTTATCTTGGAAATAATCCTTAAACCCTTTTTAGGCCTTTAATTTATTCCTCCACTGAAGAAAATAGGTCAACTTTATACAGTCGTGAATATGTACCAGAAGAAATATTTTCTAGATCCTAGCAGATTATGGCTTAAAGCAGAATGTGCCTTATGGCGCATTCTGCTTTGCTTTCAACCTGCTTTAAGTGGTCACCTGTCTTCAAAACTAGAAACAAGCTATTGTGTAATGGGTTAAATTTTAACCCATTATGGCCATAACCTGTTTTTAGTTTTGAAAAGTGGTGGCCACTTAAAGCAGTTTGAAAGTACAGCAGAATGCACCATAATGTGCATTCTGCTTTACTTTCAGCCTGCTTTAAGCATACCATCTGTATGGAGATAGAAAAAAATTCTTATGGTGCATATTAATGACTGTTTATAGCAGACCAATTTTTTCCTATGCAGGAATTATTAAAGGACATTCAAAGGCATATTTATGGGGGATAATGGGTTAATGGGAGTGATGACTGAGAGGTTAGGACTGTCATTGACAAGGGCTCCAGATAAGAGGGAGTAAACTGAACAAAATCCACATTTTCTCACTCATTTCAGCACCAATCCTATGGTGTCACTACTCATTAGAATCGTCTCAAAGAGACGATTCTAATGAGTAGTGACACCATAGGGTTTCATGCAGAAATAAAGATTTTAATTTTTGAAATACTCCCCTTATCTAGAGCCCTGATTGACACACATGGAGTGACTAGAGAGATGGAGATTTCACTTCCTTGATGACCCTTTACTCTCTTTCTCTTTGATCCATTCTGCTATTCTCTGTTTGATATCCTCTCCTGAAATGATAGCATGAAAAAACATATAAAAGGGAGATCACTCTAGATAAACCTGTCATTAACATGTTCAACCCTAGCGAAGATTAAACTCATTATTCATAAACAGTGTAAATCCTAAGGAAGATTTTACCCATTATTTATAAACAGTGTACCAGTAAAGAAGACATCAGCCTTTTTTGCAAACAGTGTATGAGTTATGCAGCGACTGATCAGGATTCAAACTACACTTAAACCTCCATGTTACGAGAACTAACTTGTGTTAATTATCAGGTATTTGTAAAAGTTGACTGCTTAAAGCAAGGTGACCATAAAACAGAAAGCTCCTTTGTCTTTTATACAAAAAATAAGCCTTCGTTTTAAAATATAGTGGTCGTAATAGAGAGGTCTTACTGTTTTTGGACCTAATATTGTTCTTTTTTGACAAGAAGCCTAAAATTCCAAATTAAATGAAGATTTAAGTAGGCGATAATATGACAGTGACTGTGTTAGACAGGTTATTATGTCATAAAGGCAGTGAAATAATTAAAGACCTAAAAT
This sequence comes from Gari tellinella, assembly GCA_922989275.2. Taxonomy (NCBI): domain Eukaryota; kingdom Metazoa; phylum Mollusca; class Bivalvia; order Cardiida; family Psammobiidae; genus Gari; species Gari tellinella. The sequence continues at coordinate 48,582,983 of OV277870.1, forward strand.
GAATCATAGTTACAGTGGCTGATTGGTTAACTCTTTGCATGCTGGGTAATTTTTTTCGTTTGCAACATTAATTTTGTCGTCTGCTTTTGTTCTAAAAATACAATTTTCTAGATTTCTTTTCAAAATATGGCCAGTGTCAAACAGTTTGGATCCTGATGAGACTCAATTTTACACGGCGTCTCATCAGGATCCAAACTGTTTGCAAAGGCAATCACTGTGGTTGATTTATCCGCCGCTAGCATGCAAAGAGTTAAAACGGAAGTGTCTTGAAATGAACTAGAAACAGTCTCGTAATTCCTTTCATACATTTAATATTCCCCCTTGACTTACTTGGCTTCAATTCCTCCTCTGTCAGAGGCTGTCTATTGAAAGGGTCGGTCTGAGAGTTGAGAAGGTGACGTATTATAATGGGTCGATCTACAACATTACCACTAGGCAGTTCCACTGGATTCTTCATCAGTGTGTCCATTAAAGCATCTGAAACATTCACAAAATATCATATATATCATTCTGATGAGTCCAAACAAGGACGAATCTAGTCAATGATATGTGACATCAAATATTCCAGCAGGGATTTCTCATGGCAGTATTCTATGTTTCTGAAACATTCACAAAATACATTGTAGTCAGTAAAACCTCTCTATTTCGACCACAAAATTGTGTTGATTAATAGGTGTTTGCAACAGGTGACTGCTTAAAGCAAGGTAACAGTAAAACAGAAAGCTCCTGTAGGAGCTTTCTGTTTTACTGTCACCTTACTTTAAGCTGTCACCTGCCTTTTCTACAATCAATTAGCCTTTGTTTTAATGGTAATAATAGAGAGTTTTTATTTTAGTCAGTAAAATGTACAAGAGATCTCAAGACAAACAGTCCATCTCTTTTAGCTATACAATTAGCAATAAATCCATTTAACCCTAGTAATGAGTATACACATTATTGATAAACAGTGTACTTTTGAAGAATAAATATGTCTTGTGCAAACAGTGTTGACTTGCTCTTATCAGAGCCTTCCGACCAGGGTCTGCACTTTTGTTTACTTTACTTCCAACCTGCTTTAACTGGTCACCTGTCTTCAAAACTAGAAACAGGCTATGGGGTAAAGGGTTAAGTAATTCATTTATACCCCTGAATTCATCTGGAATTTCTCCAAAGTCGAGCTCTTCTCTCTGTTTCTGTATCACCAGTATTTCCACTCTGTCCTGTATAGCTTTAAACTTCTCTATTTCCATCTCAGTCTTAATGCAAGCTCGTCTCATCCTAGAAATGGCATCATCAAATAACTCCTTTCTGTAGGAACGCTGAAAATACACAAAACAAGAATTCCACGATATTAAAGACATTATTCTTGGTCAGGAAATATCTTTATTCCATAAATACGCCTCAACTGAAAAAAGTAAATCATAAAGTCATGAATATGTACCATAAGAAATATTTTCTAAATCCTAACTGACGGTAAATTAAAGCAGGCTGGAAGTAAAGCAGAATGCACCTTAAACCCTTTGAACCCTAGTCCCGCATATAGGCGTCCTTTTCAAATAGTATACAAGTGAAAGGTGCACTTGTCCTATGCAAACAGTGAATACCCAGATCAGAGGGCTCCTTACGGAGCCCTCTGATCTGGGTCTTCACTGTTTGTCTAAATGCAAAACATCGACAAAAACAACCCTTAAAAGTCAGAAATGGACTGGACTAAAATGGAAACTGGAATTGTCCATTTAAAGTTTCAGGGAGGAAAGAGTTTAGAGGATTGTATTATCTGTAGCTATGGACTTTTTTCTGATTTGACACATGATTCACATTCTAATGCTGTTGAAAGAAAATAATTTATTATTGGGTGTCCTTTGTTTAAAGGTTAACCCTTTACCCTATAGCCTGTTTCTAGTTTTGAAAACAGACAACAACTTAAAGCAGATTGAAAGTAAAGGAGAATGCAACTTACGCACATTCTACTTTTTTTTCAGCCTACTTTAAGCTATAATCACTGCTAGGATATAGAAAATGTTTCTTATGGTAATGTTTCTAGCTGTATAGATTAGAACTACATGTATATTCTATTGTGGACAAATAAATTCAAATGATAGTAGCTAAAAGCAGGCAGAAAATAAAGCCAAAGGAGCCTTTAGGCAAATTTTGCTTTTGGTGATCATGTCTTCAAAATTAGAAACAGGCTATGGGGTAGAGGGTTAACAGACAGATAAAGCTGTCAGATTTGAATGAAGAGATTGAACAAGCAATAATTTCTAATCTGTATTGTTGCTAAAAATAGATGTTCTAGATTTTGACCTTAACCTGTACAGTGTTAATTTCCAAATTAACCCTTTCATTTGCATGGACAAATCCAGATTCTAATTAAGTTTAGTCCATTTTTAACAATTTTAGTCTATTTTTAACAATTTAGGGTTGTTATATATGCAATATATGACAAAATGACAAACAGTGCAGACCCTGATCTGAGGGTTCCTACAGGAGCCCTCAGATAAGGGTCTATACTGTTTTCATAGGACAAATGTACTCTTCACTAGTAGACTGTTTGTAAATGGTCCATGTACTTGTCACTAGGGTTGAATGGGTTAAAAATTTAATCCCTTTGATGCATTAACATACTCCTCATAGCTTTCAAGGTCCTACCATACTCTGATAAATAGTAAAAGAAAGTTTTTTCTGCCTCCTGACAGGTGAATGCTTAAAGCAGGCTGAAAGTAAAGCAGAAAGCTCCTGAAGGAGCTTTCTGCTTTACTTCCAGTCTGCTTTAAGCAACCACCTGTTTTCTACACTGAAAACAAGCTATTGGAGAGTTTAAATCCAATACACTATGTGTTTCTACTCATTTGTAAAAAAAAATCAATATCTAACAATTGAGGTGCTGAGTGCAAGTATATACATCCATTGCAAACAGAGTAGACTCAGATTAGAGGGCTCCTGAAGGAACCCCCTGTTCAGAGTATGTACTGCTTGCCATACTTTCAATTAGTTTTATGGCAAACCCATCTAGTCAGTGTGAACTAGTTATTTATAACAAAATGGAAAGGTCTTTTGAAAATGCTGCATGGTAAGTAAGGGTTAAAAGTAGTTATTACTACAGTAAAACCTCTTTATTACATCCACTAAAAATAACACTAATTGATTGTATGAAGGACAGGTGACAGCTTAAAGCAAGGTGACAGTAAAACACAAAACTCCAAAAGGAGCTATCTGTTTTACATCAACTTGCTTTAAGCAGCCACATGCCATAAACACTAACTAAATAACTTGATTTAGTGGTCGTTATACAGTAAAACCTCTCTATAACGGCCACTGAATTGTGTTAATTACTACGTGTTTTCATTAGGTGACTGATTAAAGCAAAGTGACAGTAAAACAGAAAGCTCCTATAGGAGCTTTCTGTTTTACTGTCACCTTGCCTTAAGCTGTCACCTATCTTTTACACAACCAATTAACCTTCGTTTTTTTGGTCGCAATAGAGAGGTTCTACTGTATAGAGGTTTTACTGTATTTAGCTACATTTTCTTTAGTCTGACAGCAATATCAAGCAATGAGTATCAAGTGTGACAAACAGTCATGGATTTTAGTGCACAAGTCATTATCTTAGTATCTTTATCTAAATGTTAATGTAATTATCTCCCTTGTTTAACACTTTTACAAAGTTTGTCTATAAAACAAAATCTAGGGGAAAAAATCATAAATTATTCACCTGGCAGGCATTTATATGGTTGAACATAAATAGCTCGGCCAATAAGAACATCAAAGAATTGAAAATGAAATTATTATGTATAAAAAAGCTGTTTATAATATATATGCAAATACATTTAAACAAATCTTTATCTTATCTATTTGAGGGCCTATATATGTGCAGGAGACAGCATGTTCAATTGCCCGAATGACCCTCGGTGGTCCGGGGTGCAGGCTTCAAACCTGTAGATGACTGGCGTCATAGTGGTTCAATTCCACCTTTCGGGCGGTACTAAAATCTGACGACAGCTCAGATTACCCAATTGGAGGGTCATTTTGCATCTGCTTTTGATCATTTTAAACAGCATTTACTTGGCATGATATGATGGTCATTTATTTTCTCAACCCTTTCTCCCACTTTTTTTTAGTTTGTTTTCAGAAGCTTGTTTAATCCATTACTCCTTAAATAAACCTTCTTGCACCTTAAAATGTATTCTTCCACTGAAAAAAAGAAGAGTCTTTTGATATGTACCATAACAAATATTTTCTACATCCTGTCACATGGTAGCTTAAACCTGGCTGAAAGTAAAGCAGAAGGCACATTCTGATTTACTTTCATCCTACTTTTAGTGGTTACCTTTCCTTATTACTTAAACAGGCTATGGGGTTATGAGTTAAAGCAGACTGAAAGTAAAGCAGAATGCTCCTCAACTCATTCACCCCTGAAACTTTAAATGGACCAGTCCAGTTTGAAATTAAGTACAATCCATTATTTCTTGTCGCATACAGGCCTGCTTTCTCTTTAGACCTAGTTTCTCTGAAACAATTTAACCTATCAGAAATTATCAGAAATCTCGGTCAATGCGCACTTGCTGGAAACACAATACTCTCATTGGCCAGTCTAAATTATTGCTGTTACTATGTCACCATTTCTAAATTGAGCATGAATAATTTCTGAATAAAGCATGTGGGAAATTCTGTTTATACGAGAAACCGCCAATGTCGGTATGGCCGGATTGTCTGCACTTTTGCTTTGTATATAATATATATAATATAGTTACCCATGGCATGTGATGATGACCTCACTACAACTGCACATGCCAAATTTGGTTGCTGTAGGACTTAAATTCGACTAAAACTGACACTAACAAAAAGGTAAACCAAGACGCAAACAAAAATGTTAACCAAGAATTCTCTAAGTCATTCGACCTTGAAATCTAGGTCACAGTGACCTAGTTACCCCTGACATGTGATGATGACCTCACTACAACTGTACATGCCAAATTTGGTTGCTGTAGGACTTAAACTTTGACTAAAACTGACACTAACAAAAAGGTAAACCAAGACCCAAACGAAAAAGTTAACCAAGAATTCTCTAAGTCATTGGACCGTGAAATCTAGGTCACAGTGACCTTGTTACCCGCAGCATGTGATGATGACCTCACTACAACTGTACATGCCAAATTTGGTTGCTGTAGGACTTAAGCTTTGGCTAAAACTGACACTAACAAAAAGGTCAACCAAAGTGAGGACGGACAGACAGACAGACAGACAGACAGACAGACAGACAGACAGACAGACAGACAGACAGACAGACGGACGGACGGACGGACGGACGGACGGACGGACGGACGGACGGACGGACGGACGGACGGACGGACGGACGGACGGACGTTCTCACAGTTGGACATTTGTTGGGTATATTTTTTGTTTAAAAGTACCCAACAGTACACTAAAATACCCAACAATAACAATAGAGCAATCACGGAATGAATGGAATCTATTGTTCTCCCTACCCAACAAAGGACCTTTCGTGCGCTCGGACGGACGGACGGACGGCATTCGCCAATCTATAGACCGCATTTTCAATCCGGCCAAAAATGAAATGATACAGACGTGTTTATACAATGAATACTGTAACCCAAACAGTTTAACCTGTGATGAAATATCTTTTTTTAAGGACATTCCTTGTAATTATATGAAAAAAATGTCGAACAGTGTAGACCCCGATGAGTGATCACACTTTCTTTTCTATGACTTTCTGATTCTCTCACCTCATCATTGGCGATGGCTTCATCAAACTCAGGACAGTCTAAATGCAGGTATATGTCAGTTAAGGTATTGAGCAATTTCTTCGGCTCCCAGCCATATTTCTCGGGTGTTTTCACCTTCAAGTTTTTGCACTTTGGCCCACATAGCTGCTGCAGATTGAAGTTCAACATGGCACATAGTCTTGCAGCAAGTTCCTAGAAACAAAAAAAATTAACACTTAACTCGATAGATACTCGTATGCATTTTTAATTTTTTCATCCACTGAAAATAGTTCTGCTCTTTAAAGTATAGTCATATATTTACATTCGCCCCGCACTGTCCTTATATAACACTATTCTAAAAAGAGACTTGCATATTTCAATGAATGGTCATTTAAAATCCAGTTCCAGCTGGCTGGTTTAGGGGCGGAGCTATACTGATCACTTTCAAATAGATACAGAAGTCCATATGGTAGGCGTGGTTTTAACGCGGAGTAATCAAGTATGGCTTATAGATGCTTATAATACAAATATTTTGTAAATTCGTGTGCTTTTAAATGTCTCAAAAGGGGTTTTAAACATAACGAGAATGTTTACCGGTTAAAAGTAATATGTGATTGGGACTTTTTCAGTCCATATATAGAGATCGTTACTACGATTAGCAACGCATAGCAACGGGCAAAGTGTCTATTAGTATGGTTATGTACATTTCTCAGTTCACAATGGAATATAAATATAAAAAAATAAATTGCGTGCTTCTGTTATTCATGAGCTGATGGAACTTCAATGCTTTTACTAGCAAAGTTAAGCTAGAAACCCTTCGGGCTTCACGCACTTTGCTAGTAAAAGTATTGAAGTTCCATTAGCTCATGAATACCGGAAGTACACAGTTCATTTCTTAAGAATATGCACAATAAGATTTTTTTTTTATCCTAGCTGATGGTAGCTTTAAGCAGGCTGAAAGTACATTCTGCTTCACTTTCAATCTGCTTTAACTCATGCTACCATGATAGTTTGCATGGATAATTCCAGTTTCCAATCATGTTGAGATGGTAATTAAGTAAGCATTTGAAATACCCACCTTGTGTGGATCTCTGATTGTACTCAGGGTAATGCAGTTAACCCTTTAACTGCCAAGGCCGACAACAATTAACTTTTGCAAATAGTTTGGATCCTGATCAGATGTAGCGTAACACAGGGTCTGATCAGGATCCAAACTGTTTGACACTTCTCTCTATTAATGTTTCCTAAATCAAAAGCAAATAAAATTCAAAACATTTAAAGAAAAACCAGATGAAAGCTATGAGCAGACAATAATATGACAGTGAATGTGTTAGATGGATTTTTCCATCATAATGGCAGTGAAACAGTTAACCCATTCGCTCATAAATACGCCTTTTTACGCCTTTAATTTATTCCTTTACTGAAGAAAACAGTTCCAATTTATACTGTCACAAATAAGAAACATAAGAAATATTTTCTATATTCTAACAAATAATACCTTAAAGCAGGCTGAAAGTAAAGCAGAATGTGCCTGAAGGCGCATTCTGCTTTACTTTCAACCTGCTTTAAGTGGTCATCTTTCTTTGAAACTAGAAACAGGCTATGGGGTAATGGGTTAAATAGTTACGTTAGATTGATAGAGAGAAGATCTACTACAGTGTAATGACAAGAAATGTACATACAGGAATGAGAAAGGGTTTCTGTATTTTGTCTGTGAGATAGTGGAACATGTCCACAGTCTCTGTGGCCAGAGTAAGGTAGGATCTACACTGTTTCTCATCAGTGGCCAGCTGTCTCTGCTCCGTCTGTTGAGCCTCCTGAAATATACAATAAAATGTTGAAATGTACAGAGCTCCAAATAAGGGGGAGTATTTCAAAATCTAAAATCTTTATTTCTCCATTAAACCCTATCTTGTAACTACTCATTCGAGATGATTCCCTATTAAACCCTATAGTGTCACTACTCACCAGAATTGTCTCTTCGAGACAATTCTAAAGTGTAGTAACACCATAGGATTTGGTGCTGAAATAAGTAATTTTTGGATTTGTTCATTTCATACCCTCTTATCTGAAACCCTTTAAGTGCATATGTTATTAACTCATTCCCCCCTGATATCCAGATTCCAATATAGCCTAGTCCATTTTCACATAATTCTGGCCTAGGGTCAAATCTGACCAATCAATCGCTTGAGAATGCACTCAGACTCAACTCAAACGCCATATAAGCATGGACCCAGACTGATTTTTACAATGCACATGAATTGGAAAATGACAAACAGTGCAGACCCTGATCAGAAGACTCCTGTAGGAGCTTTCTGATCGGGATCTACACTGTTAGCTTCACATGTACACCTTATGCAACTGAGAAGTATACTTGTTGTTTGGATTGAATGTATTAATGTCAGCTACAGTATAAATATTAATCCTTTAGATATGCTTATATAAAGCTACACACAAACCATGCTAAGTTTAATTACAGTGGAGAATCTGTTATTCTTTCCCAATAAACGCGTTTACGCTAAAACTATTATTTGCAGTGCAAACAGTTTGGAGCCAGATCAGACGCCGGGTAACCCGGCGTCTGATCTGGCTCCAAACTGTTTGCCACCAAGATAAACATGAAATATCAGAATTGTCCAAAACGTTGTTCTTTTCTACGTTTTAGTGCTTTGCGTTTGCGTACGTTTGCGTTTAAACGGGAAAGAATAACAGATTCTCCACTGTACACTGACCCTTACTTCATAAATACAACTTTTATGTCTCTAATTATTTCTACACTACAGAATAGACCAACCAAAAGGGAGTACTTGGATTTTCAAGGTTTTTTGTTAAAGATGTTAGAATAAAGCATATTGAAAGTAAAGCAGAATGGTCCTTAAGGAGCATTCTCCTTTACTTTGAACCTCCTTTAAGTGGACTTTGAACCTCCTTTAAGTGGTCACCCGTATTCAAAATTAGAAACAGGTTATCAATAATAGCTGTCACTTTCTTCAACAGCATTTGAAAACTTACCGGCGACTTTTTGTTCCACTCTTCAGTATTGGCCATTTCTTCTTGGACCTCATGAATACGCTTGAGACAGTCAAGGCTCTCGTCCAATAAGAAAGTGGTATCATTCATCAGCATGTTCACAAACTTCACAAACTCCTTCCCTTTACTGATCATGAGATGCAAACAAAAATGTGAGTAAGTAAGTGAGTGAATTTAGGTTAGGCATACTACTAACAGTATTTGAACCCTTTAACCCATTTCCCCATAAATACGACTTTTTACGTCTTTCATTTATTCCTCCACTGAAGAAAATAGTTCCAATTTATATAATCATGAATATGTATAATAAGAAATATTTTCTATATTCTAGTTGATGGTAGCTTAAAGCAGGCTGAAAGTAAAGCAGAATGTGCCTTGAGGCACATTCTGCTTTACTTTCAACCTGCTTTAAGTGGTTACCTATATTTAATACTTGAAACAAGCTATGGGGTAATGGGTTAATCCATAAATACACATTTTAAAACCTCTAATGTATTCCTCAACTTGCAAAGAAAGACGAAGCTTACGACTTGCTTTAAAATTAAAATTATTATTGGCTGATTACTAAATGGGAAATCAACAACAACTTCAACAAGCTCTCACCAGTTTGGAAGATGTGCAACAAGGGAAGGGAAAACTATTTTAAATGAGACATTTTCTGGTCAGAATGTTTTCATGTTGATAATTTTGTTCATATCACAAGGTTGTTTTGTACATTTCAAGTGTTTTCCATTTTTCAAAAACATGGTGTGAGCTGTAAGTGTACAAACTGTAACTAGTCCAAATTCTTGAAACATGAAATGAAACAATCAGGAGAATCAGCATTCAGAAGATTAACCCATTATCCCATAAATATGCCTTTTTACACCTTTAACTTATTCCTCCACTGAAGAAAATATTGCCATTTTATACAGTCAAGGATATGCACCAGAAGAAATATTTTCTATGTTCTAGCAGATAGTGGCTTGAAGCAGATTGAAAGTAAAGCAGAATGAGCCGTAAGGCACATTCTGCTTTACTTTCAACCTGCTTTAAGTGGCCAACTATCTTCAAAACTAGAAACCGGCTATGAGGTAATGGGTTAAAAACAAACAAAAACAACTATATCTTCTGATACTGTTCTGTGTTGGAATTGTTTTTGGAATAATCATATGGCAACGGCGATCGAATGTTTCACGTAACTATCTGAATTGGATATTGAACAAGAAATACCATGTGAAACTTGCAAGCGGTAACAAGGGCGAATAACAAATAAACAGACCAAACAGGGGAACAATATTTGTTTCAGATTTATTCAATATTATTTTGTCTTCTTTGACTGAAAGCCAAAGTCACAGAGACTAAGTTTCCTTTTCTTTTTCTCGATAGTCTGCCAAGTTGCCTTAAAAAATTCTGTCTTGGCAGTTAAAATAAACCAAGGAATAAGACTATACCAGTATAAAGATGGTAAGGATAAACGCAGAGCATATCACCATATACAGAACAACTCGGACAGGAATAGCGGGTGCTATTACATAAAATAAGATTTTTTTGTGATTCTTCCTTTTTCATTTCTGGACAAGAAACAACCGATGCAGCAGCGAAAACAACTGATGCTTGGATCGGCAATTTGTTAATTATAAAAACCCTGCCTTACTTACCTATTTTTCATTATAATGGGATCTGTACTAAATATAAAACCGCTAGGTCAGAAAAATCGGACAATAACTGCATTTTAGTGATGCACAGGTATCTTTTTGTTTTCTGACACCTTTGTTAAACCAGAAATGGTGTCAAAGCCACCTGATGCTTGCCTGTTTAAAAAGTAAGTCTAAAAACATGTATGAAAAAAAAGTTTAAAGTTTAGAAAGTTTGTCAAAAGAATGGTGGGTCAAATAGCAATTTTTCAACTATTTAGGGATTATTTTTCACAATATATTGCCGAATGACAAACAGTGACAACCCCGCACAAGAGGGCTCCTTCAGGAGCCTTCTGATATAGGTCTACACTGATTGCAAAGGATAAGTGTACTCTTCACAAGTACACTGTTTTCCAATAATGTGTATAAGCATCAGTAGCAGAAAATAGTGCAGGTTCTTTGTAACAGAGATTTATGCTTCTTCAAAGAGTGTTGGCTTAACCCATGCCTTGTATCTACTAAAGTGGACATTGGAAAACAGTTTAGACTCTAATAAGACCCCATGTTACGCGGCATCTCATCAGGGTCTGCACTGCTTGCTATGTCATGAAATATTTTGCTGTATAGACAAACACTGCCGTGTCTTTAGATCACCCTTGTATAGCTACCAAGAACTCGTCCAGTAAGTACAAGTATACAGGGAGATTTCATAGCATAAATGGGTTAACAGAAATTTGCATGTTAGCGATGATATCAGGCAGGGCTCCAGATAAGGGGGAGTGAACTGAACAAATTCAACATTTTCTCACTGATTTTAGTACCAAACCCTATGGTGTTACTACTCATTAGAATCGTCTCTTCGAGACGATTCTAATGAGTAGTAACACCATAGGGTTTAAAGCAGAAATAAAGATTCTAGTTTTTGAAAAAATCCCTTTATCTGGAGCCCTGATCAGGTGTATGAGAAATGGTTGTTTCAGACGACTGTTCCAGTTTATGAATCACTTACTTGGCTTCTTCAATCATTTTCAGTTGATGAGCGGGGATGACCCACAGGGCTTTGAATATGATACTGATGTGATACCGTATGCTGAATTTGTCGTAGAACTCGTTACTGGAACCCGTTGTCTCAATATCTGGAAGGGTATACAGTAGAATAGGATAACATAATACAAGTTTTACGGTTTGTCAATGCACACTGAAAATAAAGCATAATTGATTTGGTTTGGTTTGTTATGATTTCATGTTGCTTTTACAGTATTTCAGTCATATACCAACATCCAGCTAACTACAGGTGGCGACAGAACTCAGATGCCCTGTTACACTGTTTCAGGAACAAAAGGGCAACTGGACAGAACCACTGATCTTCCACAAGCCAGTCAGAAGGCTTCCTGATGAAAAATCCCAAGTGCCCAAACCAGGATTTGAACACTTAGCGGAGAGGGGCAAAGTCATTGTCAGTCACAGTGACTATAACCACTCGGCCCTGAAGGCTCAAAAGTAAAGCAGAAAGCTCCTTCAACATCTAGTAGTCTACCTTAGCTTTATGTTACACTGTCATTTGTTGTAGACACAGGGAGATGTCTAAAGACAGTAACTGCTAAACTCATTAGCCCCAGAAACTTAAAATGGCCAATTCCAGTTTCAAATACTGTCCATTTTTAAACTATTCATTGTTGTATTGGATTATAAGGATGTTTTTACTTTATTTAAATGCAGTTATTTGTCTTTTCTCACTTTGTAGAAACATGTATATAATTTCATGTGAAGTGCTTTTGAATTTTGTTTGAAAAGAGTGCTACATTATATATCTATGTATATAAATCTGGTATAATAAATAAATGTTCATTACCTGTGTAAAACTGCATCAAAGCAGGAGCTAGAAACTCCCGTGAAAGATCATGTAGTAACACCTGTTCATGGACCTTCTCTGTCCTTGGCTGGACAGATGGATTCAGGTAGAAGAGAACCTCCACCAGTTTGGCCACTAGATACGGGTTGTTTACATAGTGAGCTGAACATACCATCACTATCAGAAGGTGCATTACTTTTTCTGTACACGGGTCATCCACCACCTTTGGCATTGCCCTGAAAAACACACAATGTCATACAAAATCACAGGGCGCCAGATAAGGGGAGTATTTCAAAAAATAAAATCTTTATTTCTGCATTAAACCCTATGGTGTCACTACTCATTAGAATCGTCTCTTCGAGACGATTCTAATGAGTAGTAATACCATAGGATTTGGTGCTGAAATAAGTTAGAAAATGTTGGATTTGGTCAGTTTGCTCCCTCTTATCTGGAGCCCTGAAATCATGATAGTTCATTCACCCCTGAAACTTTTAATGGACAATTCCAATATCCGATTAAGTCTTGCCTTGTTTTTGACTATTTAGGGTTGATTTTAACAATATATTGCAAAATTACAAACAGTGCAGACCCTGATCAGAGAGCTCCAGGGGCTACACTGTTTTCTGATCACTATTCATGGATATACTGTTTGTTAATGAAGAGTATAATTGTCACAAGAGTTGAAGATGTTAACCGTTCTTCTGATCAATACAAAACTCCCCTCACATCAATTGTAAAACTCTGCTCACGTCAATCGTTTGTACTATTACGTGACTATTGAAATAAGGACAATTTTCCCTAGGAAAGAACATAGACTCATGTTAGACAGGTCATGTAAAAAAACAGTGCAGATCCTGATCAGGAGAAAGGTTAAGTTATTACCCCAAAACATACGCCTTTTTACACCTTTTATTTATTCCTTCACTAAAGAAAATAGTTCCATTTCATAGAGTCATTATTATGTAACAAAAGAAAATAGTTTCCATATCATAGAAAGTAGCTTAAAGCAGGTTAACGGTAAATCAGAATGTGTCTTAATGCACACTCTGCTTTACTTTCAAACTGCTTAAGTGGTCACCTGTGTTCAAAACTAGAAACAGGCTATGGGGTAATGGATTCAGCCATAATTTCTAAACAGTATTTCATTTTTAATACATGTACATGAAATATCAGCATTTAATATATACAAATAATTCATGATTCATTTACTATGGAAATGTATGATTGATGTTTTACGGCCCTTCGACAAAAATGGTCATTTAGAGCCAAGCATGGAAATGTCTATCCTTGACACTTAATTTTAATATAACAAATGTTATATAACTCATGGCCAAGCACAAGTAAGTTTCACTCAGTACAGAGTGTATGTATCATAATGTAGATCATATATAGACTCTCTATACTTACTGTATGATAAAGAGAACAAACTCAAAGATGTCTTCTAGGAAAAACTCTGGTACTGCAGCAAACACTCTAGGAGGTTCTGCTGGCAATGGCAATACTTGTCTGTAATAAACATATACCAAACTATGTAAAACTATGTACAGCGGAGAAGACGTTAAAATTAGTATTTCCAATGAAAACAGTTTGGAGCCAGTTCAGATGCAGGGTAACGCAACATCTGATCAGGTCCCAAGCTGTTTGCAACTCTGACAGATTAAAATGAACAGTCAGAATTGTCAAAAAAATTGTCATTTTTTACATTTTATTGCAATGTATTTACATTTCGTTTGTGCTTCAATGGGAAAAGAAACAAGAGGGCCATGGTAGCTCTGTAACAGAATGAAAATACAGTCGAACTTCGATAGCTCGAACTCGCTTAGCTCGAACTATCAGACGGTTCGACATTTCAACAGCATTTTTTCATCCTCGTTTCAGTCAAACATACCCATATTTCAAAGTTAAAACGTGGCTTAGCCACGTTTTAACTTTGAAATACGGGTATGTTCGACTTTACCCAGTTCGAGATATCGAAGTTCGACTGTAGTCAAAAATGATCTGGATTTAACCGAAAACATCGATAGGAATTACAGACAGTTCCTTTTTGGTAGCTCAAAAGACATACAATGTATGTTGCAATATGATTGAAATACTGTAACAGCGATGTAAAATCATAACAAATCCAACTACAATGTACTTTTATACTTTTCTTCATTAAAATTCCCCTAGCCATTGCTGTACCCAGATCTTTCATTGTTTATAATTTCTCTTACCCCCTGTTTCTCTGATCTGCTACTAACAACATGTAGTCAGCTAGAAGACTGTAAAATTGTAGACACCTTCGCAACAATGACTCATCCATGATGGCTGCCTCGGCACACATCTTATTCTTCTGTAATCGCTGTTCAGAAAACAAGTTAAATAAAAATACAATATCAAACATTTCTGATACTTGACACCAGATATAGTCAGGGCTGCCATTTCTCCGGATTTTTTCCAGATTTTTATCCTAGCAGATGGTAGCTTAAAGCAGGCTGAAAAAAAAGCCCTTAAAGCGCATTCTGCTTTACTTTCAACCTGCTTTAAAAAATCGCGCTTAAAACATAGAAAATTTTGAAATGTTGGCATTTTTCATAATCAACTTTTGGCAGCCTTGCATAGTATTCCTTTTCATTTAATTAGCAATATTCACTGAAATTAACCTTCTACCACTGGATATTTAAATATGAAACTCCACCAACTATAAACAGAACTATGAGTTAGGATTTACACTGTTTTCAAAAAGCATTAATACAGTAAAAACTTTGATTGATTCCTTCAATGAAGTAGAAAGTTCAAATTTATACAGTCAAATATA
Organism: Gari tellinella; assembly: GCA_922989275.2. NCBI lineage: Eukaryota > Metazoa > Mollusca > Bivalvia > Cardiida > Psammobiidae > Gari > Gari tellinella. The sequence continues at coordinate 48,597,983 of OV277870.1, forward strand.
TGTATCATAGGAAATATTTTCTATATTCTATATTCTAGCAGATGGTAGCTTAAAGGAAAACGGACAGCTGATGACAATATGGTCTTAGATCCTAGATTTTATCCTAAAAGCAACATTCATGAAGGTCCTGCAATTATTACTCATCGATAAGGTACGAAAAAGATCGATTTACTGCATACAGGTAAGCTATCGCTAATTGGAACGGGCGCCGCCATATTGGCAAAGCTATCATTCGGAACCCTCGATTTTTATCCATTTTGTGACGACACAAAGGCCTAAACGCTGATTGGCTCTTTCACTCAACCACTGTAACTTGGACGGACATTTCACACTTCGTCAGTAAGGGTAACGGCAAGCTTAATTCAAGGTCGCATACAGTTAAAAAAAAGATAAAAGATAGATGGTATATTCATATTGATTATGATGAACTTGAAAGGTCGTGTAGATCCAGAAACGATCAGAAGCTATCGTTAATCGGCTTAGAGAAATGTCCGTTCCAATTCCCAGCTGTAGAATCTGGGAAAACAATGCTGCGAAATGGCTAGCAGTAGAGGATGGCGACATCCATAATACCTTGATTGATGATTATAATAATAGATCTAGATCTACAATAAAAAAAATATCTGATAATCAGTGCGATATTGTGCTGATCTAGACCTAAATGTTGAACTGGCTTAGATCTACCAACTCGTTTACAAATCAGCATTTTCTAGCTGGTTCGTCTCGGTTTAGGAATTCAACGCTACAGAAATTCTTAATGAAAAAAGTCTCATTACTAGATCTACATATTGTACGGGTAGATCTAGATCGGTTTTTTCTTTCTTAATTTAATCATCGCCATTCTCTAGATCCCGATCTGATAGAGCGATCTTACTTGAGTCCAAATCCGATTTTGATTGGATCTAGTTTTATCGTTCTTATTTCTGGGTGTAGTTTTGCACTCGTCATTTCTGTAGAAAAAAATTCAAACAACTTTTAGATAGGCCTAAATGAATTTTAATTTAAGATTTAAATTCGAGTTTTATGGTAGTTTGAAATAGTAGCATGCAATTGGGTGAAAACGATACAAGTCAATATATTTCCAATATATTTTTACTTAGATTTATGTTACTATGGTAAGTATATATGCCGCATGGAGTAACGATTTACCTGCTGTCTACAAAAGAATACAATAGAATAGTATTTCAAAACAACTAAGATCCAGATTAAAAGCCGAGTAACTCGGAGTCCGATCTGGATCTATGCATTGATACAGCTCAGATTCTCAGTATCTCGGAGTCTAATCTGAATAAAAGCAATGATATAGCTCAGGTACTCAGTAACTCGGAGTCTGATTTGCATTTTATAAATTAAATATTCCTTTGATATAAATTCAGACAGTTTGGATCCCGATCACAATGTTGAATGACTCGGCGTCGCAACTGTTTGATAACTATTAGAAAACATTTTGCACGTGAATTCCTACGCAATCAGTTTGAATTTTGATTAGACGCCGTGTAGATCGGCACTGCATCAGGATCCAAACTGTTTAACATCTTAGAGAACATTCAATTATTTTGCATTATAGTTTTAAAAAAGCGATTTGGATGAAGATGAGACGCCGAGTAGCTCGCCATCTGATCAAGATCTAAACAAGTTTACATTTTATAAAGAAATATTCCTTTTATATACCGGTAAATTCAGACTGTTTGGATCCCGATCACAATGTTGAGTGCCTCGGCGTCGTAACTGTTTGATATCTATTAGAATTTAGTTTCACATGAATTCCTACGCAATCAGTTTGGATTTTGATCAGACGCCGTGTAGATCGGCACTGCATCAGGATCCAAACTGTTTAAACTTTTGGAATACATTCAATTATTTTTTATTATAGTTTTACAAAAGCGATTTGGATGAAGATGAGACGCCGAGTAGCTCGCCATCTGATCAAGATCTACACAGATTTACATTTTATGAAGAAATATTCCTTTGGTATAAATTCAGACAGTTTGGATCCCGATCACAATGTTGAGTGTCTCGGCGTCGTAACTGTTTGATATATATTGGTGTTTTTTTCTCACGTGAATTCCTACGCAATCAGTTTGAATTTTGATCAGACACCGTGTAGATCGGCACTGCATCAGGATCCAAACTGTTTGACACCTTTGCATTATTCAATTTTTACTTTCTTTCCAGTTTTACACACGTTTGATGTAGATGAGACGCCGAGTAGCTTGTTTCTCATCAGGATCCAAAATGATTCACAGCTGAGTTTTATCGTTTCATTCTTACAGTTTGGATCTAGATGAGAATCCGAGTTGCGAGATGGGACAGTAAAGAATTGTCACAGACCTGCAGATGTGATTTGTTTGATTGGTTAATTAGTTGTTTGATATTTCTGTCTACCGCCTAGGATTATGCTTACTTTTGATGAGCCGAAGCTTTTATTCCCGGAGCCGAAACTTTATTACCCCCGCATCCGGTGTGTGACGCAACGGTCAAGCGGCATCCCCCTGTGATATTTTTGTAGATAGCATGCATGTGGATCGTGCTCTATGGAATTCCGCGATTCCATTGGTTAACTATATTTAGATGTTGACCTCAGGAACAGTTAGACACTTTCGTGTGATAACTTATCTGCATATTTCATAAGTTGACAAAGATCATACTTTCCGAAAAGTTACGAGTAGTGCGTGCAGTATCATATGCACGTCTTACGGAGATCACCGATCAACAATAGGTCACACCTAATGACCTAAGCCTCTTTTTATGCAATTCATTGTGTAGCAACCCTATAATTAGATTTGGGATTTCGGAAGATATTTGAACACACTTTAAATGTGAAGACACCCGGACAGTAAAATTTCAGTAGAAGAATGAGATAGAGGACTCGCTCTAACCCGCTCTCATCAGGTAATTGATAACCCGCGGAAAGCCGCGCTTATCAGGGAATAGATAAAAGTCGCGCTTTTACGGGCTCATAAGATGTTAATGATTAATATTTACGGAAATATTAACAGATAAGACTAAATATATCGGAGAAACTTTTTTCGAAAGTCACAGGGCTTCGATGCCTTTATTCACAACCAGTATGCAAATATTATCAAGAGTATCCGTGCCCGATTCCGGTGTCCTATGATATTTGCCTGATATACGCTACCTCAAGTATGGCTGGATTAAGCACTAATAGCTCGAAATTTTGATGGTTCTGCTATGCACTCATTGTCACCAAGACACCCAATCGTCATTTCAATTGTTCTTCAGCAAGTATTAACCTCCTTTGTAGGCATTTATACACAAGTATTGCAGTCGCAAATTCGTCCGGCGAATGCGCTTTCTCTTCGCCCGACCCGTCGTAGTCTCTGTCTTCTAATATTACATTCTCTGATAATTTAGGATCGAAATCGTAACACTGAAGTTCTAAAGTGTTTTTACCTTCCTCCACATGCCCAATTTTTCTCAGTATTTCAGTTTATTAATGTTATCGATGTAAATTCCGCGCACTCTACGGCATTCCCGGTTAGACTCGCTATAACCGGAAGGTCGCGGAAGGCCTTAGTTACGTCACACAGGTAAACAAAATGGCGGCCCCCATGGTCGCTTGCACAGTCATATATCACAAAGTTTAAACGGCTCTAACTACTTCATTTTTTATTATTTTTCAAAATTTCAAAGGCAGAAGGCGATTTTTTTTCAATATCTTTCATTTAAAAGATATTTATCACCAGCTGTCCGTTTTCCTTTAAAGCAGGCTGAAGGTAAAGCAGACTATGCCTTAAGATACATTCTGCTTTACTTTCAACCTAATTTAAGTGGTAACCTGCCTTGAAAACTAGGATACAAGTTTGCTGGTCTTATTTTGGATATTACACTTGTTTCTATCATACCTGGCATTGAGATTTATATTTTTTGATAATCTGTCTATTCCTGTGAGCGTGAGGCGAGTGTTTCCACAGAGCCTCTGAGCCCTCTAACTCCTCCACGAGCCTCGAGAGCTCTCGTATTGCACGTATACACCTCTGGTGTTTTCTGACTGTAGGCAGGATGGACAGATGGTGGTTGTAGACTGTCAGGTAGAAACACTCTGTAGGGAACTTTGGGTCCTGCAACTGACTACCAGAATCTGCTCCTGACACAAATAAAACAAGTATTTGAGACCAGGGCTAAGCGCTTACAAAGGGTTTAAGTTGAGTCTGAGTGCATTCTCAAGCATTGGATTGGTCAGATTTGAGCCTAGGCTCAAATCTAGGCTCAAATCTGGCCAATCAAATGCTTGACAGCGATTTCAGACTCAACTCAAACGCTTTATAAGCATGGACCCAGGGCTCAAGATAAGTGGATGTAAACCAAACAAATCAAACATTTTCTAGCTCATTTCAGCACAAAATCTTATGTGTGACTACTCATTAGAATTGTCTCAAGGAGACGATTTTAGAGAGTAGTGACACCATAGGGTTTATTGCATAAATAAAGATTTTTATATTTGCAATACTCCACTTAACTGGAGCCCTGTAGATAACAGGGCAAGAAAATTCCATCTGCCTATTCCCCAAAGACAATAAAAATGCAGAAAGTCCATGCTTGGAATTTTACAGATAAAACAATGCAGACATTAATTACATAGCGTTAAACAGGTTTAACAAGTAAATAACAGCCGTACGAAAGTACAATGGAGATGAACTTACTTATTTGTTCTACCCATTTCTCTGCTTCCTGTGCTGTCATTTTAAGTCTAGCATCTGATGTTAGCTGTACCCTGCACTGTGGGTGACACAGATACATCTGGTCCACCTAGAAACCACAACACATGACATCAATTAAAGGTTCACACATTTAAAGTTCACTTAACTCATTACCCCATAGTCTGTTTCTAGTTTTGAAGACTGGTGACCACTTAAAGCAGGTTGAAAGTAAAGCATAATGTGCCTTAAGGCACATTCTGCTTTACTTTCAGCCTGTTTTAAGCAACCATCTGCTCGAATATAGAGAATATTTCTGATAAAACATATTCATGACCGTATAAAGTGGAACTATTTTCTTCAGTGGAAGAATAAATTAAATGTGTTAAAATGTGTATCTATGGAGTAATGGGTTAAGCCAAAATATTGTGCCATAGTTTTGAGGAAAAAACTTGAGAAAATGAGGGTCAATGTATACATAGCATTTATGTTGAGTCTTATATCATTCTCAAGCTTTTGATTGGTCAAATTTGAGCATTTTGCTCAAATATGACCAATCAAAAGCTTGAGAATGATCTCAGACTAAAGTTTAACACTTTATATGCATGAGTCTAGATCAACAGCATTGCAAAAATAGTATAGACAAAGACTACAGATCAATACAGACTCAGCATTCTATACTGGTTACAAAGTTAGCCAACACAATACATGTACTGGCAATGCTTGTGAATGTCATATAGTGTAGACACGGATCCGCCGCCACATGTATGACAGGTACGATGATCAGGGTCTACAATGTTTACCAAGAAGTAAGTTTTCTCTTTGCAAAGCTCAGTAAGCATTATCTGCAATTCTATCTGTTTACATACTCAACTCCAGGAGCCTATGTGCACAAATTAAGCATAAATAGCACTACATAACATTAAATAGCATTCACTCCAAACATCACCAGCTTACCTTATCAATGCTTATCTTTAATGACAGTTTCTGTAACACTGACAACATATTCAGCATGAACCCATCTCCTGCAACAAGGTTCTCATTTACCTGTAAGAAAAAACACACAACTTACTACATACAGTAAAATCTCTCAATTACAAACACTGAAATGAAGGCTAATTGATTGTTTAAAAGACAGGTGACAGCTTAACCAACTACTTCAAAGCCTACATTTTGATTTGAAGATGGGTGACCTCTTAAAGCAGGTTGAAAGTAAAGCAGAATGCACCTTAAGGTGCATTCTGCTTTACTTTCAGCCTGCTTTAAGCTATCATCTGATAGGATATAGGAAATATCTCGTATGATACATATTCATGACTGTATAAATTGGAAAAATATTCTTCAGTGGAGGAATAAATAAGAGGCATTAAAATGCCTATTTATGGGGAATTGGGTTAAAGCAAGGTGACAGTAAAACAAAGCTCCTTTACGACACAAAACCAGCTCTAACTGTAAACATCGATCACACAATTATATTACATACCACAATTTGCGCCTTCTTGGTGTTTCTCTCTAGTGCTGCAGTGATGTATGTCATAGCCACCTCTCTTGACTCTCCATTCACTAGTAGGCAGTGTAATACCTTATAAAGCTCCTCCTGTAAAATAACAAACACAACAGTTTTATCCTTTATCCCATATCCTGTTGCTAGCTTTGAAGACAGGTAAATCATTTAAAGCAGGTTGAAAGTAAAGCAGAATGTGCCTTAAGGCACATTCTGCTTTACTTTCAACCTGCTTTTAGCTACACTCTGCCAGGATATAGCCTGCTTTTAGCTCCAATCTATAAGGATATAGGAAATATTCATTGCTGTGTGAAGTGGAATTATTTTCTTCAGTGGAGGCATAAAAAGATGTATTTATGGGATACCGTGTTAAGGTAGTATAACTGGTGCAATTTTTCTGGTGATTTCATTGACAGAATGATCTATAACAAAGAGTTAGTTTGAACTTATTCAACTTGAGAGGTTCCAGCAGTCTACAATGTGTGCAAAGGCCAGTTGAGAGTAACCGTGGTTATTTACTTACCCTAACATACTCTACCATGTGTTGTACAACGAATGAATGAATTTACCAGGGCTCCAGATAGGAGTAAGAAAACTGAGCAAATTCAACAGTTTCTCACTCATTTCAGCACCTAATCCTATGATGTTACTACTCATCAGAATCGTCTCTTCGAGACGATTCTAATGAGTAGTGACACCATAGGGTTTAATACAGAAATTAAGATTTTAGTTTTTGAAATACTCCCCTTATCTGGAGCTCTGATTTACTTACCCTAACATACTGCATCCTGTGCTGTAGAGAGGAATGAATGAATTTACTTACCCTAACATACTGCATCCTGTGTTGTAGAGAGGAATGAATGAATTTACTTACCCTAACATACTGCATCCTGTGCTGTAGAGAGGAATGAATGAATTTACTTACCCTAACATACTGCATCCTGTGCTGTAGAGAGGAATGAATGAGTCGAGTGTTGTCTGGAGTCATCTGATGGCCAGAAAAATGCTTCTCCACCACTTTAGTCTGTAAACATGGAGAAGATTTGGATATCGAGGGTTCGGCGCAAGAGGGGCGTAACTACATTTTTAAAAAATGTTCAGGAAGTGAAAAAAACTAATTTATTTCTATAGATTGAAAGTTACATACATATTTACCATGTGTTTTGTTTTAAGATAATTTATTCTTTATGAAACATTAAAAAAAAATATTAAAATTTTACAAAATATTGTTATATTTAAAAAAATCTGACTTACGCCCTTATTGCATGCTTTTTCAAGGAAATCTGAAGAAATTTTATATGCAAGAAGGGCGTAAGTCAACTTAACCTTGGCCATAACTTTGGAACTACATGTGATAGAGACTTCATATTTGGCATGTGTATTCAACCCAATGAGCTCTTGAGGTCAACCCAACTTGGATCATGTCAGACCAAGGTCAAGGTCATTAAGGGATATTAGGCTTAATTTAATAAAAAAAATGTCATAACTTTGGGACAACATGTGATAGAGACTCCATATTTGATATGTGTACTTGACTTCAGAAGCTCTTGAGCTCAGTACAAGTTAGATCATGTCATACAAAGGTCAAGGTCACATGCAGGGGGCATAGTATTTCAGAAATACATCTTATTGATAATGTTTGACTTATGCTCTCGTTGCACATTTTTCCCAAGTACATCTGGCAGGACTGTTCTATTATATATTTTTCAGTTAAACTTAAGTTAAAAAGAAAAGTGAATTTTTATTACCTTTTATGCAAATAATAAAATGTACAACAGAATATGTACATGTATTGCTTGGGTTATTTTGATGTACATTCAATGTATTTAATTAAGGACATTCACAGTTCTCCGGTTGAAAACATAATCAGACTTTCTCACCTGTGCCTCAATCAATTTAAAACTTCATTAAAGTGTTCAGTATCATTTGACATAGTGTACAATATGTCCTATAACTCTGAATATTTCACATATTTTGCCATTTATTTTGAAACATCACTCAAGTGAGCAGTATAATCTGGATTACATACAGCAACAAGTCTTATCATTCTTTTTAAATTTGACAAGAGTTATGCCTCTTTTTACCTTCTACCACATATATATTATACTATCAATGTTGCTTATGTTATTTCTTCATGGATTTGATAAAATAGTAAGGAAGACTAATTTACAATCACCCACATTACTAAAATGACACAAGGCCTATAACTCTTTCACAAATATGAATTTCTTAGAAATTTGTCCTTAGTTCATTTTTTGTCCTCATTAGGGTTGAAACTACTCAAGCATTCAGTTATCATCTGACTTCAGTATTTGTTTGTCAACACTTGACTTTGGGAGTGGGTTGGTACCCATTTAATTAGTGAAAATATGCTCTAAAACAACGTAAAATACTAGATTTGGACAAAAAAATGAGTCGTAAAACTTTCATTTCGGGGGAAAATCCTGCCGTAAACAGCTCATTTTGGGAAAAAGTCCTTGTTTTCTTTTGGGAATGGTCCCCCCTCCCCCCAAAAAAAGACTGGTTTACATACAAGTCCTATACCTTTTTTTTTTTAACCTTTTCTACAGTTTTGCTCATTTCTACTACCTACATTGGATTTGAATAAAAGTTAAAAATTACTGTTCCTCAACACTATCCATGTGAAATGACATGGCCTATAACTCTTATCACAAACTATGCCCCTATGTACTCAGAATTTCTTTACAACTTGTAGACAGAAAAATAAGAACAGGCCTTATGTCCAATTTTATTATCAAGCATGCATACTGTTTATGGACAGCTTTCACTTTTACAAGTTACACTGGTCTGATTTAAGTTACTGTGTCAAAAAATTATTAGTGGTTAACTTTTGTAACCAAAAATTTTCAACGAAAATGTGTGACAGTTGACTATATATTACAGTCGAATCAAAAAGAAGTACATGTCATGTGGACATATACCAACATGTGGAGCCAAATTAATTTGTTGCTTGTTATCTAAAAATGCCTATCTACTATGAATGCACAGGCCTCAACCAAATAAGGAAAACATGATTCTGGTGAAAATTGTGAAGGAGCTGACATCAAATGCTCTTAAACAGGCTGAACCAAGGTAAAACATCTGAAAAATAGTTTGCAGCCATCATCCATGCAGTAGAATAAAGCAGATCCTGAAGAAATATGGCAAACTTCAGAATGCATTCTCTGTGAGAATGTTCTCTCATATAGTGATAATCTGGCAAAGAGACTTGAGGTACCCAAATTGTTCAGTCAGAGCATGGCATCAGCTACAGTCAAAGGGTCTTATAGAGATGAGGAAGTTTGTGGAATTTAGTAAGGAAGTTGAAAAGTTGACCAAAACTCTTTATGTAGGTTACAGACCCTGCATTGCTAAGGCAACAAAGGCCACCATAACAACACTTTACAGGGGCTCCTTCACATAAACTTGTACCCAAACCATGTACTTAATTATAATGGAGTATGATTACTAAATTAAAATCAAATGGTATCGAAAACAGCTCGGGTACAGAATGTACATGTATACATATGAACTTGCCAAGAGATGATCAAGATCCATATATGATGCAAAGTTTCAACAAGTCACAGACTTATATGGGTCTGATTTCCCAACAGCTCTGAACTTAATTTGAAATAGGATATGGTAAGAGCTCTTGAGCAAACTCAGTTCATAAAATGATGCCCTCTTCATAGTGGTGTCTAAGCTTCTCAACCTGATACTGGTTTACCTGCTACAAGTGAGTGCTTAAAACTATTGGTATACAGAAGCAAGTCAAAACTGCACTTAAAGACATCTCCTGACAACCTTTTGGTCATAACACCCTGCCAGATAATTTCCTTGCAAAGAGCATGGGTCTTGTGGACATACCGTTAGCAAAGAACCATTGAAGCTTCTCATCTGAGACTCTACCTTTATATTTGATAGTTGGGTTAGAAATAACCATTGAAAATCAGTAGAGCATGAGTATAATCTGGACCTCACCAGGTAAACTGAGATTGTGCTGCACATGATATGCGCATGATTTGACAGTTTCACTGACACCTCCAGAACAATGGGCTGGTGGTCCCTCAATGGACTGAGGAAGATCAACACTGTGTCAGAAGAGACCTAATTTAGCAAAGCTGCATAATGATATTATACACCTGCACAACAATAGAACAGGTGCTTTGAGTATAAACAAAGTTTCAATTTTGTTGAAGTGAATTTGTTGAGACCAGTGACCACAGATCTTCATTTGGTTGGGAAATTTCCAGTAGATCTAGGTATGTTTTATATCTGAAGAACCAAAACAACTGACTGGCAAAGTCTTAACTCAGTCACCTATGAAACTTTAACAGGACAGATTCAATTCAGTTAAAGTCAATTTTTGACCAATAATAGTTTATTAAATAACAACATATTGCAAAATAACAAACATTGGAGACACTGATCAGAGAGCTCCTGCAGGTCTTAGCTGTCTACATGTTCAGGGCCTGCACTGTTTGCATAGGGCAAGTGTACTTTTTGCAGATACACTGTTTGTTTGTGACAAGTATACTCATTGCTTCTAGGTTTGAATGTGTTTAAAGGGAAATTTAAGTTTTGAAAATATTAAAAACTGATAACTCTAACACTAAATCTGCCTAAAAAGTAGATCTTATATCACTAATATTCTAATACCTCACGCCCGAAAAGGAAATAGTGAGAGGTTTTGTAGACTGTTATAACCAAATTCTGAACCCTAAAATATCTAAAAATGACATATATATTTACACATCCTGCCTCCAACACAAATTTAATGTACATAAAATGCAAACTGCCCTTATTCAAGACTCAGGCGCCCCCATAAGCCACATTATGGCTGCCTTCTTTTCTCAAGTATAAGATTTAAACCTTTTTTTCACCTTAAAATTGAAAATATTTTGTCATGTCAGTGCTTAAGTAGACTGTTATGATGCAATAATATACTGTTGTGATGTCATAAAGAACATAATGCCATCATAAGATGACAACACAGCAGTTATTTGTTTACTTAAGTCTGTATTGCAGGATAGATTGTAAGTCAACCAGATGTTTTTTAGCATGCAAGAAGGGCGTAAGTGGACTTACGCCCTTCTTGCGCTAAGATAATTTGGCAATCTGAGATACGCCCTTATTGCAATATCAAATTATTGATATAAATATCTGAAACTTTTTGTTTAAATTTATACAGCATATGAGTTTGACTAATATAAGCTGAAAAATAAAAAAAAGTCATTTTTGGAAAAATATGTAGTTACGCCCCTCTTGCGCCGAGCCCTCGATATGTTATGGAGAGTAAATGGTAAAAAAGCATAATCCTGATTATCTACAGTACTGAAAAATCATCAAAAGAGCCAAGGTGGCCCTAAATCACTCACAAGCTATGGTTATAGTAACATTAACCTACTACCCCAACGCCTGTTTCCAGTTTTGAAAACTTGAGACTACTTAAAGCAAGTTGAAAGTAAAGCAGAACACATCTTTAGGTGCATTCTGCTTTACTTTCAGCCTGCTGTAGGCTACCACATGATAGGATATAGGAAATATTTTGTATGGTGCATATTCATTACTGTATAAAGTAATACTTTCCACTGTAGACGAATAAGTTGAATTGATTAAGTTGGGTTTTACAGCACTGAGATACATGAAATGGTCATGTGGCACCAATGAATATATTGAAGGTGTAAAAAGGCGTATTTATGAGGTAATGGGTTAAAATAAACTAGGGATGTCAACGAATATCTGGATATCCGGATATCCGTATAGCACCGAATATCCGGATATTAATTTAGTATCCGAATATCTCTAAACGAACTTGTGAGAACCTAAACGATTATTTCATAATCTGCATGAAGATACAGGTAGCGGTCAAACTGTTACATAATTACCGTTAATACCCATGGTCCCCATCGTAACATAGCGATAAATGCGCGTGTGGAGTGCCTATGACACCAGTTAAAACAACATGCGTGTAATTGCTGTGGTGTCTTTTGCCGCCGATTAAAGGTCTTTGTTTTGATAACGGCTGTCACAGTTTGCCTGGATCAACAGGGTAGCATGGGCTGCATTGTTTCGGACAATTATCACAGTTTACACAACCACCTCTTTAATAAGAACATCAAGAGTTGTATTTCACTAACTTAAAGGTTAATTAGACATTTTCAAAACAGAAAGAAGTAAATAAATCAGTAATATGTTTATAGTAAATGCATGAGTGTACATTTATGTGCAGTCTATATAACTGCGTAATTAGGCCATACCGTTGGGATATTCTTTTGTAGAACCTTCTGTCTGCTTTTCAAGCGTCTGAACAAATGAAGGCGGGGTTTAGTTTGATTGACATGCACTCATTGCATGTAGCCTTTGACCCAGAGTTATCTGAGAATACCCAGATATCGGCGCTCGATTTGCACAGTTAAAACTTTTGTTGTGTTTGAAATATTCGGAAACCTGCCCGATTACATCGTACTGATTGATATTCCAAAAAGTGTTACTAATATTTAAATTAAACACTACATGAATTTTCAATAAAGACGAGTTAGTAGACTATTTATATATTTTGATAAAGTTTTTCAACGAACTTCTTCTCTGAATAATGCGTCGTAGTAAAAGTAATAAAGTACACACAGAAACAATGGACGCGCCGTTAACGATTGCAAGTAAATAAATGTTTTAATAGTTGTTGCAAGTATGTAAAGTCTATTGAACACGGGGAGAATCTTGAAATCTATTCTGCCTAGAATTAATTTACAGACCCGCTTATTAAAGCGTTATGAAAGCTACACTGTTTAATAGATAACGGCAATTCAATGGAGAAAAAAAAACTTCGTCACAAAAAAAACCCGAACAAACATTGTCTGGATACGATTTTTCCACCGCATTTATAAGTGAAAACAAAATATTTGATGCTTTAGAACAATCAACACTTACAGTTTTGCATTCTTAACATTGCCGTGGGTTCGACTCAATGCGAATATCCGGATATATCCGGATACCTCATACGGATATCCGAATAGTGATTTTGGTATTCGTTGACATCCCTAAAATAAACTAAAACTTGTTTAAGAAAAAAATAGTAAGAAAATTGTAATTTTCCTTACTATATTAGCCAATGTAATAGTTCGTAAAATACTAGTAAATGTTCAAGGTGGGTGGAGTTTTATGCATGAGAAAGGGTTCAATAAGAAAGTCACTTACATTATCCTCTGCAAAAACACTCAATGCAAAGAATGGCCCTAGGAACGATAGCTTGGCCACCTCCATGCCTGCTGCCTGGGTAAATGTGTCTGGAAGCCAGTTGGAAAGACTAGACATCTAAAACAACAAACAAACACATACAGTTCAAACTTCTACACATTCAGTGGAAAAATTGTTATTATGTCAAACATGTATTAACCCATTACCCCATAGTTGGTTTCTAGTTTCGAAGATAGGGGCCCACTTAAAGCAGGTTGAAAGTAAAGCAGAATGTGCCTTAAGGCACATTCTGCTTTACTTTCAGCCTGCTTTAAGTTTAAGCTACCATCTGCTAGAATAAGATTATTTTTCGTATGATTCATATTCATGACTGTTTAAACTGGAACTATTTTTTTTGGATGAAGGAATAATTTTGTAGCGTAAAAGGTGTATTTATGGGTTAATGGGTTTACCCATTGCTCCATAAATATGCCCTTTGTTCCTGTTTTTAAGAAAAACGTTCCACTTTAATTACTTTATTCAGTCATGAATATGTAACCTTAGAAATATTTTCTGTATCCTAGCAGCCTTATAGCACATTCTGCTTTACTTTCAACCTGGTTTATCACCTATAAACGGGCTATGGAGTTAAGAGTTAAGTGAAATTTGAACGAAGAAGACTAGTGATCTTTACAGAAAGGTGACAGCCTAATCCAGGACAACACTAAGGCAGAAAGCATCTAAAGGAGCTTTCCGTCTTACTTTGGTCCTGCATTAAACAGCAATCTGTCAAAGAATACATACTGTAAAACCGGTTTTATTCGCGAGAATATAATTTACGCGTTAATTCGCGAATATCTCTAGTTTTGAAAATAGGTGACTTCTTAAAGCAGGTTGTAAGTAAAGCAGAATGTGCCTTAAGGCACATTCTGCTTTACTTTCAACCTGCTTTAAGATACCACCTGCTAGAAATATTGCATGATGTCGCGAATTAATACAAAATCGCATTTCGCGAAATATTCATGACGCAAAAAAATATCTGTTTTACAGTACCTACATACTTTTTTCATAATTCTAGGTGATTGCTCAATACAAGTTTGACTCTACAACTTACAGCAAAAGTGTTTGAAAATGTGGACTTTCAATTAAAATTTGAATAACAAATGATTTAGAGCCTGATCAGACACTGAACGAATTGGAATATCATCTGGTTCAAAACTGTTTGCAATACATTTAATCATTTTATTACATAGAGGATATTGTTTTTTTCAATATAAGATACAAAATTTAATCCATTGAGTGAACATCAGACGTTATATTTTCACGAGTGGCGAAGCCTCGAGTGAAAATATAACAGTCTGATGTTCATGAAATGGATTAAATTCGATCTTATACTGAAAAAATACAATTATTCTATTTATTTATGCTTTTAAGCCACTTTTTAAACGTAATTGTTCGACAATTGTGAAAGCGAAAGTACATTATTTACCCCGTGTTGAGCCCCGAGTTTACATCGAACACATTAACGAAACAGTTTCCCGTACGATGACGTCACTTATTTATTGATTTGACGCCATCCGAATTACGTCGTTGCTCCCGATTCTGGATTTGTGTTCTTCCGTTGAGTGGTTCGCGACAAATCGGACTGCCGGAATTTAACGATAAGACACGATTGACTACGATTTTAGGGGAGCCCTACGGGGAAAACGGCGATTGGTGATAATCCACTGCAGTGGATTACCAAGTGATAATCCACTGTTATTTTCCGATAATCCACCGAAAAGCATAAATAAAAATACATTTGTTGGTAAAGAATAATGAATTCCTCCCTGTATTGATATCCACTGATTTTCAGGAAGTTTGAATTCAAATCTTATTGAGTTACCTACCAGATTACATATAGGCCTTAGGTTTCCACATTTAACTTCCACAAGTTCACTGAGCACTGAGAGAACGTCTCTGTATTCATCGTTGTCAAGGGAAAGAGTTGATATCAGTCTATGCATGCTCTGTAATACTGGCACAAATACCTGTCAACACATATACACAAACTATACAATCTTACTCAGGCTGTTAGGCTTTTTTTTTTTAACTCTTTCAACACTAAGTAATTCTTATGGGTTATTAGGTTCCCCTGTGGATCATTCTAGTAACCAAAACATGAACCAATGTGCTTGGAATTCAGAGTAGTTTTTTAAATAGTGGTTTTAATTAGCAAACAGTGAAGATCCAGATCAGAGGGCTCCTATAGGAGCCCTCTGATCTGGGTCTTCACTGTTTGCAAATGTAATAAGTTTATTTTAAACAGGTCCATGCTGTCATGAGCATCAGGCCATTCTAGGTCAACTGATGGAATGTACCAAACCATGCTAGATCATGGTTCAAAACCAACTGCCAGTTGATGAGAATTACCATTCTGTCTATGTAGACTTAAAATATTGACCTACATTGACCCGAAATCATTAAAAACTTACTATCTTAAATAACTTAAGGAATTTAAAGCAGGTTACTGCTTAAAGCAAAATGAAAGTTAAGTAGAAAACTCCTTTAGGAGCTTTCTGCTTTACAGTCATCTTGCTTTAAGCTGCGACCTGTATTTATCAGCATAAATGAATATTCATTTTAAGTGCTTATGGAGAGGAACGGATAAAGGCAAAATCTGGCAATTAACCCTTAGCCTGCCACTCACGACTATAGCTGCATATGCAAACAGCTTGGATCCGGATGAGACGCCGAGTAACTCGGCCTCTCATCCGGATCCAAGCTGTTTGACACTCGGACAACATTTTCAGCAATTTTGAGCAACTTTGAAGCACTTTGAAACTTGAAGCAGACGAGAAATATAGCAAACGACAATTTATTTGGCGGGCTAAGGGTAAATTGAAAGGAAAGGGTGTACTCTTTACATTCTAACATTAAAACCCTAATTACTATTGCAAACAATTTAGAATCTGAACAGGACCAAAACACTCTGATCCTAGTTTGAAATGAAATGACAGGATGTTCTCAATTAAGAACAGTTACAGATGATAATTGTTGCCCCTTCACTTTTACCTGTATTAAAATTGCTGTCTGCTTTTGTTTTCAAATTTAGATTTTCCAAAAAACTGCCTAAAGAAATTAGGATATAAGCATCAATCAGTGAGATGCAGCCAGGGATTAAACCCATTACCCCATAAATATGCCTTTTTACACCTGTAATTTGTTCCTCCACTCAAGAAAATATTTCCAATTTATACTGTTACAAATAAGAATCCTAAGACATATTTTCTATATTCTAGCAGATAATAGCTTAAAACAGGCTGAAAGTAAAGCAGAATGCGCCTTAAGGCGCATTCTGCTTTATTTTCAACCTGCTTTAAGTGGTCATATATCTTGTAAACCAGAAACATGCTATGGGGTAATGGGTTAAACCCATACTTAAAACCAAACCTCTATCTACTGAGCTCAATAGGCTGGTAGTTTGGATTCAGACCAGGTAACAAAACAGTACAGACCTGATCTGGGTCTACACTGTTTGCATAGGACAAGTGTACATTTCACAGGTACAACATAAGTATTAGAATGCATATAATCATTGCTAGGGTTGAATGAGTTGACAGGGATTCTAAAACAGCAGCTGTCTATTGAGAACATGACACAGAACATGTACAGTAAAACCTCTCTAATACGACAATGGAAATGTACGCTTATTGACAGCATTAAAGACAGGTGACAGCTTAAAGCATGATGAAAGTGAAGCAGAAAGCTCCTACAGGAGCTTTCTGCTTTACTTTCATCTTGCTTTAAGCAGATACCTGGATAAAAACTTTGAAAATGTTATCTCATGTAGTGGTCTATTAGACCTCTCTTACTAGAGAGGTTTTACTGTACATCTTTCCTTACCTTTCTGAAACTATCCTGATCTTTGTGTGTTGTTATAATCAGCTCAGATAAAAACCCGCGGGGAAGATTATGGGACAATAGGTAAGGTAGTAGGTAGGAGATTTCAGCGTGAGATCTGGAACAGTAGGAACAAAATTTAGACAATCCTCACATGAATACATAAAAAGCAGTTTCTATTTAACCCTTTCAAAGTCAAATTTAACTACTCAATCATTTGATACAGATAGACAATGTTGGGTACAGCAGTCTTTGAAAAAGTTTATTATGCTGATAAATCCATATTTTGAGAATATCATTTTCTTCTAAACGCAGCACAAAATTTTACTTACATTCAGGTACAGCATTATGTGGCATCTGATATTGATTCCAAATGTTTGCAAAAGCAAATTTAGCTACCTAGGATGGTGAAAAGGTTAAACTTAATTCAGTAAAGCAGTCATTGAGACGGACTGCAGCTGAATGTAGGACACAAGTTTGGCCTTTCTTTGTTTTGTTCTCATGATCATTCAGGTTTTCTCAAGCTCAAATGAATGCTGATTTATATGTCTTTTCAGGGTATTTGAGCCCCTTGAATATTTTAATTAAGGTTCATTTATTCTACAGAAATTATTTTTTAATTTTAATACCGAAAAAGCATTCCCTGTACATTATCGACATACTTTTTTTTTTTATCATTTAATTGTTTAAGTTGTGCACGTTCCTAAACCAGAGCAAGATTTTGAAATGACATCATCATTTTGGCCCACGATTTCAGATCAGCACATGATCTAGGACCAACCTACGATTTGAGTCTTACATACATGCATCACTTGGGATTAAATGGGTTAATCAGTTGTCCCTCACTGCTAGCAGAGCTCCAGATAAGAGGGAGTAAACTGAACATATCAAACATATTCTCACTCATGTCAGCACCAAATCCTATCGTGTAACTACTCATTTGAGTTGTTTCAAAGAGATAATTCTAATGAGTAGTGACACCATAGGGTTTAATGCAGACACAAAGATTTCAGTTTCTGAAATACTTCCCTTATCTGGAGCTATGTGCTAGGATTATGAATCAACATACCTAGGTTGGGTGAGCCCTCCCTGAAGTACTAAAGATGTGTGACAAACACACTGGCTCCTGGCTGAAGACAACATGTTACTCATAGGTGGTACACTGGCTCTCTGAAATACATACAAAACATGTACAGTAAAACCTCGCTATTACCACCACTAAAACAAAGGCTAATTGATTGTATAATAGAGAGGTGACAGCTTAAATCAATGTGACAGTGAAACAGAAAGCTCCTAAGGAGGTTTTACTGTACACTGACTCTCTGAAATATATACAAGTACAAACCATACATCAGGTTTCATTGACTTATATTCATTATTGTACTGTTCAGAAGCTTTGCTGCAGACAGACCGACAAAGTGGCAACCTTAAGTTCCTACCAATCCTTGAGGTACCATAAACATTTTCCTGAAGCTGCTGGGTAGTCACAGTATATGGTAACACAGGATTTATCAAAATATGAAAGAAACAAATTCCAGATGGGAGCTTAAAATATGGAAGAAACAATTTCCAGATGGGAGCTTAAAGCAGGCTTAACCCTTTACCCCATAGCCTGTTTCTAATTTTGAAGACAGGTGACCACTTAAAGCTGGTTGAAAGTAAAGCAGAATGTGCCTTAAGGCACATTCTGCTTTATTTTCAGCCTGCTTTAAGCTCAAATCTGCTAGGCTATATAAAATATTTGTAATGGTAATTGTTCATGAGGGTATCAACTGGAATTATTTTCTTCAGTAGAGGAATAAATTAAATACACTAAAAGTCGCTTCTATGGGGGAAAGGGTTAATTAAAGTAAAGCAGAATGGATAAATGGTCAACAAACCTTGGGAGCTGTCCTCTCCTCCTGGGCCACCCTCTCATAACTGTCCACTAAATAGTTGATCATGTCTACCTCTTTACACTGGGGTGGGCGCAGTGTACATGTAAATTCTCTCTTAGGCTGTTCTTGGGTCACCATCATAGGGCTTGAACTGCACAAATATAACTCTTCTTTAGCTTATGGCTCCAGATAAGAGCAAGTAAACAGAACAAATCCAACATTTAAGCACCAAATCCTATGGTGTTAATCCTATTGTGACGATTCTAATGAGTAGTGACACCATACGATTTAATGCAGAAATAAAAGATTTTAGTTTTTGAAATACTCCCCTTATCTGGAGCTCTGTTAGCTTCATATATACAAATATGTAGTTGATAAAGGACTTTGATTTGCCAACTCATAATGTTTATGTCAATTTGTGAAAATCCTTGAAAAATTGGTGTCAGTTGATGGTCACTTTTCTTCAAAAAAAGAAACAGGCTATTGGGTAAAGCGTTAACCAATTACCCCATAGCCTGTTTCTAGCTTTGAAAGCCGATTATAACATAAAGCAGGTTGAAAGTAAAGCAGAATGCTCCTGCTTTACTTTCAGCCTGCTTCAACTGTACTGGAAATGTCTTTTTCATTTCATGTTGAGGACTTCCTAGCAGGGAACTTCTTTTCCAAGTGTGTAACTATGGCCAGTTAGAATCCATAACCCATTACCACATAGCCTGTTTCTAGTTTTGAACACAGGTGACCACTTAAAGCAGGGTGAAATAAAGTAGAATGCGCCTTAAGGCACATTCTGCTTTACTTTCAACCTGCTTTAAGCTATTATCTGCTAGAATATAGAAAGTATTTCTTATGATTTTTATTTCTAACAGTATAAGTATGAATTATTTTCTTTAGTAGAGGAATAAATTAAAGGCGCAAAATGGTGTATTTATGGGGTAATGGGTTAATAGTATTTTTTTATATGGCAAAAAGGTTCATTTACTCCCTGTAGCGTCACCATTTGGATGTACAGTTGAACTTTGATATCTCGAACTCGGTAAGGTTGAACATACACGTATTTCAAAGTTAAAACATGGCTAAGCCACGTTTTAACTTTGCAATACGGGTATGTTCGACTGAACCGAGCATGAAATTATGCGAATCATGTGTCGACAAATTGGATAGTTCGAATTAACCCTTTGAATCCTAGTCCCGCATATAGGCGTCTTTTCAAACAGTGTACACGTGAATAGTACACTTGTCGTGTGCAAACAGTGAAGGCCCAGATCAGAGGGCTCCAAAAGGAGCCCTCTGATCAGGGTCTTCACTATTTGTCAGTAATTCAAAATTGACAAAAACAACTCTTAAAAGTCAGAAATGGACTAGACAAAAATCGAAACTGGAATTGTCCATTTAAAGTTTCAGGGAGGAAAGAGTTAAGCGAGTTGGAGATATTAAAGTTTGACTGTACACTGTAGTTACTCACCCAAGTGGACTAGAACCATAGTGTTTTAATGGAGATACATCAGGGGTGGCTGGCCTAAGGTCCAGCACTGGGTTGCTTTCAGAGTCTTTGATCTTGAACAGCATTTCCATAATTGTCTGGTTTATAACTTCTTTTGTGTCCACATTTTCTGAGAAAGGAAAAGCTGTGGGTGTTTTCTTGTTACAGAATATACAAACAAGTATACAATAAAAAAAATTGTCTTTTTCAATACCATGCACACATGTTAAAATATTAACCTTTTTCCCACCAAAGGTGGGTGACTAAGTCAACTTTACAAATAGTATTGATCCAAATCACATACAGCATCATGTGGCATCCGATCAAGATCTGAACTGCTTAACACTCAGATAGCAATATTTCTTTTGGTCTTTGGCATAAAATTGCAGACAGCAAATTTAAACAGAAAATATTTTGTCTGCTGAAAGGTTAAATCTGACATTTACTTTCCCAAAACACAACATAACAACGAGGTTTTAGTTTTATAATTTAATATGTAACTACTAATCATTTATTTGCCTTTAGGGCTCATGCAGCTGAATATGTTGGCATATAAACTATCATTACATAAATGTTTGCTGTCTTATCCCCAACACTGATCCACGATACCCGAGCTATGACCAATTTTTTAGAATCAAATCACTCTGTATGTGCAGGCTGAGGTCAAGTAATGCTTGCCTATATGAGTCCGGTCCACTAATACCTGAGCACATCGCAGAGCAACTGTAATTCCGACTGAAGTGCGATTTCCGTCTTCCTATTCGGGCAAGAAATGCTTGCCTAGGAGAGACACCTTCCTATTCGGGCAATTACGTTTACCTAGGAAAGTATCGATCACTTGCAATCCCACCTTCCTAATCGGGCAAGAAATGCTTGCCTAGGAGAGGAGAGAATTAGTCACCAGTGCATCATAGCACGAGCACCACAGAACACTGCCAGGCAACAAACAGCAACTGTCTCATACTTGGGAGAGATTAAAATGGTTGAATAATAATGATAAATATGCATAAAAACATGAATGTATAAAACGAGAGAATATATTTCAATTTACATGAACCCTTTTTCATGTCGTACAATAGCAAAGGTTGGTGGTTGGGGAGGAGGAGGTACTGTCTTAACTGACTGCCCACAAAGAACTGACTGCACACAAAGACGCCCCCTTCTGCAGCATCCAGCTTCTGTCAGAATTGATTGTGGTTGGTTAATTTTGGTCACATGATAAGTATGATGAGGTCCCTTATCTATATGGACAAGTCCATTATATGACACTATCAGGGGCCCTGCCTCTATATGTATACAAACGGCCAGAGGGCTACTTAAGAGATCAGACAGAGCTGCTGTATTTCGGAAAATAAACTTTGATTATAAACTTAATCAATATTTTACTTTCCCAAAACACAACATAACAACGAGGTTTTAGTTTTATAATTTAATATGTAACTACTAATCATTTATTTGCCTTTAGGGCTCATGCAGCTGAATATGTTGGCATATAAACTATCATTACATAAATGTTTGCTGTCTTATCCCCAACACTGATCCACGATACCCGAGCTATGACCAATTTTTTAGAATCAAATCACTCTGTATGTGCAGGCTGAGGTCAAGTAATGCTTGCCTATATGAGTCCGGTCCACTAATACCTGAGCACATCGCAGAGCAACTGTAATTCCGACTGAAGTGCGATTTCCGTCTTCCTATTCGGGCAAGAAATGCTTGCCTAGGAGAGACACCTTCCTATTCGGGCAATTACGTTTACCTAGGAAAGTATCGATCACTTGCAATCCCACCTTCCTAATCGGGCAAGAAATGCTTGCCTAGGAGAGGAGAGAATTAGTCACCAGTGCATCATAGCACGAGCACCACAGAACACTGCCAGGCAACAAACAGCAACTGTCTCATACTTGGGAGAGATTAAAATGGTTGAATAATAATGATAAATATGCCAAATTATGCAGATGTATAAGCAGCTGCATAAACCCCAAGTATGGTAGATGAATAAATAGAGGTTTAGGAGATAAATAAATAGCTAATACCTTTGTGAAATTCTTTTGCTATTGTACGACATGCCTTTTTTGCTATAAGTATAGCTTGCACACATCATAATGTATACATTATATTGTTTCGATGCACCTTGGCCACAGGTCTGCAATATTGAAGAAGAAATAATGTTGTGATGAAAGCTGAGTAGGTGTTATAAATAAAATAGGTTTATTCTATTTGATCATTTCTTGTCCTTCATGGCAGTACATGTGGCCAAACTGCATTGAGCGTCTTTTAACACTGTCTGTGGTGTTCTTATATAACGAGTATAGCAATCTGAAGACCATCTTCCCAAAGTCTTTATCAAATGACCTCAATGCGTGCCGATGTTGCAGCACCGATACGAAAAGAGTGGCCATTGTATTTGCGTAGATCATAGCCTATACGCTGTAAAATGGCTTGACACTGAATAAAGTAGCTTCTAGTTACAGGCATATGATAACTTGTAATAAAGAAAGGCTATGTTTGTAAAGCCTTAATGAAATTGATCAGTCCTTGAAATGTATACACAGATTTTTACATATTGATTAGTTACAGATATATCTGCACGTATTAAAAGACAAGCTGGGTCAAAGTATTTTCAACAGTCAGTTCTCCACAGCTGAAAAACGTAGAAGGCAGTTGTATACATGGCTTCTAATAAGACATTTGTATATTTGTCAAAAACCTTGCTCAAGGCAATGCATGTACTTTTCAAAATCTGAGCTGTGATTGGTAGCCATGTTTGGAAATAACATGAATTAGCTTGCACTTTCCTTATACCATTCAAATCATATTTAAATGAACCATGGATTGACATTTGAATTCAAAAGGGTTTAGTATCACCTTTTCTAAGTATATAAACCTAATCAGGTATTTTGACCGTAAGCAATAAAGTACATAAGAATATCTTGAGATTATATCATACAGCCAGTAAATGTTTGTATGCTTTAAAACCTTGCTGATAAACTTTTATATTTCTGCACATACTAACTTTGCATGTGATGTGGCCGATTCGCACAAAAAAACCCAATTTTTATGAGGAAATGTACCCATTTAGCAAATATCGAGTTACATAAAGTAATACCACGTAGATGTTGGGCCCCATCTTCACAAACAAATTTAGATGTTAAAACACCAAAATCGAGTGCCATGATATATGGAACCTAATGTGTGTTAGTGCTGTAATCAACAAAGCACATTTGCAAAAACTTAGTAAAATTACATGCCTATAGATCTTATTTCAAATATACTAAAAATATAAATGACATATTTGTTATTTATATGTAAAACACTTAATATTGTGTGCTGGAATTAGAGTTAATTGAAGCAATGCCTTGGATGACAGCTCCCTGAACAGTTTTTCTACCATCGATTGGGAATGTTTATTATAATGTCTTTAACTTTCATTTCTTTCACTCTGTAACACATGACAGTTGGTTTCTTCATCACCACCTGTGTGTAAATGTGAATACTCTAGAAGTTCTTGTCATTCGCTGTACCATCAATATCTGCTGAGCTCTGTCGAAGACAATAGACATTGGTCGGTGGACATAATCCTATGTGCCTTCTCATGCCTTCGTGATGGTTAGTAGGTGACCAGTTCCTGTAGTTATGCAGCTGCTGCACCGTCATTATCTGTCAGGAACTTGCCAGTCAAACAAATTGTGAGTACTTCCTCTGAAAATAAATACATGACAAATGTAATGGCGCTTAATTTGCTAATATAAGAATTTGCCTGTCGTCAAGAAAATAAACTACCATCAGAAATGGTACATTTATGGCTTTGATTTGGCTAAGCTGTGAGCAGAATAAACCTGTACTGTCTGGCAAAAACAAACATTTTCAATTTAAAACAGCAGCCCCGTGAGCTGAAGCCATGATACCCGTGCTATGATGACTGCAAGAAAGAAATCACTCTGTATGTGCTGGCCGAGGGTAAGTAAATGAGTCGTGTGCACTAGTACTCGAGCACATCGCAGAGTAACTGTAATTCTTAATGAAGTGTGATTTTCCTAATCGGGCAAGTAATGCTTGCCTAGGAGAGAATCAGTCACCTGAAGTGCAATCCTGTCTTCCTAATCGGGCAAGTAATGCTTGCCTAGGAGAGGATTGGTCACTTGAGTTAGTCGGCACGAGCACCACTGAACAGCAGACGACAACTGTTGGGAGAGATAAATTTGGTACAATGCAGCAACAAACTATTCTACTTCATTTCCTAATTATAAAACTAGCTCAATTATTAGTTCTGCTGTAGTGCAAGTTTCGCCTTCCCACTGAGCAGGAAATGCTTGCCTAAAGAAAACATCAGTGGTTCAATCACTTGAAGTACAATTTCGCCTTATGTGCCTGAGTGAGGTTTGTTCATTAGAATCACAGCAAGAGTATCTCGGAAAAAAAAACAAAAAACACCTTTGTCAATATGTAGTCGGACTGAGTTCATTGCAAAATGGTGAGAGATTGTGTAAGAAGTGGTCCGGACAGATCAGACAGGAGAGCACTCGCCCTGTAAGCGAGGGGTCCTGGGTTCGAGTCTCTGTGTGGCTACATGCCTCTCTTACCACATCACATAGGATAGTTATTATTTAATATATATGTATCTCTCGGATTGTACGAATATAATAAGTAGAACTCTTGTTAAAATTTTGTGTAGCCAAGTAGAGTTCAATGGACTTGGTGAGAGATTTGTGTTAGTGGTCTGTATAGATCAGAAGGGAGAGCAATCGCTAAGCGAGGGTTCCCGGGTTCGAGTCACAAGTCTGTTTGCATATTTTTCTCACACTGTTACCACTAGACAACTGTCATATAGATGCTTGGGATATAATATATTAAGGGTGAAACGATTAATCGCGATGTGCATTGAACCGCGATTTTATGGCCTCGATTCAATTCAATTCGATTCGATTCGGCAGAGCTCATTTTCGATTCAATTTTTATTATGGAAAACTCGCTTCTTAAGTTCTTAATACAATGTAGTAAGTAGCGAACTTAAAACTAACCTGTGTAGTGTGATTATCGCCGTAAGGTCGAACTGTAAGTTTTGTAAATCCGTTGTAATGTCGAAAGATTAGTTTTCCCGCATTAGAGCTGTCAAAATAAACACGGGCGGTTGAATTCTGCTAGACCCAAATTGATTGGATGTATAGCAACTGTTCCAGCCAATCAACTAGCGCGTTACGTGTAGACTGTAGGGCACATGTATCGCCTGATCGGCTGGGCGCTTGTTATGTTCGACGATATAGTGTGAATAAGCGTCTTTGTGTTCTAGGGCACAGCGCCTGATCGGCTGGGCGCTTGTTATGTTTGACGATATAGTGTGAATAAGCGTCTTTGTGTTCTATCAAAATGTCAGAGGCAGACGCTATAAAATTACGTGCTCCCCCAAAAAACTATCGGTCCAAAGTGTGGACATACTTCGGGTTTCGCGATAGTAACAATGATAAGCCTACATGTAAGATCTGTTTCACAGATATCCTGTGTAAGAGTGGTAACACAACAAATTTGTCGAATCACCTAAAACGAAAACACGGTGTTGACGTTTCGTCTGCTTCCAGCTCTCGCGTTGTTGCAGCCTCTACCTCCTATTTTGGTTTACCGGAAAGCAAACAGTCACAAAACAAGTCCTCAAATGCCAACATACCACACATGTTTAACATGCAGCACAAGCTTTCTGCTTCAAGTGACAGGCATAAATCATTGACTCTAGCTACGGCAGCATTTATAGCCATGGATATGAGGCCGTTTAGCGTTGTTGAGAACAAAGGCTTCCAGTATCTAATGAAAATTGCTGAGCCACGTTATAGTATCCCTAGCCGCACACATTTTGCAAATACGGTCTTGCCTGGAATTTATACTAAAGTCAAGAATAGGCTTATAAATGAGTTAAAGTGTAGTGAATCACTGGCAATAACAACAGATTCATGGACCTCAAGGGCAACTGAAAATTATCTAGCAGTCACAGCTCACACAATTAACTTTAACTGGGAAATATCTAGCTACACTTTAGAGACCCAGGCCTTCTCACAATCGCACACAGCAGATAATTTGTCAGTTTCGTTGAACAATACAATTCAGTGCTGGAATTTGGAACGCCATGGGGTAGGGCCAACTGTGACAACTGATAATGCAAGTAACATTGTAAAAGCTGTAAGGCTTTCAGGACTTCAACATATCCCTTGCTTTGCACATACCCTGAATTTGGCCACTCAAAAAGGGCTAGGCATCAAAGAGATGGATCGTCTTTTAGGCAGAGTAAGGAGAATAGTTGCCCTGTTCCACCGCAGTACATCAGTAGCAGCAGTGTTGAAGTCGGTGCAGTCCCAACTTGGCATACCGGAACATAAACTTATTATTGACGTTGCCACTAGATGGAATTCTAGCTTCCACATGATTGAGCGTTATCTAGAGCAACAGGCAGCCATATTTGCCACTATTCTACACAAAGATGTGAAGAAGAAGATTGAAGATGTTGTAACATTGTCAGATACAGACAACCAAAATTTGGAGGAAGCTATGAAAATCCTTGGGCCAATTAACACTGCTACCAATCTGTTATGTTCAGAGAGCAGCCCCACCATATCGCTGATACATCCCATGAAAGAGATGCTTTTGCTCCAAATAAAACTTCAACCAACTGACAGTGCTTTTGTCAGAGCACTAAAAGATGCCATCATGAAAGATCTTCTGCCAAGGTAATAATATGTTGAAATGCGTATTTAATAAATTATTATTAAAATTAATATACACATGTATGCTGTGCAAAAATAAATGTATATATCCATTTTAAAATATTTTTACATAGATCTATACATTTCTTTTGCACAGATAGTATAATGAATAAATCTAAATGCTTGAATTTGTTATTTGTATATATTCAGGTACACAAACTCGGATCTCCTCGACACACTGTATGCAGCTGCTGCTCTAGACCCCAGGTTCAAATCTCTGCCATATGTATCAGTTGGAGATAGACATGACATCTACCAGTCTTTGAGCAAAAAAGCATTAGACATTGCTGTGAGTGTATCATTAATAATATCAATTTATTAAAGGCATTCTTTGATTTCACAGCTTCATAAATAATGTTTGAATAAATTAAACACAATAATCAAAACACTTAAAAGCAGTTTCTTTTTTATTTCAGAGTCGACAGACTGATGTGAAAATCAAAGAGGAGCCGTCCGAGCCAAACAGTTTAGCCGAGAGTTCTGCGATGCCTGCCTTGCCAATGTTGCCCTCTCTTGTGGAACTTCCACGTCAACCACTGGATCAGCCAGATGTC
This sequence comes from Gari tellinella, assembly GCA_922989275.2. Lineage (NCBI taxonomy): Eukaryota > Metazoa > Mollusca > Bivalvia > Cardiida > Psammobiidae > Gari > Gari tellinella. Next base: position 48,625,863 of record OV277870.1, read on the forward strand.
ACTGAATCTAAGGAGGAACCAGCTTTGAAGATGTCCAGACTGTCGCCTGAGCCACTGCCCATATTGCCTCAAGAGTCAAAGAGCTCCAAGAATGCTCTTGAAAGTTTGTTTGGTGACGTGTTTGTGACATGTGTTGAGCCTGCAAAATCTTTACAACAGCAAGTTGACAGTGAAATTGCAGACTACCAGAAGGAGTCTGTTGTACCATTAAAGTCAGATCCACTTCAATGGTGGAAAGAGAGAGCTGGTCACTATCCTATCCTGTCTAAGCTTGCCAGCAGATACTTAGTTATTCCAGCCACATCTGTAGCTAGTGAAAGGGTTTTTTCAACTGCTGGAGACATTGTGAATGCACAGAGGGGGACACTGAGCAGTGACAATGTAAACATGCTCATCTTTCTGAAAAAGAATTTGAATATTTCAGACCTGAAGGAATGAAGTATTAAAAAAAATCAGTTGTGTCTCCGACTGTGCATTCACAATGGAATAAACAGGCTTTAAATTAACTTACTCATTCATCCTGAAACTTTTAATGAAAAAAAAACAAAACATTTTCAAATTCAGTGTAGTTCATATACTGCTAGTGAAGAGTTTAGACTGTTTAAGCCAAATACCTGTTCACAGTGTTCAGCCTTACAAGACTGATAATTGTTAGTGTTATACTGTTATTACTGTTCTCCAGTTTACTTGTAACTCCTTTCAAAAGAATCTGAATATGGCAAATCTGAAGGTATGAACTATAGGGTGTTCAAATTCTTATTCAAGAAGACAGTACACACACATACTATTGACTTATTCTAATTCTAGTGTTACCTTTTAGGTTTTACTGTATTGCATAACTGTTAATACATACAATTTCTTCTATTGAATGCATTCTTTTTTTTATTGCAATCTTAAATCGAATCGAATCGAAAATAATCGAATCGTGTCATAAAAAATCGAAATCGAATCGAATCGAATTTTTTTGAATCGTTTCACCCCTATAATATATTTCAACTTCTATGTACATTGATCTTTCAGACTTGAAAACTATGCCCAGCTTTTTAACCCGGCTACGTACATGTAGTTTCATTATATTTTAGAAATTTAAGCTGCCTACAACATGTAGACAGTATAAATAGATAGACTGACAAATGGCTTCCCTTTGTACTCAGGATTTCGGGTTAGCATTACAACTGGTTCGTCGGTGTCAGGATAAAGTGACTGGTCGGGTACAGTCCCAATGGTACACCTAAAAAGTGCCCCTTCTCATAATCATCAGTATTGATGGCGTAGAAGTAGTAAATAGAAATAGAATAGAAATAAAGGTACATATCTTTTGAAAACTCTGGCTTGTGTTGCCAATAACTGTAACCTCATCTTCGACATCCACCATCTAGCCTCTCTGGTTTGTGCATATTTCGAACAGGGGGTATGGCTGCAGTTGATACAGGTTGTTGAATGTTTATCCAATTCATGTCTAGATACACGTAGTGTCTATGTATCGGGAACTCGATTCTAATTATCGGGTTTATTAATTTACTGCTTTGTTGACAATGTCATAATCCGATCACTAATTATTTGCTTGTCTTTTGTCAACCGTTTGTTGACTGTTTGTTGCAGAGCTGCACACGATTCAGCCATCAATTTCATCGTTGACAGCAGCGTGTTGTTTATGGTCGCCATTGTTTGTTGTTGTTATCCTTTCCGCTAAGAGGCGATTCGTCCCGAGTACTGATCACGTGATTCCGGGTCCGCGTGATTCCTACTGGATTCGTCACTTCCGCCCGAAGGTGCTTCGTCCCGAGAGGGGCGTTGCCTTTGTTTGTCAAAGTTTTCATTAATATAGCAGTCGCAACGCTGTAGCGATATCGCGCAGTTTTGTTGTTTTTTGTTTTCTTTCTTTCTTTAACTGTGTAGTAGTCCAATTTAATGGGTTTGATAAATCCCATTCACCGCTATTCCACACAACACCCGCGTCTTCTACGGTACTGTTACGCCTCGAATTTCGCGAATTTTAGAGAGTTTGTTCACTATAAGAACTGTATCCGCGAGTTCTTTGAGACTTTCGAGGAACCCGTGGCATAATGACACTAGATCTAATTGAGGTAAAAATTTAAAAACTATGTCACTGGTAAACACGGGCCTAACTAGTCACTGCAGCGATCTTTATAGTTCGAAAAAGAGCTGACCGACTGAGCTCTACCGCGAACAAAGGAAATGTAGATCTAGTTCTACACCAGATCCTTGTAAGTAAAAGTAAGTCACTTAAATTCACTTTCTTATAGAAACAAATAAATCCAGGTAATTGTCCAACACTGATCAAATAGTTTTATCGTAAGTAACGGCAATTCCGTATGTAGAAGTTTCGGTAATATAAGGATTAATTAATAATACTGTCTTAACTGACTGCCCACAAAGAACTGACTGCACACAAAGACGCCCCCTTCTGCAGCATCCAGCTTCTGTCAGAATTGATTGTGGTTGGTTAATTTTGGTCACATGATAAGTATGATGAGGTCCCTTATCTATATGGACAAGTCCATTATATGACACTATCAGGGGCCCTGCCTCTATATGTATACAAACGGCCAGAGGGCTACTTAAGAGATCAGACAGAGCTGCTGTATTTCGGAAAATAAACTTTGATTATAAACTTAATCAATATCTTAAATTTGACATGGCTTATTAAAGAATGTTTGTCTGAGAGATGAGAACAATAATTCCACCCCCTCCCCCGCCCCCTTCAACTTCCCCCCCCCCCCCCCCCCCTTTCATTCAATCATACAGCAAATCATTATTCAGAGCACATTAGATTATTCCCATACAAACTTTATTTACCCGAGGTATTCAATCATGTGTAAAAATAAGCATCCCATAGAAATACAATGCATATATGTATACTTAAAGCTTAGAGTTTTGACTAATTGTAAATGTTGCTTAATCAAGGTCTGACAGCAAGCTATACAGACCTGGGACTCATCTTAGGAAAGGTCGTACGACAAAACGGTTGTAAGTAAGATTCTAAAATTCTCAATTATTATTTATTTCTCCATCTAATCCTGTCTTGTGACATCTTTTTTGAATTGCCTTGAAAAGGCAATTCCAAAGATATGTCACAAGACATGATTAGACCTGATATCAGAAATTAGACGTATTTTAAAGTTTTGACTTACGACATATTTCATAAGACCAGCTCCAAGACTTTAAACAAGGGCCACTATGGCCCTAAATCGCTCACCTGGTACATGATGTAAAACTTGACCTATAGCGATCTAAATTACGACTGGATCAACATGACCCACAACCAACCTTTAGAGTGTTAACAGAATTTTTCTATAATTTGACCTAGTGACTAGTGTTGTAGCGATGATCGATTATAATCGATCATCGATCGAAAACAGACATAATCGGAGATAATCGATCATGATTTGCCATAATCGATTATTTATGATAAAGTTATGAAGAAACATAGTGCATATAAAAGACTGGTTGTAGCTTAATGCAGGTTGAAAGTAATGCAGAACACTCCTATGGGAGTGTTCTGCATAACTTCCAACCCACATTAAACAATAACCTGCCTTTCATGTGTTCACTATGAGTATGTATCCTCAAAGTATGGTTAAGTAAGCTTTGACTGTAATGTTTATCTGAAAAAAGTGATTTGTTCTTGAAATAATTCTAAGTGTTTAACTTACTTATATATAAATGAAACAGTTGATTCCCAACCAAGAGACTTTTGAAAAACAATGTTTACCCAGACCAACTGCCACAGTAATAGTAATTACAGGTAGTAAAAGAAGTGGTATACAATTAGTACAAAGCATGCTCAATTAATTTGCAAATAAAAAAAAGACACCAATGTAACTGTTTTATCAAATTGCTGCACTTTGTTTTTTATTTGGCTTCATATGGGTGCATTCACTGCATTGTTTGCAAAATTATGTAGATATATAAAATACAATGAAAACATGAGTATCACATATATTCAGTTTTTCAGAGTACATACTAATATTTTATGTTAAAAAGATAATATAATCGATAATGGTTTGATTATGGCTACCAATAATCGTTTATAATCGATTATGGTTTTCGGACCGATTATACAACACTACTAGTGACCAAGTTTTTGACTGAAACAATCAACATTTGATTTTCTGACAATATTTAAGTCAGAGCTAATGAAAGGTGTAGCTTCATGAGAGTTAACGCTGTTTTTCTATGATTTGACCTAGTGACCTATTTTTTGACCTGACATGACCAACATTCGAACTTGACCTAGATATCAATGAGGCAAACATTATGACCAAGTTTCATTAAGATTCAATGAGATAAGTAGCCTTTAGAGTGTTAACAAGGTTTTTCCATTATTTGACCTAGTGACCTAGTTTTTGACCTGACATGACCTATATTCGAACTTGACCTAGATATCAATGAAGCAAACATTGTGACTAAGTTTCATTAAGATCCAAAGAGATTTGTAGCCTCTAGAGTGTTAACAAGGTTTTTCTATGATTTGACCTAGTGACCTAGTTTTTGACCGAACATGACCCACATTCAAACTTGACCTAAATTTTATCAAGACAAATATTGTTATCAAGTTTCATGAAGATCAAATGAAATTTGTAGCCGCTAGAGTGTTAACGAACAATTGTGGACGGATAGACGACGTATGACGGACATCCAGCGATCCTAATAGCTCACCTTGGCACTTCGTGCCAGGTGAGCTAAAAACTGAAATTTTCCAGTCAAAAACAAAATTAGGTGGCTCTAGACCACTTTTTGAATTAAGGAATGAATCAGTCCCAGATTGGCCCGACAGACAAACATGTTTGTTTCTGTGGCAAACCTTCTTGTGCAGTTTCCAGGACATCTGGTAGATATATAGCTGCTGGAGTTTGTTCCTTGTAGGACACAGAAAATACCCTGCATATTGAGTTGATCATCTGTTCACCAGTAGCCTCAGACCCAATGCTTGTATCCTGTATTCACAAAGATAAAACAATTAATAGTGTCATATGATCTCTTTATTGAGAGGGGGATTGTTAAGTAATTTTTTAATATCCTGCTCTTGTTGTAACCTCAAATATTCTTATGTTTATTTGAGTGAAAAAGTTCTGTTCTGACCCCAAGGTTATAAAGCTTAAAAATTGAGTTGAGTCTGAAGTCATTCTCAAGCATTTGATTGGTCAGATTTTGGCCTAGGCTCAAATCTGACCAATAATTCAGATGATAGATATTCAATAGTAGGAAGAGTTTTGTATATGAATATTGAGCAGGGGAAAAGTTAACACAGATATACCTACCCTTCTTCGTTTGACATCCTGTCTTATTTCTAGCTCATCAACCTCCATTGTCTCAATACCAGAGTCTACATCCATCTGAGACTGGCTCCTGGGATAAAACAGAAAAAATAATTGTCAATTTTCATGAACTCTTTCAACAACATGGACCTGTTTAACTCATTCCTCCCTGAATCTTTAAATTGACAATTCCAGTTTCCACTTAAACAGTGAAGAACCTGATCAGATGGCTCCTAGGAGCCCTTTGATCTGGGTCTTCACTGTTTGCATAGGACAAGTGTACTATTCACATGTACACTCTTTGAAATGGACGCCTATATGCGGGTCTAGGGTTCAAAGGGTTAAAACAGGGCGACAGATAACAGTGAATTTATCTTTACAAATCCATTTTTTCTCACTCATTTCAACACCAAATCCTATGGTGTTGCTACTCATTAGAATCATCTCAAAGCGATCGATTCTAATGAGTAGTGACACCATTGGGTTTAACGCAGAAATAAAGATTTAAATTTAGAAATACTCCCATTATCTGGAGCTCTGTAATTGTCAATTTTCATGAACTCTTTCAACACCATGGACCTGTTTAAAACAGGGCTCCAGATAACAGTGAGTTTATCTTAACAAATCCAATATTTTTTCACTCAATTCAACAACAAATCCTCTGGTGCTACTACTAATTAGAATCGTCTCAAAGAGACGATTCTAATGGGTATTGACACCATTGGGTTTAATGCAATAATAAAGATTTAAGTTATTGAAATATTCCCCTTATCTGGAGCTCTGTAAATTATACTCATAACATTTGCAAACAGTCTAGACCCAGATCAGAGGGCTTCTTTAGGAGCCCTATGGTCAGAGTCTACACTGTTTGCTAATTTAGAGCAGTATTTATTACACTACCCAGATATCCAAGTAAATGGTCCACAAGGGAACATAATAACCCACAAGAGTTACCTAGTGTTGAAAGAGTGAAAGAGACAAATAAATTAATGATAACATGTATATAGGCCTTTTATTTTAGGACAACTGTACTCTTTTCAGGGCTGCCATTTCTCCAGATTTTTCAGAAATCTTTGGGTTTTTTATCCTAACAAAGGGTAGCTTAAAGCTGGCTGAAAGTAAAGCAAAATGCGCCTTAAGGTGCATTCTGCTTTACTTTCAACCTGCTTTAAGTAATCATGCATGAAAAATAGACAATTTGGAAAACTTAGTAATTTTCAAGCTCAAATTATGGCAGACCTGCCAGTGCCTTTTTAGTTGTACTGTTTGTAAAGACTCATCACTAGAGGCCTATGGAACATTATTCTATACAAAACAAGAAAGAAGAGACAATTTCAAGGAATAATTCTATATGCTTTATCTGACTGTCCAACAGTTTGGAACCTGATCACTATGTACACTTGGCATCTGATTTGACTCTGATCTGTTTGCAAGTGCACATTCATACCTCCAACATTAATGAACAATCCATCAAGTCTAGTCCATTTTTTACTATTTAGCTTTGGTTTTTACAATGTTCTGCTTTCTGCAGTCTCAGCCTGCTTCAAACACCTATCTGTCATCAAAATTGCAAACCACATATAGCCTAGAATAGAATGCTTTATTTCAAACTGTATGAGATTAGCTGAAGTGTTTGTTCATGTGTTCTTACTGTTTCTCTGAACAATCCATTTCAGAAGTCTGTGTGTTTGGTTGCGAAGACTGGTCAACCCTCAATGAACCTGAAACAAGAATGGTATCTTGATTAGTGGTGATATGATACAGTGGAGAATTAAACACAAACAAAGCGAAACGCAAACGCATCGCAGTAAAATGGAGAATATGACAAACTTTTTCCACTATTCTGACTATCTATTTTAATTTTAGTGGCAAACAGTTTGAAGCCTGATCAGACGCCGGGTTTGACTTCAGTCAAAATGGCTGCAGCCCAAATTCAAACAATATTCATATATGATTTATATCTGGTCTGCTCACTGTCAACAATTATCATCTTTCTAACTACATTGGAACGCTTTCCACAGGAAACAGTGCACTTAATCTTTGCTTGTGTTTACTTCATTCATCCACTGAAGAAAACGATTTCATTTTATACAACAATGAATATGCAACACTATCAGAAATATTTCCTATATCTCTAGCAGTTCTATGTTAGGTTAAAGCATGCAGGCTGCAACCCTGGAAGTAAAGCAGAATGTGCATGCTGCACTACTTTCAAGCTCCTTTTAGTGGTCACCTGTCTTCAAAAAAAGAAACAGGATATGAATAACAGTTTTTGCCTTATCACTTGGCCAAAACCAATTACCAGTAAACCTGCATTTTTTCACTGTAATGCCATATTATGATGCAAATAGCACTTGCTCAAATCAGAAACCACTTGCCCTGGACTTTGGGCAAATGGGTTAAAGTGAAGACTGTGAGTTAAAGGGTTAATCATTATTATATATAAACTTAATAACTTCCTTTCTTACTTGGAGGGGTAGTGTGTGATCCATGTCTATCTTGTGGAGTTATCGGCTGTGGTTGTTGTTCTGCAATTATAGGGGGTGGAGATATTTCAACAGCAGGAGTAGCTGTCTGTTTATCTGCCCCTGCAACAGCATCTTGGCTTTGACCAGTAGCCGCCTCAGCTGGTGTGGATGATGGTGTACTCCTGTTGCCCTGAAGGCGAGCTAATCTTCGCCTCCGAATCTGAAACAGAAAGAAAATAAACGTAATATTTAGAGAAAAATGCCATTTAATTACCAAATTCCTTCAGTTTTAAATTTATGCCATATTATAAGTCAAACTTGCACTAAACGATCATTTAAGATTTTAACCTATCACCTCATATTAGCCTGTTTCTACTTTTGGAGATCGGTTATCACTTTAAAGAGTCAGCCTGCTTTAAGCTATTATCTCCCTGGATCCACAGAAAATATTTCTAATGATATACATTCATGACTTTATTAAGTGGAACTCCTTTCTTTAGTGAAGGAATAAATTAAAGACGTAAAAAGGTGTTTCTATGGGTCAACTATAGCTGCATGTACAAATCACAGATATCAAACTCTGTTTAATCATTTTACCCATTGCGTGTTGTCATTGTTTAGTGTTTACCCCATAAATATGCCTTTTTACGCCTCTAAACTCTGCCTTCAGACTGAAGTTCTAATTTATACAAACAAGACAATGCACCATATGAAAAATTCTGGATATATCTATATCCTTGCAGATGGTAGCAGGGAATTAGGGACGATGTGAACCACCGCCGATGTGAACCATCACTGATGTGAACCGATTTACCAGACGATGTGAACCACCCAATAAGACGATGTGAACCTTTTTTTTTTTAGTTTTATAGTGAAAAATCAGATTCGTTTATAACAATTGGAAACTATGTATACTTTATAATGTTCATTGACCTGCTATAATTACCCTATTTTAGCGATTTTAAGAGGGCCAAAAAATGGTAAATTCTCATTAAACATTTTTGCCGTTCACGATTATGCAAACTGTCAAATTCTTCAACCATCGCCAGCTGCGTCGTTCATATACATGGAAAGCTTCTGCCAACTTAATATCGTTAAAAACATGCTTTGGTAATATTTCTAATTGGAGCAATTATATTCAAAACTTCTTAAAAAAATGAGCAAACAAAATAATTCATGTAATCAATTGTTTCATAATAGTATACCAAATTGGAGTATGGTTATGCAATTAAAAACTATAATCATGTTTGCATGTTTGATGACATTTGAAAATGGATACCTCTTTCATAGAATTTTGATGGGTAGCTAAAAGAGATCTGTAATTTTTAGTCTGAGCATATTTTTAGTTGTATTTTTTTAATTCAAAAAAATTCTTTTCAATATTTATATAAAGTCTCCTGTATAAAAATAATATAATGATTTGGGCAGTTTTGACTCGGGCTGGTTTGAATCTAGGCCGTTTTGATAGGAACACTCTTCACTATTGTTAAATACAAGGAAAACTATGAAGACTTGGGTCGTTTTATATTGAAAAAAAAAAGTTCACATCATCCAATAGGGTGGTTCTATCCCTGTCTCCTCTGGCGTTCCACAAGGATCTGTTCTTGGCCCTCTTCTCTTTCTCATCTATATAATTATAAATGATCTTCCAGAATCTGTCCAGTCCTCCAAAGTCAGACTTTTCGCAGACGACACAGCTATCTACCTCTCACTTTCCGTAGCATCTCACTCCAGCTTCTTACAACATGACCTCACCCAGCTCGAACTATGGGAGTCTAAATGGGATATGGCTTTTAATCCTTCTAAATGCCAAGTACTTCACATCACAAAACGCAAGACACCCATTCCCACAAAATACACCCTGCATAACATAACTTTAGACTCTGTCAACACCGCCAAATACCTGGGTGTAACCATCTCAAATGACCTTTCATGGCACTCACATATAAATAGTACTACAACAAAGGCAAATCAAACTCTTGGCTTTTTACGAAGAAACATCAAGGTACACTCAGAAGAGCTAAAATCAATGGCATACAAGACACTGCTGAGGCCGCAGCTGGAGTATTGTTCGTCTGTCTGGTCTCCTCACTCCGGAACTCTCATAGACCAGATAGAGTCAGTACAGAGGAGGGCCGCCCGCAGGGCCAAAAGGGACTATGGGCGCACCTCTTCTGTCACTGACATGCTAACTTCTTTAAAGTGGAGACGGCTAGATCTCAGGCGCATAGATCAGCGCCTGGTCATGTTCCATAACATCCTGCATGACCAGGTTGCCATTCCCCTTCCCAAATATGTGACCCCTCCCCAGCGACTCTCACGCTCCTCTCATCCTCAGGCATTCCAAATTATTCAAACAAAAACAGATTATCATAAATTCTCCTTTTTTCCTAGAACAGTGGTCCATTGGAATGTCCTGCCAGCAGACATTGTCACCATGTCTGGTCCCCAGTTCAATCAGGCTGTAAGCCAGATTGAACACATCTCCCCTTAATCACACCTGCCCTGTTTTAACCTGTTTTTAACACATTCTCTTCTTTCTTTTATTCTTATTATTTTACTCTTTTAACAGTCTTGGCGGTTGACGCGCAACAGTTTAAGTCCCTGCAAAGGGTTTAACTAAATGGAAGATAGATAGGTTCACATCGTCCTGAAAATCGGTTCACATCGTCCAAATAATCGGTTTACATAGTCTAGGTTCACATCGGTGGTGGTTCACATCGTCCATATACCGTAGCAGGAAGCTGAAAATTATGCAGAATGAGCCAACCACATAGAGACTATAGTCAGCTGTATAATGAGTAAATGATCAACAACTACAACAACAACTTATGGACAGAAAAATGAGAAACTGGTAACTCGAGGACAAACCAATCATCAAACCTGAAAATATCAACATAATTTGGTCAAAGTGAGATAAATGAGAAAACAAAATATCTGAACAGGTCTTGATGCCTAATTTTATCTTTGAAAATACAAAATTACGATGCATTTGTCAACTAAACAGTGTAACCAAGAATGATCCTGGTCCTAAAATTTAGCTAAATGAACGATTTCTCACCTCGTCAGGGGTTAGCTCACTCATTCTTCCCCTTTTAGACTAAGTGTTCTAAACGATATCTTTAAATTTTGACTTATGTTACAAATATTTCATAGTCTTTGGCTATTTTTTGTGTGTTTATTCTACACTCGTCGCAAAACAAAAAGGTCGAAACGTCTGATTCACCCGGAAGTGAAAGCATTAACACTGGATACACTAAACCGCAGACGACAAGCGAGGGTAGGTATAAAACTAGAACAAAAACGACCCAGAACAGAACGGCCAAGCTTATACAGTGGAGAAAACGTCAATAATTATTTCCCGTTTAAACGCAAACGCAGTGCATTACAATGAGTAAAATGACAACTTTTTGACAATTTTATGACTCATTTTAAACTGTATGGCAAACAGTTTGGAGCTTCACCCTGATCAGACGCCGAGCAAACTGCTGGACAATCATTTCGATGTGTCACCAGTCTTTTCTAGTTTCAAATACAGCGTTCCGTCTAGAGCTACAACGGCCCTCCAGACAACGACAGGGCTGCCATAAGTTGACATGAAAAATCCTAAGATTTCCTTTGCATTTTTCAAGTGCGCATTCTGCTTTACTTTCAGCCTGCTTTGAGATACCATATACTGGGAAAAAAATCCGGAGATTAAGGAAAAATCCGGAGAAATGGCAGCCCTGCAACGACCACTCCTTACATCGACCTTTGTTTCAGTTCCCTAAACTTTAACAGGACAGTTAAATTTATGTCAAACGCTGTAAATAACTGTTGGCTTTCAATATCGTCTGCTTAAAACTGCCGTCTGCTGTTTTTCTCAAAGTGACATAATGTACGTTTTGACAGAAAATATTTTAATGACGAGTGACAAACAGTTTGAATTCAGATCAGACGCCGCGTGACGCGGCGTCTGATCTATATTCAAGCTGCTTGCAAATGTAGGCCAGTTTCCCTCCCTATAACGACTCCCTCCGAACAACGCATACAGTATGTGTCTCCCTTTGGATTGAGCGCTGAAGTACAGATCCCGTTGCGCGGGCGCTTTACATAGTAGTTGTATAACTACAGTAGGGCCTACTGCAACGCCAACGTTTTTATACAGATACGGACCACAGGGTTAATTACTAATTAACAGCCTTACCACGAGTACTCTAGTTATATGCACACTGAGTTTTGGTCCCGATCAGACGCGGCGTAATTAGGCGTCTGGTCAGACTCAGAACCAAAACTGTTTTGATACTTATTACAATATTTCTTAAATCAAATTAGGACTACCTAAAGTTTAAATTTGAGAAATAAAAGCAGACGACTATTGTTTAAAATTGATGAGAGTAAAGTGATCATTCAATAGACGGCCCTTTTGTAATCTTTAAAAGTTTAGTTTTAGCTTATTTTATTGCCATATATTTGTACAACCATATATATCTAGCACATGTTCATAATCAAATATAACAGAATACAAAATTTAATATAATCTTTTAGCAAAGGGTTGGGCCATAAGTTCTACCAACATTAGTTATGGGCCTCCCCATTTGGTAGTCTTTAAAAATGGTGACTGTTGAATTTTAGATACAGTGGAGAATCTGTTATTCTTTCCCGTTTAAACGCAAACGTACGCAAACGCAAAGCACTAAAACGTAGAAAAGAACAACTTTTGGACAATTCTGATAATTCATCTTTATCTTGGTGGCAAACAGTTTGGAGCCTGATCAGACGCCGGGTTACCCGGCGTCTGATATGGCTCCAAACTGTTTGCACTGCAAATAATAGTTTTAGCGTAAACGCGTTTATTGGGAAATAATAACAGATTCTCCACTGTACATGTACTAAAAAATGTTGAGAGTTTCTTGTAAAAATCTTCTCATTAATGTTATTCTTAACTTTTGTATTAAGGGGACCCACACGCTACTGTAATCAGTGAGCGCTTAACCCTTTCATGATCACATTATTCGGGAGATGTTTACCCCTTCACCGTTTCGTTGTCGTCTGCTTCAATTTATTGTCTGAAATGTCGTTTCAAAGTAAAACAGAAAAAGCAGTTTGACTGAAGAAAAAAATCAAAACAAGTGTCAAACAGTTTGGATCCTGATCAGACGCCGCGTTACGCGGCGTCTGATCAGGATCCGAACTGTTTGCAAACGCGCTTTTAAGCGTCATTGAGAGTGAAAAGGTTCACGCATGATTGGCTAAAATCATATATAATTTATAATGTATTATAGTACAGTAACTCATGGCTATATTATATTATATCAATATTATGTACTTATAAAGCTATTAATTGATTATATCAAGCAATATACTTTACTCATTACTCCGTAGATACATCTTGTTACGTCTTTGATTTATTCCTCCACTGAAAAAAATAGTTCCACTTTATACTTTTGAAAACAAGTATATGGGAAAGGGTTAATCAAAATATGGACCGGTGTGGGACTTGAACCCACAACCTGCGCTTTTGGAGGGCGATGCTCTGATCCATTTGAGCTAACCGGCCATATGTTATATAGTTAGTTGCCTTAATAAAATATAAGGAAGTAAGAGCCAAGTTGGCAACACGGACTGTTGTTGTGAAATACTGAAATTTAGGACGATAGCATTATTTATATATAAATCAACATCATACAGTTAAATTTAACCATTCTCCAGTTAAATTGGCGTATATTGGTTTTTTCAAAACAGTGTAGACCTAGATCAGACCACCCTTTGTACTCTTTCCTGTGGCAAATATTCCTAACTTTATTAGCCAACGTAATTGCTCAGATGATATACTAGGCCAAACTGCCAACGCAACATCTCCGAGTTCCCTTCTATTTTTATATTAGAGCGGGTGTTTTAAATTGATGGAAAAGTTGACACAAAATTATTAAATGTTTTTATTTGTGTGTTTTAAATTGATGTACTGTCCTCAAAGTTGTTAATATTGGCAACGAATTTTCATTGACACTTCTGACGAATAATAACCATGTACCCAAACGTATCGTTAACATTCCCTATTGAAAATGCATTGGAATGAGATTTCTGAAAACTTGTTATCACAAAATTCCATATTTTTTGGACCAAATGCCAATTCATTTTGTTTTTGTTTACCAAGAATATTGTCCATTTATCACTCTATGAATTGCAGAATAAATCTATTCAGGATATACACACATTACAGAATTGACCAGACTATGTTTAACGTTGGAAGAAATGGGAATATCCGGGGTGTTGCGTTGGAAGTTTGGCATAGTATACATATTCATACTAGATCTCTATTCATGGGAGAGATTTATATATGAACATAGTTCAACATACAGCGGTTTGGAGGGGGTGGGAGTGTTAAGATAATGACCAGATTTGGAGAAGACAATAATATGGATGTCTCTAAAGATGCATCGCTGCTTTACCCCTTCACTGCCATGACGTCATCAATTTCAAACAATTGTCTGCTTTCACATCTCAAAATTAAATTTTAGGTATTTTGACATAAGAAATTTTAAAAAGGAGTGTCAAAAGTTTGGATCCTGATCAGACGCCGCGTAACGCGGCGTCTGATCAGGGTCCAAATTATTTGCAAGTACATGTGCATGTAACTACAAGTACTATACTCGGAATAAGGTAGTGCAGGGGTTAATGCAGGACAGAGCGAAAGCAGAAAGCTTTCCCCTTTATTTCTGTTCTGTATTAGTTTGTCGCCTGTAACTAAAGCAAAGAATGCACATGCCTGTATATTAAAAAAACAATTTACCCCAACAAAATATGGGCAATAAAAAAGCTTTCGATAATTAAACGTGTTACTCAAACAAAATATGGGCCGATGTGGGACTCGAACCCACAACCTGCGCCTTAGAGGGGCGTTGCTCTGGTCCAGTTGAGCTAACCGGCCATATGTTAAAAATGGTCCTTATGAACCATAATGAAGTTATACTCAAGACTGGGTGTTGTTGTGCAATACTGAAAACATAGTAATCGCCAATTCGCCATGATAGACTGCATAATTTATTTTTTTTATATATAGAACTCATCTAAATACAGTGGACAAAACGTTATTATTTCCCGTTTAAATCTTTCATGATCCAATTATTCGGGAGAATTTTTTTACCCCTTCACCGCTTTATTGTCGTCTACTTCAGTATTGTTGTCTGAAAGACACGTTTCAAAGTTAGATTTAAGGTTGTATGACTTAATCAACAACGATAAGAGTGTCAAACAGTTTAGGTCCTGATCAGACGCCGCTTTACGCGGTCCAAACTGTTTGCAAACGCGCTTCTAAGGCGTCGTTGAGAATGAAAGGGCTAAACGTAAACGAAACGCAAACGCAATGGACATAAATGGACAAAGTGGCACGTTTTGACAAACCTGACTATTCATTTTAATGCTGAATGGCAAACAAGTTGGAGCCTGATCAGGCGTAGGGTTACCCGGCGTCTGACCTGGCTCCAAGCTGTCTGCAATGAAAAATATTAGTTTTAGCGTAATTTATAAGCGTTTATTGGGAAAGAATAACGTCTTCTCCATTGTACAGCCACTGTATGTACAATGTTAAATTTTCTGTCTGAGGCAGGTGGATGCTAAAAACAAGATGAAAATAAAACAGAAATAGAAATCTTCTAATTTACTTTCGTGTTGATTTAAGCTGTTGCCTGTCTTTAAGTTTCAAATAGTTTATCATTTGAAGAAATATGAACTCCATTGAAGACAGGTGGTTGCTTAAATAAGCTTAATGTATGACACAATTAAAACGTTCTGCTTTTATCCCTGTTCTGTCACTTCTATCGGGATACTTCATTTGAGTGACTTCTTAACACAAGTTTGAAGTACGGTCATTCTTGAATTCTTGAATTAACTCATTCACCCCTGAAACTTTTAATGGACAATCCCAACTTCAAAATAAGTCTAGTTCATTTTTGACAATTTAGAGTTGGTTTGAACTACATGTACATGTATATTCCAAAATGACAAACAGTGTTGACCTTGGTCAGAGGGCTCGTTAAGGAGCCCTCTGATCAGGGTCGACACTGTTTGCATGGGACAAGTGTAATCCTCACAGGTACACTGTTTGTAAATGACGAGTATACTCGTCGCTAGGGTTGAATGTGATTTCATTCATGCAGTCTTAACTCTTTGCATGCTGGGTAATGTTCTCGTCTGCAACAATAGTCTAGCTACTGTTCTAAAATACTTTTTTTTAAAAGTTCTTTAATAAAACGGGGCCATGGTGTCAAACAGTTTACCATGATCCAAACTGTTTGTAAAGGTTGTCATGGTTGCACCCCTATAGCATGCTACAGTGGAGAATCTGTTATTCTTTCCCGTTTAAACGCAAACGTAACGCAAACGCAAAGCACTAAAACGTAGAAAAGAACAACTTTTGGACAATTCTGATAATTCTTGTTTATCTTGGTGGCAAACAGTTTGGAGCCTGATCAGACGCCGGGTTACCCGGCGTCTGATCTGGCTCCAAACTGTTTGCACTGCAAATAATAGTTTTAGCGTAAACGCGTTTATTGGGAAAGAATAACAGATTCTCCACTGTAAGATTTATATGATTGGTTGACCAATGCAAGATAAAAAAAAAAAACTCATTGCAATGGATCTATTTTGAGCTTATTTGTTTTTTTTATTAAGCAGTAACTTGTGCTTTGGGGACTCCGCATTATTTAATAGCTGTAACATTACATGTATTATAAATCTTATATCAGTATGATGTTTTAATATGTTACAATATGCTTGATTGGATTAAATTTGAGTAGACCAATAGAGCGTTAGATAATTAAACGTGTTACTCAAACAAAATAATGGGCCGGTGTGGGACTCGAACCCACAACCTGCGCCTTAGAGGGGCGTTGCTCTAGTCCAGTTGAGCTAACCGGCCATATGTTAAGAATGTTCCTTACTAACTATAATGAAGTTATACCCAAGACTGGGTGTTGTTGTGCAATGCTGAAAACATGATCGATGATCATTATATAGATATCAGTTTTCATTAATCGTCAAATTTGTTATAAAAATCAGCAGTTTCTTTGAAAACAGACGCAGTCGTCTAAATAAATGCTTAATGCAGGATAAAACTAAAACAAAAATCTCTTATATAAGCTTTCTGCTTTAGTTCTGTACTGTACTTAGATTATCACAAGTATTATAAAGTGAAAATTAATCTCTTTTTGAGAAGCCGGACACTTTTAAACTCAGGGTTGACTGTATGGAGAAATAGCATGGGACACCGAAATTATTGTCGTTTGTAAAATCAGTTCATTTTACTAAAACAATCGTATACTATGGAGGGGTTTTACCGCCTATTATTTTCAACTTTGCTATTTCTGATTTTCTAATTCTCATTATGATTTTAAACTTTCTATTTTGATTTTCTAATTATTATTATTATTTTAAACTTTCTATACGACTAGATCTATCCGTATTATACAGCTTTAACTGGTATTTTATATAATCAGCGTTTAATATATAATATATTGCGTCAGTTTAATCTATGACTCATACTACATGTATATTCAGTAGTTTCATAAATCTATTATCACTCACAGCTAACTAATAGTATCTATCGTGGGAGTTAACTACCCAAGCGTAAAAGCTACGCTATAAGGAATGGCTTCATTCATAAAGACGGCGGGGCACCACAGGGGGTATTCGAATTAAAATTAAATACTTATTCTTCAACCTGTGATTACCGATTTAAGGAAAGTAAGAGTTTAAGCCATTAATGCCTATCATCCACAAAACGTATACATTATCAAACAGTGTAGACCCTGATGAGACGCCGTGAATTGTACCGTCTTATTAGGATGCGTCCGTCTTACGAAACGTCGTATGATAAAAACAGGTCGTAAGTCAAAACTTTAAAATACATCTAATTTCTGCATCTAATCCTACTTTGTAACATGTCTTTGGGACGATTCCAAATAGATGTAAGAAAACAGGATTAGATGGAGAAATAAATAATAATTTAGAAATTTATAATTTGACTTACGGCGCCAATATTTTCCGTACGGCGTTTCGTACTTGACGGGACCCTGTTCTGTTTGCTATTTCATTTGATTTGAAATGATATCGCTGTACGGGCAAATGTATATATGTATATACATACTGCATTTATCGAATAATGAAACTTTCCAGTACGCACATAGGAATAGTTCGTTGAAATATCTAGGCATATATTTGTTGATGGCTTTAATGGTTCCGAAACATGGTACAGATGTTCACCAGACAAAGACGACGTGTCGCGTTAAAATCCCGTGCCCATGGATCAAAAGTCCATGTCACAGGGTACCATTACATTGTCTAAAATTTCTGTAACTTTTTTTTATCGGTGTTGAATAGATATCAAAATAACCGGGCACAAATGTTCTCCAGACAACGTCGTTGTGTAGAGTTCAACTCTCGTGCCCATGGGTCAAAGGTCAATGTCACATGATACGATCATTTTATCACACATTTCGTGTCCGGTCTGTTATTTCTTTATTGTTGAATAGAATTCAAAATAACTTGGCACAAATGTTTACCAGACAAGACAATGTTTTATGTTTAGCCCTTGTTCATGGGGCAAAGGTCAAGGTCACAGGTTACAATTACTTTGTCACACATCCCGTGTCCATGTCTGTTGGTTCTTTATCGTTGAATGGATTTCAAAATAACTTGGCACACATATTTACCAGACAAATACATTCAAAATAACTTGGCACAAAAGTTCACCAGACAAAGACAGTGTGTTATGTTTAACTCCCTTGTCCATGGCGCAAATGTCAAGGTCACAGGGTACGATTACGATGTCACAAAGTTTGTGTCTGGTCTGTAGCTTCGTAATCAGTGAATGGAATTCAAAATAACTTGGCGTAAATGTTCACCTGACAAAGACGATGTGTTGCGGTTAACTCCCATCAAAGGTCAAGGTCACATGTTTCGATTCCGTTATCACGATTTATGTGTCCGTTATCGTCATTTCTTTATCTATGAACAGGAATTCTAAATAATTTGCCAAAAATTTTAACCAGGTGAAGAAAACGTGTCCCGTGCAGCTCTTATGTCCATGTGTCAAAGGTCAAGGTCACAGGACATGAAACTCATAACCGGCAACATAGGATGCCTCAATGTAACACATAATTCGTTGATGTAATGTTCAACTCATTTAACCTCGTGTCAGAATCCAAACTGTTCGTCAATTGTAAGTTAATACGTTTATTCGACTTTAAGAATGTGATGTCATATTTTCTCAATTTCTGTTCCTCCTCCTAAACAGTACGGTTTACAGAAATGTCCATATGGTGATCATGTGAGACATACTTTCATATATTGTTTATTGATTGTGGAATGACGAGAAACTGTAAAGTTTAAATCATTAAGGAATTGTGTTCTGTTCTGTTCATTAATATCTTTGACGAAAGTTTAAATAAAATTGTTTATCACAAGTCAACCAGTTTAACCCGTTGCCCAATATCTTTTTTCTAGCATTGAAGATAGCTTACCACTTAAAGCAGGTTGAAAGAAAAGCAAAATGCGCCTTAAGGCGCATTCTGCTTTTCTTACAACCTGCTTTAAGCTATTTTCTGCTAGAATATAGAAACTATATCTAATGATTCTTATTTGTAACAGTATAAATTGGAGCTATTTACTTCTGTAGAGGAATAAATTAAAGGCGTAAAATGCGTTTTTGTGGGGTAATGAGTTAAATACCTGATGTGATTGTTTGGATCACGTACTCCACTGTTTGACACAGTCCAATCCACTAATAGACCGATGCAACCCTGTTTTAGGTCCTATTATACAATGTGTCGAGGCATTTTCAACCTATTTCGTCCGGTGCAAACAAGAGTACCACAAGGCGGTACGTTTACGGACTCTAGAACTGCAAACAGTACATAATAGATCTACGCTCTTCAGGGGAAAAACATCGTGGGAAACTTGACAATGTTTGACGAAATGCAAACTCGATATGCTGTTTATCAAAACAACAGGAAGGAAGTGCGGACAACAACAAAATTCTAATACATGTATATAATAAATAAAGGGGCAAGACTCATTGACCATTAGACCAATTTCGACAAAAAGTGAATTTTATATGCAGATTATACGCGAATTATTAACACAACATCATATAAAAAATTTCACACACGCAAAGGCGTTCACGGTTGTTAGCTGAGGACAAGAGTGGTCTTACAGAATGTCTACGACACTCATTAATGTATCGCAGAAGGGAATGGGCGTATCTACAACTTTATACTTGAAAATGTTTCGACATTGACAGCAATTTCTCATTCTGATGGTACAAATGTGCACAAACTTGCTAAGAATTTACAATAAAAGCAACTGTAGATGACCCAACTTGCATGAAAATATACAGACTTATGTTTTCGACATCTTAAATATAAATGAATGACTTTTTGAAATATATTAAGAATAGAATATGGCATATTTTCATTACAACGCACTATCATCCGCATTCGAATACAACGCTCCTGCTCCGAGTGAAATAATTTCATACAGTCCATTGTCTTAACAAGAGTACTATACCAATTTAATTTAGCGTACAGACGTAAAACAGGTTGTACTCTTTTAAGATTGAGCTTGAAAATGTTTAAAATTGTTGTTTACGGAAAGAAAACTTATTATGACCCCATAGTAAAGATATCTGGATATACATGTATTCGAAAAAGGTCAATATTTGATAGCCCAATCAAGAGACTGCTCTTGTCCTGCATAAATGGCAGTTTCATAGAGAATTCAATGCGTTTTTCTTACTCACGTTAACTATCTACATTGAGGCCGCCAATTTTTCCCGGAACCAATGCGTTGGATTTGACGTCACCCGATCGTTAGCGTGCAACCCACTTGTTTTGCCCACAGAATTATACACTGACTGAATCGAAACCTCGCGCTATATCGTAAATCTCGTGCGGCGGATACGAGACTCGCGAGACTTGATAAGAGACTGTCTATCGGTAGTCAATATGATCAATGTGTGTTTTCGAAGCACTGTTCGCGGGTTTATATTCCCGTGAATTGATAGGAATGTCCACCAAGTCGTTTAAATCCTATAAAATGTCCAAAAAAACACTCGAGTCGGCAAATATCACGCCAGAAATGGCGGACAACGAGGTAAAAAGTGAAGATGTTGTCACGTGACACATAATCTCGCAAAATTCAACCGCCGCGAGAGCTCAGAAACTCGCCTATTCAACTTCGCTTAGTTGCTATTCCGTTTTGTATAATTCCGTGTTTTGCCTACCCAGTGTGAAGGTCACCAAGCTGCCATGCAACACGTCGTTGTGCCTCGTCATGTGAAGTTGCGTTGCACTATAACTGCAGTACATTTACTTCGCTCATAACTGATCTAAATCAGGGACATTTTATAACATGTTATAAAATATCCCTGCCTAAATGCAAAAAAATAATAAAAATAATCTAGTTCTAGGTCACACAGGTCAAGGTCAGCGGTCAAAATCCCTGAACTACCATGCAACCTGTTGCACTCACGAATGTTTCATGCAGTACTTATAGCCCATAATTAGGTCGTATTTCCTTTTAGCTAGATTCCGAAGTTTAGTTTTGATTGGCCGATTGTTTCGTGCGCACGAGATAATAAATCGCGCCGCACGTGCGAGATAATAAGCCATGCGCTCGAGACATCAAGTCGTGCGCACCAGGTATTAAGTCGTGTCAGGGACACTCTTTATTAGATACTGGCACTGGTCGTGCATACGAGATATTAATCATGCACGCGATTAGTTTAAATAAGTTCGTGCACGCGCACGAGATTAAAAAATAAAAATAAAATAAACAACAAAAACAACAAATATTTTAATGGCACATCAGTGCCGCCGTACTTTGTCAAATCGCTGCTAAAATGTTTTATGACCCATGTCGTGCTCGAGTTAATTAAATTAATTAAAAAGGGCTGGGGTTGGCCCAAAAGTAAAGGATTGGCCCCTTAGGAGCCTCACCAACTTTCTGTCTCTCTCGCCTCATGTCACGTGATATCTCGACTGTAAACAAATACAAGATGGCGAGAGAAAGACAGACGAAAATGACCGTATACAAACTTATAGGAGTTATTGTGATTTTAGGCAACTTATGTCTTGTTGGTAAGCGATTTTTCTGTAACCATACACATATTTAGTAACCAAATCACTAGAGCTATATTCCATAACATCTAAAAATGTTAATTAGGTCATACCAGTGTCTAAATTGGCAATTAAAGGTGGGTGGGGATATGCAATGGGAAAATGGAAAACACGACCGTAAACTAGGTCGGTAGGGGCATATATCTATAGGGATCATCCGCATGAGGAATATATTCTACATAAATTATCAACCTTTTTTATGTCATCACTTCTCACAAACAGGAACAATAATAGAGCTGGATACCGTCTTGTTTAATTAGTGTGAAACCATGTACATAATTCATAAAATATGAAATCAATTTTTTGAATAACGACCACAAAAGCATATTATCTATCAGGTTTTAAATGCGGGTGAAAGTGAAACAGATAGTTGCCAAGGATCTTTCTGGTTTTACATTCGGCTTGCTGTCGCCTGTCTTTCATGCAGTCAGTTAGACTTTTTTGTGGTTGTAAATTAAATGTAATAGAGAGGTTTTACTGTATAAGGATAAGGTATGAACTTGTCCAGGGGAAATCCCCATATTTATTCCATGGTGAAACCTGTATATTTTTAAACCTGTATACCTGTGAAGAGTACACTTGTCCTATAACTTTAGGCTATACAATATCACCCAATGGGAGACATACAATGTGTGCATTGTTCAGAGTCGTTATAGGGAGGGAAATTGGGTACATTTGTGAACAGCTTGAATCCAGATCAGATGCCCCGTAACGCGGCATCTGATCTGAATTCAAGCTGTTTGTCACTCGTGTGATTAAGGTTTTTTTCTGTCTAATTATATGTAACTTTGAGAAAAAAGCAGATGACAATTTTAAGCAGACAACATTGCATAGATCTGTGAATATATAGGTTGGGCATAATTGTCCTGTTTATGGAACAGTGGCAAGGGTAGTTGTAAGGAGGAGGTCGTTGTTGGGAGGGAGAAACTTCAAATGTATAATATGATAAAGTATAAAGGCTATATGAAACAGTACCCAGATCAGTACCATAAAACTTTGAAAGGATCTGTCTGATTATAGTCTGCACTGGTTGTCATTTTGCAATACATTGTTGAATATTACAAAAAGAACTTGACTTATTTAAAAACAAGAATTGTCCATTGGTTAAATTTTCATTGGTTAGTAATGAGTAAACCAACACTCTGTCCGTTATTCTTCTTCAAACCCAGTGTACATGTAGTTCATCTTAATATTTATGTATATTTAGTTTCAGTTAAAATTCTATATCTTATCAGATGGTAGCTTAAAGCAGGCTGTAAGAAAAGCATAAATGCACCTTAACTCTTTGAACCCTAGTCACGCATATATGCGTCATTTGCAAACAGTGTACATGTGAGGAGTACACTTGTCCTAGGCAATCAGTGTAGACCCTGATCAGAGGGCTCCCTAAGGAGCCATCTGATCAGGGTCTACGCTGTTTGTCATTTTGACAAATATTGCAAAAATCGACCCTAAAAGTAAAAAATGGAATAGACTTAATTGAAAACTAGAATGGTACATTTGAGATTCAGGGAGGAAAGGGTTAACTAAGTAAGTAAGTAAGGTGTATCCATCTGCTTTACTTTCAACCTGCTTTAATTGGTAACCTGTCTTCAAAACTAGAAACATTCTATGGAGTAAAGAGTTAAGGTCTCCATCTTTCATATTATTATGCTTAAATCACTAGATCACAACGGGAGACAAAAATTGTGTGCATTGTTCTGAGGGAGTTGCTAAAGGGAGGGAAATTTGCAAACAACTTGATTCAAGATCAGATGCTGGGCTACGCGGCGTCTGATCTGGATTCAAGCTGTTTATCACGTGTCTTTATTATTTTTTCTGACAAAATGTCCATTGTGTAACTTTGAGAAAAACAGCAGACGACAATTTTAAGCAGACGGCAATGCAGCCGTGAATGGGTTACATAATTGTGCTGTTTAGGGAATGTGACAAGGGTCATTGTTGGGAGGGCCGTTTTTATGGAGGGAGTACTGTAATACCCTTCAGGAGCTGTCTGATCTTGATCTAATCTGTTTCCAACAAGCATTATATGAATCAATTAATAGCAGTAAAGGGGTTATTATCAAGCACAAATCATGACAAAATACAGGAAGCATAAACTTTATATTGGTCATAGATTGACCTGTTTTGCTAGGTCAATCTTGATGACTAGATTCTGTGGTCTGATTGATAATTGCAAGTCACATTTACAAGTGGCGCCACTTGATCTAGAACTAAAACATGTTGCATCATATCCTTTTGATTAACCTAGGCTTAAAGATGGTGAGTTCAGATGCGTATAGATGAGATCATAAAGACACTAGTGCTACCCTTGTTATAAAGGATGGAACTTAAGATATTTTTTTTTATTATATTTGTTCTTTACAAAAAAGTGCAGACTCATTTCAGAGGACTGCTTCAGGAGTCCTCTTACTAGGGTCGGCACTGTGGTTTTATATTTTATAATATTTTAAAGAAAAAAACTCAACCCATGTCAATGTAACCTAGGAATCAGGAAACAGATCAGTCTATTTTGAAAAATCTGCTGGATAAGGGTTCATTCAAGTGTAAATAGATATGTGGGGGTAAAGTGAATGGTTCACAATGTTTTCTTGGTTAACATACAATGGTCCCCAATAGCTTGTTTTCATTTTTGAGGCAGATGTCTGCTTAAGCAGGCTGTAAGGAAAACAGAAAGTACATTGCCTGTCAGAAAACACTCAAAGTTTTCAATGGTAGAAGCAGATGATGAGGAATAGGCGAAATGAATTTCTATTGGAAGAAAGGGGTGTATCAAACGTTAACCTATTAGGGTTGCTACTCTCATTAGAATTACAGTATCTCTTTGAGGCAAATTCAAATGAGCTCTTAGTAACATTATAGGATTTGGTGGCGACATCTAGATTTTAATAATTTAATCCTTTATCCCTTAAATATTCCTTGTTACGCCTATACTTATCCCTTTCACTTTATACAGTCATGATTGTGCAAAATAAGAAACACTAAATCTTTGAAGTTTGTTTATCCTAGGCTAGCAGACTTTGTCTTTACTTTCAATAATCTGTCTTGAATACTGAAAACAAGCTGTAGCTGGAGGATGAGGATGAGTTGAATTTACCCCCTTAACTCATTCATCCCTGAAACTTTTAACGGACAATTCCAATTTCAAAATAAGTCTAGTCCATATTTTACTATTTAGGGTTGAACTTGATTTTAACAATATACATGTATTTCAAAATGACAAACAGTATAGACCCTGATCAGAGGGCTCCTTAAGGAGCCCCCTGATTAAGGGTCCACACTGTTTGCATGGGACAAGTGTTATCCTCTCAGCCTGAGTCAGGTGTACTGTTTGAAAATAACAAGTATACTCGTGACGTCGCTAGGGTTGAATGTGTTAATATGGACCTGAAACTTGCATAACCAAATCTTGTTTCTGTATCAAATGTGTTTTGTGTTGCATGATAGTATCACCCATGATGTGACCTTTTCTGTGTTTCCCATCATGGCAATCTACATAAGTAGAAAAACTGTTGAAATATCTAGTATAGTGTTGCTCTAGTTTTTAACCCATTACCCCATAGCCTGTTTCTGGTTTTGAAGACAGATGGTCACTTAAAGCAGGTTGAAAGTAAAGCAGAATGTGCCTTAAGGCACATTCTGCTTTACTTTCAGTCTGCTTTAAGCTTACAGCTACAACATTATAGAAATTATTTATAATGTTTAAATATTCACAACAGTATAAATTGGAACTATTTGCTTCATTGGAGGGATACATTAGAGGTGTCAAAAGGTGTATTTATGTGGTAATGGGTTAAGCCATTTATAGGCAGATTAGAGGTACCAAAAACCTATGTCCTCCAGTCAAAGGAAGTATTTAAAAAACTAAAATCTTGATTTCTGCATTAAGCCTTATGGTGTCACTACTAATTAAGAATTTTATTAAAGAGGGACAATTCTATTGGGTAGTTACACCATAGGATTTGATGCTGAAATGAGTGAGAAAATGTTTGAATTGTTCAGTTAAATTACTATATCTTATCTGAAGCCCTGTCAAAGCTAGAAACAGCTACAGTGGAGAATTTGTTATTCTTTCCCGTTTAAACGCAAACGTATGCAAACGCAAAACGCTAAAACTTAGAAAAGAACAACTTTGGGACAATTCTGATATTTCATGTTTATCTTGGTGGCAAACAGTTTGGAGCCTGATCAGGCGCCGGGTTACCCGGCGTCTGATCTGGCTCCAAACTGTTTGCACTGCAAATAATAAATTTTGGCGTAAACGCGTTTATTGGGAAAGAATAACACATTCTCCACTGTACATGTAGGCTATGGGGTAATGGGTTCAGTCATGAATGATGTATAATTTTAATCATTAATCAGAAAGCTATTGTTCATACGGCTTATGTATACATTTTGATAAAGAATAGTAGCAATACGATCTTGCTATAAGTACAGTAAAACCTCTGTAAATTGAACTGTCTAAACCAAAACTTTGCTTTAGATAGGTTTATTGATTAGACTTTTAGAGAGGTATATTAGCCATTCAAAAGAAGTTAAAATTTGCATTCATTTTGTGACATCTTAATGCTGAAAAACCGTAATGCAGAAAGCTACATCAGGAGCTTTCTGCATTACTGTTGTCCTGCATAAAGCAATGACCTGTCCTATGAGATGAGTGTTTTTTATATGCCTCTTGGTTGAATGTTAGGTGTCAGAGCAAGTAAAACAATATTCTGTGTAGTTATACAATCGAAACTCAATACTTCGAACTTGCTTAACCCATTATCCCATAGTCTATTTCTAGTTTTGAAGATAGGTAATTACCATTTAAAGCAGGTTGAAAGTAAAGCAGAATGCACCTCAAGGCGCATTCTGCTTTACTTTCAGTCTGCTTTAAGTTATTATCTTCTTGAATATAGAATATATTTCTTATGATACATATTCATGACTATTTAAACTGGAACTATTTTTGGCGATGGAGGAGTAATTTAGAGGCGTAAAAAGACGCTTTGATGGGGTAATGGGTTAAATAGATCATACTTGTATTTCATAAGTTAAATTTCAATAAGTCGATCTCGTTTAAGTCGACATACCTGCTTAGCCACGTTTTAATTTTAAAATATAACTGAAGTATGTATGAACTAATGTGGGTTCGAGGTATCGAGTTTTGACTGTTTTTAAAATTTTCCAGTTTTTAATATGGAGTGTGGTATTTGGGAAGGTTAGACAGTAGATGAAAGATGGACATTAGAATTTGGCAGTGTCCCCTTAGGTTGATGTTGGCAGCTTTCCCACATAGTTTACATTCAGACATTAAACCCTGTGACAAGCGTTACTAGTACAACATCACCCTGGAATTTGCAAATCGTTTAGAATCAGATCAGACACTGTGTAGCTTGGTGTCTAATCAGGATCCAACCTGGTTGACACTCCTACCAGTGTGTGAACTTTCCTTGGTCAAACTGTTTAAATTCTAAATTGATGAGAAATCACAGAGAACTGAGTTTAAAGGAAATGATATTTTGGCAGTAATTTACATGTAACATATGATATCATTTTATGGACCAGATATATATGTTGTATAGCACCCAATTTCTTAGAACTGGGTTCATATATACTTATCAGTGGTATAATCATATTAACCATTTACTCCATAGCATGTTTCTAGTTTTAAAGACAGGTGATCACTTGAAGCAGGTTGAAAGTAAAGCAGAATGCACCTAAAGTATAGTATAATGTTTAAGGGTTAAATATTAAAGCATTATGCACAATTTCAGCTCTTATCATCCATATCAATTGCAGGTCACACAATCTTTAATATATGCTTTTCATTCAATACATAACAGGGCTCCAGATAAGAGGTAGTTATTGCAACAAATCAAACATTTTCACACTCATTTCAGCACCAAATCCTATGGTGTTACTACTCATTAGAATCGTCTCTTCGAGACGATTCTAATGAGTACTGACACCATAGGGTTTAATTCAGAAATAAAGATTTTAGTTTTTGAAAAACTACCCTTATCTGGAGCTCTGACATAAATTGATTTTTCATTTTCTAAAAACTACAGGAGTGGCTTATTTACTGGTAATTCAAATATGAACTGAAACATTAATTCAATTCAAAACTCACGGGCTTTAACCTTTGTAATATTAATAGGGGCAAATGTCATACTGTAGATCTAGCTGTTTCAAAACGTTTTGATTTAGATGAAACACCAAAATGAAATAACAAATGTATCAATTCAGTGATCAATACACTTTTATCCCTCCACTAAAGAAACTAGGTCCATGTTATACAGTCATGAATAATAGCCATAGGAAATATTTTCTACATACTAGCAGATAGTAGCTTAAAGCAGGCTGAAAGTAAAGCAGAATGCACCTTAAGGCACATTCTGCTTTACTTTCAACCTGCTTTAAGAGTTCACATTTCTTCAAAACTAGAAACAGGCTATGAGGATACTTGGGTTAACTCTTCATACAGTAATCTTTTACAGTATTAACCCATTACCCCATAAATAAGCCTTTTTACGCCTTTATTTAATTCCTCTACTGAAGAAAATAGTTCCAATTTATACTGTCACAAATAAAAATCGTAAGAAATATTTGATATATTCTAGCAGATAATAGCTTAAAGCAGGCTGAAAGTAAAGCAGAATGCGCCTTAAGGCGCATTCTGCTTTACTTTCAACCTGCTTTAAGCGGTTACATATCTTCAAAACAAGAAAAAGGCTATTGGGTAATGGGTTAAATCTGTTATAATACTCCCCTTATCTGGAGCTCTTTACAGTAATTTTTGACAGTGTCAAATCTGTGATAAGCGGCCACACAATGATAAGGTACCGGCATGTTTATCTTCAAAGACGAGGCATCAATGTTTAATGCAGGGCAAAAGTAATGCAGAAAGCTCCTTCAGGAGCTTTCTGCATTACTTTTCCCTTGCATTAAACTGCTTTATTGTTGTATAAATATGTCATTTGTATCACAATTTACCTGTAAGGGCTGCTTAAAACAGGTTTTACTGTATTTCTGAGATTATGAGAGTAGGTAAACCCTCTAACAATCTGCCCCAAGCTTGATAAAAACCTATTTTGTCATCTGTGAGTCACTCCATCGCCCCATGTAGACCCTTTTTGACTCCTGGTTATCTAGTTGATTGGCTTTATGCACCGGATGTGGCGGGACTGATCTTCAAGTTTTCTCACAGTCAAACACTCTTCAGTACAAGTGACTACTGGCATTTTACAGTTAAACTTACATTTAGCTGCCTCTTGAAGACGAACACAGTCAATTATACAGTCATTATGTCCCCTCACCACCTGTGGTGGGGGGCTATATAGGAATCACCTTTTCCATCCGTCAGTCAATCGGTCGGTCCGTCATGTTTTTCCGGGACATTTGCCTTTTTCGATTTGCGACGATTATACTGAGTAGTCACACAATACGATTTGGTAAAGAAATAAAGATTTTAGTTTTTGAAATTCTCTCCTTTTCTGGAGCTCTGAAAGTCTGATTAAACTATACATTTACAATCGCATGTCATTGTAATAAACAATATTTTAGGACTTCCTTAATGGGGATAACTGACCTTAGTATTAAAATAAGTAGATCAGGCATAAAAATTAAGGCAATGCCATGTACAGTGCTCCCTCTCTACAATGTCCCTCCAAACAACGGTTCCCTCCTTACAACACTTTCCGTTGTTTCCCGAACAAAACTAATATATTCAAACTTTTTCACGTCTTCTATTATTGTCTGCTTAAAATTGTCATCTGCTGTTTTTCTCAGTTACATGATATACATTTTGGCAGAAACAACTTAATGATGAGTTACAAACAGCTTGAATCCAGATAGGACACCGCATTAAGCGGCGTCTGATCAGGATTCAAGCTGTTTACAAATGTACGCAAATTTCCCTCCCTATTACGACTCCCTCCGAACAACACACACATTGTTTGTCTCCCATTGGGTGTGACCGTGTCGTTGTATAGAGGGAGCGCTGTAGTTATGAAGTATCAGGTTAAGTGAAGGAAGGGGTAAAGGTGTCCAATGACACTTCCTAGGAGGAAAGAGTTAAAACATGCAGACTACGTCACCAGAGCAATGGTTAATTGGCTGTGGTTTCAGGAAAATTTGCAGTATCTGCCTGGGCACAAAGTAATTGTAGCATGAAATAGAGGAAAAAATAAACCACAACATAGCCCTCATACTGTTAAACCAGTCTTTGATTGTATAATTCACCAAATGCAAAAAACACAGTTAATTTTGAAAACATGTGACTGCTTAATGCAGGACAAAAGGAGCTTTCTTCTTTACTTTTGCCCTACATGAGGCTGCTGCCTGTATGACATATTGTTAAGTCTCGCTAATATATTTTTTTGTGTTTTTAAGTGGCTGATTAATATAGGTTTGTCTGTATTAACAGACTTTCGACAGCTGCACTTAGGCTCACTGCAGACTTTGGAGCCGCCGCTAGAACTAGGTCAAGTGTAGTTATGTTTATGTATACGTTTATATTGTCATCAGGATGGAATACTAATACACGTAGACCCAGGTCCTGACTGACTAGATAGCTGCCATAATTTACTGCGCACATTAGTATAAATGTCATAGTCAAATGGCTGTTTTGCTGAGACTTTCAACACCATGGAACTTATTAAAATATATACTCAATAAATTTGCAAACAATGTAGACCCAGATCAGAGGGCTCCTATATGAGCCCTCTGATCTGGGTCTACACTGTTTGTTAATTTAGACCAGTATTTATTAAAATACCCAGAATTCCATGTAGACTGGTTCATGTTTTGGTAACTAAAAAGATCCACAAGGAAACCTAATAAATCACAAGAGTTACTTAGTATTGAAAGAGTTAAATGATTGTTGTTATAAACTCTTTGGCACATTTTAAACCAGTTTATGTTGAAGTAGTGTTTTAAGAAAAAAATCAGAAAAGAAAAGTAAACAAACAGTGCATATCCTATTCAGAGGGAGCCCTCTGATCAGGGTCTACACTGTTCACAAAATACATTGTACAATGTCCAGCATATAAAGCAGGTTAAAGTGAAACAGGATGTTCCTTATAACCATTTACATCGTAGATACGCCCTTTTAGACCCCGTTTTTTATTCCTC
This sequence comes from Gari tellinella, assembly GCA_922989275.2. Lineage (NCBI taxonomy): Eukaryota > Metazoa > Mollusca > Bivalvia > Cardiida > Psammobiidae > Gari > Gari tellinella. The sequence goes on from OV277870.1 coordinate 48,656,886, forward strand.
CTCTGATTCTACCATATACAGTCACAAATTAATGCACCATGAGGAATATATTTATATCCTAACAGATGGTGGCATAAAGCAGGCAAAACATGTAGCAGAGTGTGCCTCAATGCATATTCTGCTTTACTTACTTTCAACCCGGTTTATGTGGTCAGGTGACATTAAAACTAGAAGCAGGCTAATGGTTAAAGGGTCAAGAAGCATTCTGCTTGACGTTCAGTCTGCTTTGAGCAACCACCTGATCCTCACAGTCTTCAAGTCTCAAAACAAGCTAATGAAAGAAATGGTTAAAAGTGCAATAGTTTTCAGTTAATTTAAGTGCTGTTGGTGGGGGCATTTATTAGAGGGTGAGCTTTGAACCCATTACCCCATAAATATGCCTGTTTATGCCTTTAATTTATTCCTCCACTGAGGAAAAATAGTCCCAGTTTATACAGTTATGAATATTCACCATAAGAAATATTTTCTATATTCTAGCAGATGATATGGCTTAAAGCAGGCTGAATGTAAAGCAGAATGTGCCTAAAAGGAAATTGCAATTGGCCTGTCTTAGTGTGCATGTACATTCTGGTTTACTTTCAACCTGCTTTAAGTAATCACTTGTCTTTGAAAATAGAAACAGGATATGGGGAAATGGGTTAAACTAGAGTATACAGTATGAATAAAATCAGGACAGTAATTACATTGCACTAGAAATGTTGACTCAGATGAACCAGGATTCCATTTAGTCATAGAAGTTTGATATTGATTTTGTTTCTCCAAATTCTCAGCTGAACTACATGCATTTGTAAACTGAATACATTTGTAGCCCAGTGGTACAGTTAGAGTTACATCTTGTAAACAAATTAAGCTCCGGAGCCTTTGCACAGCTGAATTTTCAAATAGATTGAAAGTCTTAAGGTTTCAAATATCACCAGTTTATATTGACTCTTCAGGAAAATGTCTGTGCAAAATGTAAAAGTGTGACAAACAGTGCAGACCCAGATCAGAGGGCTCCTGACGGAGCCCTCTGATCTGGGTCTTCACTGTTTGCAATGGGTTACATTATGCATCATAAGGGTTATTAACTCTTGAAGTGGAATAAACTCATTAAGCAATATAAGAGGGGTTCTTGTGGGGGCATCAACCTCTCCTACAGCACGGTATTGCACACAAAGAGCAACAAAAACAAACTAAGTTTCCCCACAACTGTGACAGTACCGATACTACTGAATGCTAAAAGCAAACCATTTTAAGGTTAATAACCCAAATATACTTGTCTGACTCTTAACATGTTACATTCAGATGTACCATATGATAACCTTTGCAAACAGTTTAGACCCTGATGAGATCCCAAGTAGCTATGCATCTCATCAGGATCAAATCTTAAATGTCACTCTAGTCCTAATTTGAAAAAGATTTTTTGAAAACTGATTTTACAGAAGCATATGACACTTTGTTGAACAGGCAATATTTCAAAGAGTTAAATGTAGTGTAATTAGTTTAGAACCAGCATGTAGTTTTGTTTTCGAACTTGTTTGGGTACTTTTAACACTTGTGTTAGAACCATATAACCCTTTACCTTACAACACTCTGTGGATAAACTTAACCCATTACCCAATATAGCTCAGCACATTATTACATTTTTTGGGGTGAATCATGCACTTAGTGATACAAGCATCAAACTTGGCACACTTGCACTTCTATCTGTAGTATTTCATAAAAGCCCGTTAGCCACTTGAAAAAATCAAAATGGCGGCCATTTTTCAAGATGGCCGCCATTACAGATTCGAGAATACAGTTTTGTTGCTAATATTTGACATATATGGCCGTTCTTTACAGTTTTGGTGTCTAGGTATATGTTTTAAAGTGTTTTGAAAATTACTTTATCATGTAATGGCCAACTTGTGACAAAAAACATAGTTTTTTCGAAGATGGCCACTATGTTTGGTTCAAATTTACGATTCTCTTTCTTACATTTGACGTACATTGCCATGGTTTTACACTGTTTTGATTCAAAATATATTTTTTTACAGCAAAAGGAAGCTAATTTTGTCAGACTGTTGTGTTTGCACAATAACACATTTTTGACAAAAGACAGTCTATTTTTAAAAAAAACCATAACTGCGTAGTGACAAATTTGTTGAGGTTGTTTGCATATGTTTGCCAACATAGTCTCTAATGTAGAATATCTTTTCTTACATCTGGTATATATGACGATTTGTCATATTTTTGGTGTCGAAGAATGTTTTAAAACAGGATGAGAAAACTATTAATGGGAGCCTCCGGTCGGTTAGAAACTCCGTAGCTGACCAAAGATTGTTATTTGTTGTTATGTGACTGCTTATGCTGAATGTAGGTGCTGTTTTCTCACATTTACAATTTCAACAATGATTCAACAATGACTGCCCAATTTATACTACTATATCTGACACTGCCATTACTTTACCATACAATATTCTGCCTTTCAAGTAAACTGTAAAGTCTTGAATATGTTTCTTTTTTCTCAATCTAAATATAATTGCATTTAGAAAACAAACATAATTCCTTAATTATCCAACATAACAATTAATCCCTGTACCAACAACAAACATCATGCTAATTCTGAAGATCATTTAACCACTTTGTAACTTCTTACCAAAAAAAGTACATGTATATGTAAGACGCACGTACATGTATCTGCATTCCGCCACATATTATAAATGTGACCAAAATTTAATACAGTCTAGCATATCCCAATAGTCATTATTGCATTAAATCAAACAATATGCCTACAGAGTTGATGCCCATTATGACTCATGTCTATAATAATAGTGACTAGATAATTCATGGATACCATTTATTTTACTACTGCATGAGCGTGTAAGTAATCATGTGAAAAAGGGAGCATCTGATAAATTGATTAATATCGTTCAAAATTCAGACGAGTAATCGGACGACAAACCAGTGTTTCTTATATGTTTTGAAGAAAATCAAAATTTCAAAGTAAAAGATTTGGTGGTGGAATTTGAAAAAAAGGAATTAATGTACCCAACACCTAAATTACTGATTATTTCTTGCAGGAACTACTGATGTGGTTTGGTGGCTCATGCATTATAGTATCAGGACAATGGTTAAACTGATTTTCACAACAGAGAAAGGGGCCATTTTACACCAATAAATATGGATTAAGCGTCTTTTGCATGAAACAGAAATACATTTGCTTATATGTTATAGATATTTGTCTGTATAGTAGGAAAAAGTCAACAAAATTGATCCTTTAATGTTTCATCTTGTACAGCTTGAATTTTTGCACAAACAACATCTTCATTAAGTTTGGTATATGTACACCAGATGTTCACTGTAAATAAAGAAAGGCTGCGCCATGAAAAAAAGTTATAGGTTTTATTTTGCTTGAAGACGCTTAGCGTCTACTGTACTTGTTGAATAAGTTAAGATATGAAAAAGATGAATGACCATGAGCGTGATGAAAAGAATATATGGAGAAATACCAGATCCAGTATGAATAGTGTGTTTTCTTTTACGTAAGACAACCGTTCTTATATATGGTGCTTGACCAATCAAATAAGCAAATCAAAATCGTTATCAAAGATGAAGGCAGTATGGACTCCTTTCAATAAAATCAGATTTAAGCAATGTTAAGAAATATACTTTACACGAAAAGTCTTGTCTCTTCTCCAAAGTCAACACATGCAACCATTTCAGAGTATGACCCTTAAAACTTCGCATGAATCTTTTTAAAGAATTTACATTCCTGAGTTTGGTGTAAAAGTTGTAACAGTTCTGTTCTGTATACATAGGGGCTGATGTATAGTCTACCTATTCTGACAACAGAGTTTTAATAGCGATATGATGTGATACATAGTCAAAGATAGTATACATTTCTTGTGGTACAATTGCATAAAGACAGAGCGTTTCAGCTGTTTGCTAAAGCTATTCGATGTGGACACATAGTACTGCGAATATCATATCTGAGATTGATCCCTGTGTAATCTTCAACAGCATTTTAAGAATTTATACAATGTTAACATGAAGAAGGGTGTGCACAAATGTTCATGCATGAAATGCAAGCCATAACCGAAGACCACAACACTCCCATGTTAAAAGCTAATGACATACAATTTCATGTCGATGTGAATTTAAAATGCTAATTCAAACTATCTTGTTCTACATAAAGTGTTGGTTGCAATTGGTCAACAGTCAAACATGAGCTAGTTTCACACCAAATTTCCATATAAGAAAGAGAAAAGGCTTTATAGAATACATAAACTGAAAGATATTGTGCATGTGCAAAGTCCAGTCTATAATCATAAATCATAATGTACAAGCAATAAAATCTGGAAATCATTGCAACAATTATGCCAAGTCATGGGATAAGATTATTGTGTTTTATTGGACATGTTAGCTTGATGGTATATATCTTAAGGTGCAGTTCCTAAAGGTCAAGCCCCTCTGTTTGAACATGCCAAATATTCTGCATACAAAATACATGTAGCTTGTGTCATGATGGAAATAGCTCATAGAATTGGAATGAATGAAACACTGCTGATACATTGGACAACCCTGTTACCTAGTGATATGATTGCAAATACCCGATTAAACATAGATACTAAAGTAAACTGTTTGCAGTGACAGGTGCAAGTACATGTATTTACGATGTGGCCTTCCTTGTTCAGACTAATATACCGATATTTGGAAATGTGAAAATGAACACCTACATAAGTACATGTATAAGCGATTATACACCAACTCCAGCAAGTACAAATTACTGCTAAAATAGTCATAAACCACATATATGCCATTAAAATAAGTCATTACCCAAAAGAACAAGATTCTTAATAAAGTAAATGATCACATAATTAGCTTTCTGTGCTCTTAGCATAATGCTTTGACACCAAAAGTATGACAACTGGCCAGAAGTATATAGAATAAGATCAGAAAGGATATTAATCACTATTGCAAAAGCAAAAAGTAACGATCATCTGTGAGCAAAAAACACTTATTTTGTCTAGATTGGTAATTGTACAATAAAATTAGTTTCATTTCAGAAAGAAGTTGTCTGAATTAGCTTCCTGATACTTTATGACATATATGTTGGCACAAAAAAACCATAAATATTGATCAAATTTAAGGAATGATTTTGCTTATACCAATATAAAATGGTGGCCATTTTGAAAACAAACGATGTAGCTTTGCCATTTTGCATTAAAGTAAACTTCTGTTCAGCTTGAGGTTGACTGAATTAGCTTCCTTATGCTTAAAACTAATTTTTTGGTGAAATTTGGTCAAACATGTCAAATGTTAGAAACGAATTGGTCAACGATCACAGTCGATTATAAACGCTCTTCAGAGGTTATGTTACTTGTATATGTATTGCCGACTCAAAAATAAACCTTATCATATGTTATCTTAACGAGAACCAAAAATGGCAGCCATCTTGAAAAAATGGAGGCCACTTTGAATTTTTACGTGGCTAACGGCTTTTGTTTAAAGTAGGGTCATACCAGTATACATACCAAATTTGATGCTTGTATCACCAAGTTCGTGATTTTGTTTTAGCACTGATGTGTACAGATTTATGTAGTTGTAATGTGAAAATAGCATCTTCAGACAAAAGCAATTGAAAACAATATCATTAAATAACATGACAGAAGGTAAAGTGAGTGTATAATCTATAAAAAAAAAAAAAAACCTGTGAATTTGGTTTTTACCTTGACACACACTTCGTTTTTGTACAGTTTTGCTTATAATACGATTAAATAAACTTCTTACAAGTCTATGGATCACATAATTAGCTTCTATATGCTTGAAAACATATAATTAGACACCAAAAGTTTGAAAATCGGTCAAATATATCCGATGTTAGAGATAAAACTGTATAATAGAACCGGAAATGGCGGCCATCTTGAAAAATGGCCGCCATTTTGAATTTTGACGTGGCTAACGGGATTTTTGTTGAAGGTAGGGGCATACCAGTATACATACCAAATTTGATGCTTGTATCACCAAGTGCATGATTTTTGTAATAATGTGCCCAGCTATTAGTTAGGACAAACATTTAACCAGAAACAGGTTAGATTAGGATGAAAGTAAAAAAAGAAATCTCCTATATAATGTGTGACTTGTCACCCACCCATTACCCTATAGCCTGTTTCTAGTTTGGAAAATAGATGACCACTTAAAGCAGGTTAAAAGTAAAGCAGAATACGCCTATTCTGCTTTACTTTCAGCCTGCTTTAAGCTACCATCTGATAGAATACAGAAAATATTTATTTTGACACATATTCATGACTATAAATTGGAACTATTTTCTACAGCGGTGGAATAAACTGAATGTGCTAAAAGGCGCTTCATTGAGGGAAAGGGTTTTCACACAACTTAGTTGGGGCAAAATTTAACCAGAAACAGTTTAGATTAGGATGAAAGTAAAAAAGAAGTCTCCTATACAATGTGTGACTTGTCTATCAGCCCATTACCTGTTTTTTAGTTTTGAAAATAGATGACCACTTAAAGCAGGCAGATTCTGCTTTACTTTCAGCCTGCTTTAAGCTAACATCTACTAGGATATAGAAAATATTTCTTATGGTATAATTTGAAAGTATTTTCTTCAGCGGAGGAATAAATAAAAAGCGTAAAAAGGCGTAGATGTGGGGTAATGGGTTAACCAATTACCCCATAAATATGCCTATTTCAAAACTAGAAGCGGGCTATGGAGTAAAGGGATAAACATGAGGATAATGCTAAAACTCTTATAGCCATTGCAAATAGTTTGAAGCCAGAGTCCATCTGGTAAAAGTTTTGAAATTGGTCACCATTCACTGGTGGGTCAAGGAGGTTTGGGGGGAGGGGGATGTGTTGATTTAGCAATGTTGTTTTATAAGGTTATTATTTTGAACAAGACTACCTGATAAATACACTAAGTATACATTGTATATGCAGGGCTCCAGATAAGGGGAGTATTTCAAAAAACTAAAATCTTTATTTCTGCTTTAAACCCTATGGTGTCACTACTTATAACTCTTTGAGACGTTTCTAATAAGTAGTAACACCATAGGATTTGGTGCTAAAATGAGTGAGAAACTGTTGGATTTGTAGAGTTTACTCCCTCTTATCTGGAGCCCTGATATGCAAAGAAATTTTTATGTTGTATTTGCAGATGCTGATGCATATTATCGCTGCCCATCACACATTCCTCGAAACAGATACCTTAGGAGCCATGCAGGCAGATGCTACGAGTTCTTCAACGTCGAGAAACATTGGTATGCTGCAAAGGATTTTTGTCATCGGCGGGGAGGAATGTTGATCACCATCGAAAAAAGACATATACAGGCATTTGTAGAGCTGTCCCTGAATGACCTTCGCTGGAATAGGAACGGGCTATGGATAGGGGCCACAGACGAACACAAGGAATGGGACTGGAGATGGGTCAATGGTATGTAAGAAGCACAGAAATATGTTCTATATCCTAGCAGATGGTAGCTTAAAGCAGGTTGAAAGTAATGAAGAATGCCCCTTCATGCACAACTTCTTTATTTTCATACTGCAAGTGGTCACATGTCTATAAAAATAGAAAGTTAGAAACAGACAGGCTATGGGGTAGCAGGTTAAACGAAAAGCAATGCAATAATAAAGCCGATTTGTCAGCTTCAAATGCAAGACAAATAAAAGAAGATTTTACAATGTATTTACAGTTTTTAGCTCACCTGAGCTTTTGCAATCCTTGAATGTCCGTCGTCCGTCGAAGAGACGATTCTAATAAGTAGTAACACTATAGGATTTTGTGTTGAAATAAGGGAAAAAATGTTGGATTTGCTCAGTTAACTCCCCCTTATCTGGAGCCCTGATTATGATTAAGCAAGTCAATAAGATTAAAGACTAATTGTTCATTTTCTTTTTTCAGTAAAAATATTTAAATTAGATCACGCCAGACGATAATAGTGAGACTGAACTTGTCCTCACTCAATGATTTCTCATTTTCTGTTCCTGAGCAGTTTGACACCATATAAAGTAGAACCTCTCTATTACAACCAATAAAAAGAAGGATTATTGTCTGTATAAAAGACAAGTGACAGCTGAAAGCAATGTGAAAGTGCAACAGAAAGCTTATATCAGACCTTTCTGTTTCACTTTCACATTGCTTTAAACTGTCACCTGTCTTAAACGACTTATATTTGACACAACTTAGTGGCCGTAATGTAAACTGGAGGATCATATTTTATAATGTATTGCTACCGGTATATTCAGGTGCCAAAGTGAGCAGTGGGTTCACTAACTGGGACCGTGGTCAGCCAAGCTGTTTCTTGCCCAAGTTTCTGTGTAAGGAGGACTGTGCTTGTTTAAGACTGGACGATGGCTTCAAGTGGCATGATAAATTCTGTCGTCAGTCAAGCTTCTACTACAGCTTTATATGCCAGTATGGTAAGTTTATAATGTTCGTTAGCTTCTGAAATAGTCCAGGCCCCAAGGTTATAAAGTGTTTGAGTTTAGTCTATAGTCATTCTCAAGCATTTGATTGGTCAGATTTGAGCCTAGGCTTGAGAAAGAACTCAGACTCAACTCAAACACTTTTTAACCTTGGATCCGGGCCCTAAGGTTACAAAGCATTTGAGTTGTGTTTGAGATAGCCAAAGCTCAAATCTGAACAGTCAAATGCATGAAAACGATCTCAGACTCACCTCAAATTCATTATAACCTTTGGCCCAGCTTATGTTACATCACTTAACATTAAACATTTCCCCATTAGCTGGTTTTCAATCTTAATCCATTAATCCATAGATAGCTCTTTTTACTACTATTCCTCCTTTAAAGAAAACAGCTCCTCTTTATACTATCATGAGTTTGCGCAAAACGAAATATTTCCTTTATCCTAGCAGTTGGTAGCTTAAAGCATGCTGAAAGTCAAGCAGAATGCTTCTTTAGGATAGGGTACCATCTCAAGATGTGCATGAAGACTTATTTTTCCATTCCACTATTTCCAAAGGGGTATAATTATTTCCTTAGGGAGATAATTGAATGTTACTGTTTCATGCTTTGTAGCTTGTAAGCACACATTCTAAACCTTTCATCGAACTTTGAAAAAAAAAACACTCTTCACAGGTTGTTAGAGTACCATCTCAAGATGTGTACGAAGAGATATTCTTCAATTTGCCATTTCCAAGGGGAGATAATTGGACTTGACTGTCTCACGCTTTGTAGCTGATTAGTACACCAGGGGATAATATCAGTGCAACCTCTCTACATCAGCCCTCTGAACAATGATTTTGTCTATACAACTAGGCTTGCCACTGTTTCCCAAACAGCAAAATAATGTCTTATGCTTTCACTGCTTCAATATTGTCTGCTTCAAATTGTCATCTGCTGTATTTCTCAAAGTCGCATATTGGACATTTTGACAGAGAAAGAACAACGAAGAGTGACAAACAGCTTGAATCCAGATCAGACAATGCGTAACGTGGCGTCTGGTCTGGAATCAAGCTGTTTGCAAATGTAAGCCAATTTCCCTCTCTGTAACAGCTTCCTCCAAACAACAACCACACTCTGTATCTCCCTTTGGGTGTAGTTGTAGAGAGGGAGCACAGTAGCTTTTAGGCAACAATTCACTCACTCTCACTCACTATCCGGTTTATTTGTTGATCAGGCCACAATTAATCCTCTGCTGAGGGTGGGGCCTGACTGTCCAGTCTCGATCTGAGTCTTCCTCTCCATTCCTGTCTGTGATGAGGGTTGATGGGATCCATACCCAGGGTTTTTCTGTCCCGTTTCACAACATCCTCCCAAGACAATTTGGGTCTGCCAGTGGTCCTTTCTGCTGGTACGTTCATCTGTCGGACTTTAGCAATCCAGCCTGTGCTGCGCTCAACGTGCCCCAACCAACGCAGTCTGTTCTTCTGCATAATGACTGCGAGGCTTTCCAAGTTGACTTGAGTGAGGAGGGATTCAAAGGGAATGCTTTGCTCAGGCTTCACCAAACAGATCCATCTGATCATTGCTTTGTAGTTACTTTATTGGATTACTAACAATAGCCATATGCTTTCTCATTTTTCTCCAGAAATGCTCCCAGAAACAACAACAACTACTACTACAACTACAACCACAACAACTACGCCCACACCATCAACAACAACATCAACAACCAAGGTCACTCCGACCTCCGAGCCTACCACAGTACCAGTTCCTAGCATACATGTTATCCAGGCTGCCACTGTAGACCTGCTTCAGTCTAACCTGAGACAGACCAACACCACCTCTAAACTGTCATCCTCCGTCACCATGTCTATTGGTAACTATTGAACCTTTTATTTCATAGATTGTTTTCAGTATTAGCCCATTACCTTATAGCCTGTTTCTAGTTTTGAAGAGAAATGACCACTTAAAGGGCATTCTGCTTTACTTTCAGCCAGCTTTAAGCTACTATCTACTAGAATAATAGAAAATATGGAAAATATAGAAAATAGTTCTTATGCTACATATTCATGACTGTATAATTTAATATTGTTTTGTTTTCATTACATTGAATTTGGTTAGCTGTGATTGGCTGTACTTTTTGTTTCATAACTTCATGAAAAAAATAAAATTCAGGCCACGCCTTGTCAGGACTACTTTCCCTTAGTCCAACTACTCTCCACAAGCGCTGCATGAAGCAGGACGCCAAATGACGTCATTGACGTTGACGTAACTACAAAACAATGTCACGTTTTGGCGGAAAATATATATGGCGGAGAGACTACAGCCTACTTTTTAAAAGCGTTCAAAATGAAAATTCGCATCAGATTCTCTATCTAACTACTTTCTGAAATTCAGTAGTGATATTTAATTATAAAGGAATAATTCAGAATATTTATTGTATGAAGAAAAAAAACTTGGTCACACTTTGCATGAAACCGCTTCGCAGTTTCATACAGTGTGACGCGTTTTTAGCTCACCTGAGCCGAAGGCTCAGGATGAGCTATTGTGATCCCATTCCGTCCGGTGTCTGGCGTCCGTCGTCCATCGTCCGTTCACATTTTCAAACAACATCTCCTCAGAAACCACTGAACTGATTTCAACCAAACTTTGTCAGACGCATCAGTGACAAGGGGGAACGAAATCTTGTTCAAAGATTTGGGCTAGAGTTAATACCCTTGCTGTGGGACCAGATTTTCTAACATGACCCTATAGACAACTTTTAATGCATAAGAAAATCTTAAAAAATCTCCTTCTCAGAAACCCAATGGCCCAGACCTTTGATATGTGGTATGTATCATGACCTAATGATCTTCTAGCAAGATTGTTCAAAGTTTGACCCTGGGGCCAAAAATGGCCCTGCCCTGGGGCTTATCAGTTTTTCTTAGGAAAACCTTTTAAAATCTTCTCCTCAGAAACTGTATGGCCTAGATCATTAATATTTGACATGTAGCTTTGCCATATGGTCCTCTACCAAGATTGTTCAAATTATGACCCCGGGTCAAAATTGGCCCCGCCCCGGGGCTTAACAGTTTTACATAGATTTATATAGGAAAACCTTTAAAAATCTTCTTCTCTGAAACTGTAAGGTCCAGATCTTTAATATTTGACATATAGCTTTGCCTTGTGGTCCTCTACCAAGATTGTTCAAATTATGACCCCAGGCCAAAAATGGCCCCGCCCTAGGGCTTATCAGTTTTTCATAGGAAAACCTTTAAAAATCTTCTTCTCTGAAACTGTAAGGCCTAGATCATATATATTTGACATGTAGCTTTGCCTTAAAGTCCTTTACCAAAGTTGTTCAAATTATAACCCCTGGGTCAAAATTGGCCCTGCCCCGGGTCTTATCAGTTTTACATAGACTTATATAGGAAAACCTTTAAAAATCTTCCTCTCTTAAACTGTATGGCTTTGATCTTTAATATTTGACATATAGCTTTGCCTTGTGGTCCTCTACCAAGATTGTTCAAATTATGACCCCTGGGCCAAAAATTGCCACGCCCTCGGGCCTATTAGTTTTTCATAGGAAAACCTTTAAAAATCCTCTTCTCTGAAACCGTAAGGCCAAGATCATTTATATTTGAGATGTAGCTTTGCCCTATGGTACTCTACCAAGATTGTTCAAATTATGACCCCTTGATCAGATTTGGCCTGCCCTGGTGCTTATCAGTTTTACATAGACTTATATAGGAAAACCTTTAAAAATCTTCTACTCTGAAACTGTAAGGCCCATATTCTTAATATTTGACATATAGCTTTGCCTTGTGGTTCTCTACCAAGTGTGTTCAAATTATGACCCCCGGGCTAAAATTGGCCCCGCCCAGGGGCTTATCAGTTTTTATAGGAAACCCTTTAAAAATCTTCTTCTCTTAAACCGTAAGGCCCAGATCATTAATATCTGACATGTAGCTTCGCATTGTGGTCCTCTACCAAGATCAAATTATTGCACCTGGGTCATAGCTATATCAAAATGTTGTCTTGCCCAGTCAGATTCTATGGTATAGTGTCCTCAGGTGAGCGAAATGTGACCCTCTGGTTTTTTTTCAAACCTCCATGAATACAATAAATATTCCAAGTTATTCCTTAAATAATATGGATTTATTTCTTCAGTGGAATAATATGTTAAAGGCGTATTTATGGGGTAATGAGTTAATTAAAACAGGTGTTTGCTTAGAGCAAGCTGAAAGTAAGGTAGAAAATTCCTTCATTTTGATGCTTGCTTAACCCTTTTCCTCATAGACTGTTTCTAGACTTGAAGACAAGTAACCACTTAAACCACTTAAAGCAGGTTGAAAGTAAGGCAGATAAAGTAAAACTATTTTAATTAAAGGCTAAAAAAGGCATATAAATGTATGGAATAACCAGGGCTCAGATAAAGGGGAGTATTTAATAAAAACTTTAATTTAACCCTATTGTGTCATACTTGTTAGAATTGTCTCTTTGAGACGATTCTAACAAGTAGTCACACCATAGGATTTTGGGCTGAAATGAGTGAGAAAATGTTGGATTTGTTCAGTTTACTCCCTCTTAACTGGAGCACTGGGAGTAATGGGTTAAAGCTGACCAAGCTGTACGTAGCAGTGGGAACATTATTGATTACTTTTGCAATCAGTTATGTCTTATTCTTGTACGTGTATAGAGATAAACTAATTTGCTGAGAAGTGAAGCCAGTCAGTCCTTAAATTGAAATAGAATGTGAATAGAATTCTCAAACAGTTTCTCCACTTTGATTAATGTGATGATAAAAACCGTAAACCATGCTTGTTTTAGAAAGAAGATACTTGGATAGCTTAACCCATTTTATGCGGGATACACTTTTAGGTGTACCTCTAGGCACATTGTGGGGCCTGACCTGAGATCAAAACTGTTTGCAGCAAAGTCAATATTTTATCAGAAACTGCTAAAATATTTTGCAAATATTTGAGTTATACCCGCTGCAGACGACATTTTAAAATGGCCGCCAAATATTATCCAGTATACAATGGGTTAACACATTAAACACTAGCAACGAGAATACTTGTATTTTACATATAAAGTATGTGTGAAGAGTACACTTGTACTAAGCAAACAGTGTAGACCCAGTCTCCTATGATCAGGATCTGCACTGTTTATCATTTTTCAATATATTGCAAAAACACACAGAATAGTTTAAAATGGACTAGACATAATTGGTTGGAATTGCCCTTTACCCCATAGTTTGTATGGTCACATCAGGAGTGTTTTACAAATAACATCTTACTTTTATGTAGCAAAAAAGTGAAAGGTGGCTTTAAAAGTTCTTGATTTAGCTCCGATGCAAAGTTTATTCCACTGTATAGCTTTGCAATAGCTTAGTCTCTTTATATCTTTGTTGAGTTGAGATGTTTAGTTCTGCACATATCATGTATCTTTAGTATGTCTTGAGCCTGATATTTTATTGGTTGATATTTGTTTCAGACCAACTTCGGCGAGTGGAGAGTCAGAGGATTGTTTCAGACGAAGAAGGTGTTCAGACTGGTAAGTTAACCCATTTCCCCATAGTCTGTTTCTAGCTTAAAAAACAAGTGCCCACTTAAAGCAGGTTAAAAGTAAAGCAGAATGCGCCTTAAGGCGCATTCTGCTTTACTTTCAACCTGCTTTAAGCTACCGATCTGCTAAATTTTAGAGTTTTTTTTTTTATTGTGCATATTGATGACTGTATAAAGTGGAATTATTTTCTATGATGGAGAAATAGATTAAAGGTGCAAAACATTTATTGGATATTGCCTAATGGGTTAAGTGAAAGTTGTATGATTCTCTTACAGGAAGTGTTGTGGGTATGGTGGTGTCCTTTGTACTTATATTTATTGCTGGACTTGTGGTTGGTGTGTTTCTATGTCGAAGGTAAGTTAGTATAATGATTCCTAGTCCTAACATAGTGGCATAGTCACTGTGACTTACATCACTAAGCTCCTCACCACTGTGAGTTCGAATCCCAGTTCGGACATTCAGATTTTTCATGTGGGGAAGCCTTCAAGCTGGCCTGCGGAAGGTTGGTGGTTCAACCCTGTTGCCGATTTGTGCCTGAAACAGTGTATAAAGGACTTCTGGGGTCTTCCTCCACCTGTGATTAGCTAGATGTCGCAATATGACTGAAATACTGTTAAACGCGACGTAAAATCATAACAAATCAAATCAAATCTCTACATCAGCACGACAAATCAATATTGATGCTGTTAACCCTTAGCCCGCCAAATAAATTGTCGTCTGCTATATTTCTCGTCTGCTTCAAGTTTCAAAGTGCTTCAGAGTTGCTCAAAATTGCTGAAAATGTTTTCCGAGTGTCAAACAGCTTGGATCCGGATGAGACGCCGAGTTACTCAGCGTCTCATCTGGATCCAAGCTGTTTGCATATGGAGCTATAGTCGTGAGTGGCAGGCTAAGGGTTAAATACAGGTGGCAGCTTAAAGCAAGATGAAAGTAAAGCAGAAAGCTTTAATCAATATTTTCCTTTACACACATATTGATAAAGTTTGTTTGCTCCTGTGTAGGAAGGGGTAAGTGTTTGAAATACGAAACTCAATAATACAAACTCCTGTTAAGTTTGAACATACCCTTATTTCAAAGTGACTTAGCCACGTTTCAACTTTGAAATACAGGTATGTTCGACTTAAATGAGATCGAGCTTATGAAAATTAAGTAAGTTCGATTTAAGTAAGTTTAAAGTATCAAGTTTCGACTGTACTTATCTGGATGTAAATTTGTTTAGACTTTGTGACATGGTATTTCAGACGGTACAAAAAGAGGTATGAAGAGCCTGCTAGTGTAGGGTTCAACAATGTGCTGTACACGGCCGCCCCAGCACGTAACAAAGACACAAACTTAATGGTAGCCGAGGGAGCCTGTGCTGCAGCTATTGACAGTGAAGAGGATGCTGAAGACCACAAGTATGTTGTCAAATGACTGCTTAACTCATTCACCCCTGAAACTATCACCGTACTTTGGGAATAATTGACCGTGGTTAATAATTGGCCTATTTGGCCACCTGTTACGAATGGCGAAAATTCAACACCCCAAAATATCCTTATTATTGACCAACAAAAATGTCAATTATCGCCGGCGACATTTAACTCGACCCAAACACAGGCCTGAAGATTCACACCTCCGTCCGTTAACCTGTAATTTGTATTAGGTAAACCGTGAACGATATGCAAACACTATTGTTTACCTTTATTTACTTTTATCCAAGTCGTTTGTGTAAGCAGATATCCCAAACTATAATTTACACGAGCGTTAATTCCTTAAAAAACAAATATTCTCGAACACAAAATGAAACAGGAAACGTTCACTATTTACCTTAGACGGTGTTCTTATTTTTTAGCACGTTAAAATCGATACAGTCAATGCGATATACTGTAAACCAATCTGACTGACGTTATTATTCGCCTTACGCATCGAAACAATTTATGAACTAAGTTGGAGTTGTATTAAATTTTAATTATTGTACTCGAGGATGTTTAACAGATGTAAAATAGCCTTAAAATTCATTCTGTTGTGAATATTTTTTCTGAGAAGCGAATGCAGAAACATACTGACATTTTCGGACATACCCGGTAGCGTATTTTAGTCATTCCGTTTAAGCATCCTTTCTTCGAAGCCATTTTATCAACAAGGTATTTTTGTGGCGAGTTTGGGGCCCGTTTCATCAAAATATACGATATGAAACAATTGTATCATATCGCTACGTATATATACGATACGGTACTATAGGTTGTTAACGATCTTATTAATATACCATATATCGAAATGCGTTTCATCAACGCTATCGGTAATCAGACAACGGTGCGTAATTATTCGATAGGTTTACGATGTTTCATGAAATGGGACATTGATACATATGGGCTTTTAATTTTTGCCCCTTGAATCTCAGAATGGCCAAAATTAAACAAACCAAAATAAAAAACGATCTTTTAGCTCAAAATGGCCAAATTATGACGACACCAATTATTCCCAATGTAGGGTAATGGACAATTCCAATTTCAAAATAAGTCTAGTCCATTTTTGACTACTTAGGGTTGATTTTAACAGTATATTTCAAAATGACAAACAGTGTAGACCCTGACCAGAGGGCTCCTTAAGGAGCCCTCTGATCAGAGTCTACACTGTTTGCATGAGGCAAGTGTAATCCTCACAGGTACACTGTTTGTAAATGACGAGTAAACTTGTAGCTAGGGTTGAATGTGTTAAATATGAGACAAAAAGTATTGCTGAAATCTCTTGTAGGAGCTTCCTGTATTACTTATGTATTGTATCAATCTGTGGCAATGAACCGGACACATATGGCCAAATGTTGTTATTGACAGATATATGTCTCTTTAGACAGATGACTGCTTAATGCATGCTACATTGAAAGCAGAGATACTCTATAAGAGCTTTCTGCATTAGGTTTATTCTGCATTAAGTAATAACCTGCACTTACCCATTACGCCATAGCCTGTTTCTAGTTTTGAAGATAGGTGACCACTTAAAACAGGCTAAACATAAAGCAGAATGCACCTTAAGGTGCGTTCTGCTTTACTTTTAGCCAGTTTGAAGCTACCATCTGCACATCAAACATATTTCTTATCGTAGATATATATACAGTCATGGACAAAATTAATCCTATAGAAGCTTTCTGCATTACTTTTATCTTGCATTAAGTTATAACATGCACTTAAGCCATTACACAATAGCCTGTTTCAAGTTTTGAAGACTAGTGACTACTTAAAGCATTCTTCTTTACTTTCAACCTTCTTTAAACTACCATCTGTTAGGATATGGAAAATATTTTTTATGATGTACGATATATTCATGACTGTATAAAGTGGAACTATTTTCTATAGATGAAGAATGAATTAAAGGTGTAAAAAATGTGTACTTATAAGTTAAACAATTCATTCAGAGGTCAGTTAATATGAGATTGACAACATAGAGGAATGAGTGTTTATTTTTATACCTATTTTCCACTCTCCAGGTATTGCGATATCGATGAAATAGTTGCCTGCAGCCATGTGAAATTACCTAACAACAAAAACATACAAGAAGACACACCTACAGGTTGTGCAGACCTTGAGGAGGTGGAGCCAAGACAGCAGGAAGGCGTGGCCTCTGGTTGTTCAGTCCCGCCCCCACCGTGTCAGGGTGTAGCAGTCAGACAGTTTACTCCAGAGTTCTTGTCCAAAGATACAGATGTGTCCCAGGCGTATTGCAATAATCTGTATGGTTATCATTAATGATGACCATTTCTTGAGAACGCTATCTTAGTGTAACTTACATCGTACAACAGTGTTGACCCGCTGTAACCAGAGATTCTACAGGAGGAATATGTTATTCTTTCCCAATCAACACATTTTGTTATCAATTATGTATGTGACAAACTATTTTGAGCCAGATCAGGCCCCATGCTGATTAAGCATTTGATTTAAGTTTGAGATAGTTCTCAATATTTTGACTGGTCAGATTTGAACATTGTGCTCAAATCTGACCAATTAAAAGCTTGAGAATGACATTGGATTGATCCCAAACACTATAAACATTGATCCAGATGCTTAGTTGCTTGATATACGATCAGACTCCAGACTGTTTGGAAAATAATAACATATTCCTCTACCCAGCCTACCCATATTTTCATTTGTCTGAAGTACATTAAACTCGATATTAAAACCTCTCTGTAGAAACACTCAAAATATATTTCATCTTGGTCTTTAAGACAGGTGGCAGCCGAGTGTAATTACTTCTGTCCTACATTAACCATTTACTCCATAGTCTGTGTCTAGTTTTAAAGACAAGTGACAAGTAAAAGCAGAATTCAACATAAGATGCATTCTGCTTTATGTTCAGCTTGCTTTAAGCTACCATCTGCTAGAATAAAGAAAACATGTCTTACGATAGATATCAATGACTCTATAAATTGGAACTATTTTCTTCAGTGGAGGAATGAATGAAATGCGTCAAAAATTAGTATCTATGGAGTAATGGGTTAAGTATTCATCTGCCTTTAAAGATTCTTTCATAATGGTTGATCAAAAGAGAGAGGTTGTAAATATTTTATACAGAAAAAAATCTTTTCAAGCTGTCCTTTTGATGATTTGATGTTTATATTGGAGGTCTATTTGCAATAATGTTTCAGAAATTTGTCATACATCAGGGCTCCAGATAAGAGGTAGTTTTTTCAACAAATCCCACATTTTCTCACTATTTTAGCACCAAATACTATGGTGTTACTATTCATTAGAATCGTCTCGAAGAGACGATTCTAATGAGTAGTGACACCATAGGGTTTAATTCAGAAATAAAGATTTTAGTTTTTGAAAAACTACCCTTATCTGGTGCTCTGATACATATTAGAAGTTCAAATGCTTTTGCAATTAATAATTTATCCTTTTCCTGCCAAGCAGAGTACCTGGGGAAAACCTAGGTATTTGGAAAGGTGACCAATGTACATGTACCCTCTAGGCTCTCACATACTGCCTCGACCCTGGATTGAACTCGAGATGCATTGGCGAAGCCAGTGCAATGCATCTCGAGTTTGATAATATTACCTAAGCCATTAGAAAGTTAATAGAAAAAGGCTTAGTAACTCAGTTTGAATATTGAGCTGAAAGGAATTGTAAAGAAACATAGTTAAGGCAGGGTCTGGGTTCATATTGAATAGTCAGCTCGTTATTTCATGATGTTGTGGATTGTCTTCCTTATACTATTCCGTTAGCCAATTTTTGTAAAGAGAATATGTTGGTTTTGTTTTAATACAAGAGTTCTTGTTTGTTAAAATCACTCATATGAAGACATAATATTAAACCCTCATAGCTTGTTTGTTTTAAGTTTTTAAAGATGACTGGCTGCTTAAAGAGGTTAAATTAGCCTTGATTTAACCCACTACCCCATATCCTATTTCAAGTTTAGAAGATTAAAGAAAAAAATTAAGCAGGTTGAAAGTAAAGCAGAATGTGCCTTAAATTGATTCTGCTTGGCACATTCTGCTTTACTTCCAGTCTGCTTTCTGCTAACATCTACTAAGATATAGAAAAACATTTTTTATGACTGTATAAATTGGAACTGTTTTCTTAGGTAGAGGACAAAATTAAAGGTGAATAAACCCATTTATGGTGTGATGGGTTTATAAGCAGTCACCTGTAATAATGTAGATAGATTTGCCAATGATGAATGTCTGTGTAAGCTGTGATTTTCATTGTGCCATGTTGAATCATTATAATCAAAGTTAGCATGCTGTGGTCATATGACTACCAGAGACAGAGTTGTTTCATCAAAATAAATTTACATTGTATATTTTACACCTGTAATGTGTATTTGTGTTAACCCTTAGCCCGCCGAATAAATTGTCGTCTGCTATATTTCTCGTCTGCTTCAAGTTTCAAAGTGCTTCAAAGTTGCTCAAAATTGCTGAAAATGTTGTCCGAGTGTCAAACAGCTTGGATCCGGATGAGACGCCGAGTTACTCGGCGTCTCATCCGGATCCAAGCTGTTTGCATATGGAGCTATAGTCGTGAGTGGCAGGCTAAGGGTTAATGTGTATAGTGAATATTTCAATTTGTACTTACAATTTTTAATTCTGCAGTTTGAACATACATCAAAATAAATTTCAGGGCTCAAGATAAGGGGAGTATTTTGATAACTAAACCCTTGTGTCTGCTTTTAACCCTATAGTATGACTACTCATTAGAATCGTCTCTTCGAGACGATTCTAATGAGTAGTCATACCATAGGATTTTATCTTTTACCCCATTACCTAGTTTTGAAGATAGGTAACCACTTAAAGCAGGTTGAAGGTAAAGCAGAATGTGCCTTTAGGCGCATCCTGCTTTTCTTTCAGCCTGCTTTAAGCTAATATCTAGTAGGATATAAAAATAATATCTTATTGTACATAGTCATGACTGTATAAAATGGAAGTATTTTCTTCAGTTCAGGAATAAATAAAAGGCTTAAAAGGGCATATTGGTTAAAGCAGATTTACAGGAGAAAACATTGAAACTCTTGAGTTTACTCCCTGTTAGCTGGAGCCCTGACATTTACTGTATACTTGTAACATATATCTGCCAACAGTGCAGTGAATTGAAGTATGTGTATTTGTATTTGTGATGTTCATTGACTTGCCACAACAAGAGAGCGAAAGTTAGACTTATGCATAGAAAGTTGCCAAAATGTCTTTAACCCTGTTCGCCCCATAGCTTGTTTACAGTATTGAAGACAGATGGTCGCATATTAAGCAGGCTGAACATGAAGCAAAATGCTCCATAAGGATCATTTTGCTTTTTGTTCAACCTGCTTTAAGCCATTATCTGTCAGGATATAGGAAATATATCTTATGATGTAAAGTCACTACTATATGAAATAAAATTAATTTCTGTAGTGGAGGAGTAAAAAAAAGGCATATCTATGGAGTAAAGGGTTAAGATGAAGATTTAAAGAAAAAGTTTTAACTTTTACGCTCTTTTATATTACAATACCTGAACCTAACTTTCGCTTATTTGATTGCATCAAAATAGTAATCATAATATATTTGTAAATGAATATTTGCCACTCTGTATAGAGGAATGAATGAGAAATTTGTAATTAGTGTAATGTGTAAAATTCTATGGTTGATAATCATTGATTTTTTTCTATCCCTTTTCCTGCTATTTACATATTTTGATGCTTTTTTGGAAACAGTGTAGACCAAGAGCCTACTGCTCCTTCAGGACTTCTGGTTTTAAGAGGTTGCACTGTAAATTGTATTTTTTAATTTGATGATTTATTGTGTTACTTGAATTTTATTTTTTTTGATCAACTGCTGGGATTCCTTTTGTGATTTATCTTGAATTACAGTAAATCCTGTGTCATGAACCCTTAATTCACCCTTTTATTAACCTGTTTCTAGTTTTGACCACTTAAAGCAGGTTGAAAGTAAAGCAGAATGTGCCTTAAAGCACATTCTGCTTTACTTTCAGCCTGCTTTAAGCTGTCATCTGCTAGAATATAGAAACTTTTTATGCAAAAGTGTAGACCCTGTTAAAGTATGATCAGGGTCTACACTGTTTGGTATACTTTCTTTTTTCTAATACATTTTGCTTAAAAATCCTTAAAAGTCTATATCAACAGCCAATTTTCTAAAGTGACACAGTCCATTTAAACCATTCATCATAAAAAAGGGTTAACCCTTAGCCCGCCAAATAAATTGTCGTCTGCTATATTTCTCGTCTGCTTCAAGTTTCAAAGTGCTTCAAAGTTGCTCAAAATTGCTGAAAATGTTGTCCGAGTGTCAAACAGCTTGGATCTGGATGAGACGCCGAGTTACTCGGCGTCTCATCCGGATCCAAGCTGTTTGCATATGGAGCTATAGTCGTGAGTGGCAGGCTAAGGGTTAAGTCAATTATAGTAAGATTAGTGATGTATACTCAGTCAAGAGTCTTCCAAATTGTCAGATCTCAATCATGATTATTGTATCATTTTTTCCAAGAATCCACATTCCTTAGTGTAGTGGGGAAGACATTATATTTTCTTGTTGAATCAAATAAAATGCACTAATATGTTGAAAATATTTTCAAACAAGTTCTTTAAATCTGAGTGGCAAATACTTTGGAGCTGGATCATGTGTTGGGTTACCCAGCATCTGATCTAGTCCAACACTGTTTGCAAAGGAAATAATTGTTTATACATTAGTCTCTCCCAATAAACCCAGTTGTTTTCAAATGATCATTTCAAACAGTTTGGATCCAGATCAGACCCTGAGCTGCAAACTGTTTGTATACACGGGATGCATGAATTAACCCATTACCCCATAGCCTATTTCTCATTTTGAAAACAGGTGTCCAATTAAAGCAGACTGACAGGTGTCCAATTAAAGCAGGCTGAAAGTAAAGCAGAATGCCCCTTAAGGCACATTCTGCTTTACTTTCAGCCTGCTTTAAGCTACCATCTGCTAGAATATAGAAAATATTTACTATGAGACATATTCATGTCTGTATAAATAAGAACTATTGTTTTGAATTGAGGAATAAATTAAAGGCTTAAAAATGCATATTTATGGGATAACGGATTAAAGAGGAAAGAACATGGTCTTCCCTCATGTTCATTGCATCCCGGTCAGAACCTGAATACAACTCATTCCAGCAACATGCATTTCCTAATAAGCCTTCTTTTTATTTGAAGGAGCTCCATACTATTGGAACCTCCTTTACATGTAACATGCATTTATGAGTAAACTATTCTAGTTTGGTAGACACCAATATTAACCCATTACCCTATAGCCTGATTTTAGTATTGAAGGTAAGTGACCACTTAAAGCAAATTGAAATTAAAGCAGAATTCACCTGGAGGCATATCCTGCTTTACTTTCAGACTGCTTCAAACAACCATCTGCTAGAGCATAGAAAACATACTCATGATTGAATGAAGTGAAACTATTGTTTAGTATTTAGTTTAATTTGAAATTGAAGTTTGTTTTTATGAAATCACGAATGACTTAATAACAATTAGTGCAATTTTTAAATAGCAATTTCAATGTCTCTGTTTTCATTTGTTACTTTGTTTCTTAGATAAGGGAAAGAACACTCTTGCTGTCTGTTTTATGTTTGTTTTCTTAACTCATTCTTAACTCATTCACCAATTCCAATTCCAAAATAAGTCTAGTCCATTTTGACGATTTATGGTCGATTTTAATACATTATTTCAAAATGACAAACAGTGTTGACCCTGATCAGAGGGCTCCTTAAGGGGTTGAATGTGTTAAGAACTTTGTACTAGTCATTATCAAATAATGTAACTAGTGTAATAGTATTCAGTAGGCGTAGTGATCCAGAGATCCCGATAAGGTCGCTATTTGAAATACTTTCTTTCTTATTTCTCCACCAAACCCTATGTTGTGAGCACTCATTAGAATTGTCTCTATGGGACTATGTCATATTTAACTTCAAAATTAGGGTATGCTTGACTTAAGCGATTTTGAGATGTTGAAAATGAGGTGTAGAATTATATGTGAGTTGTAGAATTTTAAGTAGTTCAGGGTATTGAGACAGGATTTTATATTGATATTGTTGAATTGTTTTAAAATGTCATGTTGAATTGTGTTTTATAATCTGTGAGATGACTTGATACTGACTGTGCCAAATGTGTTTATATTGCCATTAGTTAGAAACTCAATTTCTTGTATAGATTATGTTGAATCCCCGACAATTTATATACAATTAATCATGAATCAATTATTGTAAGTGAACATTCATTGAAAGACACATTTGTCTATCTGTAAAGGTAGTTGCTCAATGCAAGATATATAGAATACAGAATGTAAAGAAGCTTTCTGCATTATCAGTTAATCATGCATTAAGCAGTCTCCTTTCTTGAAAGATTGCCATGCTACAAAGATGAGTGGTCATTTAAGACCAAGATTATGTGTATAGGGTTTTATTATTGTTGTTAATACGCACTTGTTTAGCTAGCCTGTTACCATTCAGCTAGTCTATTGTCTAGTAACCCTTTCGTACATTGCAAAACATGTGAATCATCAATATCCAATTGTATTTTAGGCAGACTATTCAAAGCAAAATGAGGGGAGCTTTCTGTTTTACTTTCATATTGCTTTAAGCTACAACCAGTAATTGATTGAACACCTTTTGCTGTACTTCTAGGGTAGTGCAGGTAGTGGTACTCAGTGGTGCTTCTATGGAGGGAAGGGTTAATACTGAGACTGTTGTTTAATTCAGGGTAGATTACTGTTGTTTCTGATATTGTTCAATTCAGGGTAGATTACTCTTGTAATTGAGATACCTGTGGTTAAACCAGAAATATATAACATTGAAATCTTACTTAAGGTATCTTTAGAGCTTTAAAACTGCAAAAATTGTGTTTTTAACCTTTTTTCCGATTTTGATAGCCGACATTCTGTTCTACATTTTACCAAAATCTCCAAAACCAAACCAAACGCATTACACGGCTATCTGATCAATAAATCACACCTCATTAAGCACTCCATAGTCCAGCCACGTGACCACCAATAGGCGTTCTCCAGCTGCTGTTGCGTGATTTATGTGTTTCGCATGTTAAAATCATTATTGAATTATGATTGGTATATTTTATTAAGGGTGGAGCTAAGGAAAATCGCTTATGAAATATGTGTCTTCTTATTGGTTGAAACAAAAAGGACATAGTTGAACCCCAGGGTATTCGCACTGTGTCAGACAGTCAAAATGACACGCTTATCAGTTAATTGACGTTTTCGGCACCTCCTTATTTTCAAACAGGCGGCATATTTGATTAACGATTGTGTTCGCGGTAGGGGTCCGATTTTCATGCGGTTTAAAGCAGATGAAAGGGTATTATCTTCTCTAGTGAACCGTGTCTCAGAATGTTGATGAGGTTCTCCAGCTGTTTACAGCAAAGCATTACGTAATAGAAATCGACTTTAAACGGTAAAATAACTTTGATGTTACATAATTATAGTTGGAAGGGGAATTTTAAAAATCTGAGACACGGATCCCTAGATATGTTACTGAAGTGTATTATGGGCAATTTTAAAGGCGTTACAAATTAAGACGGCTTTACAATCGCTGTTTGAATTTTTTTTAAATTTGTCTTATAAAATCGTAAAAATATAAAATATTTTTTTTAAAAAGACATTTTGTGGTGACATGTGTACCACTTAAACCATTCAGCTATAAAATGGGGGAATAAATTATAAATCATGATGATAAATAAGAAAAATCCGCTTGCAGTATCGAAACTATAAAGCTACCTTAATACAGTTAAAAACATGATAGGGGACCACTTCGAGATTGAGATTGATATTTCCAAAGACTGCTTAACCCATTAGCCAATAGATACACCTTTTATGCCTTGTACTCCTCCACTAAAACAGTTCCTCATTATATAGTAACAAATATTTAGCATAAGAAATATTTCTGTATCCTAGCAAATGGTAACTTAAAGCAGGATGAAAGTAAAGGAGTGTTCTGATTTACTTTCTGCCTGCCTTAACCTATATTCCATAGGTAGTTTCAAGTTTTGAAGACAAGTGACTACTTAAAGCAGGTTGAAAGTAAAGCAGAATGTGCATTAAGGCCCTTACTTTCAGCCTGCTTTAAGCTACTATCTGCTAGAATATAGAATATTATTTCTTATGATACCGTATATATTCATGGCTGTATAAATTTGAACTATTTGCTTCAGTGGAGGAATAAATCATAGGCGTAAAAAGGCGTATTTTGTGGTAATGGGTTAAGCAACCATCTGTCTCTAGCCCGTAGCTAGGGGGAATTATTGCTATTTGAATTCTCTCATTTTCATCCTGCCTTATGCACTCACCAAAGTGTGTATCCATTAGTATACTGGTTATTTACAAACAGTGCGTCTATGAAGTGTACATTTGGCCTATGCAAACAGTGTAGACTGTGATCAGAGGGCTCCTGTGGGAGCCTTCTGATCAGGGTCTATACTTTTTATCATTTTGCGATACACATGTATATTGTAAAAACACCCAAAAATAGTCAAAAATGGACTAGACGTAATTGGAGATTGGAATTGTCAAGTGAAATTTTAAGGGGTGAATGACTAGTATTTTTTTTTTTAGCACACATTACATTATCATTTTGTAAAGACACACCCCAC
Source organism: Gari tellinella (assembly GCA_922989275.2). Lineage (NCBI taxonomy): Eukaryota > Metazoa > Mollusca > Bivalvia > Cardiida > Psammobiidae > Gari > Gari tellinella. Next base: position 48,682,899 of record OV277870.1, read on the forward strand.
TATAATTATATAAACAAGTTGTGCTAGTAAAGCTTAGTGAATAAGAGTTGTGATGTGAGGCAGTACAAGAAACTATTGTATAGTGACATCCTTTTACTGCCATAGTGTCAACTACATTGTATTTCTCAGGTTTAGGTTATAGGCATTTTGGCTAAACATACATTAAATTTTGCTATTGGTTGTCAGATAGTTTGGATCCTGGTCAGATGCCGAGCTACTTAGCATCTGAAACAGTTTGCAAATAACCATTGTACAGTCTACTTAGGGTAAGGCAGTGACAATCTATTATTCTTTCATTCAGGTCGAAGCTTAACCCTTTGAACCCTAGTCCCGCTTATAGGCGTCCTTTTCAAACAGTGTACATGTGAATAGTACACTTGTCCTGTGCAAACAGTGAAGACCCAGATCAGAGGGCTCCGAAAGGAGCCCTCTGATCAGGGTCTTTACTGTTTGTCATAATGCCAAACATTGACAAAAACAACCCTTGAAGTCAGAAATGGACTAGACTTAAATGGAAACTAGAATTGTCCATTTAAAGTTTCAGGGAGGAAAGAGTTAATGCAGCAGAAAGTAAAGCAGAAAACTCCTATGGTGAAAAGGTGCCCCCGTCTTGAAAGAATTCTGTAAAGAATAGCTGCTTGACACTAGATTGTTTAATATTCAGAAACTGTATATTGCATGAGCATGGTTAAAAGATTAACCCTTACAATGCGGGAACAGGTTATATACATTCTTCGCAAACAGTGCAGACCCAGATCAGAGGACTCCTGAATGAATGAGCGCCCTGGTCTGGGTCTACACTGTTTGCCATACATTTACAGAATGTATATATTTTGGGAACAAATCCCTTTTGAGTCACTGTAAAGTGGTTGTTCCTTAGAAAAATAGAAGATTTTTATTTAAAATTAAGCATTGTAAGGGTTTTTCAGTGAAACCTCTCTATTACAACTAATTGATTGTATAAAAGGCAGGTGACTGCTTAAAGCAAGATGACAGTAAAACGGAGGCTCCTATAGGAGTAATAAAGAGGTTCTGCTGTAATTTATGCATTGGATGTTGCTGTGTCTCGTTGCGGTAGCGAAACCCTATAGTATTACATTGCATTTGTCTGCTATTCCTGGTACTAGTATGTATTAACTTCCATGAATATTTTATATAAAATAAATGCTTTAAAGTTTATGTCATTATGTCATTGTTGAAATATATCCCAGTTGTCACGATTATTTGACCCAGTTAATCTCACATGCTGAATTTTTATGCCCCCACAACTTACGTAGTGGGAGGGGGTGGGGAATATTGTTTCTGCCATCTTTTCACAACTTTAACCTTGGCAATAACTTAAGAACTACATTGTACATGTGATAGGGACTTTTATCCGTCTTAAACACCTAATAGTTCACAAAATTTAGCGGTGGTAATAGAGAGGTTTTACTGTACTGAGAGGGACACAATACCTCATCCCAGGCCATGACTGATGGGGCTTCATTAAACATTTCTCCTTACAGAATTCTCTGTATAGAGAGATTAATTAAGTTGGAATTCTGGACTCCAGATAAGAGGGAGTAAACTGAACAAATCAAACATTTTCCTACTTATTTTAGCACCCCAAAAAATCCTATGATGTCACTACTCCTTAGAATTGTCTCGGAGATACGATTCTAATGAGTAGTTACACTATAAGGTTTAATGCAGAAATAAAGATTTAGTTTTTGAAATACTCCCCTTATCTGGAGCCCAGTTTCACCTTACATAAAACCCCTAGGTTGGATAGATAAACAGAAACAAACAAATTATTTGAGTAACATGCAGATTTATTTATAAAATGTACAAAACAATTACAAAACTTCAAACGGATAACAGAGAATGCTGTGACAGTAAAACAATACGAATATTCTCACCACTGAACATGCACACCCTAGAGTTAAGATTGAGGACCCCTAATGAGATCAGGTCAATATTGGTACTCTATAGACAGCGACCGGCCATTTTCGTCAATTGTCTAAACCATGCTTTAGCACAGTTGGACAGTTAACCCATTACCCCATAAATACGCATTTTAACGCATTATATTTCTTTCTCCACTGAAGAAAATAGTTCTAATTTATACAGTTATGAACACATATAAGAAATAATTTCTATTTACTAAAAGATGGTAGCTTAAAGCAGGTTGAAAGTAAAGCTTTACTTTTAACCTGCTTTAAGTGGCCACCTATCTTCAATACTACAAACAGGCTATGGGGTAATGGTTTAACGAGAATGGCTGATCGCTGTAGGTAGAGTACCTATTTTGGTCTGATTCCAATAGGGATCCTCAACCATAACTACAGTAAACTTAACCCTTAGCCCACCAAATAAATTGTCGTCTGCTATATTTCTCGTCTGCTTCAAGTTTCAAAGTTGCTCAAAATTGCTGCAAATGTTGTCCGTGTGTCAAACAGCTTGGATCTGGATGAGACGCCGAGTTACTCGGCGTCTAATCCGGATCCAAGCTGTTTGCATATGGAGCTATAGTCGTGAGTGGCAGGCTAAGGGTTAAACAACTTTCCCTAAAATCAGTCTCCTTTATTCATTCCTCCCAGAAACTTCAAATGGACAAAGCCACATTCCATTTATGCTTTAATTTATGTCAAGTCCATTTAGACTTTAGGGTTATATTAACCATATATTTCAAAATAAACAATGCAGACACTGATCGGAGGGCTCCTGTAGGAACCCTCTGATCTATGTCTACATTGTTTGCATGCATAGGACACTGACAAGTGTATTGTTAACAGGTACATTGTTTGTACAGGACGCCTATACTTGTAATTGTTATTAGGGGTAAAACGAAATAAAATTTTAGTCCTTTATTGAATGAGATGCTTTTTCTCGAATTTTTATACAGGGTAAAACAAAAACTTAAACTTTAAGAACAAAACAAGATTGCACTTTTACCGGAGATTTTAACGGTAATAAGAGCTAGAAAATAAATAATTATCAGATCTTAATTTCTTCCAAGCATAGAGAATCAAATGCAACATTTGGCATGACAAGCAATATTTACAGCATAACACCTGAACCATGAGGAATACCACAAGTGTACATATCGAGGGCTTGGTGCAAAACTATTGTAACTCCTTCACAATTGTGAGGGAGTTACAATAGTTTTGCACCAAGCCCTCGATATACAAATGGGAATTTTACATATAAACTCATAGACCCCTGGTACAGCACTCCCTCTCTACAACGACATTCAATGGGAGAAAACAATTGTGTGCGCTGTTCGGGGGGAGTCATTATAGGGAGGGAAATTGGCTACAATTTGCGAACAGCTTGAATCCAGATCTGGATTCAAGCTGTTTGTCACTCGTCATTAAGGTTTTTTTAGTCAAAATGTCTGTTACATAAATATGAGAAAAACAGCTGACATAAATTTTACCGGTAAGCAGACAACATTGCAGTCGTGAATAGGTTGGACATAATTGTTTTGTTATGGGAACTGCAGCAAGGGTCGTTGTAAGGAGGGAAATCGTTGTTGGGAGGGCTGTTGTAGAGAGGGAACGCTGTACATGAAAAAGACAATTCCAGTTTGAAGACTTGTCCATTTTTACTATGTTTTTACAATGAATTGCAAATAGTGCAGACCCTGAACAGAGGGCTTTGCCATAGCTCTCTGATCTGGGTCTACACAGTTTGCATAGGACAAGTGAACTCTTCACAAGTTCACTGTTTGTCAGAGAAGTGTTTACATGCCACTAGGGTTCAATGAGATAACAAGCTCATCAAATTACACTTTTATAAACCGTAAAACCTCTTTATTATGACCGCTAAAAAGAAGGCTAATTGATTGCATTAAAGACAGGTGACAGCTTAAAGCAATGTGACAGTAAAACAGAAAGCTCCTGGAGGAGCTTTCTGTTTTACTGTCACTTTGCTTTAAGCAGTCACCGGCCTTAAACACCTAATAATTTACACCATTTTGTGGTTGTAATAGAGAGGTTTTACTGTACAGGAAATTAATGTGTGATGATATCATGCAGAGTTCCAGATTAGGGATCATTATGACCCCGCTCCCGCTGAATATTCATATACAAAACTCCGCCCACAGTGATCTTTTACATGAGTCAAAATAAGTATGGAAAACAAAAGGTTCATAATCCTTCAGCTTATAGTGTACACGATGCTTTTTAAAAAAAGTGTAGATCCAAATCGGATAGCTCCTGAAGGAGCTGTCTGATCAGGGTCTGCACTGTTTTCTTATAGGATCCGTCTGATAAGAGTCTGCACTCTGAAAGTAATTTTACGGTGGACAGAGTTTTGTAGACGAAAATTTATATAGAAAATGTTTATACAATAATACCTTGTCAAAAGAGTCTTTTGAGCATATGGCAAAATAGGCTAACAAGTAACTATGGCATTTGTATGCCACTTTTGTACAACTTTTATAACCATAATACCAGTGAATTTTATGGCCATTTTAGCCCATTACCCCAAAGCTTGTTTCTAGTTTTGAGGATAGGGGCCCATTTAAAGCAGGTTGAAAGTAAAGCAGAATGAGCCTTATGGCACTTTCTGCTTTACTTTCAACCTGCTTAAAGTGGTCATCTGTCTTCATAAATAGAAACATGCTATGGAGTAAAGGGTTAATGCTTGCATAATACTACTATTAGTCTATGCCACCTGCTACCTTGTTTACTAGGCTGGCAATATAACCATTAGGCAGCTATGATAATTCACATACAGGAAGGTCTACATAGGCAACATTATCATATGCAACATCACATGACAGTAAGACAAGCACATGAGCATACAGGAAGTGACATACAGGAAGTGACATCATGATTCCTTGTGCAATGACAGTTCACTTAGCTTAGCTATTTCTAGATAAAACATACTATAACAATACCATTGCTGCCTTTGTAACAGTACAGTAAAACTTGTGTTCAGTGGCCATTAACCCATTACCCCATAAATATGCCTTTTTACGACTTTAATATAGTCCTCTACTGAAGAAAATAGTTCAAATATTTACAGTCATGAATATGCCACACAAGAAATATATTCTATATACACATGTACATGAACTAGCAGATGACTGCTTAAAGCAGGCTGAAAGTAAAGCAGAATGTGCCTTAAGGCACATTCTGCTTTACTTTCAACCTACTTTAAGTAATCACCTATTTTCAAAATTAGAAACAGGCTATGAAGTAATGGTTTAAAAGTAGTATTGATATCTTTGAAAAGCGGCTACGGCATAAGGCAGGACGAAAGTAATGCAGAAATTTCCATTAGGAGCTTTCTACATTCCTCCTGTATGGTCTTGAACAAGATTAGTGATTAATGCATTTTGCTTTACTTCAAGCTGTTTTTTGCTACCATCAGTTAGGATATAGAAATTATTTCTTATGGTGCATATTCATGTCTGTATAATTTTGGGCTATTTTCTTTAATGGAGGAATAAATTAATGGTATAAAAATGATTATGTATGAAGTAATGGCTTAACACAAGTTTTAGTCAGTTTCAGTAACTTATGTAATTTGTAAATGACAAACATTAAAGACTACAGATGACTGCCACATAGACCCCAATCTAATCTGTCAGCAAGTTCAAGCATAAATACAATGATTGACTTAAAGGCCCTCAAAGAGTACAGAGAATATCACATTCCTCGGGATAGGAAACTAAAATGGCAAGCTGGCTTATCACTTTAGTTGGCGTAAAAATTGAGACAATATTTTGGTAAACACCAGTAGTCAAGCCTGAAAAAAGAGACCATAAGAAGTTTTAAGTAAGTTTTTCGCATAAATGCAGGAAAAAATAATGCAGAAAGCTCAAAGGAGCTTTCTGCATTATCTTTTCCCCTGCATTGAGCAGTCAACTGGCTTTGATCACCTCCAAGCTTTCTAAAAGAAAGATCACTTAATACAAGATTTACAATATAACTATTGAGAAATACTGGCCAAGATAATGAGCAGGAAGACTCTTGACTGAAGGAGCAGTCTGATCTGGGTCTGCACTGTTTTCTTATAGAATCCCATAATCTGTACCAAATGTGTCTGAACTCTTTCCAGGCCAAACGTTTCCAAAAATAATAGTTCAGATGATAGGATAGATTGGTTATACATGAAAACTTCACAGCCTTAGCTGTAACATCTACTACACACATGCCCTATAAGACAAATCAGTTCTGTGCACAGAAAACAAAACTAGAGTAAATTATGTTGAGCGAGGAATTCAGTTTGAAATCTGCTAGAGAGCAGAGAACGTGAACCAATGGATATTACAAATCAAGTAGAAACTAGAATACAGCATATATTAAACCATTCACCCCTGAAATTTCAAATGGACAATTCCAATTTCCCCATTTTTGACAATTTCGGTTTGATTTTTAAAACACATTGCAAAATGACAAACAGTGCAAATTTGATTTAGGTCTATACTGTTTGAAAAGGACAAGCATACTCTTCACATGTACAATGTTAAATAAAGACGAGTTTAATCGTTGTTAGGGTTGAATGTGTTAAGAATATATTCAACAAGGGTAAAAGTGAGAACACAGTTATGGTGCAAACTGAGATAATATTTTGGTGGGTTAAGTTACACTTAAAACAGTAATAATATATTAATTATAATGCTAGTTAAAACATGGTAAGTAAGGTCCTGCTGTTAAAAACATTCAAAGGAAAACTTGCTTTCAATTAAGCAATATGAGGAGAAAAAACCCTGAAAGCCATTACTGTTAAGTATTTCTGTATTTCTGACAGGTGGCTGAATATATTAACAAGCTCTTAAGAATTTCTTTCTTTATACACCCACCTGTCAATGATAATATTATCAAGTGAAGGCATCATTTGAGTAACAATAATAGCAGGTCTTACGTAAGGATAAAAATTCTACTATCAAGCTTGTCTTAAGCGACCAATTACCCGTAGTAGAGAAATTCTGAATCCAAATGCAGAGCTTAATATTAATACATGTGGTTGCTTAATGCAGGATAAAAATAAGGAAGAAAGCTCCCTTAGGAGCTTTCTGCATTATTTCCATTTTGCATTAAGTCTCCCTGCTACTTCCTAAAGTAGTTGCTTAATACAAGACTCAGGGCTGCCATAAGTTGACATGGAAAATCCTAAGATTTCCAAATTTGCATTGTTCAAGTGCGATTTTACTAGTCGTACCAATACCCTGACCCCATAGCATTTTTCTTGTTTTGTTGACATGCGACTACTTAAAGAAGGCTGTAAGTAAAGCATAATGCCCCTTAGGGCGCATTCTGCTTTACTTTCAGCCTGCTTTAAGCTACCATGAACTGGGAAAAAATCCGGAGATTTAGGAAAAATCTGGAGAAATGGCAGCCCTGAAGACTGACTAACTCTACAACTATCATGACTAACATTGGTGCAACAACTATGTACAAAGTGACTTAGATTGTTAATAGTAAATAGATATATGTCTCCTACACTAGTATAGTGTATATAACAGTAAAACATGTGTACAGTAGCCACTTAACCAATTACTACATACAGTAGTTTGAAGACAGGTTATTACTTAAAGCAGGTTGAAAGAAAAGCAGAATGCTCCTGAAGGAGCATTCTGCTTTTCTTTCAGCCTGTTCTAAGCTTCTATCTGGTAAGAAACACTTTAAATGCCAGCCACATTCATTTCAAGAACTACAGCATTGAAAGGGTGAGTGTTAGTGCAGGACAAAACTAATACAGATATCTCCTTAACCCTTTCCTCCCATAGAAGTGCCTTTTAGCACATTCAGTTTGTTCTTGCCCTGAAGAAAATAGTTCCAATTTATACATTCATAAATATGTATAATACAAAATATTTTCTATATTCTAGCAGATGATAGCTTAAAGCAGGCTGAAAGTAAAGCAGAATGCGCTAAAATCGCATTCTGCTTTGCTTTCAACCTGCTTTAAGTGGACACCTATATTCAATACTAGAGATATGCTATGTGGGAAAGGGTTAAAGAAGTATTTGCATTACTTGTATCCTGCATTGAGCAGTCACATGACTTTAACTCTATAACCCCTGACATACACAATTTCACGTTCAAATTATAATTATTCCATTTTGACAATTTAGTGCTGTGTGGTCTGTTGTATTTGCAATTATATTACAAAATGACAAGCAGTGTAAACCATGATCAGAGGGCCCCCACAGGGGACCTCTTCTGGGTATTCACTGTTTGCAAAGGACAAGTGTACTCTTTCCAGGTACAAACCTTGTAAATGATGAGTATACACACTGCTGTTCTTTGATCAGGGTCTATATTGTTTCTTATGACAAGTGTACAAGTCACAAGTATACTGTTTGTAAAGTATGAGTTTACTCTTGGCTAATGTTCAATGGGTTAAGGATAGGCATGTTTCTGTATTCAGTGGCTGTTAAAGACAGGTTTTACTGTATGTAGTACAAACTAGTGTAGTCTACAAGGTGTACACAACAATAATAAGTGATATAAAAATTTGACAATGTAAATAATTTGATCAGATACACAATTACTTAGCACCCATAACTTATATTAATCCGTATATGAAAATTATTCTACGTAAATGCAAACACTGATAAAAACGAAAGCTGTTATTACAACATAGGTGATTAACTTTTTTAACTCTTTTTTTTAAACACAACAGATAACAAAGCTTTAACACTCTAACAAGTATTCAAATATAAACAAATTCATACATAATAACCCTATCTCTCATTGCTCTGTTGTCAGTGTTTAAAACAGGCATCTTGTTAACTCTTTCCTCCCTGAAACTTAAAATGGACAATTCAAGTCTAGTCAATTTCTGACTTTTAAGGGTTGTTTTTGTCAATGTTTTGCATTATGACAAACAGTGTATACCCAGATCAGAGGGCTCCTTACGGAGCCCTCTGATCTGGGTATTCACTGTTTGCATAGGACAAGTGTACTTTTTCACATGTATACTGTTTGAAAAGGAGGCCTATATGCGGGACTAGGGTTCAAAGGGTTAACTCGTTTATCCCTGAAACTTTTAATGGAATATTCTAGTTTTAAATAAAGTCTAATGATCTATTTTTGACTATTTAAGGTTTATGTTAACAAACCAGTAGTGCAAAATGACAAACAGTGCAGACTTTGATCAGAGGGCTTCTTAACTACCGGTACACTGTTTGCATAGGACAAGTGTAATCCTCACAGGTACACTGTTTGTGAAATGACGAGTATATCAATAACTAGTTTTGAGTGTGTTAAAGCGTACTTAAAGTAAAGCAGAAATTTCCCTAAGGGAGATTTCTGCTTTACTTTCAATCTGCTTTAACCAGCTTTTTGTCATAAAGTAGGAAAGGTTTACCCAAAACTCATTTTCAGAACAGACTGGAAGTATAAAACAGTGTTTATACAGGGCTCCAGATAAGAGGGAGTAAACTGAACAAATCCAACATTTTCACATTTTCTCACTAATTTCACCACCAAATCCTATGGTGTTACCACTCATTAGAATTGTCTCAAAGAGACAATTCTAATGAGTAGTGACACCATAGGGTTTTTTATGCAGAAATAAAGATTTTATTTTTTTAAATAAATGTAGTCCACTTATTTGGAGCCCTGTTTATATAAAGTAAAGACAAGAACAGGCAAACTGTCATTTCTATAAAGAAAAAAGTTCAATCTCCTTTGCAGAGTTGTTGTTCCTTACATTCACTAAAACACTACTGTAACCGTTCAAAGTAAAGATGTTGGACAGGAATTTTCAATTACAACTTGTAAACAAAAACAAACTTAAAAATGTATGATTCTTCAAATGATACATCTCTAAATGCAGACGGTCTATATTGCTGTCTAATTGCTATCATTGTGCGGATCAACATTTGTAAATTAATGAACCTTATAAAATATATCTTAAAACACTGACCTTGACTTAAGACTAAATGACTAATATCACTTTGATTTAAAGGCTTAATAATAATGGCAACAAACCTATATGGCATCCTATAGGCAAATATATGATCATTGTGAAAAGCATTAATGGTAAAAGAAGAGCTAAGAAATAAAACAAAATTAACGATATACGGTAGATCAAATATTTTAGGCAAAGTCATAACATGGAGATTTACATCAGCAATTCTGCTTAAAATACGTTACACAGCATAGTGTATGAAAAAGAATAAAATAATAAAAATAAAGATGCTAAAAACATATCTAACAGATCTTCAGATAAACAGAGCATTCAAAATGCTAACAGTCTTTGTTCCGAACCAAATTATATAATGTGGCTACTCATTAGAATAATCGAGAAGAGGTGAATGTAATGAGTAGTCACAACATAAGGTTTGGTGGAAACATAATGAAACTGTTCAATTCACTCACTCTTACCTTGAGCCAGGGTCCAAAGGTTATAAACAATTTTTTGATTAGTCTGAGATCATTCTCAAGCTTTTGATTGGTCAGAATTGAGCATCTGCTCAAAATTCAAATATGACCAATCAAATGCTTCAGAATGATCTCAGCCTCATTTCAAATCGTTGCAACCTTGGTCTCAGATCTTAAGTTAACAATTGCTAGGCAGTAAGTATATGATGTAGTGTATATATAGATCTAATGTAAAAACACAAAGTCAAGCTGAGATTAGGATTATGTGTATACAGTGGAGAATCTGTTATTCTTTCCCAATAAACGCGTTTACACTAAAACTATTATTTGCTGTGCAAACAGTTTGGAGCTAGATCCGAACTGTTTGCCACCAAGATAAACAAGAATTATCAGAATTGTCCAAAAGTTGTTCTTTTCTACGTTTTAGTGCTTTGCGTTTGTGTACGTTTGCGTTTAAACGGGAAAGAATAACAGATTCTCCACTGTATATGAAAATGATCAACCATTTCCTCTATAGCAGATCAATGAGATAGTGCTACCTTCTCCTCCACATAAGAGCCGTAACGCTTTACCCTATAAACTATTTCCAGTTTTGAATGAATGGTGTTTTATGGCCAATCAACATAAGAATGTCATGTAGAGCCGATCTAGTTTTGATGACAGGTGACCACTTAAAGCAGTCGAAAGTAAAGCAGAGTAGCCTTAAGGTTTATTTTGCTTTACTTTCAGCCTGCATTTAGCTACCATCTACTAGGATATAGAAAACTCTTTCTTATGGTCCATATACATGACTTTATAAAGTCGAATTATTTTCTTGTGTGAAGGAATAAATTAGCCGTGTAAAAGGTTATAATCTCTACCCTGTCTTCACATAATTATGCACACTATAAACAAAGAACCATCTATGATGTTAATTAAAGGAAGTTGCTGGATAAAGCTTTCATCTTGCTTTAAAAACCAATTTCCTTATACACAGAAGCAGAGCTCCAGATAAGGGGAGTATTTCAAAATCTGAAATCTTTATTTCTGCATACAACCCTTTGGTGTTACAACATTAGAAGCATCTTTTCAAGACGATTCTAACGACACCATAGGATTTGGTCGTGAAATAAGTGAAAAAATGTTGTATTTGTCCAGTTTTCTCCCTTTATCTGGAGCCTGCACAGAAGCACTATATATGTTGTATAATTTTGATACAGGTGATTTGCAATTATGACAATGGTGGAAAGATTACAGAAAAGTGATATAGTTACACTGAGATATCTAGTAAAACAAGATCAAAACAATGGCACTGACACTTATACTTTACAAAGCTGGCAGGATCTACACTGTTTTCTGAGCATTAGCAAAATCAAAGAGGGCATGAGAGAGCATGAGAACGCAGCAACAGGAGAGATTCTATGGACATGTCAGTGTTCACATCTGCATAACATGCCATAGGAATGCCACTATTGTTTGTTTGCATCTGATCATAGCCACTAGGACACTGAAGATTGAAGTTACATACGTTGTCAGTGAGTTTTTGGAATTGAATCGGAGAATAACTACATGTATCAACAATAGAGTGGCTCTATCAAATGTTAATCAATTGGTAATCAATAGTTATTGGAAGAATTTTTTTTTACATGTATCAAACAAGTTGAATCCTGATCAGCTGCATCTGATCTGGATCTAATATGTTTGCAAATATCAGTCTAGTATCATGTGGCAGATAAAGAAATAAATTTATGAGTTTGACATTTGAAACATCCAATTTCAATACCATTTTTTGTTTGTTTTATCAATACAAACTCAATGAAATGTCACTCTCTTCCTCACAGTAACGCCTTTAAATACCTTCACCTCTTCCTCACAGTAACGCCTTTAACCCTTTACCTGATAGCCTATTTCTAGTACCTAAGATAGGTGACTACTTAAAGCAGGTTGAAAGTAAAGCAGAATGCGCCTTAGGGCGCATTCTGCTTTACTTTCAGCCAGCTTTAAGCTATCATGTGCTATAATATAGAAAATATTCCCTATAATACATATTCATTACTGATTGAATTTGGAATTATTTTCTTCAGCGGATGAATAAATCATATCCGCTAAAAGGCGCTTCTATTGGGGAAAGGGTTAAATACCTTCACCTCTTCCTCAGAGAAAATCCTTTTCATGCTTCTATCATATCCAGATAAAGAGCTATAGGAAACATTTCCTACATCTTGAATGATGGTTACCTAAAGCAGGCTGAATGTAAAGCAGAAAGCTCCTTAAGGAGCTTTCTGCTTTATTTTCAGCCTGCTTTAAGTAACCATTTGTCTTAAACACTGCGGCAATGACAGAACAGGTTGAAATAAACTTCCGATCAATATAACAAACATCAAAACTGGCAAACACTCAAATTGCAGCTCTTTGTAAAAATCATACAAAATCACTGTGAAAGCAGACAACATCAAGCTGGGCTTCAGGGGCCTATTTTATAGACATATCTTAACCCATTCTCTGATAAATATGCCTTTTTACGCCTACAATTTATTCCTCTTCTGAAGAAAATTGTTCCCTTTTATACATTCATAAATATGTTTCATAAGAAATAGTTTCTATATCCAAGCAGATAATAGCTTAAAGCAGGCTGAAAGTAAAGCAGAATGTGCCTTAATGCGCAATCTGCTTTACTTTCAACCTGCTTTAAGTGATCATCTTTCTTTAAAATTATAAATAGACTATGGGGTAATGGGTTAACCCTTTATTCCATAGTTGCCAGTGCAGGTATTTACTGACAACAAGGTTGTAAGATTGTTTTCGAAACAGACCCCTGAATACCATGGACGTCTCAATGTTACATGGGGTAGAACTCTATACTTTTCTGCCAAGAGAATGGTTGATTGATTGATAAAGTTGGGTTAAATTACAGCATAATGACACAAAAAATAGTCATATAGCTCCAATCTATAAGTATTGTATAAATACGGCTTCTGATTAGGCATTTTCTCAGGAAATAAAGTTTTCCCACCATTTTTTGCATTGCATTTGCACAGTTTAAATCCTACACGGCAATGATGTTATCTGCTGCCTGCTTCTATTTCTTAAATCTAAATTCTAGGTATTTTGATTAAAGAAATATTGAAATGAAAGTCAAAACAGATTGGCTCCTGATCAAACACTGCATAATGCAGCGTCTGATCAGGATCCAAACTATTTGCAAATAAGCATTATTCTCTGTTTTAGGCAGCAAAGAAGTTAAACTTAAACATGAAAGAATTATGATTTTCATTTCATTTATATGCCTTCTGATGGATGCATGTTAGTGAAACTGGCTTTATTCTCCTATTGTGACAATGTATTGGATGTTTGCAGGATGTCCTTGTTGTTGCCATGGTTACACTTTCTGCATGGCATCTTCAAAGAACTGTGCCTTGCCCTTGAACTCTGCCTTACGAACTTTCTTCACCTCAGCGTCTTGTTTCCTCTGCTCCTGCTCTTGTTTGATTTCTTCCTCAAACTTCTTATCTGCAGTTTGTGCATTAATCTGTAACATGAAATGTAATATTGTACTCTGAAGAATGTGGATAAGACATATATGATCTGTCATGAGTCGATGTGTGAGACAAGCTGATCTCAACCGAGTCTAGAATTGAAATGTTATTTTCTACTTTTCTATTCTACACCAGATTGAGATCAGCTTGTCTCACACAGGGACCAGTGACTGATTCTTTTTCCCACATAACCAACGATTTTAAGCTATTTTGTAAAGAAACAGAACATTAAGCTCCTAATTACAATAACTGTATTATTTGATTTATTTTTGTAATGCCGATTGGTAAAAAGATTTGTCATATAGCCTGCTCCGTGAGATAACCTGCAGGCACCTTCTTGACCTTTGAAAAATGAGATAGCCCACAGCTAATTGCCGGAAATTACTGTATATCTTTAAAGCTTAAAGCAGGCGCATTCTGCTTCATTTTCAACCTGCTTTAAGTGGTCACCTATTTTAAAACTAGAAACAGGCTATGGGGTAATGGGTTAAGAACAATCGGACCAACACTAGTTACACTACGGAAGAGTCAAATGTCCTTGTTTCTTCCACTGGCTTCAAGGTTTTAAGCTTTTGAGTTGAGTCTGAGTTCATTCTCAAGCATTAAAATTTTGAATGGTCAGATTTGAGCCTAGGCTTTATAACCTTAGAGCCTGTTCTCACCTTGGATGTGAAGAAGTCTTTTGCCCCTGAGACACCCTCCTTGTCCACGTCTATCTCCGATACATTCCTGTACAAGTCATTTAACCCACTATCCTCCAATAGCTCACCCGCTGCTGCCTTACGGAATATCAACAAAAACTGAAATGGAAAAAAAAAAATGTTTTATGACCCTTGAAACTTCAAATGGACAATTCCTGTTTCTAAATAAAGCTAGTCTAAGTTTTACTATTAAGGGTCCTCATGTTTTTATGTAATGTCATGAACTGAGAGTAATAAAGAAATTTGAATTAGGGTGTATAGGTTTGTTTCAATTGTTTGTTTTGTATTTTTTACAATATATTGTAAAATGACATACAGAGCAGACACAGGGCCCTACACTGTTTGCATAGGGCAGGTATACTCTTTAGAGGTAAATTGGCATCACATATTTCACTAGGGTTGAATGGATTAATCAAACAGCAACTCTTTTAACCCTTTACTTCAGAGATACACATTTTAACACCTTTAACCCTTTCCCCCAATAGAAGCGCCTTTTAGCGCATTGCGTTTATTCCTCCGCTGAAGAAAATAGCTCTCATTTATACATTCATGAAAATATATTAGACGGGAAAAATCATTTATTCTAGCAGGAGGTGGCTTAAAGCAGGCTGAAAGTAAAGCAGAATGCGCCATATGGCGCATTCTGCTTTACTTTCAACCTGCTTTAAGTAGTCACCTATTTTCAAAACTAGAAACAGGCTATTGGGTAAAGGGTTAAGTTATTCCTCTGCTGAAGATAAAAGTTCCAATTTATACCATCATGAATATGCAACATAAGAAATATTTTCTATAGCCTAGCAGATGGTAGATTAAAGCAGACTGAAAGTAAAGCAGAATGCACCTAAGTGGTCACTTGTCTATAAAACTAGAAACAGGCTGTGGTGAAATGGGTTAAGCAGGTTGTTTGTAAAGCAGAAATCTCTATAAAGAGCTTTTTGTTTGCTTTCTGCCTGCTTTAATAAACAATATCTTCACATTTAGTGTCCTGGGACCAAGTGTATACTTCAAAACTAAACAGTGTAGACCAAAATAAGAGGACTACTTCAGATACCCTTTGACCAAGATATTATCTGTTGTGACTTAAACAATAATATGGGGGAAACCCCTTAAAATCACCTAACCAAACTGTGTAGACTCTAATGAGATGCCACATTATGTTGCGCCCCATCAGGGCCTGCACCAGTTGCTACTGCATATGAAAAGATCTACTGTGTAAGACAAATACTGCAGTGCCTTTAGATCATCCAGGTAACCCTATGTCATTAATGAAATCTTCCAGCAAGCATATAGGTAGAGTTAATTGTAATATTCAGGCATAAATGGGTTAACCCGTTACCCCATAAATACGCCTTTTTACGCCTTTATATTATTCCTCCACTGAAGACAATAATTCCAATTAATGCAGTCATGAATATGTATCATTAGAAATATTTTCTATTTCTTAAAAGATGGAACCTTAAGGCGCATTCTGCTTTACTTTCAACCTGCTTTAAGCGTTAACCTATTTTCAAGGCTAGAAAAAGGCTTTGGGGTAATGGGTTAAGTGTGTTTTTGGCGAAATAAGTCAAGTCTCTATGTTTACATTCGTTATCAAACAAGCCAAGAAAACAGAACTTCCTCTTCCCCCCATCACAAGGCAGTCTAGATAATAAATCAAAACACTCTTAACCACTCTTGACCCTTTCGTCTATAGCAAAATATGCAAATCACCTATATCCAAACTGTTTAAAGCAAATTGAAAGTAAAGCAAACGCTCCTTTAACCCATTACCATATAAATAAGCATTTTTACGCCTCTAATTTATTCCTCCACTGAAGGAAATAGTTCCACTTAAGTGACTTTATACAGTAATGGATATGCACCATCAAAAACAGTTTCTATATCCTAGCAGATAATAGCTTAAAGCAGGCTGAAGGTAAAGCAGAATGTGCATTCTGCTTTACTTTCAACCTGCTTTAAGTGGTCAGCTTTCTTCAAAACTAGAAATAGGCAATGGGGTAAAGGGTTAAGAGCTGCTGGTTTGGGTCTACACTGTTTCCAAAGGGGCATCAATACACCCACATAGCAGGAGAAGGGTTAACCTCCTGCCTGGGTTTGATAAGTAGGGTGGTTATCTCTATCATTTATCTACTCAACTGATAAATTATTGGCCAAGTTTTCCATATAACCACTTTCGGCAGCTCCTGTATGCAGTAATGTGTTGTTTGCAGAATAACAAAGTTTTATCAGCCAATATCTTTAGAAAACATCATCAGAATATCAAATAGTTTGGATCAAGATGAGATGCCAAGTTACTAATGGCGTACGTCTCATCTAGCTCAAATTTTCTTGCAACAAATTTTGTCCACAGCATGCTAAGGGTTATTCTCTTCCTGAACTGGCCAAATAGGTGAACAAACAAGGAAGTAATGTACATGTACAAAAACTGATGATGAGTAAACTTGACTCATACGGTAAAACCTCTCTATTGTCGCAACTAAAATGAAGGCTATTTGGTTGAATAAAAGACAGGTAACAGCTTAAAGCAAGGCGAATGTAAAACAGAAAGCTCCTATAGGAGCTTTCTGTTTTACGTTCACCTTGCTTTAAGCAGTCACCTGCCTGAAACACCTGATAATTAACACAATTAAGTGGCCGTTATAGAGAGGTTTTTACTGTACATGGATGGATTAACAGGCCAAATAGGTGAACAAACAAGGAAGTAATGTACATGTACAAAAACTGATGATGAGTAAACTTGACTCATACATGGATGGACACTGATAAAGCTACAGTCTATTTACACAGGTGCTTATCCATTTCCTCAACATTACCTGTATAGCCAAAATATTTATATCCTATATCCAACAAGTGTTTAACCCATTACCCCATAGCCTGTTTCTAGTTTTGAAGATAGTTGACCACTTAAAGCAGGTTGAAAGTAAAGCAGAATGTGCCTTAAGAGTTAAGACACATTATGCTTTACTTTCAGTCTGCTTTAATCTATCATCTGCTAGAATATAGAAAATATTTCTTATGATACCTGTCCATGACTGTATAAATTGGAACTTTTTTCTTCTGTGGATGAATAAATAAAGGGCATAAAAAGGTGTTAGCCTATTCCTCCACAGATGCACGTTAGAGCACCTCTACCTACTCCTCCGATGACAGTAAAATTTCTTTATTACAACCACTATAAGGAAGGCTATTTGATTGTATAAAAGACAGGTGACAGCTTAAAGCAAGGTGACAGTAAAGCAGAAAGCTCCTTAGGTGTCATAAAGACCCTAATAATTTTAAAACATAATGTAAAGGCCGAAACGTATACTAGATTTAAACTGCTGCACAGACACTCAGACAGTTTTATGCCTTTAATTTTATTCCTCTAACCCATTTCATGATGTGGGATACACTTTTAGGTGTACCTCTTAGCAAACTGTTTTGATCTCAGATCAGGCCCCACATAATCAGAGCTCATCCGAACTCTTATGGTACAGTACTGAACCTTATTAAATTAAATTGATAATCGCAAGCGAATTGCCATTGAATCGGGCGCTTCAAAAAACAAATCCTACATTTGAATATTTTAACGCAAATTTTCAGAAGCGGTTGTGACAGAAATGGAATCGAAAAAATTAACGAAGGCATATTTGTGAACATTTGTGAGATTCACCACTCAATAAAACTTACCCGAGGGTAAATTTGCATTTTGAAGTCGCAAGCGAATTGCCATCGAATTGCAAAAATTGTTAATTTAATAAGATTCAGTACTGTAATATACAACCTGGGCAAGTAAAAGAAAGATTGGATAAATAGTGTGGCCTCTAGAGTGTAAAGACCGTTAAATATGGCATTTTCAGCAATTCAAAGGTAGATTACTTGTATCCTTTTAGTCCGATTTCAACCATAATCAAACTCATTCGAACTCTTATGGTAATATACAATCTGAGCAAGTAAAAGAAAGATTGAAGAAATATTGCTGCCTCTAGAGTGTAAACACTGTTAAATATGGCATTTTCAGCAATTCAAAGGTAAATAACTCTTGACCAATTTGTCCGATTTCAACCATAATCAAATTCATCCGAACTCTTATAGTAATATACAATCTGAGCAAGTTTGAGAAAGATTAGATAAATATTGTGGCCTCTAAACTGTAAACACTGTTAAATATGGCATTTTCAGCAATTCAAAGATAGATAACTCTTGATCAATTACTCCGATTTCAACCATAATCGATCTCATCTGAACTCTTATAGTAATATACCATCTGAGCAAGTTTCAGAAAGATTGGATAAATATTGTGGCCTCTAGAGTGTAAACACTGTTAAATATGGCATTTTCAACATTTCAAAGGTAGATAACTCTTGATCTATTTGTCTGATTTCAACCATAATCGAACTCATCCGAACTCTTATGGTAATACATGTATACAATCTCAGCAAGTTTGAGAAAGATTGGATAAATATTGTGGCCTCTAGAGTGTAAACACTGTTAAATATGGCATTTTCAACATTTCAAAGGTAGATAACTCTTGATCTATTTGTCTGATTTCAACCATAATCAAACTCATCCGAACTCTTATGGTAATACATGTATACAATCTCAGCAAGTTTGAGAAAGATTGGATAAATATTGTGGCCTCTAGAGTGTAAACACTAAAATTGTTGACGACGAACGACGGACATTCAAGGATTGCAAAAGCTCACCCTGAGCTAAAAACTTTTACTTTAACCCATTACTCATAGCCTGTTTCTACTTTACTTTCAGGCTGTTTTCAAGCTACCATCTACTATTGTCCACCTTCTTGACTGCATAAAGCAAACTATTTTCTCCAGTGGAGGAAACAATAGAGGCATAAACTGCATATCTTTGGGGTAATGGGATACACTAACAGCAAGAGAAGGTTAACTCTTAACATGAAACCATGATAACCTGGGCAAACAGTTTGGATCCTGATGAGATGCCGCTTAAGTCAGTGTCTTATAAATCAGGATCCAAACTGTTTGACACCCTGACCCTGTTTTGAAAAGATTAGAAATAAGGTGCTCCCTCTCTACAACGACACCCAATGGGAGACACAGATTGCGTGTGTTGTTCGGAGGGAGTCGTTATAGAGAAGCAACATTAAGACTTGGCTTACATTTGTAAACAGCTTGAATCTAGATCCAGTGTAACGCAGCTTCTGGTATGGATTCAAGTTGTTTGTCACTTGTCATTATATTCATTCTATCAAAATCTCCACAAATATGTAGCTTTGAGAAAAAACAGCAGACGACAATTTAAGCAGCAGTGAAAAGGCTAGCCATAGTTGTCCCGTTTAGAAAATTGAAGCAAGGGTCTGTGTAAGGAGGGAGTCGTTGTTGGGAGGGCTGTTGCACAGAGGGAACACTGTACTAATTTTAGAACAGTTGCAAACGACAATTATTGTTGCAGACGAAAAAATTACCCAGCATGCAATGATTTAATAGTGGTAATATGCCACCTCTAATGATCTAGACAGGTCTCACTTGGCTTGAAATAGATTCATCATTGGTCAATACTTATTCCTTTCCCCCTTTTAGCCCATTTAATTTATTCCTCCGCTGCAGAAAATAGTTCAAATTTGTATAGTCAGGAACATTTGCCACTAGAAATATTTTCTAGTTTAGTTGGTGGTACTTAAAGCAGGCTGAAAGTAAAGCAGAATGTGCCTTAAGGCACATTCTGCTTTACTTTCAACCTGCTTTAAATGGCCACCTGTATTCAAAACTAGAAACAGGCTAAGTTAAATTATTTTCTGTATTCTAGCAGATGATAACTTAAAGCAGGCTGAGAGTAAAACAGAATGCACCTTAAGGGGCATTCTGCTTTACTTCCAACCTGCTTTAAGTAGTCATCTATCTTTAAAAGTAGAATTAAGCTGTGGAGTTCAGGGTTAAGCTGCCATCTGCTGGCATGGGCATAACATTTCATGACTTAATAAAGTTGAAGTCAGAACTATTTCTTCAATGGAGGAATAAATTTAAGGCATAAAACAGCATATATTGGGGTAACGGGATACACTAACAGCATGAGAAAGGTTTATGGTGAGACTATGCCACATCTAATGATCTAGACAGGTCTCACTTGCCTTGAAATATATTGGTCAATGCTTTTAGAAGGCTGTACAGTGATCAGATACCAATAAGCACACATTTTCATGGCTCGTTTGGCTTTTATTGTCTAGACTGTAATAATGGTCAGTGTTTTATGTGTATCTGATCACAAACATGACCCCAGGCCTGCCATCAGTGGTCACATTCTTCACTTTACATGTCATACATCAATACACATCTCAGGGCTGCCATATATTGACATGAAAAATCCTAAGATTTCCAAATTTGCATATTTCAAGTGCGATTTTACGAATCATACCTTTACCCCATAGCCTATTTCTGTTTTGTTGGCATGTGACTACTTAAAGCAGGTTGGAAGTAAAGCAGAATGCGCCTTAAGGCGCATTCTGCTTTACTTTCAGCCTGTTTTAAGCTACCATTTGGTAAAAAAAAATCCGAAGATTTAGGAAAAATCCGGAGAAATGGCAGCCCTGATGTCTCAGGCATGTGCACTGTGATCATTGAACAACATGATAGTCATCATCACCCTCAAGCCTAGGTAAAAGGGTGTAAGTCACTTTAACCCATTTCCCTATAAATATGCTTTTTTCATCTTTAATTTAAACCACTTAAGAAAGTAGAACGTTCTATTTTATACAATAATGAGTATGCACAATAAGAAAAAGTTTCAATATTCTAGCAGATAGTAGCTTAAAGCAGACTGAATGTAAAGCAGAATGTGCCTTAAGGTACATTTCTGCTTAACTTTCAACCTGCTTTAAGTGCCACCCTTTTTTTTCATTTGTCTAAACTAAGAGACAGGCAGCAATTTAGATGGGGTACTGGTTAAGGGATTTTCACTATCTCCTTCTATATGTCTGCACAAACCCCTATGGTGTGATTACTCATTAGAATTAATGACAATCTAATGAGTAGTCTCACCTTAGCATTTGGAGCAGTCTTTGGGGCTTAAGTTTTCAACAAACTCCCCTTATCTACTATCTAGATCTGGAGTCATAGCCTGTTTTAAGTATTTTAACTATTTGAAAGCTATCAGCAAATCTCATTCTGCTTTTCTTTCAGTCCACTTTAAGTTATCATCTGCTAGAATATAGAAAGTATTTATCATGCAACATATTCTGCATTGTTATTAATGACTGTTTTCTTCAGTGGAGGCTCACGACTCCGAGGAATAAATTAAATGAGTCAAAATAACTTTCTATGGCAAAATGCCTTAATAGTTTAACCCATTACCCCATAAATATGCCTTTTTACACTTTTAATCTATTCCTCCACTGAAGAAAATAGTTCCAAACAAGAGACCCAGAGGGTCACATTTCGCTCACCTGAGGACATTGTACCATAGAATCTGACTGGGCAAGACAACATTTTGAAATAGCTATCACCCAGGTGCCATAATTTGATCTTGGTAGAGGACCACAATGCGAAGCTACATGTCAGATATTAATGATCTGGGCCTTACGGTTTAAGAGAAGAACACTTTTTAAGGTTTTCCTATAAAAACTGATAAGCTCCCGGGTGGGGCCAATTTTGGCCCAGGTGTCATAATTTGAATACACTTGGTAGGGAACCACAAGGCAAAGCTATATGTCAACTATTAAAGATCTGGGCCTTACAGTTTCAGAGTAAAAGATTCTTAAAGGTTTTCCTATATATGTCTATGTAAAACTGATAAGCCCCGGGGCGGGGCCAAATTTGATCAAGGGGTCATAATGTGAACAATCTTGGTAGAGTACCATAGGGCAAAGCTACATGTCAAATATAAATGATCTTGGCCTTATGGTTTCAGAGAAGAAGATTTTTAAAGGTTTTCCTATGACAAACAAATAGGCCGAGGGCGTGGCAATTTTTGGCCCGGGGGTCATAATTTGAACAGTCTTGGTAGAAGACCACAAGGCAAACCTATATGTCAAATATTAAAGATCTAGGCCATACAGTTTAAGAGAAGACAATTTTTAAAGGTTTTCCTATATAAGTCTATGTAAAACTGATAAGCCCCTGGGCGGGGCCATTTTTGACCCAGGGGTTATAATTTGAACAAATTTGGTAGAGGACTATAAGGCAAAGCTACATGTGAAATATAAATGATCTAGGCCTAACAGTTTCAGAGAAGAAGATTTTTAAAGGTTTTCCTATGAAAAACTGATAAGCCCGAGGGCGGGGCCATTTTTGGCCCGGGGGTCATATTTTGAACAATCTTCGTAGAGGACCACAAGGCAAAGCTATATGTCAAATATTAAAGATCTGGGCCTTACAGTTTCAGAGAAGAAGATTTTTAAAGGTTTTCCTATATAAGTCTATGTAAAACTGATAAGCCCTTGGGCCGGCCAATTTTGACCCGGGGGTCATAATTTGAAAAATCTTGGTAGAGGACCATAAGGCAAAGCTATATGTCAAATATTAATGATCTAGGCCATACAGTTTCTGAGAAGAAGATTTTTTAAGGTTTTTCTAAGAAAAACTGATAAGCCCCAGGGCGGGGTCATTTTTGGCCCCAGGGTAAAAATTTGACCAATTTTGCTAGAAGATCATTAGGTCATGATACATACCAAATATCAAAGGTCTGGGCCTTTGGGTTTCTGAGAAGAAGATTTTTTAAGATTTTCTTAAATGCATTAAAAGTTGTCTATACGGTCATGTTAGAAAATCTGGTCCTACAGCAAGGCAGGGTTGGCAATCGACCGGTCAATAAGAGTATTGACCACCCGGGCGGTCAATACTGGTTTTAACCGGTCAATACCGGTCATTACTGGTCAATACCGGTCATTACTGGTCAATTGAAATTACCACTTCTAACAAACCTATGTATCATACCCCTAGCAATGTAAATTGTTGTTTAATATATACTACAGTACATACAAACTGTACTGTTAAGGATCTTTTTTAATAACAGTATGATAATTTGATGTTGTCTTTCAAAGTTTTTCTTTAATAACCACAAGTGGTCTTTTGCCGGGTGGCCATTTGATGTGGTCAATTCAATCAAACTACTTATAAAATAAAGAACTAGTACCCTACCTATCTTATTCATACATTGTCATGAAGAGCATACTGGGAATAATTATCATATCAATGATTTAATCTAAATATTGAATTTGAATTACATTTTGTAAATATTTGATAAAACCTTGACTACAATGTGGTTGATTGAAATGACCGGCCTTGTCAATTGCAAATCGACCAGTATTGACCACCTAGGATCAGTTTGGGAGTTTTGTCACCAAAAGGCTAGCATTACAACAATCAACAACTAAACATTTCAACTCAATCAACTTTTCACTTACATCTCAACTGACCATTAAAAAACTCAATTGACCACTCAAAATTTCAATTGACCAGTATTGACCACATTGGGAATATATTACAGCAATTAATTAACCATTTAGGTCATTTACCCATAGTCAATCAACAATTAAATGTTGAAGATTCATTGATGTCTACTATTATTTACAATCATGGGAAAACCAAGTATTTGAAAGTTTGCAACACCTGTAAATTGCTGTCAAAACAGATTATCATGTGTTAGGTTGCCCCATGTCACTGCAGTGGCCACTGTGGGAGTGTCATAGATATGATTGTGACCAATAAAATGTCTTGATACAGGGTGATTATACACTGACAGGGGTATTATACACTGACACTTAGTTTTACTCCTCTGCTGAGAAGTTTGGCTGCAAGGTTATTGGCATAGTCACAGATAATGTGATAAGACATCTGTGATGAAGCAGAACCTAAAGGAGCACCCCAGCCTGACATTTTATGGTTGCTCTGCTCACTGGCTGAATCTGTTGGGACAGTTTACTACTCCTGACCAGGTGATAAAGCAAGTTAAGAAGTCAAGAAATACTTCAGGAATCACAATACACCTGGTTCAATTGGCCAGGGTGGTCTTTTCAATCAAGCAGAGTCGATTCAATCCATCGCAAGTGGTCATTTCAGTCGACCAAAAGCGGTCAGTTCAATCGATAAGTGTGGTCAGTTCAATCGACCAGAGTGGGCTTTTCAGATTTGAAAAATCCACTTTGTGCTTCCTTTACCCCCTATATACACTTGAAATAGCTTCCTGTGCATCTGTAATACATAATTACACTAAAATTAAACCCTTTTAAAGCTTTAAGAGCTTTATTTTAACAAAAAAAGAGTATTGACCGGTATTGACCAGTATTGACCACTTCAGGGAGTATTGACCGGGGCGGTTTTAACCGGTTAAAACCAGGTGGTTTTAACCGCCCCGGTTTTTACCGGCCAACCCTGCAGCAAGGGGAATAATTCTAGCCAAAATCTTTGAACAAGATTTCGTTCCCCCTTGTCACTGATGCTTCTGACAAAGTTTGGTTGAAATCGGGTCAGTGGTTTCAGAGGAGATGTTGTTTGAAAATGTGAACGGACGACGGACGCCAGATGGAATGGTATCACCATAGCTCAACCTGAGCCGAAGGCTCAGGTGAGCTAATAATATGTTAAAAAGTATACCCGGTATACCATAAGAAATATTTTCTACGTCCTAGCAGATGATAACTTAAAGTAGGCTGAAAGTAAATGCGCATTCTGTGGTCACCTATTGTCAAAACTAGAAACAAGCTATGGGGTTTATTGGGTTAAAAATTCAGCATGAAAAGGACAAAATGTATCTCAGGGTTCCAGATAAGGGGGAGTAAACTGAACAAATCCAGCATTTTCTCACTTATTTCAGCACCAAATCCTATGGTGTTACTACTCATTAGAAGCGTCTCTTCGAGACGCTTCTAATGAGTAGTGACACCATAGGGTTTAAAGCAGAAATCAAGATTTTAATTTCCCTTATCTGGAACCCTGTATATGAAACTATATAATATACTGACCTCTCTGAAGCTGATCTTGCCGTCCTGGTCCTCATCCACCTCTTTGATCATGGCCTTGAGGGACAGGTGGGTCTGTGGACATTCTAGTTTCTCCATCATGTGCTTCAACTCCTCAAAGTCAATAAACTTATCCTTGCTTGTATCATACCTGAAACAAGACAATGTATACCAGGGCTCCAGATAAAAGAGAGTTAACTGCACAAATCCAACATTTTATCACTTATTTAGCACCAAATCCTATTGTGTAACTACTCATTAGAATCGTCTCAAAGAGACGATTCTATTGAGTAGTGACACATAGGGTTTTAAAGCAGAAAAAAAGATTTTAGTTTTTGAAATACTCCCCTTATCTGGAGCCGGGCTGCCCTGTTTACAATTGTGCAGATACAGATACAAATTTTATTATCTTACTAAATTTGCTACCATAATTTGCTTATAAAACTCATTTGCTTATAAAACTCCTAAGATTTCCAAATATTCAAGCGTGATTTTAGAAATTGTATCTTTAGCCCTTTGGCTGCCAGGTTCTATAACACTAACATAACTATACAAACAGTTTAGATCCAGATCAGATGCCCCATTATGCAGCGTCTGATCTGGATCTAAACTGTTTGACAGCCATGTCAACATTTCGTAAGTAAAAAACGCATGTAAAATTCCAAATTTTAGAAGTAAGGGAAGAAATCCAAAGATTTCAGGAAAAATCTGTATATCCGGAGAAATTAAGACAAGAGGGCCTGAAGGCCCTGATATCGCTCACCATTTGTAATGAAGTCTGATAGCTTTACCTTTGAATTTCACCCGTTTTATTCTAAATCCATTCAAGTTTGTCGACCTACTCTAGTATAGTAGAGTACATCAAAGGCAGATAACTAGAGCCTAAACAATACTGAAATGAAGCCTTTTTCTAGCATTAAACAAAGTATATCAAGGGCATGTGTAACTATTGCCACAATGATTAGATTTCAACAATAGTTGCACTCCTTCGAGAACGTATAGCTATATTCTTTGTGTACAATTATATCAAAATCCATTGGAAACTGTAGTTGCAAGAGTGTAAACGCTGTAAAATATTGCATTTTCAGCAATTCAAAGGTAGATAACTCTTGATCTATTTGTCAGATTTCAACCATTATCACCCTTTTTCGAACTCTCATGGTCATATACAATCTGGGCAAGTTTGAGAAAGCTTGGATAAATATTGTGGCCTCTAGAGCGTAAACACTGTTAAATGTATCATTTTCAGCAATTCAAAGGTAGATAACTCTCGACCTATTGATCCGATTACAACCATAATTAAACTCATCAGAAGTCTTATGGTAATATACAATCTGAGTAAGTTTGAGAAAGATTGGATAAAATTTGTGGCCTCTAGAGTGTAAACACCCTTAAATATAGCATTTTCAGCAATTCAAAGGTAGATAACTCTCAACTTATTAGTCTGATTTCAACTACATGTATAATCAAACTCATCTAAACTCTTATAGTCATATACAATCTGAGCAAGTTTTAGATAGGTTGGATAACAAGAGGGCCTGAAGGCCCTGATATCGCTCACCATTTGTAATGAAGCCTGATAGCTTTACCTTTGAATTTCACCCGTTTTATTCTAAATCCTATTATCCATTCAAGTTTGTCGACCTACTGTAGTATAGTAGAGTACATCAAAGACAGATAACTAGAGCCTAAACAATACTGAAATTAAGCCTTTTTCTAGCATTTCAAAGTATATCAAGGGCAGGTAACTATTGCCACAATGATTACATTTCAACAATAATTGCACTCCTTCGAGAACGTATAGCTACATCCTTTGTGTACAAGTATAATCAAAATCCATTGAAAACTGTAGTTGCAAGAGTGTAAACGCTGTAAAATATGGCATTTTCAGCAATTCAAAGGTAGATATCTCTTGATCTATTTGTCTGATTCCAACCATAATCACCCTTTTTCCAACTCTTATGGTCATATACAATATGGGCAAGTTTGAGAAAGCTTGGATAAATATTGTGGCCTCTAGAGCGTAAACACTGTTAAATATATCATTTTCAGCAATTCAAAGGTAGGTAACTCTTGACCTATTGATCCGATTACAACCAAAATTGAACTCATCCGAAGTATTATGGTAATATACAATCTGAGTAAGTTTGAGAAAGATTGGATAAAATTTGTGGCCTCTAGAGTGTAAACATCTTTAAATATGGCATTTTCAGCAATTCAAAGGTATATAACTCTCGACCTATAAATCTGCTTTCAACCATAATCAAACTCATCTGCACTCTTATAGTTATATACAATCTGAGCAAGTTTAAGAAAGATTTGATAAAAATTGTGAACTCTAGAGTGTAAACACCGTTAAAAATGGCATTTTCAGCAATTCAAGGGTAGATTACTCTTGATTGATTTGTCCGATTTCAACCAAAATCAAACTCATCCGAACTCTTATGGTCATATACAATCTGGGCAGGTTTTAGAAAGATTGGATAAATACTGTGGCCTCTAGAGTGTAAACACCGTTAAATATGGCATTTTCAGCAATTCAAAGGTAGATAACTCTTGATCTATTTGTCCGATTTCAACCAAAATTAAACTCTTCCGAACTCTTATGGTCATATACAATCTGGGCAGGTTTTAGAAAGATTGGATAAATACTGTGGCCTCTAGAGTGTAAACACTGTTAAATATGGCATTTTCAGCAGTTCAAAGGTAGATAACTCATGACCTATTTGTCCGATTTCAACCATAATCGAACTCATCCGAACTCTTATGGCAATATACCATCTGAGCAAGTTTGAGAAAGATTGGATAAAAATTGTGGTCTCTAGAGTGTAAACACTAAAATTGTTGACGCCGCACGACGGACAATCAAGGATTGCAATAGCTCACCCTGAGCTAGCTCAGGTGAGCAAAAAAATCCAAAGATTTCGGAAAAATCCCGAGAAATGGCAGCCCTGTTGTCATCTTTGAAACTTACCTTACCATTACAGTTTTCAAAAGAAGTTCATCAGGATAGTCAGTTCACTTATTTGATACAGCTCTAGTTAAAAAAGTTTTATACATTGCCAATGATTAGCTACAGTTTAAGTTCTCCATTGGAAAATAATCCTCTGACTGTGAATTCCATGGGAAAGTTATTGCACAGGGAGGGTTTACATTGGTTCCCAGTAGATAGGGCTGCATATATAGACTGCTTCACAGTAATTCTTGTACAGGATCATGTGGTATACTTATCCACACACATCTTCGGTCGACTCTTAGTCTACTGGGAACCAATCTGTCATCTGATCATGCTATTCAATGTTAATTGTTATATTAATAATATAAGTTATCAGTTTTTACATTTTGTTGCAAATTTGTGTTTAGGCTTCAAAATAGTTTCGCTTAAACAGGAAAGACTCATTATGTCTTCTCAAGTTTTTGAAGTTGGATGCTAGATTTCTTAGAATAATAAGTTAATAGAAGAAAAAGTAAATTTATGACGGAAGAAAAAAAAAGAAAAAACAGGCAATCATGCATCCTGCAGATGAGGAAAGATGCTAAGGGTGTAGTGTCTTCTTATAGTATTTACTTATACCGCTGTCACTTGCCTTAACAGGGCTGCCATAAAAATCCTAAGATTTCGAATTTTCAATTTTTCAGATGCAATTTTACTAATCATACCTTTACCCCATAGTCTGTTTCTTGTTTTGAAGACACATGACTGCTTAAAACAGGTTGAAAGTAAAGCAGAATAGGCCTTAGGGCAAATTCTGCTTGACTTTCAGCCTCTTTTAAAATTTAAGCTACGATTTGCTAGGATAAAAATCAAAAGACTTATGAAAAATCCAGAGAAATGGCAGCCCTGCCGTAACTCATTCAAAATTTTAAATTCCAAAAGACCCTGTATTTATGACTATTTACAGTTACCTGCAAACCCTGATCAGACTGTTCCTGTAGGATGCCACTGATCATGGTTTACACTGTTTGCATTTATAAAAGACAAGTGTACTCTTCAAGGGTACACTATTTGTAAATGATGAGTATACTGGTCACTAGGGTCCAATTGGTTTAAGTCACTCAGGTAATAGAGAGAGTCAGACTCAGAGAGAGACAGGGGAGAGAGAGAGAGAGAGAGAGAGAGAGAGAGAAAAAGAGGGAGAAATAGGAGAGCAAAATACACCAGTCAAAAACAAGCTGCTATTTTACACAATCTACCAGGGCCTCATTTGACTTAGAAAAAAAATGACTTACTTGTTAAAAGTCTTTTGAAAATCTTGTATTTGCTTTCTGGAGAACTCTTTGAATTCTGTGTAAGGATTGAAGACTTGGCTCTGTGGTGATATGGTCCCCTCCTCTACACCCTCATTGATATTTACACGCCTTTCTAGCTTGGACGCAAGTTCGTCTGTTGCCATTTTGTTGATGGATTAATTCCTAAATATTTACAGCAAAAGATCTTCTGCAAAACACGTCTGAATCAGTAAATATTCACTCGTATTTCCTGGTCAGTCCAAAAGGAAATCCCACATACGTCACGTGGTACAATCCCGGAAGTAAAGAAGGAAAAATACCACCAGGATTGCTGGTACCCAGATTGCTATATGTTTGATCCCGGCTCGATCTATTTTAAGAAGAGTTTTACAAAGGGAACCAACCATGTGTGTTCTAAAATCACACTAACACCAGTTTTCTCCCTTCTTCTTTTTCTCTATTTCTATTTATTACTTCTCTCCATCACTCCATCAATACCACGGTATGACTAAATACCGAATATGAGTCATATTCGCGAATATGAATGTAAATACCGAATATGAACGTTTTTTCCGCTATAACTATATTATTTTCAGTTTTTCATTATTTTTATAAAAAAAATAAGTGATATATAATAACTGCTGTGTCCATTTTAACAACTTTGGCAGGAAATCACTCTTTCAGAACGTGTATTATTATAGCCCGAATCATGTTGCATGTTTAGGTCATATTCGTGGCCGACTATTATCCGTGAAAAGATATAAATAGTGTACTAGCATTTATGTCAAAATCAAAAGGATACAGTTTATAGTATTCTTTGACACTTTCCATTGATTTAAGCTACAGTTTTGTATCAATCTCGTTGTTTTAATAAAATTACAGTCATATTCGTAGGTTCGTCGACTCTCATATTCGTACCAGGTGTTGCGTGAGAAACACAAGGGCGTGAGAATGACACGGTTCTCAACTATGATTTACTTATCAGGGGTGAATACAGTAAAACCTCTCAAATAAATGTAGGCATATTGGTGTCAGTTATCGATGGCACCTTAAAGCAAGCTGAAATGGCACCTTAAAGCAAGCTGAAAGTAAAGCAGGAAGCTTCACTGAAAATAATAATGTCATATTCGCGAATATGAATGTAAAACCCGAATATGACCTGTAATTTTATCAACACAAATAATTGGTTCAAATAGATCTATACAGCTGAAAGCAATTGGGTATGTGTTAAAATAAAAAAAAAACATATCTCAGAAAGAAATGTAATAATAGTATAAGAGTTTTAAAGACCCTATTTCTAAAAGCAGACGAATATTATTTTAAGGATAATATGGCCCGCCACGAATATGAATTGGGCATATTACTAATACGTCGTACTTATACGTGTTTTTCCTTGATGACATTATGCAAACAGTTAGGATCCCGAGATCAGACGCCGCGTAACGCGGCATCTGATCTGGATCCTAACTGTTTGACACCCATACCAATGTTTCCTTAGTAAAAAACGCCTGTAATTTCCCATTTTTGAAGTGAGGGCAGAAATCCGTATATTCGGGAAAATCCGTAGGTCCGAAGATATTATGAACTATCCGAAGATTTCGAGAAAAAAAAATCCGGAGAAATGGTAGCCCTGATAATTGTAGGCGTTTACAGTCATACCTCTCTAATACGGTGTATGGAATGTAGGCTTATTGGTGACAGTTTTAGATTGCACCTTAAAGTAAGCTCAAAGTAAAGCAGACAGCTTCACTGAACATATTGTCATATTCGCGAATATGAATGTAAAACCCGAATATGACCCGTAATTTTATCAACACAAAACGTTTCAAATATACAGCTGAAAGCAATTGCGTATGTTTTGAAATTTAAAAAAATATGTATCTAAGAAAGAAATGTAATAATAGTATAAATAATTTCAAAGATTATACCCTTATTGTCTGCTACGAACGTGAATCAAAACCCGAAGATGTATTTGGCTTATAAATAATACATGTACTTACTCTAAAACGATGTTTTTGATACCGATAGTAGATATTTAATGCAAATGACTCTGAAAAACGCTAAAATAGTTTGTAAAGGCCCTTTTTCTGAAAGCAGACAAATATGAATTATGTCTAAATACCGAACATGAAATGCAATAACACTATTTATTGGACGTTAAGAGAAATAAATAAATACGTAGATTTTCCTTGTTGAAATTATGCAAACAGCTAGGATCCAGATCAGACACCGCGTTACACGGCGGCTGATTTGGATCCTAACTGTCTTACACCCATACCAATGTTTCCTTAATCCTTGGTAAAAACAAAAACAAAAAAAACGCATGAAATTACGAAATTTTAAAGTGAGTGTAGAAATGCGAAATTTCGGGGAAATCCGTATAGGTCCGGCGATATAATGAAAAATCAAAAGATTTCGAAAAAATCTTGAGAAATGGCACTGCAGCCCTAATAATTAGAGGTGAATACAGACAAACCTCTCAAAAATGATGTATGAATTGCAGGCTTATTGGTGACAATTTTAGAGTGCATCTTAAAGTACAGAAAGCTTCGCTGAACCACGGACTTTATAAACATAGCGTCATATTCGCGAATATGAATGTAAAACCCGAATTTGACCTCTAATTTTATCAACACAAACGATTGATTCAAATATACAGCTGAAATCAATTGAGTATGTTTTAAAATTTAAAAAAACAACAACAACGTATCTTTGACAGAAATGTAAGAATAGTATAAATAATTTCAAATGATAGAACCTTATTGTCTGCTACGAACATGAATCAACCCCCGACATGAATTGGACTTTATAACTAATACTTACTCAAACGATGATTTTGATACCGATAGATCTAGTAGATGTTTAATGCAAATGGGTCTGAAAACGCTTAAATAGTATTTAATAAAGACCCTTTTACTAACAGCAGACGAATATGAATCATGTCTAAATACCGAATATGAAATGCAATAACGCTATTTATTGGACGTTATTGTAAGTATAATGGCTCGCCACGAATATGAATTGGGTTTATTACTAATACATACTTAAACGTGTTTTTCCTTGTTTACATTATGCAAACAGTTAGGATCCAGATCAGATGCCGCGTTACGCGGCGTCTGATCTGGATCCTAACTGTTTGATACCCATACCAATTATACCCATACCAAGGTTTCCGTAAAAAACGCATGAAAATACGATTTTTTAAAGTGAGGGCAGAAATCCGAAATTTCGTCTTTTAATTGGTTCAAATATACAGCTGAAATCAAAAGAGTATGTTTAATGATGTGAAAAATGACGTATCTCAGAAATAAATGTAGGAATAGTATAAATAATTTCAAATGATAGACCCTTAATGTCTGCTACGGTCATGAATCAAAACCCAATATGAATTGGGCTTTATAACTAATACTTACTCAAACGATGATTTTGATACCGATATATCTAGTAGATGTTTAATGCAAATGGGTCTGAAAAACACTTAAATAGTATTTAAAGACCCTTTTATAAAAGCAGACGAAAATGAGCCATGTCTCGCCGCTAATATGAATTGGGCTTAGCCTTATTTCTAGTACATGTACGTGCTTTTCCTGGTTCACTATATGCCAACAGTAAGGGCCCAGATTAGACGCCACGTAACGCGGAAAGCTTCACAGAAGATGATAATTTCATATTCGCGAATATTAATGTAAAACCCGAATATGACCTGTAATTTAGTCAACACAAATGACTTATTTCAGAAATAAATGTAAGAACAGTATAAATAAAAATGTCAAATGGGTCTGAAAAACATTTAAATAGTATTTACAGACCCTTTTCTAAAAGCTGACGAATATGAACCATGTCTAAACACCGAATATGAACTGTTTATTGGACGTTATTTAAAGGATAATGGCTCGCCGCTAATATGAATTGGGCTTAGCCTTATTTCTAGTACGTGCTTTTCCTGGTTCACTATATGCCAACAGTAAGAGCCCAGATTAGACGCCGCGTAACGCGGCGTCTAATCTGGGTCCTAACTGTTTGACGCCCATACCAATATTTCCTTAGTAAACAACGCATGAAGTTTCAAATTTTTGTAGTGAGGGCAGAAATCTGAAATATCTGGGAAAATTCCGTATGTCCGGAGATATTATAAAAAATCCGAAAATTTCGGGGAAAAAATCCGGAGAAATGCCAGCCCTAATGATTCGATGTGAATACCGTCAAACCTTTCAAATATGGTGTAAGAAGTGTAGGCTTGATGTTGTCCGTTTTAGATGGCACCTTAAAGCAAGCTCAAAGCAAAGCTTCACTGAAAATAATGTCATATTCGCGAATATGAATATAAATATGAAATTGATAAAAAAAAAATATCGATTTATTCAATTGGGTATGTATCAGAATAAATAAAGAACAATAGTCATCTTATTTATTAAGACAAAATGCAAATGCAATTACAGTATTGATTATTATATTTTTTACGAAGGGGGGGGGGGGGGGTTAAAGAATCGATTGAATTAATATTTGCCTGATCCATTTCTCGGCTCTTCTAGATTTAAGTTTAACCGATTCACTCAGTATTGGATGCGGATGAGACGCCGACTTTTTCGACGTCTTAACCCCACCTAATCATTGTCGCGCCTGACGAGACAAGGGTAAATTACTCAGAAACAACGAGGAGTGATCAGACTCCAAACTTTGTGACAAACATTGGCAGCGTTTATATATAACAGATGAGAATATGTATAATAAAGCTTTTTACTATATCTTAGCAGATGATAGCTTAAATCGGACTGAAAGTAAAGCTTTGAGCGCATTCTGCTTTCTTTTGAACATGCTTTATGTGATAACCTATATTATTTAAACTTATTCTCATAAAAAAATTTTTTTTACAACACATCAAAATAATAGGTACATCTGATAAAAACACTTAACCCATCAAGCTAAATTAGTCTTTGACTCAATTTCTCAGCTCTTTTTTTTTTTTTTTTATAATTTTAACCGATTTGCTCAGTACTCTATGACATTTTGAACTATATGTGAAACATCTTGGGTGCAGTTGAGACGCCGACTTACAGTTACGGTCGCGCCTGACGAGACAAGAGTAAACTTGATATAAATTGTTCAGTGTAGTAGTAATCTTTATTTACATCTCATCATTATACATACATGTTTGTAAATATAATCACAAATACAGTAAACTATAGACATGTATAATGCCACTCCTAGTTGGAGTTATAAGAGATGAGTAAACATTGTAACAATTACCATTTAAGAGTAACTGTACATATACTGTACATATCTAAGATTAAAGATAAAACTGCAATACCGATGCTAATCAGAATCTAAAATTACTGCACTAAAACAAGTTTTAAGACACTGCAGGGCTGCCATAAGTTGACATGAAAAATCCTAAGATTTCCAAATTTGCATTTTTCAAGTGCGATTTTACGAATCGTACCTTTACCCCATAGCCTTTTTCTTGTTTTGTTGACACGTGACTACTTAAAGCAGGCTGTAAGTAAAGCAGAATGCGCCTAATGGCGCATTCTGCTTTACTTTCAGTCTGCTTTAAGCTGCCATGAACTGGGAAAAAATCCGGAGATTTAGGAAAAATCCGGAGAAATGGCAGCCCTGACACTGAAAGACAAAACCTGGCACTACTGTGCACTACTTAAAGAATGGTTATACGAAAACATATGTTCCTTTGATCAGATCAAAGTGAACAGGATTAGCAAAGATAATACAGACCACATAAAAGGATAGTCATTTCCTGACAGTTTGCAAAAAACACAATTGACATTATTTACATTATAAAACGTTATTTACACTGTAAAAACTGTCGGTGTTGAAGAATGGCAAAACAGGTTTTGGCACAAGTACGGACCATATCTGGGTTAGAAAACAGAAAGCAGAACTTATTCATATCACATAGAGAATGAAACATGGGGCTTAATACGTGAGCTCTTGAAAGAAGGTTTTGTCTTATATTAATATACATGGGACAATTCAATAATACATGTACTTCATTCTCGATGGTATTTGTGTCACAAAAGGGACAAATTCTAGAACCTTCTGGCAGACCCTCGTATGTTGATAGAGTGATAGATCGAGTGATAGATACAATGAGTGCTTACAATGTACTTAATTTTGTAGAACTGATTATAAGTAATACAATCTTTACGGTATTATTCAACGACTTCATTCACACCAATTAACGAAAATAACCAAAAACAAATATTCATTCAGTAGATCTACTCCTTATCAAGATATTGTTTGGATTTATATTGGTATATTCTACTATTAGTTGTATGGAGTTTAACCCACTACCCCATAAATACGCCTTGAACATTGAATTATTCCTCCACTACATGAAAAAGTTATAGAGCCATGAATATGTATCATAAGAAATAATGTCTAAATTCTGACAGATTGTAGCTTAAAGCAGGCCTTATGGTGCATTCTGCTTTACTTTGATATATGCAAACAGCATAGACCTAGATCAGCAATTAGTGAATCAGCCAACCTATTCACTGCCTTCGTTATTTGCTTACGGTTTGGACACATATCTGACATCGTGAAATGCGACGACTGATCAGAGCCCAAACTATTTGACACATATAATACATAGGTATATTAACAGTCTTCCATTGCCTTTACTGAGTGTAGGTAATATGTAACATAAAAATTATATACAAATACCTAATAATAAAAAAATAAAAAGTCATTAGAAATAATGAAAGTCCGTTCGGTGTTAACAAAGCGGAATCAAGTTGAATACTCCCCATTGTTAATTACCGTGACCAGGCAATTGTTGTTGATTGGATTCCGCTTCTCCATGGGCGGGGCTAAACCGATTCAGATTTTCTCAATGGGCGGGACTAAAATACCCAAAACCAATGAACTGTTGCTGGTAGCGGTGACCGTTATTGCCATTATATCTGACCTTTTTGCATCTGAATTTCGACCGTCCGTATAACTATATTAAGCCTTAATTTCATTCAAAAGAGATGTCACAATACAGGATTCGATGCAGAAATAAATAAAGACTGAGACTTTTATATTCTGACTTACGACAACATTTGTAGTATGAAGTTTTATGAAACGGACCCAGTGTTAATTCAATATAATTGTTGACAGGTTGTCTTCCATTAATCTTTAAATTAGACTCAAACACCATCCCACTCCAATTTCATTGCATTTAATTTTCATTCTAAGTCGTTCCAACTCTGAATGTCGTCATAAACGCAACTACAGTGGAGTAAACGTTATTCTTTCCCCTTTAATCGCAAACGAAACGCAAACGCAAATCGCTAAACTGTAGGAAATTACGCCTTTTCGACTTTTAAAGTGGCAAAAAGTTTGGAGCCGGATCTGACGCCGGGTTAACCTGGCTCCAAAATTTGCAATGAAAGTAATAACTTTAGCGTAAACGCGTTTATTGGGAAAGAATACCGTTTTCTCCTCTGTACACATGTACGTTCCTGTCAAGGGGGTCCTGGGGCATGGTCCCCCGGGAAAACAATTATTTCTTGATTCTGAGGTCTTTTTCCGCGTTTGATGCAGGCAAATTGCTATTATGGATCTATTTTTTTTAACCCTTAACCACCATTAAATGTCAATTTTATTGCCTTTTCTGCATTTTTAGCCTTTTTTATGTTTTGGACTTCTGAAAAAAGGCGTAGGAAGCTACGCCGATGACCGTTAACTTTTAAGCAAGATATATTAAATTCGTTACCCATTCACAAATTACTGTGCTATTTTATAGACCATAGATACAACTCTTATCCTGCGGTGATATCGTTTTCTTTAACGTGTCGTCTGCAAGATTTTTCTGTATTTTCACGTAGACATAGTCTTAGTCCTCCATGATATTTTTTTAAAGAATAATAAACCATAATTAAGTGAATCAAACAGATTGGAGCCAGATCAGTCGCCTGGCTACACGCGGTCTGATCTGGATCCAAACTGTTTGGGAAACTCTGTAAAGTCACCATAAGCAGGCAAAGGTTGACTTGCGTGTGTTCACTCAATACTAACTTGAGTAGTGTTGCAAGGTGGCAATGTAACTGCAGAAAGATCAAACTGAAAATAGTTTGGAATAGAAACGATTGGAATAGTGGGGTTATTGGTGAGATGAAGAAGAGAAATGGCTTAATTAAACGAAACTCAAATACATGTACATATATCGGTCAACAGTTTAATGAACAGAACAGAGCAATGATAAATAATGATTCATAGATAATAGTAATAAATAATAATTATTATTATTTTAATATTATATAATATCAATTGGTGTACATTGTACATGTTAGTCCTGTCCACATAATGTCACTATAATTATGATAATAACAATCTCCTTCTCAGCATGATACATGTGTCAATTAATATCAGTTCCTGCTACGATTGTACCACTGGTACACCATAACACGTATTTTCTTCATCCCTCCCTCTGCCTTTCCGGGATGTACCCGTAGTTAACCCTTTCCCCTATAGAAGCGACTTTTAGCGCATTTAATTTATTCCCCCACTGAAGAAAATAGTTCCAGTTTATTCCCTCATGAACAATTACCATAACAAATATTTTATATAGCCTAGTAGATGGTAGTTTAAAGCAGGCTGAAAGTAAAGCAGAATGTGCCTTAAGGCACATTCTGCTTTACTTTCAACCTGCTTTAAGTGATCACCTGTATTTAATGTTATAAACGGGTTATTGGGTAAAGGGTTAAAGCAGGATCCCTTATCATGCTAAACTTGACTGGGCTAATAATTGGTAACAGTTAGGGTCCAGATCAGACGCCGCGTAACGCTGCTTCTAATACTGATCTAAATGGTTTGCCATTCATCATTTAAGGAAACCAACATCAACCTTTTCTTCAGACGATACATTTGTTCAAAGCAGACGGGAATTAAGCGTGATAAGGGTTACCTTTAAATTGGGGATTATTGAGTGATTTTGCTATTTTGCTTGTTAGCTTAACTTTAATACACTCACATGTCTAGCCATATATCTTCATATTTGGAGGAAATAAAAACTATATAAGATAGAACCCGATGCTGGTTAGAAAAATCGGAAATCGACGTAATGAACAATCAGCCGCCGGTCCGGGAATCGAATCACGGGTCTCTGGTTGCTGGACGGGCAATCCAGAGACCCGTGGTTCGATTCCTGGCCGCGGCGACTGATTTTTCATTTCGTCTTTTTCCGTTATATATATATCGGAAAAAGACGAAATGAAAAATACGATGATCGATTGTGAAACCGGTTGAGGTAAAATAAAAAATATATTTAAACTATAAAAATTTATATATATCTAAAATTTTATCTATTTATTTTACAGTGTCAGTTTATCAATGGTTTTATTTAACTATACATTATAATTTTTATGTACATTTTACATGTTTGTCTTTCTTGAAGTTGGATCTTGTACATGTATTGACCAACTTAACCTGTTCTATTCAGATGAAGTTAATGTAATATTGTTTTACATGAACCACTTATATGTGACTTGATCCTTGACGCTTACTTTTACAATATTTATGTACAATATACATTTTGCTCTGTTAACTTGCTTTTGTACATTAGCGAGGTCTTATGATTTCAACGGTAAAATATACATTTTCATTATCATGTTTATTTACAGTAAAATTCTGTGATATATACTGTAGCATCTATTTCTTTGCTGATCATAATATACATTTTCTTTTATTCCCCTGGCATCATTTGGTGTCGGAGGCATGTAGTGATTAAGTCGCTCGTTCATAAGGACTTGCAAAAAGTGCAGAACTGGATCAGATGACTCTTTTGGGAGCCCTCTTATCGGGGTCTACACTATTAACCAATTTCCCCGGAGCTTGAAGACAGGTCCCCACTTAAAGCAGATTGAAAGTAAAGCTGAATGCACATTGATGCGCATTCTGCATTACTTTCAGCCTGCTTTAAGGTATCATCTATTAGGTTATACAAATACTCCAAAGGTACATACTATATATTGTATGACATAGAACTATTTTCTCCAGAAGTAATAGGCTTATTTATGGGGTAATTGGTTAAGGAGTCACACGAGTTACTGTATGTTTAAGTAAAAAAAAAAAAATGTTTTATAAGTATATTTGTTTGGCAGGGCTGCAATTTCTCTGGACTTATGTCTGGACTCTGGATTTTTCCGGAACAGCGGTTTTTTTCCGAAATATTTCGGATTTCGGCTCTTTTAGGACTTGGAGTTGAGGTTATTTGATTAAGGAACATTGATCTGGTAGGTGTCAAACAGTTTATTTTCAGACCAGACACCGCGGAGTCTGATCTTGATCCAAACTTTTTGCATAATTACCTATAGTGTTATAGAACTAGGCACCAAAAGGTTTAAGAAAAGATTCCTAAAATCGCGCTTAACAATTTAGAAACCTTACGATTTTTATTGCAACTTATGGCAGCCCTGCATTGGACAGGTACAGTGGAGAAAACGTTATTCTTTCCCAATAAACGCGTTTACGCTAAAACTATTATTTGCAGTGCAAACAGTTTGGAGCCAGATCAGACGCCGGGTAACCCGGCGTCTGACCAGGCTCTATACTGTTTGCCACCAAGATAAACATGAATTATCAGAATTGTCCAAAAATTGTATTTTTCTACGTTTTAGTGTTTTGCGTTTTCGTACGTTTG
Source organism: Gari tellinella (assembly GCA_922989275.2). Lineage (NCBI taxonomy): Eukaryota > Metazoa > Mollusca > Bivalvia > Cardiida > Psammobiidae > Gari > Gari tellinella. Next base: position 48,723,227 of record OV277870.1, read on the forward strand.
CGTTTAAACGGGAAAGAATAACGTTTTCTCCACTGTATACCCCTTCCATAAAAAACATAATGTAAATATGGATTATGTAAATATGGATTATGATAAACCGTGCATACCCTGATGAGAGGGCTTCTGTCTTTTACAGCACTTGAAATTATCAGAGTGCTCCATGCTTATTTTTTTTCTTCAAATATTTCTTTAAAAATTCCTTGTATGTGCTAACCAGAAACCATATATATATTGCTTTTCTGGCTGAACGTGGTAGCTACATTTCAGAAATTATACAGTATTAAACAGTGAATTTAGTAATAAGTATTTTCTAAGAACAAATATATTCTTCTTTATCCATTTTTACTTTATATATTTTTTACGCGTTTAATTACGAACTTCTTATTTTAGTCTTCTTATTGCAACGTTAACAAAACCACACATCTAAAATAGAAACAATGCTTCCCGTTCAGCCTGTTTTAAGCAGATAACTTATTTTACGTTTAAAATGTATTCTTCTTTCTCCGGCCTGGTCGAGTTATTTTTAGACATTCAACAACTTCAAATGCAATGATTACTGTACATCCTGCAATGGATACTGATAGATGTCTTTATTGTGCATGATGTACAGTAAAGACATTATTGTAGCTATACACTAAACAGTCGAAAATTACTTTTAGAAATTTCTTTCTAATCTGATGGAAACAGGTTGGAGCCTGATCAGACCCTGACGTCTGATCAGACTCCAACCTGTTTGCGCTGGGAATAATAGTAGACTTAGCGCCTTCCTATCTCAAGTAGAAAAGTGAACGAATATAATATTCGATGATACCATGTTACCTATTTACCATTATAAACCATTATAAACTATTCTGTTAAAAAATAACTTGGCCAAGTCAAAACTGCGGAACTACGTGTGTATATAAATTGCTTATTTATGAACTTAGAAGCCTTCTCGTGTCCAGTAAATGATGAATCGCCACTGGTGTACGACTTCTTTATCTAATATAGTTATGTGATCCAGATCATGAGACCCAGTTTCTATGATTTAATATAATGATACATGTAGTTCATATTCGGTAATGCATTCATTTCCGTGGATATGATTAATATTCGTATGCTTTCATAAAAAGGTCTATATAAAAAGTATGTAAACGTTATTATGAATTGTTCTTCGGTTTTTGCAGGGACGTATATTAGATATACCGAATATGAACCATAATTCTATTTCACCAAAGATGAGAACCAGGAATGTATAATATACGTTCCTGGTTGTTTTAAGAAAAAATTATGTTTTTTTTTATTATTCTTAAACATTCCAACTGGATTAAAGATATATAGTTGTTTCATTTCTTTTGGTAAAATAGAATTATGGTTCATATTCGGTATTAGCATTCATATTCGCAGACATGGGTCATATTCGTGAGGTTCTTCAAAAACTACATTAGCGTTTTCCATATTGCTCTTCAAGTCATTCAATCAATACTATCCATAATGAATTTCATCAATACTATCCATTGAATGTCAACGGAAACACGTTGGACGTATAAGCTGTTTTTATTCATGTTCGTTACGGGCCTTAAAATAATGTATAAATGTTAACTGATAAAAATACAGTTCATATTCGGTATTTACATTCATATTCGCGAATATGACAATTTGTTAAGTGAAGAGTTCTGCGTTATTTTCAGCTTGCCTTAAGATGCCATCTAAACTGTCCGCAATAAGCATACATTTTTTACTCGTATTTGAGAGGTTTTACTGTATTCGCCTCTAAATACCATGTCAAGAAAATAGGGGAGGACTGTGTTATTCTCACGCCATTGTATTTCTCACGCGCCACCGATATACACATCCGAATATGAATGTCGACCACGAACCGACGAATATGAACTGTAATTTAATGAAAACAACGAGATTGATACAAAACTATAGCTTAAATCAATGGAAAGTGTCAAAGAATACTATAAACTGTATCCTTTTGATTTTGACATAAATGCTAGTACACTATTTATATCATTTCACGGATAATAGTCGGCCACGAATATGACCTAAACATGCAACATGATTCGGGCTATAATAATACACGTTCTGAAAGAGTGATTTCCCGTAAAAGTCGTTAAAATGGACAAAGCTGTGATTATATATCATTTACTTTTCATAATAATAATGAAAAAAATGAAAAAAATATAGTTATAGTGAAAAAAACGTTCATATTCGGTATTTACATTCATATTCGCGAATATGACTCATATTCGGTATTTAGTCATACCCAATAAACCCTCAATACCAGTACTCCCTGTCAAACTGTCAGTACTGATGATTATGAGAATGGGCACTTTTTAGGATAAAGTGACATTGGGACTATACCCGGTCGGTCACTTTATCCTGACACCGACGAACCAGTCGTAATGCTAACCCGAAATCCTGAGCATTAGGCCTACTACCAATTTTCAAGTCTTTGGTTTTACCCAGTCGGGGATTGAACCCGCAACCTCCCGCACTACAAGCGGACGATCTACCACGGAGCTATACAGGCGGTCTCTGTATGTGAACCTGACATAAGTCAATAATAAAGTACAATAATACTGTTATAGGACACTTTGCACAGATGTACATGCTTTTTACCTGACTAGGTGTAATCAGAGACCTTGATAACATGTTAGTAAGGAAGTAACTCCAGCGTCCGCGTTGACGTCTGAACTGTTTACATTTTGATTGGCCATTACTTCACTCAATGTTTCACCCACAACCATTATTTTCGTATGCATGTTCATCTTGACAAGTCCCATTCAGACATACCAAAATATTTTACCAATTGACTTTGACCTTTGACCTAATTTTACTATATTTTTCACTGACCTTCAACAACAGACGAGCGTTGGCACCCACAAACGGTGCTCTTGCGTGATGGCTTATTATCACAAGCAATGAATGTAACATCAAGGCTAAGATTTTTTAGCTGCTCATAGAAATGTAAATAACTAAATGCCTGCCTCAAGTAGCCTCGTGCAAACCCAGTTTTTCTGCAAATATTTGCAAACAGTATTGATCGAGACCGGGCGCCAGGTAACACGGCGTCTGGACAGGGCATAAACTGTTTGACATCAGCCATTTGAGCATTGCTTATAAAAACTGCAATTGAGTTTATTCAAAGAAAACATTTTTAAACCGACATTTATTCGGCAAGTAAGTGTTAATTTAACCCATTCACTGCCATAACGTCACCCGCTTTAAACAATTGTCGTCTGCTTTTATTTCTGAAATTTGAATTTATGTATTTTGACTTAAGAAATATAAGATTTGAGTGACAAACAGCTTGGATCCTGATCAGACGCCGCTTTACGCGGCGTATGATCAGGATCCAAACTGTTTGCAAATAACCATTGTACACGGGGTAAGGTAGTTAAGGAGTTAATCTCGTGGAATGCCGTTGTATTGTAATAGAAATCCAGCTGACAGACATGCCTTTAGAATGCGCGAAATGAATCAGCATACATTTGATACCACAGGTGCCAGTCGCATGCTTTGCCCCAATATAACACCTCCAAACACAAATAAAGAGAATAAAAACCCATTTTTCTATGACCAAACACCATATTCTGACCTAAAGTTCATTTTTAAAAAAAAAATTATATGGTAGATTCTATATGCTAAATAAAAATTATTTTTCTTAAAAAATGAGCTTTAGGTCAGGTGTTTTTATGGTTTTATTCTCTTTATTTGTGTTTGGATGTGTTATATTGGGGCAAAGCATGCGACTGGCACCTGTGTTTGATACCTATAGGGTCTCCACTGCTGTTCATTTAACCCATTGCCGTATGGCTTGTTTCTAGTTTTGTAGACAGGTGACCACTTAAAGCAGGTTGAAAGTAAGTCGCATTCCACTTTTTCGGCGGAGCTGTCTGGTTTCTATTTAGCCACACTTTCTATTTGGCCACACATTTCAACCAATTATATTTGATCAGAAATTTAGAATTGAGAGCACCTGTTGAAACTGAATAGTCTGATTGGATAGTAACCAGGGCTCCAGATAAGAGAATTATTTCAAAACTTAAAATCTTTATTTGTGCATTAAACCCTGTGGTGTCACTATACATTTGAATTGTCTCTTCGAGACAATCAAAATGAGTGGTAACACCATAGGGTTTGGTGCTGAAAGGAGTGAATAAATGTGATTTGTTTAGTTTACTCCCTCTTATCTGGAGCCCTGTAGGCTGGTCTATGTCCAATTACAGTTTTCCAAGATATGGACAGTGAGTGTAAAATTTAGAGACACAGACCAGACTGTTTACTACACTGTGCTTCTATTTTAAGATGACATCTGAAATCTTTTTATAGATATACAGAGGAAGCTAGGTGTTTTGTAGTTTACTACCAATTTGTTTTAATTGTTAACTATTTGTACACATTTACCATACATTAAACGCAATATTATATATAAATGGCCTCCAGTGAGTTAAACACAATCGTGTGGTTTCATCATTATTTACAAGAGTGAAGTATAGCAGACTGTTGAATTTGTACATTTGTGTATGCTATAGTTTGTTTCAAGAAACTCTATGAATGAAGTTTGATATATAGAACAATAGATTAACGTGAGGATCTCCTACCAGTAGCTAGGATATGAGTTAAATTATTGTTTTGCATTTCTGTACATGATAGTTTTGCATTTTAAATATAAGTTACTGTTTCAATTGTATACTTTTATTTTTTGCTTTTCAATCCAGGATATTACAATTCTTTGAAAACCTCAATTTCATTCAATTATATAGCCTTAGTTCCACCACTCATTCCGCCGAATATCTTTTTTAAAGATATTTCTTGTTTCTGCCTGTCTTAAGCTAAGTTACTATCTAGATCTACTAGGTAAAATACGATATTTCTTACGTTACAAGGTCATGACTGTTTACAACGTGGAACTAGGCAATTTTCTTCAGTTGAGGAATAAATTAAAATGTGCAAAAAGGGCGTATTTATGGGGTACAGGGTTAACTGACATATCATCATACTTTTCTTCTCAATTATCTGCTAGGAAAAATAATATTATTTCTAACAGTACACATTCATTGCTGTATAGGCCTACAACGTGGAACTATTTTCTTCAGTTGAGGAATAAATAAGAATGTGTAAAAAGGGCATATTTATGGGGTAATAGGTTAACTGACTTGCCATCATACTTTTCTCAATTGTGCATTATATACATAACCAGGCGAAGGGACTTAACAATGGAGGTAACAGCTCAACGTTTCAACAGGTAAAAGGGTGGCTGATAATGTTGTTGAAGATATTATTTGGCTCCAGATGGACTTAGAAGCATCTGTCACCAGGAATTGGTGAAATGTTACAGTGGAGAGTGTGTTATTCTTTCCCAATAAACGCGTTTACGCTAAAACTATTATTTCCAGTGCAAACAGTTTGGAGCCAGATCAGACGCCGGGTAACCCGGCGTCTGATCAGGCTCCAAACTGTTTGCCACCATGATAAACATGAAATATCAGAATTGTCCAAAAGTTGTTCTTTTCTACGTTTTAGTACATTGCGTTTGCGTACGTTTGCGTTTAAACGGGAAAGAATAACACATTCTCCACTGTATGACCCGAAACATATTTTCCTCTCAGCATGCATGCGAGTTTAGTACTGTGGTGAAGACATTATTAATTGTGTTCCCAGTAAAAGGCACGTGTTTAATAGTACTAGAACACCTATTTCCTTTGCAAACCGTTTGGTGCCAGATCAGACACCGGGTAACCCGGCGTCTGACCTGGCTCCAAACTGTTTGTCACTGGATCGAAATAAATCGTCAGAAAATCCAAAAGCTGCAGTTTTCTGAATGTTGTTACATTTCGGATTCTTTGGGGGCAAACAATGTTATATTCATAGTTTTGAAAAAGAAAAAGGAAAGTTTTCTACATGTTATTGTATTACGGATTCTTCGGGGCAAACGATGTATAGTATGCAAAATCTTGCAACAGAGAGTTTGTTTCGATTTCCCTTCCTTTTTTTGCATAGGCGGAAAATATTGCCCCTTCCAAGGCGGACTATTCGCTCCGTCCAGTTTTTTTGACCTGCAATTTTTTCAAAATTAAAGTAACATAACACCACGTATATTCTCAATTCTAAAACAAAAGGCACATGGAAAAAAATACATGGTTTATGGATTTAAAATGTAAGAATTTTAATTACAACCAATACTAATTAGTTGTTAATATTTGCCATTGTTAGAAAGGGCATTTTGAAAAGAAGAAAAGAGGCAAAATTCCGCTTTGGAAGGGGCAGAATCCCGTCTTTGCAAAAAATGGGAAGGGGCAATGTTCCGCCTATGCAAAGTCAATAGACCCTAATGGGCAATTTTCCACAATGCATTTTTGGGGGATGGGGCAAAATTCCTAAGGGGAAAAGTTCCGTCCACCTCGATTACCATGTTAGTTACTTGTAGATATACTGTAAACGACTTAATAATAGAATGAGGGTTGAATGAACTTTGCAATAAAAGAGCTGATGGAATAAATCTCAAGTGGCCCATTTCATTTGTGTTTACATCCTGCCCGAGATACATCCACTTTAACCAGTGACAGAACAACACTTGATTCTGGCATTCAATGAACAATTTCCTCGATAGAAGCGCCTTAGGATACATCTACCAAAATATTTCACATTAAGCAACACAAACGATTACAGTAAAACCTTTCTATAACGATTTCTAAATGTGCTTAATGTTTTTGGCGTTTAGGCAGTTGAGTGCTTAAAACAAGATAAAGGTACGTCAGATAGCTCTAATCGGAACTTTCTGCTTTACATTTTCCACTTTTTCTTGCTTTAGGTTGTAATCTATTTTAACTGAGTATCGTCTTTTAAAGAATCATTTTCAGTGATCTTAAATGAGACGTTTTACTGTATTTATTGATTTTGCAGTTTTAAAGCAATGAAAGTAAAGCAGAAAGCTCCGCTTTTACTTTCATATTGCTTTAAATAGTTTCAATCCTCAACTTCCTTATATCAGGGACGTAGATCTTTAATATACCTTCCCGATTTGCACTGTGTGCCGTGGATAAGAGTGGATGTGTTCTGAATCTAACACAGTAAAACTATATACAAACGGAAATTACAAATACAGCCGAAAGTCGATAATTCGAACTCGCGTTAGTTCGAACATACACATAATTCAAGGTTAAAACATGGCTCAGCCATAGAAATACGGTTATATTCGACTTAAGGGAGATCGATGTATCGAAATTCAACTTATGAAATACTCATGATTGAACATTTTAAGTGAAGAAACAAATCAACTTCAACTTTGTTGGCAAATCAACTATTCAGCTATTAATCTAAAAAGAGTTATTGTAATGTTGGTGTATCGCGTACCACTTTCAAATCATCTTCAACCTCAAGTTCTCAACCATAGTCTTTAGAATGTTCCTTACACCAGATCAGAACTTTAGGCCTAGGGGACTTTAGGCCATGGGGTACAAATTTGACCCGACAGTATATATGCGAATAGATTCAATTGAAACTTGATTGGAACTGTCCATGTGAGTTCAATTGGACGGTTCCAATCAAATTCCAAATGAATCTAGCGTCTACAGGCCATTTTTATGCCACTTGAATCCGTGATTCGGTGGCGTAATTATAGTTTTTTCCCCTGTATGTTTGTCCGGTTTGTCTGTTTGTCTGTGTGTCCGTTTGTTTCACAAAACCTTAACTTTGTCTATATTTTTTAGCACTACTGGACATATGACGTTCATGGTTGAACCGTTCTCTATAGCTCTGTGCTTTGCTTGTTCTGGACAGATCCCTAAGACCGTATTAACATTTTAACGACTTGTGACCTGGACATTTGACCTACTTCTGTAAAAATCCTTAAATACCTTTAACAATCTGAATCAATATGTCTAGAACGTCCATGTTTGATTTGTATCTTTATTGTGTTAAGACCTTTCCGACCATGCCATTATTTTACCATGTGACCATGACCATGACCATGAACTTTACCTTCAACCTACTTCATCAGACTTTAACCGAAAATTAAGACTGGCTATATAGTTCTTTAACTGTTGCACATTGACCTTTTATACTTTGGCATACATGTGCTTTCCTTTGTCAATGCCTTTTCAACCATTACAAAAGTTCGCCTCTCTGACATTGACATTTGACAAGCTTTTGTAAAACAAATTTGAATGCCTGTAACATTTGAACAGATAGGCCTAGGGCTTCCATACTTGGTACGTGTCTTTCTTGTGTTAAGACCTTTCCGTCCCACCAGAGTGTTTACCTTGGCCTTTGACTTATTTCATCAAAATTTTAACAAAATACTTTTATCTTGGCTATAACTTTGGCACTATTTTACATGCTCCATTTGTTATTTGCACGTGCCTTCCTTTGTTCGAGACCTTTCCAACCATGTCAACAAACCCTTCTGAACATGACATATAACCTACTTTTGTAAAAATCCTCAAATACCTATAACATTGTCCAGAATCAATAGGCATATAGCGTTCATACTTGATACATGTATGTATTTTTCTTGTGTTAAGACTTTTCCAGCAATACCAATGTTTTTTACAACGTGACCTTGACCTTTGACCTACTTATGCAAATATCTGCAAATATCTATAACATCGAAACCAATATGCATAGGGCATCCCGCCCCTCTAACCTTGACCTTGACCTACATTGTACTTGTGGGGGGGGGGGGGGATCTGTAAAAGCCTATAACATTGGAATAAATAGGCATACGTTCCCTCAAGAAAGCGTAAGTCTGCTATACAGATTAATTAGGGTGAGACTTTAAGATATTCTTCATCATCATCAAATAGACACAGAACTTCCATGATTGGTTTGTATTTCCAACTCTAGCGGTGTTTTTACCATGTGACCTTGACCTTTGATCTACTGAACATGCTGCTGGTTTGGGGTATTGGTGTTTCACAAACACTTTGCTTATTTACTATTAATTTAAAATTGTTTTTCACAATATTTACAAGATGACAACAGTGCAGACCAAGACAAGAGGGCGTCTGTTATTACTCCATGGTTTAATGTGCATGTAATAAATAAAGGTCTTAATTACAGTAACACTGTATGACTAGAAATAGCAGTTGTACTTAATGCAAATAAAATAAATTGTTCTGTATTGTAAAGGTCTTAATTACAAAAGTTAACTTGTTGAAAATGTTTATTAGTATAAAATCTATTTCAAGTTTGATAACTACCAAAATCGCATAAGGCATGACGGAGTTATTGCCCTTGAGTTATTAAAAAATGACTGTCTCAGTCTTGTCCGCTCTATAACACAAATACTTATCGGATCTTCAAATTTTATGAAAATGCTTATTAGTGTATAAGCTAGGTCAACTTGACTCAAGTTTGATAACTTCTCAAATCGCACAAGGCATGTTGGAGAAATTGCCCTTGATATATTAGCCGGGTTGAGTTTATGATTTTAAAATTGTGAGAGATGCGTAAGCGGCCCGGTAGTTCAGTCGGTAGAACACGTGTCCTGTAAGCAAGGGGTCCCGGTTTCGAGTCCCGGTCTGACTGCATATTTTTCTCACCATGTTACAATATGAAACAAAGACATATGATAATACAATGATGACAAAAACAGAACAGAACAGAGCATACTTTTATTTTGACTAATACACACAGTATCTCGTCAATACAAATTAACAAGTATATTACTTAGATCGAGATGAGCTTGGTTACCCTACTCGCCGCCCAGTGCATGCGAGCATGGAGAAAGGACAAATGGAGAAGTATCCGGCCTGCTCGCGATTTATCGTGTCGTTCAATCAGCGGCCCTCGCTGGCGGCTAGAAAACAACGTTTTTCCGAAAGTTTGGTGTTAATAGAAATGCTTTTAATGTTATCTTTTCGTTATAAATTTTAATACAGATGTTTTATCAGACCATGATCTCACGACTAGTACAAAATTTGAGGCGATAGCTTATAATTTGTTTGTTTAGTGAGTTTGTGAAAATGAGAGAGAAAACGTACAGTACTGTATTTTCCGTTTTTCCTACGAAAGTTTGGTGTTAATAGAAATGCTTTAATGCTATCTTTTCGTTATAAATTTTAATACAGATGTTTTATTAAACCATGATCTCACGACTAGTACAAAATTTGAGGCGATAGCTTATAAATTGTTAGTTTAGTGAGGTTTTGAAAATGAGAGAAAAACGTATTTTTTCGTTTACCTACGAAGTTTGGTGTTGATATAAATGCTTTTAATGTCATCTTATCGTTATAAATTTCAATACAGATGTTTTATTAGACCATTATCTTACGCGTAGTACAAAATTTGAGGCGATAGCTTATAAATTGATAGTTTAGTGAAGTTTTGAAAACGAGAGAAAAACGTATTTTTTCGTTTACCTACGAAGTTTGTGTGTGTCTATATTTCTCTGCCACTGTCTGTATTTATGTCTCTGTTTCTCTTTGTGACTGTCTCTCTGTCTGTCTGTTTTTCTCTTATCTCTGTCTGTCAGTCTCTCGCTTCTTCTTTTCTGTCTCCATCTTTCTGTATGAATGTCTGTCTGTCTCTCTGATGATCCTCATGCGGAGAAAAGGTAAAGTGTGTCATAAAGAGCTTAATTTGAAAAAGGGGTAAACTATATTTCAAGAGACATACTCTATGAATCCGACATTTTTGCAGCCTGGTCTGGATTACAACTGTTTGCAATTGCAATAGTCATCATGTTACTGGTATTCAGTAATGAGTGGGTTAATCCAGTCATCAACCAAACCAGGTGCATTGATGTTGTTGTTTTTTTTGGTTTTTTTAATTCAATTCTATTATCTTTATTTTTTGTGATTTATATAATATATAAACATCATGCGGTTACAGAAGTCAAAAACACATGTTCAAGTTACACGCACGGGTAGCATTGATCTTTTTCATTAAACTGGCAACCAGCTGGTGTCCATCTTCATAGATAATCGGCATGTTCAAGAAGCATGGACTTCATGCTGGGACAGTTTTATGACGCTGATAATTGTCCTGCTAATTTGGTGCGGGTTCTGTATACGGTTACGTAATGTGTCACATTCATTTGTGATGTGTAATATGGTAGACATTTTGTAAGTAAATAAAGCTAAGGACGAGTGTCAAACATTCTGGATCCAGATCAGACGCCGTGTTACGCGGCATCTGATCTTGATCCAAGTTGTTTGCACAAAAAAAAAGTAAAGTCGCGATCAGCAGGCAAAGAGTTAAGCAGTCAGTAAAATAGATTGCTTAAGGCATTGGCTGCTTTATAATTTACTCTGTTATATAAGACATAAGTAAAGCAGAAAGAAACGGAGATCTCATGTTATCATGTTTGCAATTAATTTCTGAAGATAATGCAAACTGTTACCTCTTTCATAGAAATGGGACGGATAATATGTATATTTTAGTTTTGATGTAAAACTAACCCTAAATTCATTTTTTTGAAGTAATATGTTAATAATTCTTATTTTCCTTTCAATAATAATAATGATCACATACGACATAATAATACAGTTACAACTTTGGCCGTTTTGGATTTTGGCCGTTTGACGCGCACTCCTTTCAAATGTCTCTTTACATACAAAATGGATTTTTATTTTTGCTTCCAAGGAAATATTTCCTCCATGTAGAACATTGTAACAATGCATGAACACATTTTTAGAAGTTTAGAAGTTTGCTTAAGTTTTTATACGGAAGGAGTTCTTTTCTTACGCGAGTTGGTCTAGTCATTTCATTAGCCAGCAACCTTTGTAGGTCATCATTACTTTTTTCGCTTCAAGAAAAACCCTGGTATTTTAACAACCGAAAGATAAGTGTCACGGCTTTATATCAAGACTTTTTTTTTAATATATAATATATATCGGACGAAAATTATGGATTAAATTCAAGTTTTTGAAACGGGGCGTAGTATATATTTCGCGATCGCCTGCTCTCGTTTATCGACTATTTCATTTGGCCATCGCTCTTTAACTCGCCATAAAATTTGTCGATTTCGAAAATAAACACTTGCATTTTTACAACTGAAAGAAAAATATCTAAGCTTTCCTTTAAGACCATTTCTTTGAAAATCGGTGGAAAATTGAGGGTTTTATGAAAGGTTTTGTAACGGGGCGTGATATATTTATGCGCGAGTGCTTGCTCCCTTTTATCGGCAAATTCATTTGGAAACCACTCTTTAACTCGCCATAAAACTGATCCATTTTAAAAATAAAATCTGTTATTTTTACAAGTGAAAGATAAATATCTTAGCCTTCTTTTAAGACCATTATAATGAAAATCGGGTGAAAAATAAGGATTTTATGTAACTTAAACTAACAGTAGGTAACCATTCAACACGATAAAAAACGCGATAGCCCGCTATCGGCGTACCGGTGCAGTTGAATTATCGATCGATTAAGCGTTATCGCACATACAGGTAACGGACGACACCATTTTCGGGAAAATGCAGATTTGAGTATAAGTTACTTCTCCATTTGTCCTTTCTCCATGATGCGAGAAACAAAACAAAAACAGGGCTGCCATTTCTCCGGATTTTTCCTAAATCTTCGGATTTTTTTTCTAGTACATGGTAGCTTAATGTAGGCTAAATGTAAAGTAGAATGCGCCTTTAGGCGCATTCTGCTTTACTTCCAGCCTGCTTTAAGCAGCTACGTGTCAACAAAACAAGACACAGGCGATGGGATAAGGGTACGATTCGTAAAATCGCACTTGAAAAATACAAATTTGGAAATCTTAGGATTTTTATGTCAACTTATGGAAGCCCTGCAAAAAAGTCACCAATTAGCGTCAATTAGTACGAGGAGGGCGTGCTCCTAAAACCAATAGTTTATGCTGTGCTCCGCTAACTAGCGTGTGAACCCGTTGAACGCCCCTCATTATGTTGCCTCGATGTGTCAGCTTCGGCTACATAGTCAAGTTGATTCTTAGACGATGGATCGATAGTGAGCTGTAGGGATGTTTAGCTGTGTGTCACACAACCTCAAAGGTAGGGACATATGTGTGCTTCTGTATTCAAAACAACATTTATAGGAAAATCAAGCTTACAGTGGGTAGTTCTACTGCATATTAATTCATTTTTACGAGGACAAGTGTCCATGGATTTCTGGCGCGAATTTTTCATGTATTATTAATGATGTCGGAGTCCATGAAAAATCATGGCGAGTGTATTTGTAATATCAGATGTTTTCATTGTGTGAATCTGGCGGAGGGATTGATGTAACAGGAATGGGGAAACATTAATTTCAAGGTCAGTTAAGGTTTTGACCCATTTATAACGGGATATACACCCCTTTCCCTGTTGCAATTTGTCGTCTGCTTGGAAAATTGTCGTCTGCTTAATATTTTCAAAGTTTGATTTTAGGCGTTTTGACGGAAGAAAGATTGGTGTATTAGTGAAATGCATTTTAGGTACTGATCAGACGCCGCGTTTAGCGGCGTCTGATCATGATCCAAACTGTTTCAGTTTTAGTCACCATGGCCAGCACTAAAGGTTTAAGATGAATATTTTCAAATTGAGGGTCATCTAAAAAATTCAAATATTATTAACAGGGCTGCCATTTCTCCGGATTTTTCCTAAATCTTCGGGATTTTTTTCCTGTTTGTAGTAGCTTAAAGCAGGCTGAAATTAAAGCAGAATGCACCTAATTCGCCTTTAGGTGCATTCTGCTTTACTTACAGCTTGCTTTAAGTAGCTGCATGTCAACAAAACTATAAACAGGCTATGGGGACAGTGTAAAGGTACGAATTTGGAAATCTTAGGATTTTTCATGTCAACTTATGGCAGCCCTGTATTAATTGCTTGTTACAATTGACTCTTTACCAATTAGTGTGTGGTTGCCACACATGCAGTATATACTTAACTAGTTAAACAGTGTGGTCCTAGATGAAATGCAGCAATTTGTGGATCATCAGGATCTAGATCTACACTGTTTACTATTTCATATGAAATGATGGGATGTATGGACCTATAAGTACAGTGTCTTTAGATTACCCAAATGAAATCTTCCAGCAAGCTCACAGCTTGTTTCTTTTGGAAGAAAGGTTGTTACTTAAAGCAGGTTGAATTAAGGCACATTCTGCTTTACGTTCAACCTGCTTTAATTGGTTACAATGTACATGTCTTCAAAACTAGAAACAGGCTATTGGGTAAAAGGTTAACCCATTATCCCATAGACTGTTCCTAGTTTTAAAGAAAGATGATCACTTAAAGCAGGTTGACAGTAAAGCACAATGCACCTAAGGTGCATTCTGCTTTACTTTCAGCCTGTTTTAAGCAATTATCTGCTAGGATTATCGGATATAGAAGAAAATTCTTATGATACATATTAAAGACTGTATAATAGGGAGCTATTTTCTTCAGTGAAAGAATAAATTATAGGCGTGAAAAGGCGTATTTATGGGGTAAAGGGTTAAGTGGTCTCGTATCTTCAAGTACCAAAAACAGGGACTCCATTTGATGTTTCAGTGAATGAGATAATTGACTAGGAGCTTTCTGTATTAGTTATATCATGCATTAAGCAGCTACCTGTCTTCAAATATCTCCTGTTTTAACCCATTACCCCATAGCCTGTTTCTAGTTGTGAAAATAGGCTGCTTTTTAAAGCAGGTTGAAAGTAAAGCAGAATGTGCCTTAAGGCACATTCTGCTTTACTTTCAGCCTGCTTTAAGCCAACATCTGCAGGATATAGAAAATATTACTTATGCTATATATTTATAAAGGTATAATTTGGAACTATTTTCTTCAGTGTAGGAATAAATTAAAAGCGTAAAAAGGAGTATTTATGGAGTAATGGGTTAAGTGTGTGTATCTGAAGCTTCTGATGCCTGTAACACAGCCCTGATGCCTGTAACACCCATTTATGAAAAGTCTTTGTCGGAATAAACAATGGAATGAAAACATTTATCGGTTACTAAAAGCTGTGTAGTCAGCTGTGATGGGGAATGCCTGGGAATGATTACAATTGTTTCCATAGTGAATCAGAGGCTTAATTGAGCTAATTGATAATTATGAGAAAGGTGCCTACCGCCAAGGCTGTGTCGTGTGGCACGGCTTCATGTACTCACATGAGACCCCTTTGTTCCTCTTTCTCTACTATGCTTTAAGCTAGCTGTCTTTCTGTTTTACTGTCACCTTGCTTTAAGCTGTCACCTGTCTTTCTGTTTTAACTTTTACTGTCACTAACTTTGCTTTAAGCTGTCACCCGTCTTTCTGTTTTACTGTCACCTAGATGCTTTAAGCTAGCTGTCACCTGTCTTTCTGTTTTACTGTCACCTTGCTTTAAGCTGTCATCTGTCTTGTATTACAGTATATAATTCTCAATTAGCCTGCATTTTAGTTGAGATGTAGAGAGGTTTCAGGGTTCTAGAATCACCAGATAAGGGGAAGTAATCTAAACAAATCCAAACATTTTTTCACTCATACAGCACCAAATCCTATGGTGTAACTACTCATTAGAACCGTCTCTTCGCACAACCGCCGTGAAGAGACAGTTCTAATGAGTAGTGACACCATAGAGTTTTAAGCAGAAATAAAGATTTTTATTTTTGAAATACTCCCCTTATCTGGAGCCCTGGGTTTTACTGTATTTATCCTGGCAGTATGAGCTTTGTGCATTATTTACCCTGGCATTAGAGATCTCCTGGTGTTCTTCAGTGTGTGAACATCAAACATTGGCTGAACATTGTGGATTTTCAAGGAAATGTTGGAATCCCGTTTTTCATTGAAACATTTTTTCTTTCATTTCTCTACATCAATGGACTGGATTCAGCATGAAAACGCCTATTCATGTATCCTGTTTTGATAAGGAACCACAGGAAACTTTGTAACTGTATTGCTTACAACTAAGTTACCTAAAGCCTCCCTCACAGCTTCTTTATAGTGTTTATGACAGGTGGCTGCTTAGATCTGGCTGAAAGTAACGCAAAAAGCTGCTGAAGGAGCTGCTTCACCATAAGGAGCATTTCTTGCTGAAAGTAAAGCAAAGTTTGCTTTACTTTCAGCAAGAAATGCTCCGTATGGCTCTTTATGAAGGCGTGGTAGGAGCATAAAAAAGCAAGCAAAACATTCCTTTTTGCAAGTGGTTAAGTTTGCTGCTTTACTTTGAGCCAGCTTCTGTCTGTCTTAAACACTGAAAAACGTCATGTAGGAAAAAGATTAACAAGTTTTTACATCTTTTAGAACATTTGATTCAATCAAGAACCAGTACTGTACAATCAAGAACAACCATAAGATATGAAAAACTAAGCAGCTGACAGTTTTGAGGCATTAGGCTACAGGGAGTCTGCACTTAGTATACCTATAGAGCCTTTAGCCTGTCCAGAGTGTAGCACTAATGATATTTTCGAATAGTACGGTTCCAGATCAGTCCTCATTACCTCATGTTCTGAATAGGAAGCTGACTGACCATGGTTCTGGTTGTTTATTTGATTATTTCTGTATACTTTAAAGTAAAGAGTGAAAGAAATTCAGGAGGAAAAAAAGCAATGAAAGCAAATGGTTTTGCTGGGGGAACTTTTTCAGACCATGAAAGATAGTACAGTTCAACTTGTTTTAAGCGACCACTGAGATAATGCATGCTTTTAGTCAGATGGCAGCTTAATGCAGGAATTTAGTAATGCAGAAAGCTCCTACAGGAGCTTTCTGCATTACTTTATTCCTGCATTAATCTGTCACCTGTCTTTAAGTATCTCCAGGCTTCTGTATATAGAATGGCTGCTTGATGCAAGTGTTTGTGCTCGCTCTCATGGACAGATTTTTCTCACGGACTTATGTATGGCATGCGCTCTTTGATTCGGAATGGTAAGATCCTTTAACCTGGTCCTGAAGCTGCATACCATGCGACCAAGTTGTACTGTTCATACCTCATGCAAATTGCCACAATTTTATTTGTTTAGTGGAATTCCTTTTCGTATAAACAAACAAAGTAAAAAGTATCCTTTAAGAAAAGGTGGTTGTTGTGATAACGGAATGGAAACCTTTATATTGTTCTATTAATTTACCCTGATCCTGCTGAATATTCATCATTATATAAAACTCTGCTCACTATGAAACATATATATTAATCATGTCAGATAATTATATCCTATAGAAAAACTGCAGATGCTGATCATACAACTCCTTCAGGAGTTGTCTGATATATGGGTCTTCACTGTTTTCAAAAAGCATCAATATTTTCTATAAGCCAGAGCTCCAGATAAGGGGAGTATTTCAAAAACTAAAAACTTTATTTCTGCATTAAACCCTATGGTGTCACTACTCAATAGAACCGTCTCTTCGAGACGATTCTAGTGAGTAGTAACACCATAGGATTTGGTGCTGAAATTAAAGAGAAAATGTTGGATTTATTCCATTTACTCCTAACTGGAGCCCTGATCAGCAGGAGAAGGGTGAATGGCACGGTTACACCAGGTACAGGGATAAAGGAAATCGGTAAGTGTGTAATGTAGCTGTGATGGGCCGTATAGTTGCGGGGTCAGGTCTAATAAAAGGGCTGCTTGTTGAATGTTGATGATACATTGTGTGCCGGAGATATTGGATTTCTATAACTGGTATCAGGTAAAGGTTATTGTATTCAATTCAATATCAGGTTATCCCTTTCCTCTCAATAGGCAAAAGTGCAAATCACCTATATCCCCCTGTGGTTAGGCAAATGGACAGGGCTCCTGAGATAAGGGGCGTATTAATCTTTATTTCTGTGTTAAACCCTATGGTGTTACTA
The DNA here is from genome assembly GCA_922989275.2 of Gari tellinella. Taxonomy (NCBI): domain Eukaryota; kingdom Metazoa; phylum Mollusca; class Bivalvia; order Cardiida; family Psammobiidae; genus Gari; species Gari tellinella. Next base: position 48,740,911 of record OV277870.1, read on the forward strand.
CTCATTAGAATCGTCTCTTTGAGACGATTCTAATGAGTAGTTACACCATAGGACCGATTTGGTGCTGAAAATTTCAGCCTGAAATGAGTGGGAAAATGTTGGGATTTGTTCAATTTACTTACTCCCTCTTATCTGCATGGAGCCTTGAAGTGACTGCTTAAAATTAAAGCATGATGAAAGGATAGCAGCAAGTTCCATCTATGCTGTATGCTTTCTGCTACACTTTTATGTTTCTTGCCCCCCTGTATTAAAGACATCATTGATGAATGCACCTTTAAATGTCCTCTTCAGATTTTGGTCTTGACCTACACTGTGCGCAAAAGATATTATACATGTATACTTGGTCCTGCACTGTAAGGATTGAGCAAATTTTCTTTGTTGTTTAGTTTTTATTCTGATTCCAAGCAAGTACTAGTAGCGTGTTCAGTTACCACTGTTTGCTGTTTAGGTTAGCAGTTTGTGTAGTGTGCAGAGTACAGTAGAGAAAACGTTTTATTTCCAAATAACAGTGTTTATGCTTAGACTATTATTTTTATTGCAAACAGTTTGGAGCCAGATCAGACGCCGGGTAACCCGGCGTCTGATCAGGCTCCAAACTGTTTGCCACTCAGATTTAAACTAGCTGGTAGTCAGAATTGTTAAAAAGTTGTCAAATTCTATATTTCGTTGCAATGCGTTTGCGTTTGAATGGAAAAATAACGTTTTCTCCACTGTATTTCAGACCGGTAGCCATCGATGGCCATCGATTTCTTTACTGAACTCATGGCAGTAAGTGTACTTTAATATAGAGCTTTGTTCCCATTGTTACAGGACAGATTTTGTTTTTCAGGGGTAAAATATTCTGAAATTTGTTACTCATCCTGTATAAACGACAATGAAGGCAAACCAAAAAGCGCAAAATGGAACTTGCTGCTATCCTTTGCATCACTACCAATTGAACATGTGTAGATCATATTTTGATTTTGTTTCAATTATCAATACCTTAGTTTCACGTTTTGCATCATTTTGCGAGGAAATGTTCAATTGTGCACAATTTGTGTTTGAGAAGGTTTGGGTATAGTGTTTCAGAGCACCAGATAAGGGTAGTTTTTCAAAAACTAAAATCTTTATTTCTGAATTAAACCTTATGGTGTCACTACTCATTAGAATCGTCTCTTCAAGACGATTCTAATAAGAAGTACCACCATAGGATTTGGTGCTTAAAAGAGTGAGAATTGTTGGATTTGTTGAAATAACTACCTCTTATCTGGAGCCCTGGTGTTTCCTCGGGAATGTTCACGGCAGTACATTCACAAGTGAATCATAGAATCGTATTCTTACAATGGATGTAAATGATTTTTTTCCCTGTTTAGAATATTCTTATGATAACTTATCTTAACCCTTTGTTGCTAGTTTTGAAGACAGGTAACCCCTTTAAGCAGGGTGAAAGTAAAGCAGAATGCACCTTAAGGTGCATTTTGCTTTACTTTCACCCAGCTTTAAGATACCATTTGATAGAATATAGAGAAAATATTTCTTAAAATATGATAAATATTGATCACTATAAATTGGAACTATTTTCTTAGTAATTAAACTAAATGCGTAAAAATGAGTATTTGTGGAGTAAAGGGTTAATGAAATGTAGAAAATGACAGGCTCTTGAAAATGTTGACAATTTATTAAAGTCTGAGCGATAAACAGTTTCAATCGAGCCAAAGTTACCAAAGTTACTGTACTTTGACAGGGCTCCAGATAAGGGGAGTATTTCAGAAATTAAAATATTTATTTATGCATGAAACCCTATGGTGCTGAAATTAGTGATAATTTGTTGGATTTGTTCATTTTACTCCCTCTTATCTGGAGCCCTGCTTTGATCTCACTCCAAATTGTTGGCAATGGACACATCATTATTTGCACGCTAACAGATTTATTGGGGATAGAATAATGTATCTTCTCCGCTCTGTACTTGTAGACTTGTAGAGAACCTGCAATGATAGGGATTGATTATCTCTTAGGGAATGCAGAGTTCACCAGTAGTACAAGGTCAGAACAATTACAGTCAAACCTGTATTTACCCTTTAACCCATTACCCCATAAATACGCTTTTTTACGCCTGTAATTTATTCCTCCACAGAAGAAAATAGTTCCAGTTTATTAAGTTATGATTGTGTAATATTAGAAAAAATGTCATTATCCTAGCAGATTATAGCTTAAAGCAGGCTGAAAGTAAAGCAGAATGTGCCTTAAGGCACATTCTGCTTTACTTTCAACCTGCTTTAAGTGGTCACATATTTTCAAAATTAGAAACATGCTATGGGGTATTGGGTTAAGCTTGTTTCTAGTTTTGAAAACAGGTGACTACTTAACCCTTCCCCCCATAGAAACTCCTTTTAAAATAGTGTATTTAATTTATTGCTGCCCTGGTGAAAATAGTTTCAATTTATGCAGTCATGCACATGTACCATAAGATACATTTTCTATATTCTAGCACATGGTAGTGTAAAGCAGACTGAAAGTAAAGATGAATGCATCTTGAGGCACATTCCTGCTCTACTTTCAACCTGCTTTAAGTGATCTTCTCTCTTCAAAGTTAGAAACAGGCTATGAAATAATGGGCTAATCCTTTCTTCCCTGAAACTTCAATGCACAATTCCAGTTTCCAACTTAGTCTAGTCTATTTTTAACTACATTTAGGGTTTGTCAATGCATTGCAATATGGCAACCAATGCAGATCCTGATCAGAGGCCGGGTTCCTTTAGGAGCCATCTGATCTGGGTTGTCAGTGTTTGCATAGGACAAATGTACTCTTCCCAGGTACATTTTTGTAAAGGATACATATATGCATGACTAGGACTCACAGTGTTGGACTCACAGTGTTAAGTGGTCAGTCAGGTGTCTGTACATTAATGTTACTTGATATAGGTGACCTGCTTCATGCTTAACTCTTTGAACCCTAGTCATGCAAATAGTCTACATGTGAAGAGTACACTTGTCCTATGCAAACAGTGTAGACCCTGATCAGAGGGCTCTTTAAGGAGCCCTCTGATCATAGTCTACACTGTTTGTCGTTTTGAAATATATTATAAAATTCAACCCTAAAAACTAAAAAATGGACAAGACTAAATTGAAAACTATAATTGTCCATTTGAGGTTTCATGGAGTAAAGGGTAAATGCAGGTGACTGAAGTAAGCAGCAGCGCTGCCATTTCTCCGGATTTTTCCTAAATCTCCGGATTTTTTCCCAGTACATCGTAGCTTAAAGCAGGCTGAAAGTAAAGTAGAATGCGCCCCAAGGCGCATTCTGCTTTACTTACAGCCTGCTTTAAGTAGTCGCATGCAAACAAAACAAGAAAAAGGCTATGGGGTAAAGGCACGATTCTTAAAATCGCACTTGAAAAATGCAAATTTGGAAATCTTAGGATTTTTCATGTCAACTTATGGCAGCCCTGAAGCAGAAAGCTCCTCTAGAAGCTTTCTGCTTTACTTTTGGCCTGCATTAAACATTGTGCAGTCTATTGCCTTGCTGCTCAATCTAAAGTGTGTCTGTAGGTATCCTTCAAAGAACAGAGCATGTTGTGGAACATGTCTCATGCATCATATTGTAGAATGTTGCAATGTTTGATGTTGATTCTAATATTCTGTCCCACCCTTGTTTTAGGAAATATGTTTTTTTCAAAGTGCCAAGGTTTAGAGGTATATACATGTAAATTATCCTTTGTACAGAGTGGGAATCCTTCATATGAAAGGAAGCTGTTCACTGTAGACATATCTGTAGTAGGTGATAGACTCACTGACATGGAATTTTCTATCATTTAGTCAATACTTATTATGATGCTCATGTGGTCAGCCTCAGGTGATTGTGTGCGTGTTTGTAAATGACGAGGGGAAGGAAAAAGACAGAAGGGGGGGGGGGGGGGGGGGCAATTTTAGAAGCCCTTAAACTAAGTACAACTTGGGTCACATCCGACAAAGGTCAAGGTCATTTAGAGGTCGACCTCTATGTGAATTTAAACTTGGCCATAAATTTTGAAATACATATGATAGAGACTTCATATTTGGCATGAGCACTCCATCCAACCAAGAAGCAAATTGCATGAGCTCTGCAGTGCAAGCTGGGTCATGTTAGATGAAGGTCAAAAAGGCAAAGGCAAGCTTTATTTAATGTCGCATATGGTAAACAATCAACATAAGCTCTGTAGAGCTTTTATTGTGACAAACAAGGTATCCATTAACATGCATACTTACCTGGGCATTACAGTCACCTTCCTAGTACTACCCTTACAATGCCGAGGGTCAGGCAAGGGAGCTACTAGTACCATTTTTATAATGGTCTTTGGTATGACCCGGCGGGGGATCGAACCCACAACCTCCCGCCTCGAAAGCGGATGCTCTAGCTACCACTGAGCTATTGAGGGGGTAAAGATCATCTAGAGATCATCAGGGTGCATAAAGTGTTTTACAAACTTTTCATGTCTAAAAGTGGATCAATTCATAACAATTCAATACAAAAAGCAGGGCTGCCATAAGTTGATCTTGAAAAATCCTAACATTTCCAAATTTTTGAAGAGAGATTACTAAAAACAGGTTGAAAGTAAAGCAGAATGTGTCTTAAGGCACATTCTGCTTTTCTTTCAGCCTGCTTTAAGCTACCATCTGAAAGGATAAGAATCGGAAGATTTTGGAAAAATCCGGAGAAATGGCAGCCCTATAAACAAGGGGTGTACCATGCTTTAGCAGTAAATTTTGTATGACCATCACTGTCTCATTGAAAACCATCTGTCAAGTTTCAGACCACCACCAGCATCATGTAATCAATTTCATGTTCTCATCATTGAAATAATTTGCTCCAAAAATCAGCTTAACATGTCTCATTTAACAATAGAGTGAAAAAACTCTATTACAGCCACTAAGACTCATTGATCGTGCTGAAAGAGGATTCAGCTTAACCAATTACACCATATATACACCTTTTGTATGCCTTTAATTTATTTCTCCACTGAAGAAAATAGTTCCATTTTATACAGTCATGAATCTGTACCATGATAAATATTTTTTTATATCATAGCCTTAAACCATGCCTTAGGCACATTCTGCTTTACTTTCAACCTGCTTTAAGTGGTCATCTGTATTCAAAACTAGAAATAGCAGGGCTCCAGATAAGAGGTAGTTATTTCAACAAATCAAACATTTTTTCACTCATTTCAGCACCAAATCCTATGGTGTTACTACTCATTAGAATCGTCTCTTCGAGACATTTCTAATCAGTAGTGACACCATAGGGTTTAATTCATCTCCAATACCCTTTGAAATCATTGACCTTCCAGTGAGTGGTCATTATACCAGGACTTGTAACTGGAGGGTGAATTACATGGTCTCATTACTCGAATATTCTCCTCCAAAATCAAACGAACATGTCTCGTTTAATGTCTCCTTAGTCAGAGCAGTCAAACCTATAACAAACATGTCTCATTTAATGTCTCATTACAGTCAAACTTATATAAAGTAACTGCTTCAAAATTATTTAGTCAACATGTCTCATTTAACCCATTTTATGCGGGATATACACTTTAAGGTGTACCTCTAGGCAAACAGTTTTGATCTCAGATCAGGCCCCACATTGTGGGGCCTGATCTGAGATCAAAACTGTTTGCTGCTAAGTCAATATTCTATCAGAAACTGCTAAATTATTTTGCAAATATTTGAGTTATACCTGCTGCAGACGACATTTTAAAATGGCCACCAAATATTACCCAGCATACAATGGGTTAATGTCTCATTACAATCAAACTTATATAAAGTAACTGCTTCAAAATTATTTAGGAGTCTTAAATACAGGTGGTAGCATAATGCCGAACAAAAGTCTGTCTTTATTAACCCATTATCTCATAGCCTGTTTCTAGTTTTGAAAATAGGTTACCACTTAAAGCAGGTTGAAAGTAAAGCAGAATGTGTCTTAAACCACATTCTGATTTACTTTAAGCCTGCTTTAAGCTATTATCTGCTAGGATATAGAAAATATTTCTTATGATACATACTCAAGACTGTATCAGAGGGAGCTTTTTTCTTCAGTGGAGGAATAAATTATAGGCGTAAAAAGGTGTATTTATGGGGTAAATAATGGGTTAATTGCCATTCTTCTTCAAAAGATTGGCCCAGTCTTCGCCTTAACCCACTTGCCCGAAGCCCAGGGCAAGTGGTTTCTGATTCGAGCAAGTTATCTTTGCTTCAGAATTAGTGATATTTGCATCAGAATTTGGCATATATAACAGTGAAAAAGGCAGTTTTTGTAAGTTTCATGCAAGTGGTCTGACAAACCTTTAAACCATTCTATGCCAAATTTATCACCGCAGCTTTCATAGCCATAATATCTGCTTCAGTAGTCTGTATTTTTGTTTGAAAGCAAAATGAATGAAGAAATATATCAAAATTATTGTCCAATAGTTTGAAATCAGCTCACAGACCACATGTTAAGCAGTGTCTGATTAGGAGCCAAACCGTAAGTAAAGATGGCTTTGGTTGCCAATGGCAACAAAAAGTCTAATACAAGACTAGTATGATTGTACATGATATGATGTCAGATGGTCATAAAATCTTAACTATAATGGACAAACATGTACTCAGTATGGTTAACTTGATGGCAAAATGTGGTTTGGTGTAATCTATCATCTATCTGTAGTCAATTTAATCCATTTAGTGCTTTGACTGTGGAATGCGATGGAATATTGGGCAAACTTGTGCGCTGGCATTCACAGAACTGCCTTATGACAACTCTATCTACTCATCCACATGCAATGCATGTAGGTGAGGAGATCGCTGCGTAGTAACCCTGTTGTGACAAATGCATTCGGATTGAGTCCTTATAGATGGTGATTACCCATTTATGCCTGGATATTGCAATGCACTCTCCATATGTACTTGCTGGAAGATTACATTTCAGATACAAGGGTAAAGTACTGTAGACCCAGGGCTCCAGATAAGAGGGAGTAAACAGCACATAGCCAACATTTTCTCACTTATTTTAGTACCAAATCCTATGGTGTTACTACTCATTTGAATCGTTTCTTCGAGACGATTCTAATGAGTAGTCACACCATAGGGTTTAAAGCAGAAATAAAGATTTTAGTTTTTGAAATACCCCCCTTATCTGGAGCCCTGAGACCAATGTATTTAGTCATTGCAGAACATTTCATATGAAATAGCAAGCGATGCAGCGTAAATTTCAGTCTCATCAGGATCTACCCTGTTTTGCTAATTTAATACATGTAACAGTATCTATATACTTTTATAGATGATTGGCATCAATAGGTAAAATTGATACTTTCTGCATGAAAGTCAACCCTTTGCCTGCTGGTCGCGACTTTACTAAATTTTGCAAACAGCTTGGATCAAGATCAGACGCCGCGTCACGCGGCGTCTGATCTGGATCCAAACTGTTTGACACACGTGTTGAGGATTCTTTACTTAAAAAAAGTAAAAATCTAGATTTAACCAATTTTGCAGACGACAATTCCGAAGCAGACGATATTACCGCAGGATAAGGGTAAAGCACTCCTATAGGTCCATGTGGTTTTAACCCTTTCTTCCACACAAGAGCTTTACTTTCAGCCTGCTTTAACCCATTACCCAATAAATATGCCTTTTTACACCTTTGATTTATTTCTCCACTGAAGAATATAGTTTTAAATTATTCAGTCATGAACATGTATCATAAGAAATATTTTCTTTATCCTAGCGGATAGAAGCTTAAAGCAGGCTGAAAGTAAAGCAGAATGCACCTTAAGGTGCATTTTGCTTTACTTTCAAACTGCTTTAAGTGGTCACATGTCTTCAAAATTAGAAACATATGCTATGGAGTAATGGGTTAAGCTATCATCAATGGTGCACATTCATGACTGTATAAATTGGAACTATTTACTTCAGTGAAGGAATAAAGTGCATGTCTATGTAGTATAGAAAGGATTAACAGTAGCTTACTGGTGTTTTGTTGCCAAGTCATAATAGTGATGATAGGGATCATGGATGAAAGCTGCAGCAAGTGATTAAAATCTTATCAACCTTCAGCAAGCTACTGCAGATTTGGGATATCTGTTGCAAACAGTTTGAAATACAGTCAAAATAACTTGCTACCCATAGAAATTCCCACAGAGGTATGCAGGGATGCCATTTCTGCTTTAACCCTTTACCACATAGCTTGCTTCTAGTTTTGAATACAGATGTCCACTTAAAGCAGGTTGAAAGTAAAGCAGAGTGTGCCTTTAGGCACATTCTGCTTTACTTTCAGCCTGCTTTATAATTAAGCTTCAATCTGCTAGAATATGAAAAACATTAATTGTAAAACATATTTATGACTGAATAATTAAGAACTATTTTCTTCAGTGGAGGAATAAATTAAATGTGCTAAAAAGCGCTTCTATGAGGGAAAGGGTTAAGCTGACACAGCTAGAATATAGAAACTATTTCTTATGATCCTTATTTGTGACAGTATAAATTGGAACTATTTTCTTCAGTAGTGGAATAAAGTAAAGGTGTCAAAAGGTGTATTTATGGGGTAATGGGTTAATTCATCCTACATGTTAAGCAGTCAGTTTAATGTAAGTTTTGATTATTGTAAGATTTCTATATCAAATAATACCAAATTCAGTTTAAAGTCACATAATGTAAGGCTTCTTTACTTTATTATATGCCTTCGTATGATATCGAGCGTTTCCGCGTGTATTTGCATAGTAAAATACAAGAGTCTGTATCAGCTACCTTGTATCAGCCACTTTGTATTTTACTCTGACGTCGCTTTCGGTTTAACGTGACGTCATTTACGTACATGTACAAGTGCCCCGTTATTCTTTGTGGCATACAAAAAATCTTCTTCTGCTTCAAATAACTAATAAATATTGGATATAAAATGATTTAAACAACTATTTAGTTGTTTCTGGTGTGTATTCAAGGCATATAATAAACACATCACCAGTTGGCAGTGTGCTACAGAGTGTTGCATTTAGCTTGAGACGTTTTTGGCGGAAACAACTGATCAGACTCGCGCCAAGGCGCTCGTCAGATCGGCTATTTCCGCCAAAAACGTCTCAAGCTAAATACATCACTCTGTATCGCACTGTCAACTGGTAATGTGTATATATCAGCTATCAGTATTTCTCTTGCTGTTTCCTATAAGAAAACAGTGGAGACCCAGATAAGACAGCTCCTTCAGGAGCAGTCTGATTTGGGGCGACACTGTTTTCAAAAAGTGTTAGTGTTAGCAAAAGGGTTAGTTGCTTTCATTATAATTTATGTGACTTGTTAAAATGTTTCTCAGGGTTGTTTGTTTAGGTATTTATCCTCTCTTGTACATAATTTATACTGGATAAATATTTACCTACCAACCCCTATATAACAGAATGATCCGTTACGAAAGTCAAACCAAAAATGTTTGAAAAAATATCATCTGCTCAAATTGCTGTCAGCTAATACTCTGAAATTAACCCTTAACCTGCTATATATATAGCATCTACATGTATATCCTCCTGCTATATAGCATCTACATGCATATTCTCCTGCTAATTGTATATAGTATAGATTTCATTATGTTGACACTTTTCGAAAACAGTGTAGACCCTGATCAGACAGCTCCTGAAGGAGCTGTCTGATCAGGGTCTGCACTATTTTCTTATAAGATCTGTCTGACATGGGTCTGTACTCTTTCCATGGGAAATGTATCCTTATTTTATAAGCCAATGTAATATTTCAAATGGTAAATGATCAAAGTGGATTGAGATAAATTTATATATGAATATTAAGCAGGAGAAACCCAGAAGGGTTAACTTTTATTTACATTTACAAACTTTAATTTATAAACAAACTGGAATTCTGGGGTAGGGTATTATAATCAGAATCTTAAATATTTGGCAGTGTTTTAGAAATATGTATTTAAGTTATTCATGTTCTGCACTGTAAATATACATCAATAGATCTACTAAAGTAGAAATTGACAAACAGTGTAGACCCTGATGAGATGTCACTTTATTTGGCATCTTGTCAGGGTATGCACTGTTTGTCATTGCATATGAATTTTTCTGCTGTATGGAAACACATTGCAGTGTTGTTAGATCACCATTGTAATAGCTATAATGAACTCTTCCAATAAGCACATAGGGTGAGTTCATTGCAATACGCAGGCATAAATGGGTTCAGTTCTGCACTGCGGTGTACAGCCCTTGTTAACATAGATATTCATAGTGGGCGGAGATTTATATTTGAGTGTTCAGCAGAATAAAGATTAACACAACTTTTAATGTATGTGTAAACAAAGCGCAAATATTTTTATATGTTTACAGAATAATAACACTTTCAGTGAACTTGTATGACTGTTAGAAAGTATGCAGAAGGATGTTATGTAAAGTTGAATTTTTGGATCGAAGTAAGTGTTTTATTCTCTTATCATGAGATCTTTGCTAAAATAGTTCTGGATCTGTACTGTTAGCACATTGTATCAGAGCTCAGAATACTGATTTTCTTAACCCATTACCCCATAAATATCCCTTTCTACATCTTTAATTTGTCCCTTCAACTGAAAAAAATTATAAGTTCCACTTTATACAGCCATGAATGTGCACCAGAAGAAATATTTTATATCACCTAGCAGATTGTATCTTTAAGGAGACTGAAAATAAAGCAGAATGTGCCTTTAGATGCATTCTGCATTCTAACTTCAACATACTTTAAGTGTTCACCTAAAGCCCATGGGATAAATGATGGGTTAACTCTTTCCTCCCTGAAACTTTAAATGGACAATTCCAGTTTCAATTTTAGTCTAGTCCATTTCTGACGTTTAAGGGTTGTTTTTGTCAATGTTTTGCATTATGACAAACAGTGAAGACCCTGATCAGAGGGCTCCTTTCGGAGCCCTCTGATCTGGGTCTTCACTTATTGCACAGGACAAGTGAACTAATGACATGTACACTGTTTGAAAAGGACGCAAATATGCGGGACTAGGGTTCAAAGGGTTAAGTCTCCGCAAAAGTGAATGTTGTGACCACTCATAAGAATCGCCTCAAAGAGAAGATTGTAATGAGTGGTCACAGTACAGCATTTGATAAAAACAGAAGCTATAAATGCCATTGGACACTTTAATCCTGATCTATTAAATTGCTTTACTTTAAGCCTGCTTTAAGCTCTGCTATTATATTTTAACACTGAATACAGTCTTTGAGAGAAAAGGTTATAGGATTGATTTGTTTCTGATTTGTACAACATGCAGCATGCCTAAGTGTTCAGGCTTGTTATTAACCTTGTCTAGTCTCTGCCACTTCTGCAAATCTATTTTCAGCACAGTCCATCCTTTCGACACTGAATAATTGTCATCTGCTGAAATTTACTACTGCTGAAAATTGATTTCTGCAGAAAGTGACTTCTGCTGATATCATCTGCTGAAAGTATTTTCAGCTGAAATTATTGACTTCTGATGAAAATTGCCTTCTGATCAAATTATCTTCTGCTGAAATTGTCTGTTGTTAATAGTAATCTGCTGAAATTGTCTTCTGCTTATAAAAAAGTATTTTCTGCTGAAATTGGTGTCTGCTGAAATTGTCTGTTGTTAGTCATCTTCTTAAGGCCTTTCGCATACGGAAGTCGGGTCTTGTGAGCGAGCGGATATGCGTCTTGACGACATAGACTTTTTCCGTACGTGCTTAAACTAGAAAATTTATATAAAGGAAATGTTGATACGATTTAGTATAATCCTTCATAACGCAGTCAGTAGAGTGATTGACTAGAAATTGAAAGGTCATAGGTTCGAGACCCATGCGATCCAATTTTTTTTGTATGTCCGACTTGTCAATCCATAACGCAGTGATCAAGGGACATGTTATGTTTAGTCTTCGTTGATTAGAATTAGTGATGTTATATACGGTCCAATTATATGTCCACTTACATGTACGTTTTAGTTTAATGAATTACAAGTCAATAAAATCGGTATACATGTATACGATTTGATCGAACTATAAAGCCACACAATGAAGCTTATCAATACGTAAACCTTTTCAAGATCGATATTGCCCATTGTTATTATGTTTCAACAATATAATTAACCTTGTATGCAAGTCCATGAATAAATATTAATGCATTTTAATGACAGAGTTTTAATTTTAAGGTAGGTAACTGTATCTCAACTTCAAATATCCCACATTTTAATAAGAAAATCTGTTATTACAACAAATCCTGACTGTAATATTTTCTAATTTTTTCAGACTAACTATTTCATTAACCATATATTTGAATAAAATGAAAAAAACATACATTGAATGAGTCAGTTTTTTGTAATTCAGATTTTTAGCATTTTGCAAAATTTAAATAGCTGATAACATCTTTCTGAACAGCTTTATTAAAATTGTTTTTAGCTTTTCTTGTAATGAATATTTTGGACTACTTATTGGGCGAGATTTATAGTCATAAATTAGCTTTATTTATTCTTGAGAAAAATAAAATCATCAAATTCCAGGTTTTTGTCAGAAAAAGAGACCTTGAAGAAAAACCACACGATAAATGTTGCCTATATTTTCACACATTGTTTCTTAGGCTATTATCATTCTGCATGAAAAGTTTCATAACACCTTGTATGGAAAGTAAGCGCACCTGCGAAGTACCTTAAGTTGTCTTCTGTTTAAAAAAGTATTTTCTGCTGAAATTGGTGTCTGCTGAAATTGTCTGTTGTTAGTCATCTTCTTAAGTTGTCTTCTGTTTAAAAAGTATTTTCTGCTGAAATTGGTGTCTGCTGAAATTGTCTGTTGTTAGTTTGTTTTCTGTTTAAAAAAGTATTTTCTGCTGAAATTTGTATCTACTGAAATTGTCTTCTGCTGTTAGTAATCTACTGAAATTGTCTTCTGCTGTTAGTAATCTACTGAAATTGTCTTCTGCTGTTAGTAATCTACTGAAATTGTCTTCTGCTGTTAGTAATCTGCTGAAATTGTCTTCTGCTGTTAGTAATCTACTGAAATTGTCTTCTGCTGTTAGTAATCTACTGAAATTGTCTTCTGCTGTTAGTAATCTGCTGAAATTGTCTTCTGCTGTTAGTAATCTGCTGAAATTGTCTTCTGCTGTTAGTAATCTACTGAAATTGTCTTCTGCTGTTAGTAATCTGCTGAAATTGTCTTCTGCTGTTAGTAATCTACTGAAATTGTCTTCTGCTGTTAGTAATCTGCTGAAATTGTCTTCTGCTGTTAGTAATCTGCTGAAATTGTCTTCTGCTGTTAGTAATCTGCTGAACTTCTAGAATATGTGAAGGTAGATGTCTGATCTGGGACTACACTGTTTTCAAAAAGCATCCCTTTACAGTAAACCCTCTCTATTTATGACCACTAAATTATGTTAATTGTGTTTAAAGCAGTATTGGTCACTGCCTAAAGCAAGGTGAAGGAGCTTTCTGTTTTATGTTCACATTGCTTTAAGCTGTCACCTGTCTTTTATGCAGTCAATTATCTTCCTTTTAACCCATTATTCCGTAAATACGCCTTTTTACGCCTTTAAATGATTTCTCCACTGAGGAAAATAGTTCCAATTTATATAGTTATGAAAATTTATGATAAGAACTATTTTTCTAAATTCTAGCAGATGATAGCTTAAAGCAGGCTGAAAGTAAAGCAGAATGTGCCTTAAGGCACATTCTGCTTTACTTCAACCTGCTTTATGTGATCACCTATTTTCAATTCTAGAATCAGGCTATGGGGTAATGGATTAAGTGGTTATAATAGAGAGGTTTTCAGGGCTCCAGATAAGTAGAGTTTTTCAAAAACTAAAATCTTTATTTCTGCGTTAAATCCTATGGTGTCACTACTCATTAGAATCGTCTATTCGAGACGTTTCTAATGAGTAGTAACACCATAGGATTTGGTGCTGAAATGAGTGAGAAAATGTTGGATTTGTTGGGAAAACTCCCTCTTATCTGGAGCCCTGGGTTGTACTGTACTCTATTAGCAGGAGAAGGGTTCAGAGAGGTTATACTGTTCTCATTTCAATTGAAAGTGTTGACTTTTCAATAACAATATATCACCCATGTGTTAAATTCTGTTATTCTTTATGTCAAGAGCAGTATAAAAACATTTTTACAAATCAAAAGTAATGGCTTTGTAGATAGATCTTTAGGCGGATAATTGGTTTATCACATGTATGAAAGGACAAATTCCTGACATTTGCATTAGTAAGTTATACAATTTTTGTAAGTCTTTGTATCATCTATTGATAGTTGAATTAATATATTTTCCTATTCATTAAACAGTCAATCCTGTATATAGCTACTAATTAACAGAAGGCTGATAGGCAGTCTTTAAAACAGGTGGTTGCTTGATGTAGGATAAGAACAATTAAGCATATATTTTATTTTGCATTCAGCAGTCACCTCGCTCATCTTTAAAGATCCTCTTTCTTTGTCAATGAGTGGTTGCTTAATTGAAACCCATTACTCCATAGATAGATATGCAGTTTTATGCATTGAATTTATTCCTCCACTTAAGAAAGTAGTTTCAATTTATGAATACCGTATGTATCATAGAAACATTTTCTGTATTCTAGCTGATGATAGCCATAGCTTAAGGCAGGCTGAAGACAAGACATCGTAAGGTGTGGCATCTGAGTTGGATCCAAACTATTTAAGAAATAATAAATTCATACCAGTGTTTTATCGTGCAATCGAACACTGGTAGGAGTTGAGATGCGTAGTAATTTAGTCACGAGGCCTTTAGGCCGAGTGGTTTAATTACAAGCATCTCAATGACTACCCGCATTCAATTTCAAGATAAAACACTGGAATTAATTTATTATTTCGATTCTAGCACATAATTTATTCTTAATATGCACCGAAACAATGGCGCTACATTTCTTGGCGTATGCATTTTTGAAGCCATATGACGTCAGGTTAGAATGTTACAGCGCTTGAGTGTTTTATTGAGAATTCAAACACAGATACGTCCCTTCTTTGTTTATATAGGGGCGTGGGCGAAGTGTGTTAGAATTATATTTATAGCACTCATGTTCAACTTTTTTCCAGTTCAAAAGGCACTATAAAAAGTTTTAAGAAATTGAGTTGTTTCTCCCACAGACAATGTATTGGAGCATACGACAGCTAAGTATGATAAGGGTTAAGGAACGAGTTTATGTCATAATTCCAGCTGAAAACTATTTTGACATAGGGATTTTAGTATTTGAAAAATTTCACTTATCATGAGCAATGCTTTAGGTAATAATCCCTGACTTCTGTTAAGCTTTTTTGAAAACATGGACTCAAGTAATCATATGCCAGTTTAACCCTTTGAGCCCTAGTCACTCATATAGGCGTCTTTTTCAAACAGTGTACATGTGAATAGAACACTTGTCCTATGCAAACAGTGAAGACCCAGATCAGAGGGCTCCGAAAGGAGCCCTCTGATCAGGGTCTTCACTGTTTGTCATAATGCCAAAAATGGATAAAAACAACCCTTAAAAGCCAGAAATGGACTAGACTAAAATCGAAACTGGTATTGTTCATTTAAAGTTTTAGGGAGGAAAGAGTTAAGCTTTTGTGAAAACATGGACTCAAGTATTCATGTTTGCAAATGCCAGTTTAAAGCTTGAGTTTAACTCTTTGCATGCTGGTTTTTTAGCTCACCTTACGTGCCAAGGTGAGCTTTTAGGATCGCTGGATGTCCATCGTCTGTCTGTCCGTCCGTCCGTCCGTCCGTCCACAATTGTTCGTTAACACTCTAGCAGGTTCAAATCTCATTGGATCTTGATGAAACTTGATCACAATGTTTGCCTCAATGAAATCTAGGTCAAGTTCGAATGTGGGTCATGTCCGGTCAAACACTAGGTCACTAGGTCAAATCTTCGAAAAACCTTGTTAACACTGTGGGGGCTACAAATTTCATTGGATCTTCATGAAACTTCATCAATATGATTGTCTCAATGAAATCTAGGCCAAGTTCGAATGTGGGTCATGTCCGGTTAAAAACTAGGTCACTAGGTCAAATCTTCGAAAAACCTTGTTAACACTCTAGAGACTACAAATTTCATTGGATCTTCATGAAACTTCATCAAAATGTTTGCCTCAATGAAATCAAGGTCAAGTTAAAATGTGGGTCATGTCCGGTCAAAAACTAGGTCACTAGGTTGAATCATCGAAAAACCTTATTAACACTCTAGAGACTACAAATTTCATTTGATTTTCATAAAACTTGATGAAAAGGTTAGCCTCAATGAAATATAGGTCAAGTTCAAATGTGGCTTATGTCTTGTCAAAAACTAGGTCACTAGGTCAAATCATCCAAAAACCTCGTTAACACTCTAGAGACTACAAAATTCATTGAATTTTCATGAATCTTGAACAAAATGTTTGTCTCATTGAAATCGAAGTCAAGTTAGAATGAGGGTCATGCCCGGTCAAAAACTAGGTCACACGGTGTACATGGTTACATGGTTACCAGGTGAGCGATTTAGGGCCATAGTGGCCCTTGTTTTTTTTGTCTGCAACAAATGTCGTCTGCTTACTTTTCTAAAATTTGTATTTTCAAAATATCTTTTAAATACAGGCTCAGAATGGCAAACAGTTTGGATCCTGATGAGACGCCGCGTTACGCGGCGTCTCATCTGGATCCAATCTGTTTGCAGACGTTATCACCATGGCAGGTATATATCCGCGACTAGCATGCAAAGAGTTAAAATAAAAAAACTTGAAGCTTTGAACTCTGAAGTTCTCAATAAAACTACATGTAGTTGTCTATAGGAAACATTAGATAAACGTTCCTGCACACCGATCAGATAAAAAAAAAATCACAGTAACTTGGCATTAATTTTAATGCAAGCTGATGATAACAATTGAAATATCATCTGAACAAAAAGGTAGCAATAAAAAGTAGAATCTCATGGGCTATCAGTTAAGTAAAGCAGCACTAAGTCATAGATACATGTAATATCTGAATCACTTCTTTCATACTGATGCATGGAAGATCTGAGTCAGTTCCTAATACAAAGCTACAGTCGAACTTCGATATCTTGAACTCGCCTAACTCAAACTATCCGATATGTCGACACATGAACTTCAATCTTTCTGCTCAGTTGTGTCAAACATACCCGTATTTCTAAGTTAAAACGTGGCTCAACCACGTTTTAACTTTGAAATATGGGTATGTTCGACTTAACCGAGTCGAGATAACGAAGTTCGACTGTATATGGACTGGTATATTAATAACGTACATTTTATTGCAATACATTTGTAGTAAGTTTGATTTAACCTATTTCTCTATAAATATGCCTTTCCCCTGTGAATTATTTTAGAACTATTCAAGAATAATTTCTTGAATATTCATGAACAATTCTAAAAGCGGCCATTTAACATTAATGAATATTCTGCAAAAAATCTAGAAATTTTGTGGCTTTTGAACCATTGTTCTAGAATTACAAAAGTTCTTGAACTCCTTTTGTAGAATTTGTAAAGTCATTCTTGAAGCCCTAGAACAATTCTAGAAGCAGCTGTTTAATGTTCAAGAATATTCTAAAATTCTTGAACACTTTTCACAAGGGTTTTACACCTACTCATGGTCCTACTTATCCAATAGCCTCATACTGGTTTTGAAGACTGGTAACAACTTAACCCTTTACTCCATAGCCTGTTTCTAGTTTTGAAGATAGGTGACCACTTAAAGCAGGTTGAAAGTAAAGCAGAATGCGCCCTAAGGCGCATTCTGCTTTACTTTCAACCTGCTTTCAGCTATCATCTTCTAAAATATAGAAAGCATTTTTTATGATACATATTCATGACTGTATAAACTGGAACTATTTTCACCAGTGGAGGAATAATTTAAATGTGCTAAAATGTGCTTCCATGGGGGAAAGGGTTAAAGCAGGTTGAAAGTAAAACAGAAAAATTATCGACTCAGTATGTAGAAAATATTTCTTATGATGCATACTGATGTCTATATAAATTGGAACTATTTTCTGCAGTGGTGGAATAAATCAGAGGCGTAAAAAGGCGTGTTTATGGAGTAATGGGTTAGATACCTGTTTCAGCATTTTGTTTTCTCATCAGTATTCCTAGAGATGGTGCAGAGACTGTTACACTGGGTGTGAGTCACAGCCTAACATGGCATAATATGTAGAGTGAATAATCACTCCAAATCAATACCACAACGTACAACTTTTTTGAGCGCTGAAAAGTGTTGTCTGCTTCGAAATTATCATCTGCTGAAATGATAAAATCAAATATGAGTTCTGTTTATTTTCAGAAATAATCTTATTATAAATCTATATCAAGTTGAGAGTTTTGAGTGTTGAGTAAAATGTTGTCGGCTTCGAAGTTGTTATCTGTTCAAATTCTAAAATTAAATAAAAGTATAATTATGATATATTGGAATCCTGAATATATGTTTTGCTACTTTGTGTCTGATCTGGATATAAACTGTTTGTAAAATGCAAATATTCACGGCTAGCACTCAGAAGTTCACTTCATAAGTTTTATCATTTCCTCTATAACCAAAACGGCAAATCACCTATAGCCATATATTGTTGTGAGGCCGGATATTCCTTCAGGAGCTTTCTGCTTTACTTTCAGCAGCATCTTTTAGCAACCATCTTTTTATGCCTCCACAACTATAAGTCCCACTTGTTTGTTTGTTGGTTTGTCGGTCCACATATTATACAGTACATTATAATCCTTAATTCTTCCTTCACTTTTCAAGCTACAAAATAATAATTTTACAGGATGTTTGCACATCTGACCACAGATGTGTCTATTGTCAGGCTCTTGATATGCTTCAGATTTTCACAGAATTTCAATTATGGCTGGTTGAACTTAGTCATTTTTCTGCATAAACGGTACATGCAGTGCTAGTAGCCATCATACAGATGTGTTACAGAAACAGCCTTTTCTTTAGTTTAGCCCATTACTCAGTCATTAAATACACATTTTATGCCTTTAATTTACTCCTCTGCTGAAGAAACTAGTTCCAGTTTATACAGTCAGAAATATGCATCATCAGAAAAAAAAATCTATATCCTAGCTAAAGCAGGCTGAACATAAGACACTTTCTGCTTTACTTTTTGTCTGCTTTAAACCATTACCCCATAGCCTGTTATTTACTTTTGAAACAAGACGACTACTTAAAGCAGGTTGAAAGTAAAGCAGAATGCGCCGTAAGGCGCATTCTGCTTTACTTTCAGCCTACTTTAAGCTACCATCTACTAGAATATAGAATATATTTCTTTTGTTGCATATTCAATATAGTTAAAATTAGAAATATTTTCTTCAATGGAGGAATAAATTAGAGGCGTAAAAAGGCATATTTATGGGGTAATGGGTTAAGCGGTCATCGATTTTCAAAACATTAGAAACAGGCTATGGGGAAATGGGTTAAACTCTGAGAAAAGGTTTTGAAGGAAAATGTTAACCAAGCTGTAGGCTAAGTGGTGTTCCTGAATTGAACATCAATAGAGGGGTGATGATGAACTAGCGTGCAATATGCTGTATGTGTTACTATGTCTTGCCAAAAATAGATGAATCAGTATGGAATCTTGCACTCTGACTGTTACTGAGTGGTTGTAGTTTATTAGTATTTATGTCTCTCCAAGTTCTATATGATGTATCATCCCATTGCTTGCGGGGATGGTCAGCAATGGCCTATTAGGGGTCGCCCAAGCAGAAGTTTTGGGAGGAGGTGCAAGTATCATAATACAGATGGAACCCCACCACTGGAGAAAGCCCTGGTTCTTTTATACGTGTATGTACAATATTATGTATAGCAAATATAGTACATTAAATAATGTATGTACAGTATATTTATGTAGCGGAATATAATTATGTATAGAATATGTATATTACAGGTACAAATGTAATGTATATAGCACTGTTTAACTCTTTCTTCCCTAAAACTTCAAATGGAAAATCCCAGTTTCCATTTTAGTCTAGTCCATTTCTGACTTTAAATGGTTGTTTTTGTCAATGTTTTGCATTATGACAAACAGTGAAGACCCAGATCAGAGGGCTCCCTAAGGAGCCCTCTGATCTGGGTATTCACTGTTTGCATAGGACAATGCACTTTTCACATGTATACTGTTTGAAAAGGATGCCTATATGCGTGACTAGGGTTCAAAGGGTTAAGGTCTTATCCTAAGGACCAATAGTAATGTAAGTGGTGCGACAGTGGTCTGAACAAGTGACGCCTGTGTTACCAATCCATCACACAACTGTTACCCACTACTCTGTTACTGTAACTGGGATTAGATATAAGAGTCACAATACAACCTCTCTTGAGTGAATAATTTATTCACTTTGGTTTCCGCTTAATACATGACAAGTCAGGAGGAATAGGGATATTTTAAAGGCAAGTGACTGCTGAATGTTTGACAAAAGGAATGTATAACGCTCCTGAAGAAATTGAAATAAAGAAACTCTTTGCGCCTTTTCTCCATTGTAACAAATTGTCATGTTTCTACCATGTCCTGATAAAGAGCCATAAGCAAGACTCCAGATAAGGGGAGTATTTCAATAAACAAAAATCTTTATGTCTGCTTTAAACCCTATGGTGTCACTACTCATTAGAATCGTCTCGAAGAGACGATTCTAATGAGTAGTAACACCATAGGATTTGGTGCTAAAATAAGAGAAAAAATGTTGGATTTGTGCAGTTTACTCTCTCTTATCAGGAGCCCTGCATAAGAAACTTTCTTGTATTCTGACACAGATGACTTATTACTCTGTCAAAACTGAGTAACTCTTGTGTGTTATTAGGTTCCCTTGTGGATAATTTTAGTTACCAAAACATAAACCAGTCTGGTTAGTTTAATAAATACTGCTCAAAATTATCAAACAGTGTAGACCCTGATCAGTGGGCTTCTATAAGAGCCCTCTGATTTGGGTCTAAACTGTTTGAAAATGTTATGAGCATATTTGAAACAGGTCCATGGTGTTGAAAGAGATAAAGTAAGGCAGAAAACTTCCTAAGGAGCTTTCTGCTTTACTTTCAGCCTGTTTTAATCAACCACATGTCTTAAGCAGCGAAATAAAGAAAAGGCTTAAGTGAACAATTCATTTAACCCATTACTCCATAGCCTGTTTCTAGTTCTGAAGATAGATGACCACTTAAAACAGGTTGAAAGTAAAGCAGAATGCGCCTTAAGGTGCATTCTGCTTTACTTTCAGCCTGCTTTAAGCTATCATCTGCTAAGATTTAGAAAGTATATCTCATGGTACAAA
The DNA here is from genome assembly GCA_922989275.2 of Gari tellinella. NCBI lineage: Eukaryota > Metazoa > Mollusca > Bivalvia > Cardiida > Psammobiidae > Gari > Gari tellinella. The sequence continues at coordinate 48,762,092 of OV277870.1, forward strand.
TTCTTTGCTGTATAAATTTGAACTATTTTCTTCAGTGGAGTATTAAATTAAAGGAATAAAAAGGTGTATTTATGGGGTAATGGGTTAAGGAACTAAAACCCTGTTCGGCTTTGAGAAGGGTCAACTCTTTGAGCCCTAGTCACGCATATATGCGTCATTTCCAACAGTGTACATGTGAGGAGTACACTTGTCCTATGCAAAAAGTGTAGACCCTGATCAGAGGGCTCCTTATGGAGCTCTCTGATCAGTGTCTACACTGTTTGTTATTTTGACATATATTGTAAAAATCAACCCTAAAAAGTAAAAAATGGACTAGACTAAATTGAAAACTAGAATTGTCCATTTGAGGTTTCAGGGAGGAAAGGGTTAAGTAAGCAGGTGGTGGTCTTCTCACCATAAAGTGATTATTGATGTTTAGTTAGCTTGGTATCATTGAACTTGTCAGTTTTATTGTTGTTTAGTGTGAAACATTTGTAGTGCTGAAAGATGAATTTTGCCATCCTTTGCAAACAGTGTAGATCCAGATCAGATGATTTAAATCTTACATTATCAAAATCTTGTAGTAATCACTCACCTGTCTTCTGAGGTCCCTTTGCTTATCAATGTAATGGCTGTTTCACTCTCTGAAGTACTCTGCAACAATTGTTGTCTGCTACTGTTCTAAAATTAGAACTTTTTAATGTTTCTTAAATTCAAAATATCGTCAGAGTGACAAACTGTTTGGATCCTGTTGATTTAATTGCTGCATCTCATCTTGATCCAAACAGTTTGCAAAAGTAAATATCGCAACTTCTCTGCTAGCATGCAGAGTCAATAAAAGTTTCATGAGTGAATCAATTTAGCAAAGGTAACTCTTGCTATCACAGTAACACATCTTGGCAGGAAGAGTTATCTCCCCTAGGTATAATTTCACTCTACTGTAGATAAAGGGGGTATTGATTGTTTGTTTACTGATCTGCCTGGCTGATCCTTTGTTTTAAGTGTGAAGATAGCACGGCCTTGTGTGTATATATAAACATGTGGCAGAGATCACGAGAGGGAATAATAGAAAAGGAACCATTGTAAAGGTATATGCAGAATGATAGTGACTTCTGGATAGTTTAGCAGGTTTATGGGAGGTATGTAAGACTTACATTCTTGTTGTAGAGTGAAAACATGGCTTGTACTTATGTTAGGGGCTTTTTTGTGATTTGTTTGTTTCCCCAGTACAGCGTGGGAAAACTGTGGTACAAGGTAATAATGGCCAACACATTGGACAAATCTGAATTATCTGATGTTTTCATTTGTATTAACCCTTTACCTCATAGTTCTTAGTGCCTTTTAGTGCATTCGGTTTATGCCTCCACTGAAGAATATAATTCCAATTTTTACAGTCATGAACATGTACCATCAGAAATATTTTCTATATCCTAGCAGATGATAGCTTATTTAGCTGGCTTAAAGCAAAGCAGAATGCTTTTACTTTCAACCTGCTTTAAGTAGTCACCTGTCTTTAAAACTAGAGACAGACTATGAGTATAGGATTAAATTAGAATGTGCAGAGATCAAACTTTTTGCTAGTACTCGCTGCCACTCTTAACACTACCCCCTCCCCTCCCCCCAACAAAGAATCACCTTTTAAGACATACATTAACCTTTTCCTCATAGAAATAGCTTTAACGCTGTGCCATAGGAAACCTTCCCTCTAGTATCTAGACAGGCTGGTGCTTAAAGCAGGCTAAAAGTAAAACAAAAAGTCCTTGTTAGGAGCTTTCTGCTATACTCTTGCCCTATTTTAAGCAGACATCTCTCTTTAAACTTACCTTAATTAATCATTAAAAAGAAAGGTAGGATGCGAATAACTACCTTAATTAAGTTAAAACCTAATAATAAGCTCAAGGAGCTGTCTAATCAAGGTCTTCTCTATTTTCTTATTGGCTCTGTTTAAGCCTTTCCCCTAAAAATACGCTTTTTTACGACTTTAATTTATTCCTCCTCTGAAGTAAATAGTTCTAATTTATACAGTCAGGAATATGTTGCAAAAGAAATATTTTCTATATTCTATCAGATGACAGCTTAAAGCAGGCTGAAAGTATTAAAGCAGAATGAGCCTTAAGGCGCATTCTGCTTTACTTTCAACCTGCTTTAAGTGGTCACCTGTTTTCGAAACTAGAAACATGCTTTGGGATAATGGGTAAACATGAATCTTTAGTCTTTTCCTTCTTTTATTAGTGAGTCTAGTAGCTCAGATTATAGATGTTCATAGTGGGTAGAGTTATATATATATTAATATTCAGGTGGGGAAGAGTTAATTATTTGTGGCTAATAGATAACCCCATGGTGAGTGCCATGGAATTAGAAGAGTCAGGATTAGGTCTTCTTATGCTGAATTATCTGAGTGCTTAATCTTTTACCCTATAGCTTATTTCTAGTTTTGTAGACAGGTGGCCTATTAAAGTAGGTTGAAAGTAAAGCAGAATGCACCTTAATGTGCATTCTGCTTTACATTTAACCTGCTTTAAGCTACCATCTGCTAGAATATAGAAAATGTTTCTTATAGCATATATGTTCATGACTGTAAAAATTGGAACTATTTTCTGCAGTGGAGGAATAAATGAAATGCACTAAAAGGCGCTTCTAAGGGGGAAAGGGTTAAAAAACGGTGTCTGCTAACTGACTCAAATTATGCAGTCCTGCCATTTTGATATGGATAATGGAGACATACTCGATGTACAAATGTTAATGCATGGTATACAGATTCTTTATGAAAGATATCATCAGAGTGTCAAACGGTTTAGACCCAGATGAGATGCCGAGACATTTTGTGTATCATCTGGACATAAAATATTTACAAAGGATATCATAAGCTCACCCACAACCAGCAAAAGGTTAAGTTCTATAATGTGAAAGTGACATCTAAGAAGATATAGCAAGGGCAGTCACTGTAAGATGCATGTTACCCCATAAGTATACCTTTTAATGCCTCTAATTTATTCCTCCACTGAAGAAAATAGTTCCATTTTATACATGCAGTCATGAATATGCACCATAAGATATATTTTCTATATCTTAGTAGATGGTAGCTTAAAGCAGGCTGAAAGTAAAGTAGAATGGGCCTTAAGGCACATTCTGCTTTACTTTCAACCTGCTTTAAGTAGTTGCCTTTCTTCAACACTAGAAACATGCTATGGTGTAATGGCCCTAATGGGTTAATCTTTGTCTTAGCTTTCTATAATAATAGATCTTTGCCTATTCTAACTCAAATATGACATTTCATGCTTCCACCTTAATTATCATGGAAACAAGCTCTAGAGAACCATTCATGCTGGTTTAAAGTAAAGCAGAATGTTTCTGTAGATGGTCATTGACATCTTCAAAGCTAGAAACAGGCTATGTAGTAAAGGGATCAAGATGACTTGCACAATATTGCTATGGAGGAAAGGGTTTACGCTTTACTCCATACTCCTTTTTACCTATTTCATATATTTCTCAACTGAAGAAAATAGTTCCAATTTATATAGTTATGAATATATATCAATAAATAATCATATTATGAGAAATATTTTCTACCGTATATTCTAGATGATACCTTAATGCAGGCTGAAACTAAAGCAGAATGTGCCCTTAAGGCACATTTTGCTTTACTTTCAACCTGCTTTAAGTGGTTACCTGTCTTCAATATTAGGAACAGACTGTGGAGTAAAGTGATCAAGATGACTTGCACAATATGGTTATGGAGGAAAGGGTTACCCTGGTATGTCTTTGTTTCCCTGTCTCTGATCTGTGTACTGATAGTGACAGAAGGGATCAGATTTCTTGATGCACCTACTGACCTACAACTAGAGATAAAGGAGCCCCTTCTGTCTTGAAGGAAATGAGACAAAAAATACTGCAAACAATGATGACACACTTTAGATTTACGTAGTGCATAATTTTAACCCATTACCCCATAATTATGCCTTTTTATGCCTTTGAATTATTCATCCACTGAAGAAAATAGTTCCAATTGATGTAGACATGAATATGTATCGTAAGAATTATTTTTTTAGCTTCTATCAGATGGTAGCTTAAAGCAGGCTGAAAGTAAAGCTGAATGCCCCTTGAGGGGCATTCTGCTTTACTTTCAACCTTCTTTAAGTGGTCACATATCTTCAAAACTAGAAACAGGTTATGGGGGAATGGGTTAACCTAATTACCATGCTCCTTCTCTACGGGAGACAAAGTGTGTGTGTGTTGTAAGGAGGGGGTTGTTATAGGGAGGGAAAATGAAAACCCTTAGAGTGCTTACTTTTGCAAATTGTTTGAACCCAGATCAGACGCTGCGTAACGGTTGACAACTTAAAGGCCTTTTACAGATGGCACCTTAAAGCAGGCTGAAAGTAACTCAGAATGCTCCTTAAAGGCATATTCTGCTTTACTTTTAAGCTACTTTAAGTGATGAACTGTCATCAAAATTAGCGAATTCTGCTTTATTTTAAGTCTTTCAACTTGCTTTAAGTGGTCAACAGTTCTCAAAACTAGTGTATTCTGCTTTATTTTCACCCTGCTTTAAGGTAGCATATATTTTCTTCAGTTGAAGAAAAAATTAAAGACATAAAAAAGTATATTAATGTAGTAATGGGTAAAAGAACCCGCGCTTGAAATGTTTTCCTGTAATCAGACTGCTGTTTCATCTGGAGTTTCACACTAATTTTAGCACCAAATCCTATGGTGTTACTACTCATTAGAATCGTCTCTTTGAGACGATTCTAATGAGTAGTGACACCATAGGATTTAAAGCAGATATAAAGATTTTAGTTTTTGAAATACTCCCCTTATCTGGAGCTCTGTGTTTCATCTGGAGTTAAATTGTTGGCAAATGTACTTGTCATCATAGTTTTCATTGTTCATGCAAAGAGTTAATTTGTTTCCCATGTAATATCTTTATGAGGTGTGAGAATAACTAAGCATAATAATCAGACTACATTTTGTTAATAAGCTCTTTGCATTCATGCATTGTGGTGGCAAAATTATAAAATTGTAGATCTCTTTTGCAAACAGTGTGAATCCAGATCAGGCCCAACTTACGTGGGGCCACTATGTGGCACTAAACTTATATCCAATTTCTACAAAATTTTGAAAAAAACAATTACATTCACTAATTAGACATCGAAGCTGACAAAATTGCAAAATATCCTTCAGGATACCGGTAATTATTTTGCATGCTTAGAGAGTTGATGTAAAGCCACATAAAAAATTGCCCATGTCACAAGTTAATGGAACATTCTTGTCATTGTTACTTGTTTTTGCTGTTTACTAGTCCACTGTTTTACTGTCATTTCGTTGGCATGTATTCTTTGCTAACTTCATAAAACGCAGTCACTGGCATGAAACAGTGTTTATGCAGATCTGTCACCAAGATAGACTTGTCTGATGGGAATCAAAACTGTTGAAACAAATTTGCATGTTTGGTAATTTAAAGCGACTCGCAACCAGATGGTGCATTAAAAATAGTGATTTGTAAATATGTGTCAAACGCTTATATAAATGGTAAAGAATTAGTTTAAGATAAGAAATTCTGTTTAAAAAAATGTATTTCAATAAAAAAAAATATTGGTCTCTGGTGGGATTCGAACCCGGGGCCCGGCATTGGCGGACAGAAGGCAAAATAGGGGAAACCGCTTAGACCAATTGACCACGGAACTATCCCTTTATCTCGGATCGATTTAACGTATTTCAATGTGTAGCGATTGAAAGTGCATACAACTTCACAATTCGGCTCGGGTTTATGTCTGAGCCCGTGTAGAGAAGCAACAACAACAACTATACCGTCTACTAGTCGGTATAGAAAAACGATGGAAAATATCTAAAAATCTAAGATTCGGTGACGATTCTTGAGACTTATTTTGGACTGATCATATTTTTTTAATGTCAGAAGCCAAACAATGCCACAAATTTGCTTTTATTTGAGTATTTTATTTTATTTTGACAAGTACACCATCCGGTTGCGAGTCCCTTTAATTGTTTGCAATAATTTCCATCTTCTATTGTTCTAGAAATAGAATTTTCAAAATTTCTTTTCAAAACAGGGTCCGAGCGTCAAACATTTTGGATTCTGATGAGACACCGCATTATCTTCAAAACTAGAAACAGGCTACAAGGTAATGGGTTAAAAGTAGGCTGAATGTACAGCAGAAAGCTCGACATTCATCCTGCTTTAACCCATTACCCAATAGGTTGTTTTCAGTTTTGAAGACAGGTGACCTTTTAAAGCAGGTTGAAAGTAAAGCAGAATGCACCTTTACCCATTACCCCATAAATGTGCCTTTTTACGCCTATTATTTATTCCTCCACTAAAGGAAATAGTGTCCATTTATATAGTAAAAATATGTATGATGAAAAATATTTTCGATATTAGCAGATGGTAGCTTAAAGCAGGCTGAAAGTGAAACAGAATGTGCCTTAAGGCACATTCTGCTTTACTTTCAACCTGTTTTAAGTGGTCACCTATTTTCAATACTAGAAATAAGCTATGAGGTAATGGGTTAAGGTACATTTTGCTTTACTTTCAGCCTGCTTTAAGCTACCATCTGCAAGAATATAGAAAATATAAGAGTTAATTTAACATGTTAAGGGTAGAAGCAGATGGCATTATCTGTGTGTGAGAAGACATGACTTTCTTTATTGTCATGGTTACAGTTATGGCATGAGAGACATCTTTTTAACATGGAATGCAGCTCAGGACATAACTTTTTTAATGCTATGTAATATTGCCGTCTGCAACTTTTGACATCTGCTGCTGTTCTAAGATTTTAAATTTTCTAAAAACATTATCAAAGTAGGGTCAGAGTTTCAAACAGTTGGGATCCAGATGAGATGCAGAGTTACTCTGCATCTCATCTGGATCCCAACTGTTTGCAAAGGTAATCACGGGGTTTTGTCACTAGCGTGTAAAGAATTAACAGCTGTAAATCGTTGATAATGAGCTATCATGACAGCCAACAGATGTGATATCTTCCCCCCTCTCCCATGTCAGTCCTACATCGCAAGGAATCTTGTCCTTTTACAATCAAACTTGAGCTGAGCGACCCTACAGTGGAAAGAAGGAAACTGCTTTACCTATTGAACTCTTGTGAATACAGTAAAACCTCTTTATTACAACCATTAAAACCAGGGCTAATTGATTGTATAAAAGACAGGTGACAGCTTAACCCATTCCCCCAGAAAAATGCCTTTTTAGGCCTTTAATTTATTCCTCCACTGAAGAAAATAGTTCCCTTTTATACAGTCATGAAAATGTTTCATAAGAAATATTTTATATATCTTAGCAGATAGAAGCTTACAGCAGGCTGAAAGTAAAGCAGAATTGGCCAATTCTGCTTTACTTTCAACCTGCTTTAAGTGATAATCTTTCAAGGCTATGGGGTAATTGATTAACTCTTTCACTGCCAAGTTTTATCGTCTGCTTTAACCTTCTCACCGCCAAAATATTGTCTACATTCATAGTGTGGTCTGCAATATTTTGTCAAGTCAGATTTAGAGCATTTTTTACTGAAGAAATATCAATACGAATGTCAAACAGTTTGGAATCTGGTCAGAGGCTTTGTTATGACTACCATGAAAATCTATAATCTGAACTGTAACATTGGCTAATAAAATAGGGAAAATTCTCATTAACCCATTACCCCATAGCTTCTAGTATTGAAGAGAAGTGACCACTTAAAGCAGGTTAACAGTAAAGCAGAATGCGCCTTAAGGCGCATTCTGCATTACTTTCAACCTGCTTTAAGCTGCCATCTGCTAGGATATAGAAAATATTTCTTATGATACATATTTATGACAAAATAAAGTGGAACTACTTTCTATATAGGAGTTACAAATAATAAAAGGTGTATTTTTGGGGTAATGGGTAAGGACTAGTGCATACTTATGTTAGATAGATCCTATAAAAAATAGTGCAGATCCTTTCAGAGGTTTGATATGAGCCTACATTGCTTTCAAAAAGGATCAATTTATGCTAATGTGTTCTCTCCCTTCAACGGCCCTCCCGACAACGAATCCTTCCTTACAACGACCCTTGCCGCAGTTCCCTAAACAAGACAATTGTCTAACGCTTTTACTGCTGCAATATGGTCTGCTTAAAATTGTTGTCGTCTTTTTTTCTTCTGCAAAGTTACATTTAAGTGAACAATTTGATAGAATTAATATACCCGTAATGACGAGTGACAAAACAGCTTGAATCCAGATCAGTCGCCAAACTAGATTCAAGCTGTTTGCAAATGTAAGTTAAGTCTTAATTTTCCCTCCCTTCAACAACTCCCTCAGAACAACACACACAATCTGAGTCTCCCATAGGTAGTCGTTGTAGAGAGGGGGCGCTGTATATACATAGCATGAAAAGGGTTATTGCTTGGCCTGTCTGGAGCAGGATGCCTGGCATTTGTTGCATGCCTCAATGAAAGGCTTGATCTTAACCCAGTTATGCCTGGTTATTGCAATGAATTCCCCCTGTATGCTTGCTGGAAGATTTCATTTAAGATATAATAGGGTGATCTAAAGACAATGCACTGGTTGTCCATTATAGCAGATCATTTTATATCAATTAGAGAACAGTGCAGACCCTGGTGAGACACAGCTTTACGCAGCATCTCATCAAGGTCTGCAATGTTTGCCAAAGTCTTAATTCTTCTTCTTTGTTGTCTGCTATTATCGCAGAATTTGTTAAACCCTAAATCCCACTAGCCTGTTTCTTAAATTTTGAAAACAGGTGACCACATAAAGCAGGTCGAAAGTAAAGAAGTTCGAGTGTGCCTTTAGAGAAACCATGATTATAAATGTTTCTTTCTTCTCTGTTTCAGATGTTGTCATATAAATAAAGTGTGGTAATGGGGACATGGTAACCATGGAGACCAACATGTCAGCTGTAGCAGGGACCAACGTGCCTTCAACGAAATGCATATGAACCTTTTGTTCTATAGGTAAGAAAATTGTCCTAACATCAAGGACTTTATCCCTTTTGTTGTTACCATGTATTATCTTAACCCTATAGTCTGTTTCTAGTTTTGAAGACAGATGACCAATTAAAGTAGGTTGAAAGTAATTAAGGCACATTTTGCTTTACTTTCAGCGTGCTTTAAGCCACCATCTGCTAGGATGTAGAATACTTTAGGAATATTCTTTTCAGTGGAGAAATGAATTAAAGGCGTAAAAAAATTGTAGCTATGAAGTAATGGGTTAAAGAAATGACAATTCAATTGTGACATCAGATACTTAATTACTTGGCTGTTAATCTAGATCCTATCATGTATGTACAATTTATATCAGGGCTCCAGATAAGGGGGAGTGAACTGCACAAATCCAACATTTTCTAACTTGTTTTAGCACTAAAACCTATGTTGTTTTCGAGACGATTCTAATGAGTAATGACACCATAGGGTTTAAAGCAGAAATGAAGATTTTATTTTTTGAAATAAGCCCCTTATCTGGAGCCCTGTATATAGAGTAAGGGGGTTTGGAGATTATGTCTGAGGATTGTTCATTGTTTGGAGCTGATATACGCCCTGTGGTAGGTCTATGATGTACTTGTTTTTGGTGATTACATTTAGATAAAAGATGATGAGGCTGATAGAGAAACATGTTATCTCTAAGGTCAACAGATTTAAAACCCTACATCTCTGCCAGAGTTTGGTTGAAAAGTACTTGTAGCCTGGTTTGAATCCTGAATCTACAAATTATAGCCCAACTTGTAAGGTGTATCAAGTGGCACAAATATATTTGTAGTCTTTTATAGGCAGATGGTGGCTTAATGCAAGACAACAATAATGCAGAACGCTAGTATTGGAACTTTTTGCATTAATGTTGTCTGCATTAAGCAGTCACCTAATTCAAACATTAATTTGAAATTGATTTGTTCTCCAAAACACTGTGCAGTAGATGTATGCATGTGAAATAACAGACTGGATTAAACACTATGGTGTCAGGACTCATTAGAATTGTCTCTTCCAGACGATTCTTATGAGTAGTGAAACCGTAGAGTTTGATGCTAAAATGAGTGAGAACATTTTGGATTTATTCAGTTTACTCCCTCTTACCCGGTGCCCTGTAAATAACAACACTAGTTCCCTGTGACTGAGTGACAGATGGTTCTTGTTTCTGGGGAACTGGTTTGTACTTTCTAACCAAAGAAGACCCCAGAGAGTGTCTCTACTCGACTTCCGAAGTGATAGAATACATTGGTTTCTATCTGCCATCTTAATTCCCATGTTTGCCAGCGTTATTACTGGGCTGCACTAATTGCTTCTGGAGTCTTGATTAATAAGCCTATTAGATATATAGATAACTCTCCCTACTGATAAACCTTTTGCTTGCTGAACAAAGTTTGAGCTTTTTAACCCTTTCTCCCATAGAATCGCCTTTTAAACACATTTGATTTATTCTTCCACTGAAAATTATAGCTCCAATTTGTATAGTCATGAACTAAAATTGTATCAAAGGATACAAAACTAGAAACAAGCTATGGGGTAAACGTTTAAAAATGATATTAAAAAAATCTTAAAACAAGTTGTCTCCTTTAAAAAAAAAGTCAACAGAAACTAAACCAGTACTTGTTAATACATCACATGTTTTGTAGATAAAAAGTAAAAAAGTAACTTAAGGTACATGGTAATTTGAAGCAGGATGAAAGAGCCAAGCAAAGTAAAAAGCTCCTGAAGGAACTTTTTACCATATTTTCACTTACATTATGCAGAGATGAATTAATACTAGTTTGTCATAAATGCTTTATCGATCTAAAATGGACTATTCCTTTCCTATTGCTGTGGATGTACAATTAGAGAGCCAAACAGTTTTGATCCAGATGAGATGCTCATTTTTTTAACTGGATAAAAACTGGTTTGCACAAGTCGTCAATGTACGCAATTAGCAAGAAAAGGGTTATAATCTTTGATATGTTCTTTCATGGTAGATTGTTTGCATCAAAGTTAATAGGAAAATCAATTAATCCACTTTTGTTGAAATCGATATACTCTCAGTGTTGTGTTAGGCAGCTATTCTGTGAAGAAACTTGTGCATTTCTGGGGCCCGTTTCATAAAACTTCTTACGACAAATGGTGTCGTAAGTCAGATTATAAAACTCTCAATTATTATTTATTTCTCCATCTAATCCTGTCTTGTGACATCTTTTTGGAATCGTCTTGAAAAGACGATTCCAAAAAGGTGTCACAAGACAGGATTAGATAGAGAAATCAGAGTTTAAATGTATTTTAAAGTTTTGACTTACGACAACATTTGTCGTAAGAAGTTTTATGAAATGGGCCCCTGAACCCTTCTCCTGCTGCATATATAAAACTTACAGTGGAGAATCTGTTATTCTTTCCCAATAAACACGTTTACGCTAAAACTATTATTTTTTGTGCAAACAGTTTAGAGCCAGATCAGACGCCGGGTAACCCGGCGTCTGATCAGGCTCCAAACTGTTTGCCACCAAGATAAACATGAAATATCAGAATTGTCCAAAAGTTGTTCTTTTCTACGTTTTAGCGCTTTGCGTTTGCGTACGTTTGCGTTTAAACGGGAAAGAATAACAGATTCTCCACTGTAGCACACTATGAGCAACAACCATCTGAACTATTACATCGGCTCATAAAACAAAGAAACAGTTCTTCAGGAAAGGATGCCTACCCATGTCGGAGATATGCTATAAGAAAATATTTCTGCTTAGATAGCTCCTACAGATCTGATCTGGGTCTACACTGTTTTCACAAACAATGTCAACATAATACTTATAGCAGGAGAATTGTTTGCCCATGAGGTCTCTTAATTTAACCCTTTACCCTATAGCTTCAGGGATTTCCCCAGGCCGTTTTCGCCTGTCGCGGGCGACATGCCTTCCTTCCCGGCGGTCTCTTCGCGACATGCTTTGATCTGACCGACATGTCTTAATCTGAAGAGCGACTAGCCTTAATCATGGCTCTGTGTTGTGTATTCCAGTAATTATTTCATATGCCAAACGCCGTCACGCGTGTCGGGCGTGTGCTTCGCTTCATCAACCAATCAGGAGCCGAATTTCCTTATCTAAACGGTGATTGACAGGGACTCGTTCCATTTTGAGGGAGATTAACTTTTGATTGACGTTTCTAAAACCGCTAGTTCTGGTTTTGATGCGAGTAGATTCTACAACATGCCGAACATGGCTTACTTTACAAACAGTGACTTGAATGATTTTCGGAAAACAAGCTACGAACAACGCTGAAAGAAAAATAAATACTAGCCAAAACCGGAATCTCGGACATTCCTTTTCCCGAATTTAACATTCAAAAGATGATTAACGGTGGACTGAAATTTCGCCGCGAATAATGAGACATGAAATCGTGTGTCGCCTCGGAAAAATATCCTCGATACGGGGCCTGTTAAATAAGGAAATTCTCCGCAAATACTGAACAAACGAATGTTTTAAATGAATATAAATTACCTTTTAGAATTGATTTCCTCACAACTCCGTATTAATAATCACGTAACAGACGCAAACAGTATTCCAAACTTCCGAAATGAAATCCAAATGCGCGGTATGCTTCCTAGCGTCATTTTTTGAAAACATCCAATTAGATTAGACGTTATAAACTTCCATTTAGAATGACAGGAAATTAACATAAATTGCGATGTTTAAAATTAGCACTTATTCGTAGGCAATGGCTAGCTATCGACGCGGAAGACGTTTTTCTTGAGAGTTTCGGGAAATAAGTTACAAGAGAAGAACAAAAGCAACACATACACGCGGGAAACGATGAATCTCTTAAAATAGCTTTCCGGTATTTTTGGTAAATAGAAATTGAAATTGAATACTTGGGAGATATTGAAACAGAAAACAATCGTGAGTTAAAAAATTGTTTTCTGTTTTTATGATGGATGGATGTTAAGAGCAGGCTTAAAGTAAACATGAATCCACCATTTGACATCCACTTGCCGGGATGCAGTGAACTTTTCTATGCTCTCTTAACCCACAGGTTCTTGACACATAAAAAAAATAAATATATATAATTATATATTTTTTACGAGACCTCCATTATATTACCGTAGATCTAGATAGAGTACAAAAACAATTTCTTTTCTTTAACCTCAAGAAAAAAAATTCCTATCTTAAAAAACATGGCCGCTAGTGGGTGGGGCAGATTTTCTTCATATGGCTATATAGTGAAAACTTTAAAAATCTTCTTGTCAAAAATTACTGGTCCGATTTGAAAGTAATTTTATGCAAATGATCCATGGGTGACCCTCTACCAGATTTCTTAACATTATTTTGATATTTAAAAAAACATGGCCGCCAGTGGGTGGGGCAAGTTTTCCTTATGTTACTGTATACTAAAAACTTTAAAAATCTTCTTCTCTGAAACTACTGGTCCAAATTAAAAATAATTTTACAGAAATGGTCAATTAATGATCCTCTAGCAGATTTCTTAAAATCATTTTGTTATCTTAAAAAACATGGCCGCCAGTGGGTAGGGCAAGTTTTCCTTATGTTACTGTTTACTAAAACTTTAAAAATCTTCTTCTCTGAAACTACTGGTCCAAATTAAAAATAATTTTACACAAATGGTCAATTGATGATCGTCTACTAGATATCTTAAAATCATTTTGTTATCTTAAATAACATGGCCACCAGTGGGTGGGGCAAGTATCCTTATGTTACTATTTACTAAAAACTTTAAAAATCTTTTCTTTGAAACTACTGGTCCAAATTAAAAAATAATTTTACACAAATGGTCAATTGATGATCCTCTACCAGATTTCTTAAAATCTTTTTGATATTTAAAAAAACATGGCCACCAGTGGGAGGGGCAAGTTTTTCTATTATTTCTGTATGGAAAAAATTTCAATTTTTTTTCTCTGAAACTGTTGTTCTGATTTAAGAAGTATTGTACACAAATGATGATTCATGGGTGACCATTTGCCAGTTTTCTTCCAATAATCTTCCTAGCTCAAACAACATGGCCACCAGTGGGTGGGGGTGAATAAGTGAAAACTTAATGCCAAAAATGCACTATTTCATTGATCAAAAAGCAAAAAATTTCGCCGCAGCGAGGGAGGGAGAGCCCTCCCGCACCCTCCCCCTATGCCCCAAATTCAACATGCCTTCAGAAATTCCTGGGGAAATCCCTGAGCTTGTTTCTCTAGTATTGAATATAGGTGACCACTTACAGCAGCTTCGACCAGTTTTACGCTACTATCTGCTAGGATATATATGATATTTCTTTAGGTACATATTCATGACTGTATATAAATTGGAACAATTTTAGTGGAAGAATGAATTAAATGTGTCAAAATCTATGGAGTAAAGGATTAAACTTGTGCTTATGTATATCTAGCAATGCAGACTGTCAAAGAGATAGGATATGTATATATAATATTTCTTATGGTACATATTCATGACTGTACAAATTGAAGCTATTTTCTTCTGTGGAGGAATGAATTTAAGGTGTCAAAATGTGTGATTATGGAGTAAAGGATTAAACTTGTGCTTAGTGTTATTTAGCAATGTAGGCTGTCAAAGAGAGCCAGTATTGCAGATTACACCCCCTGCACGTGGCATACAACATTCTCGTACAATACAACTTTACTGATATGTAATTATTGGCTTGCACCGTTAGCACTTTAAGAGTAAATGCATATAGATGTTGATACGATAATTATTTGCAATTCTGAGTGTGGATAATTATATCTTAGCACAGTAGTTTATGTTTTATTAATGCACTTTATTGGAAAGGGAGTCACAAACTACCAGGGTGTACTCTTATAAAACCACTTCTGAATTTCTCGGAAATACACAACTGTACCAATGTTATAGCAGAGTCTAATTCACGTACAGTCAATCTTTTATTACTCAACCGCTCAATACAATCCTTCAAAAACTTTAAATGCAGTTTAAGAATAAAGGAAGAAATCTCTGATAGTGCATTTGACTGATATCTACGCGTACGCGCTAGCTGTACTCAACATTGCTGTCCTATTTTCATGGTAGATTGAATTTGCATTTTAACCCATTTCCCCATAAATATGTCTTTTTACGCCTTTAATTAATTACTCCTTTGAAGAAAACAGTTATGAATAAGTATAAGAAATATTTTCTTTATCCTAGCAGACTATAGTGTAAAGAAGGTTGGAAGTAAAGCAGAATGCGCCTTAAGGCACATTCTGCTTTACTTTCAACCTTCTTCAAGTGGTTACCGATATTAAAAAAAACAAAGGCTATGGGGTAATGGGTTAAGTCGCTTTAACAGTATTTCAGTCATATCGAGACAGATGGATGAAGACCCCAGAAATCCTTTACATTTATGCACTGTTATGGTGGGCAGAACCACTGACCTTCTGCAAGCCAGCTGGAAGGCTTCCCCACATGAATGTTAGATTGGAAGGCATTGCCTTGGATCAAGTTAATCCAGTGCGATAATCTATGCAGGATTAAGATTGTTGTTGAACAATAAAACCACAAGTGTGTCTGTCAGATACAGTAAAACCTCTCTATTATGATTATTGAAATGACTGCTAATTGATTGTATAACAGACAGGTGCCACCTTAAAGCAAGGTGACAGTAAAACAGAAAGCTCCTATGGGAGCTTTCTGTTTTACTGTCACCATGCTTTAAGAATTACCCCATAGCCTGTTTCTAGTTTTGAAGACTGGTGACTTCTTAACCCTTTTACCTGATAGTTTATTTCTAGAATTGAAAATAGGTTACTACTTAAAGCAGGTTGAAAGTAAAGCAGAATGCGCTTAAGGCGCATTCTGCTTTAATTTCAGCCTGCTTTAAGCTATCCTGTGCTAGAATATATTGAAAATTTTCCGTATAATATATTATATTCATGACTGATTAAATTGGAACTATTTTCTTCAGCGGAGGAATAAATCAGATTCGCTAAAAGTCGCTTCTATGGGGTAAAGGGTTAAAGCAGGTTGAGGTGCATTCTGCTTTAAGCTTGTATCTGCTAGGATATAGGAAATGTTTCTGATGGTGCATATTCATGGCTGTATTGTATTGGAAATATTTTCTTCAGTGGAGGAATAAATTTAAGACGTATAAAGGCGTCTTTATTGGGTAATGGGTTAAGCAGTCACCTGTTGTAAAACACACAAATGTAGTGGTCATAATGGAGAGGTATTACTGTATTTTATCTTATGTATTAACTCTCTGACACCCAAGTTATTCTTTCATCTGTAACAAATTGTCGTTTGCTTCTGTTCAGCAAAAAAATGTTCCGAAATAATTTCAAATTAGGGTCAGAGTGTCGATCAGTTTGTATCCTATAATGAGCAATGAAATAAACTATATCACACATTCTCTTTATGTTGAACAGTGTGTTAACTCTATGCATGCTAGCGGCGGATTTGTGATTATCTGTGCAAACAGTTTGGATCCTGATGAGACGCCGTATTACTGTTTGACACTCTGACCCTGTTTTGAAAAGAATTTTAGAAACATCTATATTTAGAACAGTTGCAGACGACAATGTTGGCAAATGAAAAAATTACCCAGCATGCAAAGAGTTAAGTTTAGAACCTAAAATTTCCAAATTAACCCAGTCTAATTTAACCCTTTCACAGTCAAATATTTTCTGCTTCAATTTGTTGTCTCTAAGTAATTACACCAAATTAAAAGTTTTGCTGTTTTACCTGTGAAAAAATATACAAATGTCAAATAACTTGGACTCGGATCAGACCTGTCTTTATGTGGTGTCTGATTTGGATCCAAAGTATTTGCGATTTCGATGTTTGTTTCGCCAATGATAGTGAAAGGGTTAATATGTAAGGATATGGAATCTTATAACAGGTGGTGGCTGCATTAACTCTTTGCATGCTGGGTAATTTTTTCGTCTGCCAATATTGTCGTCTGCAACTGTTCTAAAAATAGAATTTTCTTAATTTCTTTTCAAAACAGGGTCAGAGTGTCAAACAGTTTGGATCCTGATGAGACGCCGCATTATGCGGCGTCTCATCAGGATCAAAACTGTTTGCACAGATAATCACAAATCTGCTGCTAGCGTGCAAAGAGTTAACCCCTTCACCATATAATGAACAGTTACTGTTGTCCTCGGCTGAAAATGTTGTCTGCTAAAATTCTGAAATTGGTTCGGTATTCTGAAATGGTTTGAGCAACAGAGTCAAAGTTACAAAACAATTTAGAGTCTGATCAGGCCCCACATTTTGTAGGGCCTGATCTGGATTCAAACTACCGGTATTTGCAAAGATTTTCAGTACTAGATTTTAGTGTTGATAGGTTTAAGTGGAGTGCATAGGAATTAAACTCTTAACTCTTTGCATGCTGGGTAATTTTTATGTATGCAGCAATTGACGTCTGCTACTGTTTAAAAAATATTTTTTCTAAATTTCTTTTCAAAACAGGATCAGAGTTTCAAACATTTTGGATCCTGATGAGACGCTGCGTAACGCAACATCTCATCTGGATCCAAACTGTTTGCAAAGAGCATGCAAAGAATGAAATTTCCGCATACTTGAATGGAATATCAGAACTTGTAATACCAGATGGCCAGTAAAAATGTTATAGTTATGTTTACTTAGGGAAAGCTTTTGTAATCGGTGAATGTCAACAACTTTTAACGTTAGCAATCTAGAGGCCACAATTTTTATCCAATCTTTCTCAAATGTGGCTAGATTGTATACGACCATAAGTTCTTGGACGAGTTTTATTATGGTTGAATTATAAGTCGGACCATTAGGTCAAGTCTAGTGATCTGCCCTTGATGTGTTGAAAAAGCCACATTTACATATTTTACATGTTTACAGGCTAGCAAATACAGTTTTCAATGAATTTAGATTATACTTGCAAACAATGTATCTAAATTCTTGAAGGAGTAAATTGCTGTTGAAATCAGATCATTTTGTCAAGAGCTATCTGCCCTTGCTTTACTCACATAATTATGCTAGAAAGGACTTAGTTTCAGTATTGTTTAACACTTCTGAAAGGATTTTGATAAAACTTTGTAAAACTCTCATATTCTTTATCCTAGCAGATGGTAGGTTAAGGTGCATTATGCTTTACATTTAGTCTGCTTTAATTATAAGCTATTGATCTGTATGGAACATATTTATAATGGTACACATTCATGACTGCATAAAATGGAACTACTGTCTTCAGTAGATGAACAAAATAAATGCGTAAAAAGGTTTATCTATGCGGTAATGGGTTAAAGCTGGCGAAAAGTAAAGCAGAATGTGCCTATTTGGAGCTTTATGTCTTTACTGAATAGTTGCTGAACACAAATGAATGATGAACCCATTATCCAATGAATATTTATGCCTTTTTACGCCTTTAATTCATTCCTCTACTTAAGAAAATAGTTCCAATTTATACAGTCTTGAATATGTATCATATGAAATATTTTCTTTATACTAGAAGACTAGCTGAAAGCAGGTTGAAAGTATAGCAGCATGCGCCTTAGGGCGCAGTCTGCTTTACTTTCAACCTGCTTTAATTAGTCACCTATTTTCAATACACACACAACCAAGGCAATATGGTGTTTTCGATCTTTTATTATGTCCGAACGTTTCTATCCCTCACCGGGTCTTTTTCAAGGATAAAATATCAAAATAATCATCTTACTGAAGTACAAGGAAAACGGTACTTTTGTCATGTGATCACTTTCTAAATATAGAAAGCGCCATCCATTATGACGTTGAACGGTACTTTCTATTTTCAGAAACAGATCGTTTAGGAACTAAAAAATTTTTTTCAAAATCAGTAAGGTGACATACAATGGAATAGAGAATAATGGATGAATGAGATACAAATGTATACATTTCAGTTTTTGAGCTCATTTATATCAAACAAACCCTTATTTTAAAGTTAAAACATGGCAAAGTGACATTTTAACTCTGAAATAAGGGTAAGTTGAATTAGAGTGAGTTTGAGATGTTGAGACTTAACTGTATACCGACGGTACTGTATCTCTTGGAAAACTTATGGTTTATATATTATCATTTGGAAAATATGTATATTGTAAAACTTATGTTTGGCAGCCATTACGAAGCATTGACATCTCTCCAGACAGTAGTACAGTTGAAACTGGATACTTCGAAATTGTTTTAGTGGAAGTTACACATATTTCATAATTTGCATTTTCATAACTCAATCTTGCTTAAGTCGGACATATCTGTATTTCAAAGTTAAAATGTGGCTAAGCCAGGTTTTAACTTTGAAATATGGATATGTTAGACTAAATCGCTTGTGAATTATGGAGTTTCTGCTGTATAATAAATAATTATACAGTTTTGTTTTGTACAGTCATCCAGATGTATCTGTTTTCCCAATACCGTATCAAAAACGTGACAGACATTAATTCCCAGTTCTCCAAGAAAATATGGTGTAGATAACCCATGGACTTGTGAATGGGACGATCAGTTGGTGTAATTGGAGGGAGTCATTATATAAAGTTTAGGTAATTTCTGGTGGTGATAACCCCATGACATGAGAATGGGACAACCCGTTAGTGTAAATCGAGGGAGTCATTATGAAGTTTAGGTAATTTCTGATGGTGATAATCCCATGACATGAGAATGGGACAACCCGTTAGTGTAAATCAAGGGAGTCATTATGAAGTTTAGGTAATTTCTGATGATTATTTACCAGATTCTCAGTAGAAGATAATCCCTTTGAAAACACATACCGTACTGAAAACCTTAATAAAGATTTTTGCAAACAGTTTGGATCCAGATCAGGCACTGTATAATGTGGCCTCTGATCAGGATCCAAACTATTTGACACTTATTGTGGTATCACTTTAGATTATTTACCTAAATTTGAGAAACAAAAGCAGACAATTGTTTTAAGTAGATGATATCATGGTCAGAGCTCAAGATCAGGGGATTTTTTCAAAAACTAAAATCTTTATTTCTGCATTAAAACCTATGGTGTCACTACTCATTAGAATCGCCTCGAAGAGACGATTCTAATGAATAGTCACACCATAGGATTTGGTGCTGAAATGGGTGTGAAAATGTTTGATTGTTACAAATGACTGACTCTTATCTGGAGCCCTAATGGCAGGGAAAGGGGTTAAGAACTAAGGGATACTATTATTATGTGCATGCCTCCACAGTGAAGGAGACAGAGCCTAGCAGGGGAGACAGATGCATGTGAGAGTGCATCAATTAGTTTTGTGAGGACATTAGACGCGTGTGTCTGGGATTTTATAACATTGAATGAAGGTAGAGTAAAACACACCAGTTTGTTGGTATACAAGGTTACACATATTTTGCTGAAATCATCGCGATAATGGTCTAGCTCTTCAAATCCAAATTCATATCAATTTAAACAATTACCCCCATAACCTGTTTCTAGTTCTGAAGACACCTATAGGCGCATTCTGCTTTACTTTCAGCCTGCATAAAGTTTCCATCTGCGAGAATGTTTGGATACCCTATTATGGAATATTTTCTTATGGTGCAAACTCATCACTGTATGAAATGGAACTATTTTCTAATGTGGAGGAATACATTTTAGCAGTGAATAGGGGTATCTAAGAGGTAATGGGTTAAATTATTTTAACCCATCACCCCATAGCATATTTATAGTTTTGGAGACAGGTAACCACTTAAAGCAGGTTGAAAGTAAAGCAGAATGCGCCTTAAGGCACATTCTGATTTACTTTCAGCCTGCTTTAAGCTACCATCTATCAGGATAATATTATAGAAAATATTTCTTATGGTACATATTCATGACTGAATAAATCAGAACTATTTTCTTTAGTGGACGAATAAATTAGAGGGGTTAAAAGGTGTACTTATGGGGTAATGGGATACATGATTGGGTGCTACATGTAGGTAACTTAGCATATTTGGGTGAATTAACTTAATAAGGTCCAATTTAAACTATTCATCTAACAAATGTACAAGTCCTTTGACTTGGGACCAGTGATACAGAGTTCCCATTGCCCATTAGACCAATGACGTTTGACCTGGTCAACATCTGCCGTTAAACACTACATACCATATCTGACCAGAATCCTAATTATTTAACATTTAAAACTCTATTTGCATTGATAATTGTTTTGAGACAACATTTAATGGTATCTGGTTACAGGTGATCTTACTCATTTTACTTTGAACTTAACCCGTATCATGCTAAGCACGACTTTGCTAACATTTGCAAACAGTTTGAATCTAGAACAGACGCCGAGTAATGTGGCATCTGTTATGGATCCAAACTGTTTGACACTCATAGTCAATTTTTCTTTGATTTAAAAAACATAAAATCCAGGTTTGAGATTTTGCACAGACGGTGTATTTCAATTTGAAGCAGAAGACAATTCAGCATGATAAGGGTTAAACCACTTCTTTGCCTTACACCAAGCATCAATATCTATTTAGTAAACAGGTCATATCCTGATATATAAGAAAATTATGTTATTTCAGTGTAGGCCATTTGAGAAAGGCGGTAAGCGACATTAGATAATTATCTATCTGAACAGAGGGGCTTATGTCCGCCCGCGCAAAAAAGGCGGGGGCTCGTGTCTGCCCGCGCAAAATCGGGGAGGGGGGGGGTCTCGTGTCTGTGAATCGAGAAAGGCCATCACACAATTTCATTATTTACTTTTTATCCCTTTACTCCATAGCCTATTTCTAGTTTTGAAGAAAGCAGATTGATAGTGAAGCAGAATGCAGCTTAAGGCACATTCTGCATTACTTTCAGCTTTATTTATTAACTTTCATCTGCTAGGATATTGGAAATATTTCTTATATTGCACATTCATATCTGTATAAAATGGAACTATTATCTTCAGTGGAGGAGTTAACCCATTACCCCTTAAAAACGCCTTTTTACGCCTCTTACTTATTCCTCCACTGAAGAAAAAAGTTCCAGTTTATACAGCAAAGAATATGTACCAAAAGAAATATTTTCCATATCCTAGAAGATGGTAGCTTAAAGCAGGCTGAAAGTAAAGCAGAATGTGCATTAAGGCACATTCTGCTTTACTTTCAACCTGCTTTAAGTAGTCACCTGTTTTCGAAGCAAGAAATAGGCTAAGAGGTAATGAGTTAATTAAATGTGTAAAAAGTGTATATATGGAGTAATGGGTCAATTATACATGTTAAGGATGATATGTGACTGTAGTGTATGTATTTGGTTGGAGGCTATTTAAGGCCATTTGATGGCAGTTAGATTTTAAATCAGTCCCGCCCCTGACCTAAATAAGAGAACCGACTTAAATTAACTAATGATTGGCAGGTGGCATGTAAAGTAGCACAGTTCAATTTGTATTAACTCTGCATGCTGGTTAATTTTTTTCGTCTGCAACAAATGTAGTCTGCTATTGTTCTATTAATAGAATTTATTATATTTCTTTTCAAAACAGGGTCAGTATGTCAAACAGCTTGGTTCCTGATGAGACACCACGTTATTCGGCATCTCATCTGGATTCAAACCTATATGATCCAGGATATAAAGAGTTAGCATAAGTTTGACCGTACATTGTTAGTGGTTTGAGTAGTATTGTAATGTACCGGTATGTCACTGGAGTCTCTCTTTCAGAGACATTTAACTAACAACGAAAGCGTGATTAGCTTATTGTCCACTTACCGTAACTCTGACTGTATCTGCTCAAGGCCTAAAGTGTATCACATTTTGATCTATTTTAACAAGAATTTCTAGGAAATTTTGATTTTTGAACTGTAGCAGATACCACATGTTGCAGACGAAAAACCAGGGCTCCCGATAAGAAGTAGTTATTTCACATTTTCTCACTCTTTTTAGCACCAAATCCTATGGTGTTACTACTCATTAGAATCGTCTCGAAGAGACGATTCTAATGAGTAGTGACACCATAGGGTTTAATTCAGAAATAAAGATTTTAGTTTTTGAAAAACTACTCTTATCTGGTGCTCTGGACAAACTATTTAGCTTTGAAAGAGTTAGCTAATTTGGTACAAAATAATAAAAAAAAAAAACCAAAAAAGATTATTTTTCCTTTGTTTTTCAGATCTGTTTGGATTCAAATTGGGTATAAACTTCTTTGATTTCTGTGCTTGATCTTAACTGTAAATTGAACTGATGGCTAAAGAGGTTAAGTTTGACATAGTGATAATAAACCGAGTAAATAAATTATTTAAAACTGAAGTAATGTTGTTTATTTATTAAGCCACAATTTTGTAGTGCATTGAGTTTACAATTTAGGTTTGGAGTTTTCAAACTTGTGTCATTGTCAACAGTGTCAATAACTATCAAATTCCTTTGTATTCAAAAATAATTGGAACTATATTTTGAAAAGGTGTGAACAATTCTATATGACTGGTATCTAGTAATCAGTGTCTAACTGTGAAGTGGTAATTAGAGTTAATTACTGGCAGGTGCCCTCAGGGAAGAGTGATATGCAGAATGAATGGACTTGAAAGTAGGAATTTATAATTTTGTTATAAATTATAACAGATCTTGTTTTATCAGTTTCTGACATCAAAGGAAGTGGATTAATTAGTGATGTATGTGTGGATTGAAGACTAATTTTTTTCCGTATATAAAACTCATTCACAAATTGGAAGCAGTACCGGTAGTGCTCACTTTGAGAAGAGAAGTGGTAATGTAATGTAAGTAGTAGTTCTGCAAGTTATGGTTTTGAATCGTACTTAGAGTTTCTGGGGAACATAATATTAACCCATTACTCCATAGCCTGTTTCTAGTTTTGAAGATAATTATTATGTAACCACTTAAAGCAGGTTGAAAGTAAAGCAGAATGAGCCTTAAGGCACATTCTGCTTTACGTTCAGCCTGCTTTAAGCTATTATCTGCTAGAATCTAGAAAATATTTCCTATGATTTTTAGCTCACCTGAGCCAAAGGCTCAAGGTGAGCTATTGTGACCGCTCACCGTCCGTAGTACGTCTGTCCGTTCACTTTTACTTCAAACGACATCTCCTCTGAACCCGGGGATTGTAGGGCGGATTCAAACTGCTCATGATGTTCCTTGGATGCTTCTCTACAGAAGTTGTTCAAATGAAAGAGAAAAAGCAAAAACTCTGCTTGAAAAAGCAAAAAAGCAAAAAACTTTAAAAAATCTTCTTGCTAAAAACTACTAGACCCTAAGCTTTGATATTTTTACAGTAGAATATCCTGGTCGATCCCTCTATAGTTTGTTAAAATGAAATCCCTACAGGGTCACACTTGACGCCACCCTGCGCAGTTTAAGTGCTGCTCTAGGCAGGTTTCACAGTATTTTTGATGAAGCAGAAGCAGAACTGTATTTTACCTGAGTTACTCTTAATATACTAAGGGCAAATAGCCAATATTTGCAAACATTTTGGATCCAGATCAGATGCAACATAATCATAATGCTACATCTAATCTGGATCCAACCTATTTGCCACTCATTTACCAACTTAACATTTTCTAAATTGTTTTTTTGTACACTTTTCACATACAGTAGGTTTTAAGCAGACATCATTTCAGTCTGGTAAGGGTAAGCCCCAGAGCTCTAGCCACTGAGGTCAAATATTATGCAACTGAACTGGTTGCACAGAACTGGTCATGATCAGCTGAACATGTTGTCTGCTAAAGTTTAGATATGGTTCAGTCTGCTTCATACTTAGAGAAACAGGATCTGGAAGTGATCCACTGACAGTTATGTAATTATGTCTTATGCCATATTTATACATATGTTTAATATTGGTTTTGTCAGAGTTATCTGTATGTCTTTTCATTTTTTCTTGTCCAGGATTCAACCCTTTCCCCCCATATACTGACGTTTGTTAACCCATTACCCCATAAATGTGCATTTTTAGGCCTTTGATTTATTCCTCTACTTAAGAAAATAATTCCACTTTAAACAGTCATGAAAATGTAAGATGCGAAAGTAAAGCAAAGTGTGCATTAACCCTTAGCCCGCCAAATAAATTGTCGTCTGCTATATTTCTCGTCTGCTTCAAGTTTCAAAGTGCTTCAAAGTTGCTCAAAATTGCTGAAAATGTTGTCCGAGTGTCAAACAGCTTTGATCCGGATGAGACGCCGAGTTACTCGGCGTCTTATCCGGATCCAAGCTGTTTGCATATAAAGCTATAGTCGTGAGTGGCAGGCTAAGGGTTAACACACATTCTGCTCTACTTTCAACCTGCTTTAGGTGGCCACCTATTTTCAAAACTAGAAACATGCTATGGGGTAATGGGTAAAATGAAATTGCCTATTTGGAAAGAGCCTGATGAGAGGAAGTGCCATTTGCAAAGGCCATAACTCTGACATCATTGTTTTTTTAGTTATTTCCCTTTGTGATATTTTCTTGTCAAGAAGACAACTTCAGTTCTACTGATACTATTGTAATGAAATTTTATGTATGGAAAGAAACTGATGAGAGAAAATGCCATGCACAAGGGCAGCAATATTTAGTTTTTCCCCTTTGTCATATTTTATTGTCAGGAAAATAATTCCAGTTCTGCTGACGCTAGTGAAATAATTATCATTTATTGGAAATGGAAATAGCTTGATAAGAGGATGTGTCATGGATAAGGGTCATAAGCTTGGCAACAAAATTCACTTTTGTCATAATTTCTTGTCTGGAAGATAACTCCATTTATAGTTATATTAAAATGTTGTCTTGCCCAGTCAACTTAGGTACAAACTTCAATGTCCTCAGGTGAGCAAATTTAGGGCCATCGCCCTCTTGTTATTTGTGACAGTATAAATTGAAACTATTTTCTTCAGTGAATGAATTAATTAAAGGCGTAAAAAGGCGTATTCATGTGGTAATGGGTTAAATTTAGACTGTTTGAATCAACCACCTGTCTCAAACACAGAAATCGATTTATGGGAAAAGGCTGCAAGGCAGCAATTCAATCAACAAGCAATTATGGACTGGATACTTCTGGTTTCTACCTGCCCTATTATGCATCAGGAAGCGGAAGACTTAGCTTGAGTTTGTATTTTTGGAGTCATTGGGTCAAGGTCCCTGTTACTAAAAATAGAAAAAGATTTCAGATCAATAAGTTCAGATTAGATAAACTAGTTATGACCAAACTTTGTATTTAGCAAGCTTACATGAAATCCTAGATTGGGATTGTATTTTGGAGTAATCAGGTCAAGTTCAAGGTAGTTGTTACAAAAGGGTGACGGACGTTTCGGTAAATGACCAGTTCGGTAAATTGATTTTATATAGTGAAAGTCTAGACGTTTCGGTAAAAAGGTAAATTATAATAATTATAGGTTTATGTACAGGTCTGTATATCCCACCTTTCGCTAGATCAATAACTGATGGCGCTTGATCTCTAATCACTTGTCAGACCCAGATCAGCAATTGGTTAAACCCAATAAATATTTGCCGAAAAGTTTGGATTCTGATCAGAAACAGCGATCAGAATCAAAACTTTTTGACAAACATAAAACAAATGTTTCAGGTCAATATCTTCAAATAAGATGAGCCAAATTTTACCAACTTCGGTATTAAGCAAGCTTATGTTAAGACCTAGGTTGGGATTTTATTTGTGGGCCATGCATAAAGGTCAAGGTCACTGTTACTATAAATAGAAAAACTGTTTCAGATCAGATAAGACAGTTATGACCAAACTTGTGATTGTATTTTGGAGTCACTGTTACTTAAAAAAATAGAAAAACTGTTTCTGGTTTATAACATTGCATTAAATATATAAGCCAACTTTTACCAAACTTTGTATATAGCAAAGTTAAAATGAATACCTAGCTTGGGATTACATTTTGGGGCTATCAGTTCAAGGTCACGGTCACTGTTACTAAAAATAGAAAAATTGTTTCCGGTCAGTAACTATACATAATAGATCAGCTTCACATTAGCTAAATTTGACTGAGCTTTGTATGTAACAAGCTAACATAAAGACCTAGCGTTGAATAGTATTTTAAGGGCCATTGTGTCAAGGTCAAAGTCACTGTTACTAAAAATAGAAAAAGTTTCTAGTCATTTACTTCACATAAGATAAGCCAAATTCGACAGAAATTTGTATGTAACAAACTTTCAAAAAGACCTATCAATACTGTAAATTGGATAGACAAATCATGACCAAATTTTGTAGTAAGCAAGCTAGGGATTAATTTGATAAAAAACGCATGTCACTCACTGTCAGTCATTGGGGACTCATATAAAGTTGTGCCCTTCTGGGCAATCTGACCAGAAGAGCTCCTGTCTGCTCTGTGTGGGGGACTCATGTCTGCTCTCGCAAAATGTGACTGTATAAAGGGAAACTTTTATCTTCATTGGAAGAATAAATCAAAGGCATAGATAAGCGTATCTATGGAGTAATGGGTTAAACTGTCACCTGTGTTTCATACCATCAATCTTCATCTGAGTAATAGAGCAGTTTTTACTATAATAGAGCATTCCTAATAGTCTATAATGTCATCTAAATGGTGAGAGACTTGTTTGGCATGCTAGATTTCTCACTCAGGTACGCTTGTTTGTAACTGTTGGCATTTAGAAGCATGTGTTTTCCCACAGCCGGAAGATGTTCCCATTGTGCAATAAAATATAACAGATGAGCTTCTAAATGTTTGTGGTTAGTATTTTTTCAATGATTCGTTTAATACCACAGTCGATGCATTTGCCAATTTACGTAATTGCCCTGCATCTGTATTTTGGGTATCGCAGATATAGCATAAACAAACTGATACCTGGATTGATTTTGTAGTAAAAGAAAACCTCACATTACCCATCTTCTGTTGTTAGCATATACTAACCCTTTCCCCCCTGTAGAAGCGACTTTAAGCTTATTCATTTTATTCCTCCACAGTAGAAAATAATTCCAATTTAAGAATATGTATTACCAGAAATATTTTCTATATTCTAGCAGATGGTAGCTTAAAGCAGGCTGAAAGTAAAGCAGAATGCGCCTTCAGGCACATTCTGCTTACTCTTAACCTGCTTTGAGTAGTCACTTGTCTTCAAAACTAATAATAAGCTATGGGGTAAAAGGTTAACATAATATTAACACTTTTTGAAAGCATTGTAGACCCAGATCATGGTCTGCACTGTTTCCTAATAGGAGCTGTCTGGCATGATTATGCACTCTTTCTGGAGGAAGAGTTTCCTAATTTTATTAGCCAATGTATTATTTCAGATGTTAGATAGTCCTAAAGGAGCTTTCTGCTTTACTTTCAATGTATTTATTTATTTCTCTTAACCCATTACCCCATTAATACGCCTTTTGACACCTTTAATTAATTTCTCCACTGAAGAAAATAATCTTGCTTTATACAGCAATGAATATGCATCCTTACAAATATTTTATCTCCTAGCAGGTGGTAGCTTAAAGCAGGCTGAAAGTAAAGCAGAATGCGCCTTAAGGCGCATTCTGCTTTACTTTCAACCTGCTTTAAGTGGTCACCTATCTTCAACACTAGAAACAGGTTATGGGGTAATGGGTTAAGTATACAACATGTCATTTTATCACAGTTAAACGTTCAATAGAAGCTGTACAATGTGCTTTAAGCTATCATCTGGAAAGATATGGAAATGCCTTCTGTGTTTTATATTCAGCAATTCCTTAGACTTCTTTCCATAATAGGAGGCGTAAAAAGGCTTATTTATGGAGTAATGGGTTAATTCACATTCAAAATAATTATGCCTTGTTTAAGGAGAATCATCAAATTCAACACTTGGTGTATTATGCATGCAGTGTCTGTAGGGTTAATTGTCTAATTGAACGCATGCAGTTTTTACTTTCTAACCCTTTGCCTGCTTATCACAATTTTACAAGAATTTGAAAGCAGTTTGGTTCAAGATCCGATGCCAAGAAATGTGGCATTTGATCTAATAAGGATCCAAACAATTTTAATCTTGGGTTAGACTTTAACTAAAATGGCTTGATAATTAAATTTTAAAAACAATACAGAACATGACTGTATAACAAATAGTTCAGACCCTGGTAATTCAGGAGCCCTTTGATCTAGGTCTATCATGTTTGCAAAGATAGATATACATGTACATGTACTTGTATCTGGTTGCAGCACCAAAAAGGTTTATGGGTACTGTTTTTCTGGCAATGCTTTTGTTTATTTTGTTGCAAGAATAAGCATATAGAGCCTTACCTCTTTGCACCCTAGCCACATACACATGATAACCTATACAAACAGTTCAGATCCAAATAAGATGTCCCAAAATGCAGGGTCTTATCAGGATCCAAACTGTTTGACAATCTGACACTATTTTGAAAAGAAATATTTAGAAAAATCTATATTAAGAACAGCAGCAGTCTAGGAAACGACATTTGTTGCAAATGCAAATAATTACCCAGCATGCAAAGAGTTAAAGATACATATGTAAGTCATGTAGGTGGTAATTATCAAAGTGCATTACAACATAAAACTGTCATGTTATGGGAGATTTGCTGATTCCATTATATTGCTTTCAAGAGTAATTGTTTCAAATTGCTGAAAACTCATTGTTTTGCTGTTGTTGTTTTGTAACCCTTTTCCCCATAGCCTGTTTCTAGTAATGAAGTTATAATAGGTCACAGATCACTTACACTTAACCCATTACCCCATACATACACCTTTAATTTATTCCTCCACTGATGGAAATAGTTCCAATTTATACTGTCATGAATATGTAACATAAGAAATATTTTCTATTTACTAACAGATGGTATCTTAAAACAGGCTCTAGGTAAAGCAGAATGCACATAAGAATGCATTCTGCTTTACTTTCAACCTGCTTTGAATGGTCACCTATCTTCAATACTAGAGACAGGCTATGAGGTAATGGGTTAAAGCTGGTTGAAAGTAAAGCAGAATACACCTTAAGGTGCATTCTGCTTTACTTTCAGCCTCCTTTAAGCTACCATCTGCTAGGATAGAAACTATTTTTGTATGGTACATATTTATAACTGAATGAAGTATAAAGTTGAACTATTTCCATCAGGGGAAGAATGAAATAAAAGCTTGAAAATACATATCTATGGAGTAAAGGGTTAAAATGAAACAGAATTAAGTAATTTGGAGGGAGCTGTTAACCTTGCATGCATGCTATTACTGGTATATTAACTTAAGGCATGTTTAATAAGAACAGTGCCATTTTGGCTGTCTGTTTCACACAAAACTTGCTAAATCAGATGTGTTGCAAACCCTGCTGTCATATACAGACAATCTTGTAGTAAAATAAGACCAATTGTTAAATTAATTGATATACAATTTTGTCTGACTGCTAGTACTCAAACATAATATTATATAATAATTATACAACACATATTAGCAGAATGTTTAGATAAAGTTTGCTAACCCATAAGCACTATACTGTGACCAGTTACATCAGAGTTATTGCCCTTCACTTGTATAATAACCCATTCCCCCCATAGCTGGCTTTCAGTATTGAAGACAGACAGTTGCTTATAGCAGGTTGAAAGTAAAGCTGAATGATCCTCCACCTGCTAGAGTATATAGAAAATATTTCTTATTGTCAGTGGAGGAATAAATTAAAGGCATAAAAAGGAGTATCTATGATATAGTGGGTTAAGTTGAACTTTCCTGTATTTTCATGTTGAAATACAATATCTCAATCTCTTAACCCATTACTCCATAAATGCAAGCTTTTATGCCTCCACTGAAGAAAGTACTAACAATTTATGCAGTTATAAATATGCATCATCATTAAAGAAATATTATCTATATTCTATCAGATGGTAGTTTAAAGCAGGATGAAAGTAAAGCAGAATGTGCCTTAAGGCAACCTCCTTTAAGTAATCACCTATTTTACTTTCATTCTTCCTTAAGTGTTTGCCTATTTCAACCTCCTTTTCATCTATTATCCTTAAGTGATCACCTACATGTATACTAGAAACAGGGGTAAAGGGTTAAGTCCAACATAATGAGGTCTACCTGTACTCTCTGGTCTGTTAGTATTACACCTCATTCCGATGTTCAGGGTAACCAGGATGTCTAGGGAATTGAGATATCAGGAATCTTTTCGGAATTTCCTGCTGTTATCTCAGACAACACAAGGTGACCATATGTTTGTGTTCCATGCTTTATTTACCTATCATTCTCACATCTACTGTCAAAATGTTCTCAGTTAATCTGCTGTTTGCAAACTGTAGATTAGAAATCTTTTAAGACAGGTACCTGCTTATTGCAGAATAAAAGTATCGGTAATACAGAAAGCTAGCTCCCTTCTATATTAATTCTGTACTGCCTTAAGCTGCCACTTGTCATGACAACTGTTTATGCACTTTTGAAATGTTTGATTCCAATTTACTGTTTATACAGTATCATTGCAAGTAAGCACACACATAGGAGACTAAAGTTCAAATATTTAGGCAGGCACATGCGCATTTAAGTCGGCGAAGGAACACCGTTTGTCAAACCAATATACATTGTAAACTGACAATGAACCCTCTGTGGTTCACAGGTCAAATGACGTCACTTTAGTCAAACTAACCGGTGTTCAGTTGGATCCATAGTCACTATAAATGATAAATGAGATGTATTTATATAGATGGATTATTTATTTATCAGACATTGTGATTATTAGAACATGTACGGTACAGTATAGGGGCAGTGATAGGAAGCTGACACGCTCCTTGATGGTACCGGTAGATACTGTTATCACAGGAGAAAATACCTCTGCCATGAGACGTTGTGATTATTAGAACAATTATGGTACTGTTTAGGGGCAGATATTAGAACATGTACGGAACTGTATAGGGCAGCTATTAGAACATGTACGGTAGTGTATAGGGCAGCTATTAGAACATGTACGGTACTGTAAGGGGGCAGCTATTAGAACATGTACGGTACTGTATAGGGGGCAGTGATAGGAAGCTGACACGCTCCTTGATGGTACCGGTAGATACTGTTATCACAGGAGAAAATACCTCTGCCATGAGGCCAGACACCTAGGCTGCCACGTTACTAACCAGACTGTCTAACCCTTTCCTCAATAGCCTGTTTTGAATTTTGAAGATAGATGATCACTTAAAGCAGGTTAAAAGTAAAGCAAAATGTGCCTAAAGGCGCATTTTGCTTTACTTTCAGCCTGCTTTAAGTTACCATCTGCTAGGATGTAGAAAATATTTCTTATGGTACATGTTTATGACTGTATAAATTGGAACTATTTGATTCAGTGGAGGAATAAATTAAATGTGCTAAAAGGTGCTACTATGGGAGGGGTTAACCCTTTCCTTAACTCTTTCCTCCCTAAAACTTTAAATGGACAATTCCAGTTTCCATTTTAGTCTAGTCCATTTTTGACTTTTAAGGATTGTTTTTGTCAATGTTTGGCCTTATGACAAACTGTGAAGACCCTGATCAGAGGGCTCCTTTTGGAGCCCTCTGATCTGGGTCTTCACTGTTTGCACAGGACAAGTGTACTATATACATGTACACTGTTTGAAAAGGACGCCTATATGCGGGACTAGGGTTCAAAGGGTTAATAGCCATCAGTGCAAGTCACCTCTAGCTAACTGTGTTTAACCCTTTACTCCATAGATATGCCTTTTTACGCCATTAATTCATTCCTCCACTGAAGAAAATAAATTTGCTTTATACTGTCATGAAAATGTGCCTTAGAAATATTTTCTATATCCTAGCAGATGGTAGCTTAAAGCAGGCTGAAAGTAAAGCATTCTGCTTACTTTCAACCTGCTTTAAGTGGTCAACTATATTCTATACTAGAAACAAGCTATGGGGTAATCTATTAAGAAAATAGTTAATTTTTATACAGTCAAAAGTAGAAACAGACTATGGGATAATGGGTTAAAGCATAATGAAAGTAAAGCAGAACTTTCCCTCTTGAGATTTCTGCTTTTCTTTGATCTTACATTAAGCAGTCAATTGTCTTCTAAATAACACCAAACTCAAGGTACGAGATATTCAATTAACAGGGCTGCCATAAGTTGATAATAAAAATCCTAATATTTCAAATTTTCAATTTTTCAGACGCAATTTACTAATTATACCTTTACCCCATAGTCTGTTTCTTGTTTTGAAAACACATGACTGCTTAAAACAGGTTGAAAGTAAAGCAGAATGCGCCTTAAAGCGCATTCTGCTTTACTTTCAGCCTGTTTTAAGCTAAGCTCTGCTAGGATAAAAATCCGAATACTTAGGAAAAATCCGGAGAAATGGCAGCCCTGAATTAAGCAGGCTATACACCCTAAAATGCACCATGTTTCATTGTCTTCTAAAGGTAGTTACAGTACCCCTATTGTTTTAACATCAGTTTTGCAGAAATTGGATCTGATTGTCAAACAACTTGAATCCAGACTAGACTCCACATTTGTAGGGTCTGATCTGGGTTCAAAACAGTGTGCAAAACTTATCAACAATTTTTGAAGGTCATGGAAAGTATGCAAACAGTTAAGATTTAAAATTCAAAGCACTAAATTAACCCCAGAATATTAAGAGAACAACATACAAAAACAGATATTTTGTTCAAAAGGTTAGAAAAAAAAAATTTCAATCTTTATCCTGCCATAATATCAGCTGTGTCAAAATCTTCATCTGCTGTTTCAAATCCAAATTCATTTTTTGTTGTGCATCTTGTTTGAGAAACAATTGTCCTGATCAGATCCCCTGTGTGAATATGCTTAAATCAGAATAATATATGCATTTGGCTTGATCTTGGTTGTTTCTTTATGTTAACGCATTAACACAGAGTGACTTGACAAATACTGTGTAAGGTGCATCCTTGTCCTATGGAAACAGTGTAGATCCAGATCAGAGGATGTCCTACAGGAACTTTCTGACAAGGATCTGCATTTGTCATTTTGTAATTGGTTGTAAAAACAACCCTAAAAAATGGACTTGACATGATTGGAAGCTAGAATTGTCAATTTGATGTTTGAGGGCACACAGAATGAATTAAGTTTTACGTAAAGTTTTCAAACAAATCCAAATCTAATGCAGAGTTAAACTCATGCTTTTAATTTTTCCAATAAAAGAACTAAAAACCCTTGATAGACATTTATCATAAAGAGCAGTGCTCCAGAGCAGTGTTTCAAAAACTAAAATCTTTATGTCTGCCTTAAACCCTATGGTGTGACTACTCATTAGAATTGTCTCTTCAAGACGATTCTAATGAGTAATTACACCATAGGATACGGTGCTGTCACAATGGAGAAAACGTTTGATTTGCTCAGTTCACTTCGTCTATGTAATCTGGAGCCCTGATAAAGAGGATGAGTCAATTTAAAAACTTTAGAATGATAAGGGTGAATCTTCCATCTCTCTATCTGATGTGCTGAGTTAAGATTACACCTGTTTGATAAACAGAAATCTGAGTTTTTATAGGAGAGGAAAAAGTGAGGATTGTGTGAAAGTCTTGACTCTAAGACTACCTGTAGATTTCAAGTGGAACAGGTGTAACTGAGTGTAGAAACTACTTCAAGGTTGGAGATAGTGGATGTGTTCACCATTTCCTCCATCTAGCATGTTTCTAGTTTTGAACATAGGTAACCTTTTAACCCATTACCCCATAAATACGATTTTTTACTCCTCTAATTTATCATTCCACTGAAGAAAATAGTTCAAATGTATACAGTTGTAAATATTCAACATTATATATAATTTCTATATTCTAGCAGCTGGTAGCTTAAAGCAGGCTGAAAGTAAAGCAGAATGTGCCTTAAGGCACATTCTGCTTTACTTTCAACCTGCTTTAAGTGTTGACCTGTCTTCAAAACTAGAAACATGCTATGGGGTAATGGGTTAAAGCAGATAAGGCACATTCTGCTTTACTTTCAGGCTGCTTTAATCTAACATCTGTTAGGATGATGATGATACATTCTGCTTTACTTTCAGTCTGCTTTAATCTAACATCTGTTAGGATGATGATGATACATTCTGCTTTACTATCAGTCTGCTTTAATCTAACATCTGTTAGGATGATGATGATGATGATGATCATAGGGTATTGATTAATCCTTCTTATAAGGATATAGAAAATATTTTTTGTAATGCATATTCAGAATTGTATAATGTGGAGTTGTTTTTTTCAGTGGAACAACTAATTAAATGGATAAAAAATAGTGAAAAGATTACTTGATTGGATTAGTGGTTAAATATAATGGTAATATTTGTGGATAGACATACGTACATGCTCTGTGAAGAGATATTGAAGAATAAGCTATTAATAGTGGAAATATTATTTGATTGGATTAGTGGTTAAATATATCTGTACTATTTGTGGATAAACAATCACAGTCGTGCTCTGTGAAGAGATAGTGAGGTATAAGCTATTAATAGTGGAAATATTATTTGATTGGATTAGTGGTTAAATATATCTGTAATATTTGTGGATAAACAATTACAATCATGCTCTGTGAAGAGATAGTGAAGTATAAGCTATTAATAGTGGAAATATTACATGATTGGATAAGTGGTTAAATATAACAGTAATATTATTTGGTACCTTCTGACATGAACCCCATGAACATTTTGTGGATAAACATTTACATGCTCTGTGAAGAGATCAAGAATTAAGGATTTACAATGCTTAGATGTAGGTGATTACTTGTGAAGGAACCATAGTAATCTATAGAAAATATTTGATGAATCTTTTAGACAATTGCAGGGCTGCCATTTCTCCGGATTTTTCCGAAATCTTCGGATTTTTATTCCAACAGATGGAAGCTTTAAAACAGGCTGAAAGTAAAGCAGAATGCGCCTTAAGGCGCATTCTGCTTTTTTTTCAACCTGCTTTAAGCATTACGTGTCTTAAAAACTAGAAACAGACTATGGGTTAAAGGTATAATCAGGAAAATCGGGCTTGAAAAATTGAAAAATTTGAAATCTTAGGATTTTTTTTATCAACTTATGGTAGGCCTGCAATTGTCAATATTGTTATGGGCTGATGCTGTCTATCTCAGCAAGGGACTTGAATCATGGCCCTCTTTACAACAATTCCCTCCTTACAACAACGCTTGCTGCTGTTCCCAGAACAAGACAATTATTTCTAATTATTTCACTCTTTTACATAATTATGTAGTATACATTTTAACAGGGGAAAAACATAATGAGGAGTGGCAAACTGCCTGAATCCAGATTAGACGCCGTGTTACGCTGCGTCAGAACTAGATTCAAGCTGTTTGCAAATGTGAGCCAAGTCTTTGTTCAGCTCTCTAAGGGTATTAATGTTTCCTCCCTATTACAACTCCCTCCAAACAACACACAATCTTACGCGGCATCTGATCAGGATTCAAGCTGTTTGCAAATGAGAGCCAAGTCGTTGTTCAGCTCTCTAAGGGTATTAACTATTTCCTCCCTAAAACTTTAAATGGACAATTCCAGTTTCCATTTTAGTATAGTCCATTTTTGACTTTTAAGGATTGTTTTTGTCAATGTTTTGCCTTTTGACAAACAGTGAAGACCCTGATCAGAGGGCTCCTTTCGGAGCCCTCTGATCTGGGTCTTCACTGTTTGCACAGGGCAAGTGTACTATTCACATGTACACTGTATGAAAAGGACGCCTATTTGCGGGACTAGGGTTCAAAGGGTTAATGTTCCCTCTCTATCATAACTCCCTCCGAACAACACACAATCTTTGTCTCCCCTTGTGTGTTGTTGTAGAGAGGGAATACTGTATAACACTGTCATATTGTTTGTCTTTTCAGGTGATGTAATTAGTCATGATGTTAACTGAGACCCAGATGGAACAGGTGGTTACCACGGAGCCAAAGTCCATTGGCATGGTTCCAGAGCGTCACCTTAGTAACCAGACTGACTTGGTGTACCAGCTAGACCCAGAACCAGTCTTTGACTACCTTCTTCTGCATAGAGCACTGGACCAGTCCACTGTTGATGTGATCAAGAGCGAGGAGATGCTTAGTGAGAGAAATGTCAAGCTTCTGAGGCACCTTGAAGAGCTGGGAAATCCAGCCATAGAGTTGTTCATCAATGCTTTGAGACAGTCGGGCCAAATGCATCTAGCCAGCACATTGGATGTTGAGCATCGAATAAGACCAGTCCATGGAACAGGTATAACAAAACTGAAGGGAATTCATTAAAAAAATAATCAGGGTCCAGGGCTCCAGATAAGGGGGAGTAATCCAACATTTTTTCACTTATACAGCACCAAATTCTATGGTGTTATACTCATTAGAATCGTCTAGGAGTGACACCATAGGGTTTAAGCAGAAATAAAGATTTTAATTTTTTAAATACATTGTACTCCCCTTATCTGGAACCCTGGGGTCAGAGGTTATGAAACTTTCTTAATGTGAACATGTTACAAATAAAAGAGTTCTCACATATAAGAATGCTACAGTGTTGCACACTGGCTCTTTGGCTCTTGTAAGACAGATATTAAAATACTCATTAGAAACATTAAGACTTTGTAGTTCTACTCCTAAAATCATTAACAATTTGTGATAACATGTAATATGTTTTTTTTTCACAAGGTTACAAAGCATTGGAAGCTTTAGCAGCGTGCTCAGTATAAGTGACAAACGAGTGACAAACAGCTTGAATCCAGATCAGACGCCGCAATACTCGGTGTCTGATCTGGATTCAAGCTGTTTGAACATGTAAGCTAAGTCTTATGTTCCCTCCCCCTTATGTTTCCCTCCAAACAACACACACAATCTTTGTCTCCAGTTGGGTGTCGTAGAGAGGGAGCACTGTATTCCTTTGTATGCATTCACCTACAGTACTGAATCTTATTAAATTAACAATTTTTGCGATTCGATGGCCATTCGCTTGCAATTCGATGGCAATTCGCTTGCGATTCAAAGTACTATCTTTACCCTACGGTAAGTTTTCTTGAATGGTATATCTCACAAATGGTCGCAAATATACCTTCGTTATTTTTTTCGATTCCATTTTTGTCACAACCGCTTCGGAAAATTCGCGTAAAAATAGTCAAACGTAGGATTTGTTTTTTGAAGCGCGCGATTCGATGGCAATTCGATGGCAATTCGCTTGCGATTATCAATTTAATTTAATAAGGTTTAGTACTGTATTTCATATAGAAATGCTAAGCACAGGGCTGCCATAAGTTGACATGAAAAATCCTAAGATTTCCAAAGTTGCATTTTTACGAATCGTACCTTTACCCCATAGCCTTTTTCTTGTTTTGTTTTCATGGGGCTACTTAAATCAGGCTGTAAATAAAGCAGAATGCGCCTAAGGGCGCATTCTGCTTTACTTTTAGCCTGCTTTAAGCTACCATGTACTGGGAAAAATCAGGAGATTTAGGAAAAATCCGGAGAAATGGCAGCCCTGTAAGCAGGGCTGCAGCAATTTCTGACTCATTTCAGCAACTTGTCCTATGGTGTCACTACTCATTCAAATCGTCTCTTCGAGAAGATTCAAATGAGTAGTAACATCATAGGGTTTAATGCAGAAGTAAAGATTTTAGCTTTTGAAATACTCCCCTTATCTGAAGCACTGGCTAAGACATCCTTCTACCCACTCCCAATAAATGAGCCATAGGGAATTTTACTTTCATGCTGACAGGTGACTGCTTCAGACAGACTGTTTGTAAAGTAGAAACTCTTACAATGGCTGTCTGCTTTACACTTACCTGCTTAAAGCAACCACCTGTCTTGAATATTGTAAGCAATTTATCTATACAGAAATAGTTAAATTAAAGAAGTATATTTTTAAGTAAAAATATTAAACCTTTTATTCCATTACTCTACTGAAGAAAATAAGTCTGATTAATACAGAAATGAATGTGCAACATAGAAAGATTTCCTTTATCTGAGCAAATGGTAGCTTAAATCAAGCTGAAAGTAAAGCAGAACAGTCTGCTTTACTTTCAACCTGCTTTAAGTGGTCACCTGTCTTCAAAACTAGAAACAGGTTATGAGGTAAAGGGATTAACATTGTAAACAAGCTATAAGGAAATGTTAAGAGTGAAACATTTTTAACCCATTACCTCATAGCCTGTTTCTAGTTTTGAAACAAGGTGACTTCTTAAAGCAGGTTGAAAGGAAAGCAGAATGCACCTTAAGGTGCATTCTGCTTTACTTTCAGCCTGCTTTAAGCTACTATCTTAAAATATATCTCATGGTATCTATACATGATTGTTTTAAAAGGAACTATTTTCTTCAGTGGAGGAATAATTTGAAGGCGTAAAAAGGCGTATTTATGGGGTAATGGTTAACAAAATGTTTTAGCAATCGTTGGGTTAAAATGTTTGTTAACTGTTTTGTAGGTTACTGGGAGAAGCAACGTTACAGAGGTCAGGTGACCATCTCATTCCGACTGGTGGCAGCACAGGTCTTGGTTAGAAAAGACTCGGAGGAAGACAGATCACCAAAGATAGTGGACATTAACGCCATGTTGACACCCTTTAAGGCCAAACATTCCTATGAAAACATGACACTACTTATGGACTCAGAAAATGGTGGACCAAGACCAAGGAAAATACTGGAATATTCGTACGAGGAGGAGGAGAAGTCATGTTGCTGGTGCTGCTTGCCATTCACGTGTTGTTCTACTAAAAAGAAAAAGAAAAAAATGAAAGAATATGAGCAGAGAAGTGCTGAGCTATCTCGATTAAATGGTGCTGAAACTGAGAAGAGAGGCTCAAACTTTGACCTTCACCTGTGTGACATGATGGTCTCCGTGCCTTCGCAGCCATCATCACCTATTAAAAGTGGTTCCACATTCTTCAAAACTCGGAAGCTCACCCCAACTGCAGAAGAAACAGAGGGGGGAAGTGAGTTACACAAGTCGAGATCTGTGGACAGGAACTCTAACCACCAGCTAAGTGAGGTCATATCAAATACTCTTCCCGAGGCAGACAGTAGCAATACGGTTGTGATTTCAGACGCAGAGACTGTGGATATTAGTGAAACAAATAGTGAATCAGAACAGGTTAAAGGCAAGAGCAATGGCAAGAAGAAAACTAAAAATGGAAGTTCCTTTGTAGAAATGAATAACCATAAAAACGACAAAGGCAAGACAAGCCCAGAAGTTACAAAGCAAGTTGATAACAAAGAAAACAAGGACCCTAGCCTGTGTAAGGTAAACAATAAAGAAGACAAAACAAAGGGAAAGGCGAAGAAAAACTCAAGCACAAAATCTTCTCCGCCAAAAACACTGGAAACTTGCTCTACTCCGCCAGGTATGAAGCGTTCAGAAACTTACGAATTGGTAGAAAGATGGAAAAGTGATGGAAAAGCGTATGAAAATGCTCGTAATCAGTTCTTTTCATATTTTGACAATGCAGTACAAGGTCGTATAGTGAGGTACTTCGAGCAGGAAAGGAGTACGCTGGTCTTGCAGGTTGGCGTGAAGGAAGGTATGACTATCTGTACAATCTGCATGACAACTAAACAGGTGAAGAAATTGAGAGAAGATTACGAAATGGGACTGGTGCATGAAGACTTGGTTCGGTGTGTTGAACCCCAAAACGTCATCGATAAAATGGAGTGCTGTGCAATTCATCTGAGGACAGTGATTGGTGAAGATGATATTACGCAGTCATTTCAAGAACTAAGCTAGCTCATTCCTACCCACAATCCTCCAAATGTTGTCTACACGATGTGCTTTATCAGGGCTCCATATAAGAGGGAGTAAACTGAACGAATCCAACATTTTCAGCGTTTCATCACCAAATCCTATGATGTGACCACTCATTAGAATCGTCTCGAAGAGAAGATTCTAATGAGTAGTCACACCATAGGGTTTTGTGCAGAAATAAAGATTTTAGGTTTTTGAAATACTCCCCTCATCTGGAGCTCTGCTTTATTTTCCTCAGAGTGACTATATGGCTGTGTGATCAGTATAATTTGTGTTATTGTTATGTCTATCATACACAAGTAGGCTTCCTGGTCTCACAATAACCCTTGCCCTATAGCTCATTTCTAGTGTTTAACCCCTTTATCCCATAAATACACCCTTTTACGCCTAATTAGCCATACACTAAGAAAAGTAGTCCACAGCTCGAATCCTGAAAATGAAAAAAATTCAAGGCATTTCCATTACTTCTTCAAGCTGGAGCATAAAGCAGACTGAAAGTAAAGCAGAATGCTCCTGAAGGAGCATTCTGCTTTACTTTCCATCTGCTTCAAGTGGTAACCTACTTTCAAAACTAGGAACAGGCTATGGAGTAATGTGTTAGACCATAAATACAACTCCAACATTAATGATTAATAAGGCTGGTGACAGATTAAAGCAACTTGAAAGTAAGTTAGAAATTTCCATAAATTGCTCTTGGTATTGCTTTCACCATGCATTAAGCTTCCACATGTATCTGAATAATTCAGATGAGATGCTGCTAAATAAAACGGATCATCCGAATCTGAAATATTTACTGTAAAATATATAATGGAATTTTTTTGAAATATTTATACCCCTTCACAATAAAGTCATGGGCATATTGCTTTTGGTCTGTCAGTTTGTCTGTCTGTTTGTCCTCAACTTAAACTGTGATCATACATCATTTAGAGGTCAAATATGCTGAAATTTATAACCTTGGCCATAAATTTAGAACTACATGTGATAGAATTTCATATATGTCCTCCACTCAAGAAGCCCACTGAGCTAAGTGCAAGTCAAGGTCACATCAGGGGGCATAGTATTAGTGTTTCACAAACAAATATTGTGTGCCTGTAACATGTACAGTCTGCATCTTTATACATGAAATTGACTTTTCTTGTTCTATTGCTGTAAAGTGCCCCACAGCTTGATCACTCGGCATCTCATCTGAATCTTAAATATTTGCAAAAGTCACTAATTAATATGTGTGATAAGATGTGAATGTTTAACCCTTAACCCTGTTTCTTGTTTTGAAGACAAGTGATCATTTAAAGCAGGTTGAAAGTAAAGCAGAATGTGCCTTAACCCATTCCCCCATAAATACGCCTTTTTACGCCTTCTATTTATTCCTCCACTTAAAAAAATAGTCCCAAATTATACAGTTATGAAAATGTTTGCTAAAAATATTTTCTATATTCTAGCAAATGGTAGCTTAAAGCTTAAAGCTTTAAGTGATCATCTATCTTCAATACTGGAAATAGGCTATGGGGTAATGGGTTAAGGCACATTCTGCTTTACTTTCAACCTGCTTGAATTAGTTACCATCTGCTAGGATATAGGTACTATTTTGTGTTCAGGATTGTATAAAATGGAGCTATTTTATTCAGTGCATAAATAATTGAAAGGAGTAAAAGGGCATTTTTATGGGTTAATGGGAGTTGAACCATGCAGCTGTATGTATGACTTATTGTGGACTATCTCTGTATTGTCCAGTTAGACGTTGTGGTCCGTCACCT
The DNA here is from genome assembly GCA_922989275.2 of Gari tellinella. Taxonomy (NCBI): domain Eukaryota; kingdom Metazoa; phylum Mollusca; class Bivalvia; order Cardiida; family Psammobiidae; genus Gari; species Gari tellinella. Next base: position 48,804,218 of record OV277870.1, read on the forward strand.
GCCAGTTTCATAAAAAAATCCATGAAGAGTGTTTCTCCTCATTAACCCTTCTGCCATTGAATAGTTTCATAAACTCATTACACATAAGTTGACTTAACTCATTATGCTGCATCTGATCTGGATCAAAACTGTTTGAAAATAGCTGTCACTGTCAGGCCATGATCCACATGCAAGGACTTGATGGTGGTCTCTTCAAAGATGAGCCAAGCAGTATGTTTAACCAGTTTGGATCAAGATCAAACGCCTCATTCTGCAGGGTCTGATCTTGGTACAAACTGTTTGCAAATGTTAGTCAAGTCGAGCTTAGCATGATAACCCATTAACCCATAGCTTGTTTCTGGATTTGAAGATAGTTGACAACTTAAAGCAGGTTGAAAGTAAAGCAGAATGCGCCATAAGGTGCAATCTGTTTTACTTTAAGTCTGCTTTAAGCTATTATCTGCTAGAATTGTGAAAATACTTCTTATGAGTCTTATATGTGACAGTATTATCTTGGAACTATTTCATTCAGTAGAGGAATAAATTAGAGGCGTATAAAGGCGTGTTTATGGGGTAATGGGGTATTGGTTAAACAGACACCTGTTTTAGAGGTTTCCATGCTTCATAAGGTTTCACAATGATGCTTCTTGCAGATATAGGTGTTCTTGTATATCAAGTGTGCAATGCGATATAACTCTTTAATACATATGTATATATGTTATAGCTGGCTATTTTATATGTCGAATTTTTACAACATTTTTACACATAAAGTAAGTACTTCCCTTTGATGGTTGTAAACCATGCAGACCTCTTGTGTCATGTTCTATAATGTTTTATGAAATGTACAGTCAAACCTTTATTCAGCGACCTTTCTATGAAGAAAAGTTCTAACCATGCCACATTTGCACAAGAATTGGAACTTCAGTAGAACCTCTCTATTACGACCACTAAGTTGTGTCAAATATTATTCTTTTAAGACAGGTTACAGCTTAAAGCAATGTGAAAGTGAAACAGAAAGCTCCTACAGGAGCTTTCTGTTTCACTTTTACATTGCTTTAAGCTGTCACCTGTCCTTTATAAGGACAATTAGCCTTCTATTTAGTGGTCGTAATAGAGAGGTTCTACTGTACTGCATTATCCTTGCATGATAGTAAGAGGCACTTATAGGGGTATAATGGAAACTGGAAATTTAGTATTTCTGATATTTCAGCAGGGGTTAAGTTTCTGAATCCATATCCCATATTCAGGGCTCCAGATAAGAGGAATTTTGCGGAACAAATTCAATGTTTTCTCACCCATTTCATCACCAAATCCTATGGTGTTACTACTCAATAGAATCGTCTCTTCGAGACGATTCTAATGAGTAGTGACACCATAGGGTTTAAAGCAAAAATAAAGATTTAAGCTTTTAAGAAACTCCCCTTATCTGGAGCTCTGCCATATTTTTATCTGGATGTAAATGAGATATGAATCCAGCGATTCTTCTCCTGTTATTGCTCCATACAACCTAAACTCTTTTTCGGTGCTGCAAAACCCAAATCAATCCAACAATTGTAGAAATGTAAGATTGGTGATTGATAAATGCAGGATAGAAATAATGCAAAAACCTCATTGCAGAAATTTTCGGCATTAACACTTTACCCCATAGCCTGTTTCTAGTTTTGAAGAAAGGTGACCAAATAACTCATTGAGCCCTAGTGACGCATATATGCGTCTTTCACCAAATGTGTACATGCGAAGAGTACACTTGTCTTATGCAAACAGTGAAGTTCCTAATCAGAGAGCTCCTGCAGGAGCCCTCTGATCAGGAACTTCACTGTTTGGCATTTTACAATTTATTACAAAAAACAACCCTAAAGAGTCTAAAATGGACCAGCCTTTAATGCAAACTGGAATTTTCCATTGGAAGTTTCAGGGGATAATGAGTTAAAGCAGGCTGAATGTAAAGCAGAATGCGCCTTCAGGCGCATTCTGCTTTACTTTTAGCCTGCTTTAAGCTACCACCTGTCAGGATATAGAAAATTTTTTGTTGGAAAATGTTTATGACTGTATAAATTGGAACTATTTTCTTTTGTGGAGGAATAATCAAAGGCGCTTCTATCAGGGAAAGGGTTAATCCTGCATTTAGCAAATCATCTGAGTAGGAGACTACTAATGTATCGAGCGGTTGCTTAATGCAGATTTGACTGTATGTCGTTCTGAAGACTTGTACTTTGTATGACCTCTCGTTAACCCATTACCGCATTAAAACGCCTCTTTATGCCTTTAATTAATACCTCTACTGAAAAAAAAAAGTCCCAATTTGTACTGTCACAAATAAAAATCATAAGAAATATATTCTATATTCTGGCAGATGGAAGCTTAAAGCAGGCTGAAAGTAAAGCAGAATGTGCCTTAAGGCACATTCTGCTTTACTTTTAACCTGCTTTAAGTGGTCTCATGTTTTCAAAACTAGAAACAGGATATGGGGTAATGGGTTAAGACTTGTATGAGGGCTTTAGATAAGTGGATATGAGCTCACATTTACAATAATCTACTCCACTAATGCCTCATCCAAATACCATGTTGTGACATTCATTAGAATTGTCTTTTTGAAACAAATGGATTTTAGTTTTACTCTCCTTATAATCATAGAAGTCTTTTCATGTAGGACATACAGTGACTGTCATTCTTATGTTCAGTAGCAACTTAAAAATACACATTTACTGATTTTCCCATATTTTCATCGTTAATGATGACTGTTGAGGGATATGTCCTAAAAATAATAATATAAGTCAAATAGTGCAGATTTGCTATCGTAAAAGAATGGTGACTGCTTAATGCAAGACAAAAGTAAAGCAGAAAGTTAAACAGGAGTTTTCTGCCTTAATGTGTCCTGCATTAAGCTGCTACCTGTATTTAAGACTGTAATTTTATCTTTTATTGAGTGGTCGCTTACAATAGACAATACAGTAATCCCTCTATTGTGACCTCTAAATTTTAGACTTAGGATGATATTAAAGAAAGGTGGTAGCTTAAGGAAGATGAAAATAAAAATGAAAACTTTTATATGAGCTTTACTGTCATCTTGCTTTAACTCTTTGAACCCTAGTCCCGCATACAGGCGTCCTTTTCAAACAGTGTACATGTGAAAAGTACACTTGTCCTATGCAAACAGTGAAGACCCAGATCAGAGGGCTCCGAAAGGAGCCCTCTGATCAGGGTCTTCACTGTTTGTCACAATGCCAAACATTGACAAAAACAACCCTTAAAAGTCCTAAATGGACTAGACTCAAATGGAAACTGGAATTGTCCATTTAAAGCTTTAGGGAGGAAAGAGTTAAGCAATCACCTGTTTGAAACACTGACAATTTAACCTCAATATTGGTTGTTATAGGGGGTTGTTACTGTACAAAGTGTGGTTTTAGTGTATTTTGGCATGTACAGTAAAACCTCTCTATTACGACTACTAAATTAAGTTAATTAGCAGGTGTTTAAGGCAGGTGACCGCTTAAAGCAAGGTGAACGTAAAACAGAAAGCTCCTGTAGGAGCGTTCTGTTTTACGTACACCTTGCTTTAAGCTGTCACCTGTATTTTATGAATTCAGTTAGCCCTGTTTTATAGTGGAGAAGATGAAATTCTCTCCAATTAATTCTTTACGCTAAATCTATTATTTCCATTGCTTACATTTTTGGAGCCATATCAGCCACCGAGTAACCCAGCGTCTGATCAGGTTCCAAACTTTTTGCCACTCAGATTTAAAAAAAATAGTCAGAACTGTGAAAAAGTAGTCCTATTCTACATTTTATTGCAATGATTATGCACTTGCGTTTAACACATTATCTCCTGAAACTTCCAATGGACAATTCCAGTTTACAATAAAGGCTGGGCCATTTTGAACTATATAGGGTTGTTTTTTATAATATATTTCAAAATGACAAACAGTGAGCCCTCTAATCAGGAACTTCACTGTTTGCATAAGACAAGTGTACTCTTCACAGATACACGTTTGGTAAAGGATGCATATATGCATCACTAGGGCTCAATGAGTTAAAGGGGAAAGAATGACGTCTTCTTTACTGTAGTGGTCGTAATGGAGAGGTTTCGATGTATGTATGTTTGTTTACAGTATTTGCTCTGTAACTCTACCTGTAGTGTACCATATGTTTTTGAAGGATAAACTTATAGTGTAAACTGTCTTTTATTTTAGTAAGAAAATGCTGTTAGCGGATGATTGATTTATATGTTTTTAGCTCACCTGAGCCGAAGGCTCAAGGTGAGCTATTGTGACCGCTCATTGTCCGTAGTACGTCTGTCCGTCTGTCCGTCTGTCCGTCTGTCCGTCCGTCCGTCTGTCCGTCTGTCCGTCCGTCCGTCTGTCCGTTCACTTTTACTTCAAACGACATCTCCTCTGAACCCGGAGATTGTAGGGCGGATTCAAACTGCTCATGATGTTCCTTAGATGCTTCTCTACAGAAATTGTTAAAATGAAACTTTCAAGTGGACTACTTATTGTAATTTATTTAAAAAAGTGAAAAACTTTAAACAATCTTCTTGTAAAAAACTGCTAGGCCCACAGCTTTGATATTTGTTTTTAGCTCACCTGAGCCAAAGGCTCAAGGTGAGCTATTGTGACCGCTCACCGTCCGTAGTACGTCTGTCCGTCTGTCCGTCTGTCCGTCTGTCCGTCTGTCCGTCTGTCCGTCTGTCCGTCTGTCCGTTCACTTTTACTTCAAACGACATCTCTACTGAAACCCGCCGATTGTAGGGAGAGTTCAAACTGCTTATGATGTTCCTTGGATGCTTCTCTACAGAAGTTATTAAAAAAAAAGGAAAAAAAGCACAAACTCTGCTTGAAAAAGCAAAAAAGCAAAAATCTTTAAAAAATCTTCTTGCCCAAAACTACTAGGCCCTAAGCTTTGATATTTGTACAGTAGAATCTCCTGGTGGATCTATCTATAGTTTGTTAAAATGAAATCCCTAGGGTCACATTTGACACCACCCTGCACAGTTTAAGTGCTGCTCTAGGCAGGTTTTACAGTATTTTTGATTTAGGCAGAACTGTATTTACCTGAGTTACCCTTAATATACTATGGGCAAATAGCTAATATTTGCAAACATTTTGGATCCAGATCAGATGCAACATAATCATAATGCTACATCTAATCTGGATCCAACCTATTTGCCACTCATTTACCAACTTAACATTTTCTAAATTGTTTTTTTGTACACTTTTCACATACAGTAGGTTTTAAGCAGACATCATTTCAGTCTGGTAAGGGTAAGCCCAAGCGTTCTAGCCACTGAGGTCAAATATTATGCAACTCTGAACTGGTAGTGGGTATCACAGAACTGGTCATGATCAGCTGAACATGTTGTCTGCTAAAGTTTAGATATGGTTCAGTCTGATTCATACTTAGAGAAACAGGATCTGGAAGTGATCCACTGACAGTTATGTAATTATGTCTTATGCCATATTTATACATATGTTTAATATTGGTTTTGTCAGAGTTATCTGTATGTCTTTTCAATAATTCCACTTTAAACAGTCATGAAAATGTAAGATGCAAAAGTAAAGCAAAGTGTGCATTAACCCTTAGCCCGCCAAATAAATTGTCGTCTGCTATATTTCTCGTCTGCTTCAAGTTTCAAAGTGCTTCAAAGTTGCTCAAAATTGCTGAAAATGTTGTCCGAGTGTCAAACAGCTTGGATCCGGATGAGACGCCGAGTTACTCGGCGTCTAATCCGGATCCAAGCTGTTTGCATATAAAGCTATAGTCGTGAGTGGCAGGCTATGGGTTAAGACACATTCTGCTTTACTTTCAACCTGCTTTAGGTGGCCACCTATTTTCAAAATTAGAAACATGCTATGGGGTAATGGGTAAAATGAAATTGCCTATTTGGAAAGAGCCTGATGAGAGGAAGTGCCATTTGCAAAGGCCATAACTCTGACATCATTGTTTTTTGAGTTATTTCCCTTTGTGATATTTTCTTGTCAAGAAGACAACTTCAGTTCTACTGATGCTATTGTAATGAAATTTTATGTATGGAAAGAAACTGATGAGAGAAAATGCCATGCACAAGGGCAGCAATATTTAGTTTTTCCCCTTTGTCATATTTTATTGTCAGGAAAATAATTCCAGTTCTGTTGACGCTAGTGAAATAATTATCATTTATTGGAAATGGAAATAGCTTGATAAGAGGATGTGTCATGGATAAGGGTCATAAGCTTGGCAACAAAATTCACTTTTGTCATGTTTTCTTGTCTGGAAGATAACTCCATTTATAGTTATATTAAAATGTTGTCTTGCCCAGTCAACTTAGGTACAAACTTCAATGTCCTCAGGTGAGCGAATTAAGGGCCATGGCCCTCTTGTTTAGTATCTCCTGGTGATTCTCTCTCAAAATTGTTAATATCAAAACTAAAACTGACCATAGGGATTCACCATAGGGATTTTTTCATTGCCGCTTTATGCAGGATTCATTGCCGCTTTATTCAGGTTATACTGTTTTACTGAAGGTTTAAGCAGGGTTTCAAGCACCCTTATACTAAATCACCTATATTTGCAAACAGTTTGGATCCAGGTCAGATGCCACATAATGCAGCATCTAATCTGGATCTAAACTATTTGCCACTCATTTACATATTTTCTTATATTTAGAAAATATAAGTTATTATTTTTTACATATTTCACATACAAACATTTGGAGCAGACAACAGTTCAGCATGATAATAGTCAGTTCTCCCTGAGACGGTCTCTTATTGCATAACTGACCCAAAGCTAGCTCTGAACTCAGGTCACTGAGATACATAGCAGAAATTATGATGTCTGCTATTTTATGCTCAAGCACAACTTAGTTCAAGGCATATTACTTTTGGTCTGTCTGTTTGTTTGTTTGTTTATCTTTCTGTCTATCAGTCCACAATTAATTCTTGGCCATAAACAGTATGGATCCAGGTCAGATGCCACATAATGCTGCATCTAATCTGGATCCAAATTTGCCACTCATTTACATATAGTTTCCTATATTTAGAAAATGTAAATAATGATATTTATTAACCTATTAACGCATACATATTCCTTTTTGTGTCTTTAATTTATTCTTCCACAGAAGAAAATAATTTCACTTTATACAGTCATTGTTGTCTTTAACAATTGCTTCAAATGACATCTCCTCATATATTGCTGAAAAGATTTCAACCATGTTCCTTGGGTCAAGTTGTTTCAAAATTGTTCAAAGAATTAAAAACAATGTAGAACTCTGGTTGCCATGGCAACCAAGTGAAAAAATAAGGAAATCTTAAAAAATCTTCTTGTCTGAAACTACAAGGGCCAGATCTTAGACATTTGTCACATAGCATCATCTACAGGTCCTCTATCAAGTTTGTACAAACTATGCCCCTGGGGTCAAAATTGGCCCCGCCCCGGGGGTCACAGTTTTACATAGAGTTATATAGTGAAATTTTCCAACGTCTTCTCCTCTGAAAATAATATGGCCAGAGCTTTGATATCTGGCATGGTGACACTTTTAGATGTCCTATACCAATAAGGTTCAAATGGTTCTGGTCGATTGCATATCATCTACAGGTCCTCTATCAAGTTTGTACAAATTATGCCCCTGGGGTCAAAATTAGCCCCACCCGGGGGTCACAGTTTTCAAACGTCTTCTTTTCTGAAGCTAATATAGCCAGAGCTTTGATATTCGGCATGGTGTTACTTCTAGATGTCCTTTATCTATTTTGTTCAAATGGTTCCAGTCTGTTGCATATGTAGGTCACAGGAGCTAAAAATAGATTTTTTCAATGGAAACTTAAAAAAAATCTTCATGTCTAGAACCCTAGTACCCTGATCTTAGATATTTGGAACATAGCATCATCTACAGGTCCTCTATTAAGATTGATCAAATTATGCCCCTCGGGTAAAAAATGACCCCGTCCTGGACATAAATCATTATCTCCATTTTGATGTACAGCTATTCTCAGGTGAGCGACATATGCCCCATGGGGCTCTTGTTGTTTTTTTAACCTTCTCTTCCACAGAAATATCTTATGGCATCTCTTCTAACTTAGCATAATGGAAACAGGTGGCAGATTTGAGCAAAATGAAAGTAATAGAGTTGAAAACCTACAGATCACCTGTTTTGGAACAATTTCCGTGACATTGCTGTGTATATCAACAGCAATAATCCTCTAACAAATTTGAACCCGTTACCCCATAGCCTGTTTCTAGTTTTAACAGAAGATATTCACTTAATTGAAAGGAAAGCAGAATGCGCCTTAAGGCGCATTCTACTATACTTTCAGCCTTCTTTAAGCTAATATCTGCTAGGATTTGGAAAATATTTCTCATGATACATATTCATGACTGTATAAAAGTGAACTACAGTAAACTCCGCTTATAACGATATTCAGGGGACCGTGGAATAAGTATCGTTACATCCGGATATCGTTACAAGCGATCTGGTGGGTCTTGACGACAGTGTCCGAATTTTGTTCTATCCGAAACAATGGTTACTACATAAAGTTCTGCGCATTTTAAGACTAACGAAAAAAATACTATTCTGACCTGTTATAAACTCTAATGGTTGTTATTTCTTTGTTTCAATTGGCACAAATAAACTTATTGTGCAGCTATTTCACTATTTACAAATGATTTAAATACTGTCTTTCTAGTTGTTCATAGATACTGGATAACGAAAGTAAACCGGAAATGAACATGGGTTAATCCAGACAGGGTTCTAAATTAAGCTTGCATACTCGCAAACTGCGAGTGGAATAAGATCACTGCAAGAATTAAGTGACTTTTCCAGAAACTCGCAAAAAAATGCGAGTAGCGTTTTTCGGACAGATAAACACAATACTACGCCTGGCAAACTATGCCCGGTTTATTCCGTAACATTTAGAATGGCAGAAATTGACGAGTAGACTACCGAGTATTTTTCGTAAGCCAATCATAGCTTCTCGGGCAGTTTCAACCTCTTTTTTGTTGGTAAGAATGACGTAATGACGGACTTTCCCAATAATCATTGGCTAATGAAACACACACTTTGCTACAGTACTTCGGAGTTCCGATGTCTGCAAATATGCGGGTAAACAATTCTAATCACTGACTTGACAACCCAACAAGTTCGTCAAAGACGATGCCATTTAAAACAAAGTTTGTGTCCTTTATAGACCTGTTGAATTATCTGGTATTTGGAGTTTAATCCAACACTTTTCCGACCGTACACATACATATTACAGGTCCGTTACACATAAGAATTAAGTATCGTGTGGGCGAGTGAATGAAACCAAAGACCGAACGTGTAGTGATTTTTATTCACCAAATATAACATATATTAAATATGAATTCATGTAGAAATTTTGTCATCTCAAAGTGATTTGATGAGATAACAAAACTTGGAAACCCTCATGTAATGGTAAGTACGCTCATAATTGGACTGGTTACATGGTGCAGTGCACACGCACTATTGTTTGTTTGAAACTTGTTAGCGATATTTTTCACAACTTTCCCGGATTTGTCTTCGCACCTCTACACAGGTGAAAATATCGTTACATGCGATCAAACTGGAGGCATGGGACTGAAAATTAACATCGTTACATCCAGATTATCTTAATAAGCGATATCGTTACAAACGGAGTTAGCTACATTGAATTATATAGAAGACTGGCAGGGACCGAAGGATCTGTATCGTTACAAGCGATATATCGTTACTAGCGATATCGTTACAAGTGGAGTTTACTGTATTTCCTTCAGTGGAGGAATAAATGATAGGCGTAAAAAGATGTGTTTATGGGGTTAATATGGTTTGAATCACTCTTGAAAATATGTTTTGGTATAATAGATTTGCACATTTTACTGTGGAAGAAAGGGTAATTTAACTTGCTCATTTTGCATGGAACTAGTTTAAAAATAACTTAATCTCCCTATTACAGTGGAGAAGACATTATTCAACCTGATTAACCCTTTCCCTGATAGAAGCGACTTTTAGCACATGCATTTTATTCATCCGCTGAAGAAAATAGTTCCAATATAAACCGTACTGAATATGTGTCATATTTAATACTTTCCTTATTCTAGCTGGTAATAGCTTAAAGCAGGCTGAAAATAAAGCAGAATGCGCCTTAGGGCGCATTCTGCTTTACTTTCAACCTGCTTTAAGTAGTCACCTATCTTCAATATTATAACTAGGCTATCAGGTAAAGGGTTAAGACTTTACTTCATAGCCTGCTTCTAGTATTGAAGAAAAGGGGACCACTTAAAGCAGGTTGATAGTAAAAGCTTTACTTACAGCCTGCTTTCAGCTACCATCTGCTAAAATATAGAAACTTATTTCTTATGATACATTTACATGACTGACACTAGTCTGGTCTGACTCGAAAAATTCAATGGACATAAATTATTGTTTTAGGAATAAACATGTTTATTGGGGAAAAAACAATGCCTCATTCACTGTAAGTCATCTTTCAGTTAATTTTGTTTCTTTTTCAATCTTTAACCCTTTCCCCCATAGAAGCGACTTTTAGCGTATTTAATTTATTCCTCTGCTGAAGAAAATAGTTCCAATTTAATCAGTCATGATTATATAGTATAGGGAAAATGTTCAATATTCTAGCACATGGAAGCTTAAAGCAGGCTGAAAGTAAAGCAGAATGCGCCTTAGGGCGCATTCTGCTTTACTTTCAACCTGCTTTAAGTAGTCACCTATTTTCAATACTAGAAATAGGCTATCAGGTAAAGGGTTAAACAAGATTGCCATAAAAAAGTAATGCCATAAATTACCAACTATTGACTGTTGTTGTAAGATATATATGGTTTTAATTCAATTTTGAAACTTTAGATGATCATTGTATGACTTTATGATTGTTAACTTTTCTGTTTATCTTATTATTTTGATATGACTTTTACTGTGTTCAGTTGTCATTTTAAAGAAGCTGAATTAGAATGGTAGTTTAATTGATAGATAGCAGTAACTCTTTTCTCCATAGCTTGTTTCTAGTTTTGAAGACAGTTGACCACTTACAGCAGGTTGAAAGTATAGTCCAGATCAGACAGCTCTTAAAGACCTGATCTGGGTATCTACTGTTTTTCTGTCTGATATAAGCCTGTATCCTTCTTGGAGAAAATTTTCTTTATTTATAAACCAATTTAATAGTTAATTGATAGTGTTCATATTGGACAAAGTTTTTATACATGAATATTTAGCAGCAAAATGTTAAAAGATAATGATTCTTAAATGACTGCCTAAAACATGATTTGATGTATATAATTATATCATATTGGTATTAAATATTGACTTTGTTACTTTTAGAAAATGTTGAAGTTGGCAGGTTTTGTCCAACAGTAAAGATGGAAAGACATTTTAACCTGATAGCATTGTTTCTAGTATTGAAGATATGTGACTATTTAAAGCAGGTTGAAAGTAAAGCAGAATGCACCCTAAGGCGCATTCTGCTTTACTTTCAGCCTGCTTTAAGCTATTAACTGCTAGAATAATGAAAGTATTGAATATGAGACATATTCATTCCGGTATAATTTGGAACTATTTTCTTCAGCGGATGAATAAAATGAATGTGCTAAAAGTCGCTTCTATAAGGGAAAGGGTTAAGACATAATTCTAAAAAAGTTTATAACAATTGCTTGTTGTAAGTTTGTTACAGGATGTCTGTTTTACAGTTTGCAATGGAAATACAGCTGGGAAAATGTAACTTTTATCTTTTATTTTAATTAAATAAAATGCAAATGTAATTTTTATTTTATATTTGAATAAAATAAATGCAAATGCTATAGAGTAAAATATAGGAAATGACAAGTTCTTGTAGATATTCATCAGAAGCTTTTACTCTGTCTGATCTGGCTTGAAACTGTTTGCAATTAACATACAGTTAAACCTCTCTATTACAACCACTAAATCAAAGGCTAATAGACCTTTCTTAATATTGCCTCATGAATATTCAGTTATTTCCCAGAACGAGGCTCATAGTGCAGCAGTACCTCTCTACTCAATAGATATGGCTGCTATTCAGTGCCAGAGATTTAGATCTAGTTCTGTAACTTTTTTGTTTTTTGGTGTTTTTTTAAAGTACATCACAAAGTTATCAGGGAATAAGCCCATCGACAAAGGGTATTAGTATTTTAGTGAAAATTACATCCATGAATTATCAGAAAAGATGTTTATCGGCATTGATTCCGTGGTACTTTCGGTTTCATGATAAGCAAACAAAGACTCTCCATCTTAAAGAATATGTACATTGCTGTACTTTCCAGGTGTAAATAAAGGCTTTCTACTGCCTTATCACTCAAGCTATACTTTGCTTTTCATCTATTACACAACTGTTCCAGATTCCTTCTAGACTTTCATTAGACATCCCTTATCCTGTAAATTAATCTCAAACTATCGCTATGCTTCCAATTTTCCAAAGCAGTTTATTGAGGAACTGACCTACAGATGAACTGCTTGTACACTAATTAGCTAAGAATGCTTATTTAACTTTCTCCTCCAACATAACTACCATATTTATTCTAATACATGCTCTCCAAATCGCAAAATTCATAACAAATCAGTGGTGACCAGGGAATGCTAATGAAACACCATATCGGACCTCTAGCTGTAAGCTTTATTAGAAACATAATATTATATTGTAACAAAGTGTAATTTATTTATTTTATAATTTTATATGACCAGTTTGCTTTAGTTGCTTAATGTAAATGGTCAAAACAGCATATTCTGAGTAGTTGGCTTAATAAAAAATTTAACAAAGCAATAAAAATTAAATACCAATTGAATCCAGTATGAAAAATTGTCAAGGTATTATCTTTGAAAATCTGTTGATTTCAAAACGCTCTATGCAATCTGTGAATTTAAATTTTCACATTCCTGTGTTTTCTTGTCCAAAAGGTTCTTTAAAATTCACATTGATTTGAAGTCTGGGTTGATGTCTCTATGTCGTATTGAGCAGATTCTGGGGCTTCATTAAAATGAAACATGAACAACATTCTTATTTTATTCATTTTTTTGAATAAATTAATATCATACAAATAGCTATTGTCAATTTACATTGATCTTAGTTTTTTTTCTAGTATATAGGTGAATGTCAAAGGCGGTTTAAATGTTAAAATAGACTCTCTTCTGCAAGTTTACCTTAATGTTGATGTCTGCTTGATAACAGGATCTAATGATACCATTTTATTGTTTAATAAACGTCTAGCTTGTTTTTCCTTAGACCAGTCAAATGCTGTTGATACAGATCATTTCTTTAATGTTTTCAACACTGGAGTCCATTTCAAATATCCTGTCTTTAAGTATTTGGAGCAAACCAATGATGAACCAGTAATCTGAAAGTTGTTAATTAGAATAAATATGGTATTAATGTTCTACTATTGAAATGCATATGTTTAAAAATTAACGTAAAAAGAAATACGATTTTACCTGGAGAAAACGTATGCTTATATTCAGGTATGTTCAAATTCATTATAATTATGTATCTTATGATGTCTGAAATTCCAAATAATATACATGTTAACTTGTTATGGTGTCTCATGACATTCAATCGTTTCTTTAAGCATGGTACTAATAAAACTGATTAACCTTGGAAAATGAACCATAATCTCTTCTTTATTTTACAACCCAGTTTTTACAGCTGCTGACTTTTAAGAATCTGTGAAAACTTAAGCTAGCATCATATCTAGAATACGATATGCACTTTGATACACACAGTGGCCATACTGACTGGTCAATTGCTTGCACTACTAGCCTCGTTCTGGTAATGGAATCTCAGGCATGCATACAATTTGAGAAAGGTCTTGTATGAAAACTGGTGATAGCTTAAAGCAAGGTGACAGTAACACAGAAAGCTCCTAAAGGAGCTTTCTGTTTTACTGTCACCTTGCTTTAAGCAGTCAACTGTTGTAAACACCTAATAATTAACACAAGTTAGTGGTTTTGATAGAGACGGTTTACTTATTAGTTTTAGCACGAACACTTTTATAGTGACCAAGCAATGTCTTCTCATCTGTAATGGATTACACCATTTTAGTTTACTGATGTTGTTTTTGTTTTACCTCAGCACAGTAAAACCTCTCTATTACAACCACTAAATTAGGTTAATTACAAGTGTTTAACCCATTACCCCATAGCCTTGTTTCTAGTAGTTAAGATATGTGACCTATTAAAGCAGGTTGAAAGTAAAGCAGAATGCGCCCTAGGGCGCATTCTGCTTTACTTTCAGCCTGCTTTAAGTTACCATCTGCTAGGATATAGAAAATATTTCTTATGGTACATATTCATGACAGTATAAAATGGAACTATTTTCTTTGGCGAATGAATAAAATGAATGCGCTAAAAGTCGCTTCTATAAGGGAAAGAGTTAAAGACAGGTGGCAGCTTAAAGTGAGGGGACAGTAAAACAGAAAGCTCCAAGCTCCTTTTGGAGCTTTCTGTTTTACTGTCACCTTGCGTTAAGCTGTCACCTGCTTTTTATACAATCAATTAGTCTTTTTAGTGGTCATAATAGAGAGGTTTTACTGTATTTTGTTTGATGTTTTTTTCTGCAATAGGTTTTAGGAAATTTTATGTGTTCTGTCCCACCAAACTGCCCTATCTTGTGCAATTTTCTGGGTTTAATTTTGCAATATTATGAATGTTTTAAATCTGCTTTTTGCTATATCATTATTTGTTCCCTTTAAATTAGACTCTTTAATGTTTTTCTCATGTGTTTTGTATTCAAACATTGAAATATCTTAGTAAAATGCTTAACCAATGAAAGTTTTTATATCATTATACCCCAACAGAGAGACATCCATTATAATGTCACCTGGCCAAAATGCAAACTTACATGGCTCCACATGAAGGGGGCGGGTTGTTTCACTGTAAATTGTTGACATTTTCTCCTTTGTAACTGCACCAAACCCTATGGTATGACTACTCATTAGAATTGTCTGAGAGAGACAATTCTAATGAGTTGTCATACCATAGGGTTTGTTGAAGACATAAAATACTATCCTTGCATTGGGTTCATATGTAATCTTCTATCTTCACATGATGGTATTTATATGCTTTATTTGTCTTCAAAGTTTTATACCATTGGCTCTAAATTACCATCTTGTGTCAAGGGGCTGTAAAACACCATCCATTCATATATTCAAAGTTTTATTCAATGGATATTAAATCACTGGGCAAGTTTCAACCAAACTTCACAGAAATGTTTTGTGCACTGTTCCTATTAGGCCTACATGTAAGCACATTCTCCTACACACAAGTGCTACAGTGATAGTGTTAAATAAAGGTGGTAGGTTAAAGCAAGATGAAGTAAAACAGAATGTGCAATAGGCGCCTTCTGCGTAGTTTTCATCATGCTTTGAGTAGCCACCTGCCTTAAGTACAGAAGTGCTAAAAATGCTGTATCAGATTGAATTTGGTTGACCCTGTCCTCCATTGACATTAGTGCGAATCACCTCAGGTGATTTGCACTAATGTCAGTGGAGGATAGGGTTAACCAATTTTATAGCAAGTTGACCATGTTTTCCTATTAAAGCAACTGTGCCAAGAAATGCTTCAATAGTGAGCTTGTGTAAAGAGTGTTTCAAAACTAGGAGGTTACAATAGTGAATACCATTTATAGGAGAAGACTTAACCCCTAGCCTGCCACTCACGACTATAGCTCCATATGCAAACAGCTTGGATCCGGATGAGACGCCGAGTAACTCGGCGTCTCATCCGGATCCAAGCTGTTTGACACTCGGACAACATTTTCAGCAATTTTGAGCAACTTTGAAGCACATTGAAACTTGAAGCAGACGAGAAATATAGCAGACGACAATTTATTTGGCGGGCTAAGGGTTAATTGTAGATCAGTTTTAACCCCTTCACTGCTGAATATACAATACATGTATTATGTCAAATACTTTGATTCAGATAAGATGCCAAGTCCATTGGCATCTCATCTAGACTCAAACTGAGTGTAAAATTGTAATGGAAAATGCCCCATAGCCTGTTTCTAATATTGAAGATAGGTGTCCACTTAAAGCAGGTGGAAAGTAAAGCAGAATGCGCCTTAAGGTGCATTCTGCATTACTTTAAACCTGCTTTAAACTATGATCTGCTAGGATGAAGAAAATATTTCTTATGATACATAATCATAATTGTAAACAGTGGAACCATTTTCTTCAGTGAAGGAAGAAATTAGAGGCGTATTTATGGGGTAATGGGTTAACAAACATTAAATGTAGTTCAGACACTGAATAACTTGGCTTCTGATCAGGATCCCAACTATTTGCTACAATGCCAGGATATTTGGGCATGGCAGTTGTTGTTGTTGTTGGCGTACCTGTGCTTAACACTCACAGGACAGCCTGGTACAGACATTATTGTCTGTCAAGCTGGAGGTTTACGTGCATAGCTGTTTTCAATTGGCAGTGAAGGGGATAGTGAAGGATATTGTTTCAACATAAGTTATTTATTTGTTTGTATACATGGCTATTTGTGTATATATAAGTTTTAATTATTGGAATGGCATTTTTAATAAAAAAGTGCAATGATTTTGTATGTTCTTTAATGTAAAGTGTTAATGTTACTCGAAGATATCCTCATATTCAATTGAAGCCTATATGCATTTCTATGCATTTAAATCATAACTTCACTGTAAACTGTGCTTCTCCTCCCAAAATTTCTTTTTGTCCTGCATTAACCCATTACCCCATAGCTTGTTTCTAGTATTGAAGATAGGTGGCCACTTAAAGCAAGTTAAAAGTAAAGCAGAATGTGCCTTAAGGCACATTCTGCTTTACTTTCAACCTGCTTTAAGCTACCATCTTCTAGAAAATAGAATTATTTCTTGTGATATATATTCATAACTGTATAAATTAGAACTATTTTCTTCAGCGGAGAAAGAAATCAAAGTCGTCAAAAGGCGTATTTATGGGGTAATGGGTTATGTTTCATTCGGTCTACGAATGGCTGCTGAACGGAGGATTTTTCTGTATTCTATCATGTTGATTTCTTTAATGATTTTCATAGTGCATACCCTATATTCTTAACTCTTTGCATGCTTGGTAAAAAAATTTGTCTGCAAACAATTGTCTGGTATTATTCTAAAAATAGACTTTTTAAAATTTCTTTTCAAACTAGAGTCAGAATATCAAACAATTTTGGATCCTGATGAGACGCTGCACTATGTGGTGTCTTTTCAGGATCCAGACAGTTTGCAAAGGTTAATAATATGGTTCCCCTGCTTGTGTGCTAAGAGTTATTCTAGCCATATTTGAACTTGCTTGTTTACACTGTATTATATTGTAGCTGTGTGATTTGTAAGAATAATAATTATCCAATGTATTTTCTGCCAAGCAACACTTTAATGATGTCGTTTTAACCCATTAACCCATAGCCTGTTTCTAGTGTTGAAAATAGGTGCCACTTAAAGCAGGTTGAAAGTAAAGCAGAATGTGCTAAGGCACATTCTGCTTTACTTTCAGCCTCCTTTAAGCTATCATCTGCTAGAATATAGCCAATATTTCTAATGAAACATATTTATGACTGTATAATTGGAACTATTTTCTTCAGTGCAGGAGTAAATTAAAAGCATAAAAAAGCGAATTTATGAGGTAATGGGTTAAGCTCTGATAAATCATCAAACATGTTTTGTTATGCTGACAGTGTTGAGTCAGATTAGAAAATTGGTCACATGATACAAAATTGTGTATGTATTGTTGACCATCGAAAAATGGATTGGACAAAGATAAGAGACTGATTAAATCGGTATCTAAGTAAAAAAACTCTTACTTTGAATCACCACTCGATTCCAAGGTCCATTTTTACCCATTACCCCATAGAAGCGCCTTTTAGCGCATTCAGTTTATTCCTTAACTGAAGAAAATAGTTTCAATTTACACAGTCATAAATATATATCGTAAGGAATATTTTCTTTATTCTAGCTATTGGTAAGTTAAAGCAGGCTGAAAGTAAAGCAGAATGTGCCTTAAGGCGCATTCTGCTTTACTTTCAACCTGCTTTAAGTTGTCACTTGTCTTCAAAACTAGAAACAGGCAATGCGGTAATGGGTTAAGATAGCTAGCTCATTTAACCCTGAAACTTCAAATGGACAGTCCCAGTTTCCAACAAAGTCTAGTCCATTTTTGACTATTCGTGGTTAGCAATCTTTTGTTTTGTACCTGTAATGTTTGCTGTTGGGTTCTCTTGTGTACTAGCTTAATTTGTGATTTGTGAGTGATTTTTGAAAAGTATTTCGAGTATTATATTGTGATGATGATAATGCCATGCCTATGTAATGAATATGGAAAAATAAAGCTATTTTCTGAAACTGTTCACTGTTTGTACATCATTGGATACACATGCCTTTACCCCCACCCACTTTATAATCTATCATCTAAATTATCACATTGGTTAATAAAACAAGGAAAAAATTCCCCTAAGAAAGAGTGCAAACTAATTTCAAAAGAATTCTAAATGAACACAATGCAGATTCTGATCAGACAGCTCCTGTAAGAGCTGTTACAGGAGCTGTCTGAAATGGGTCTACGCTAAAAGGTTCCAAGTATTTGAGTGAGTGATGTTGATGCTAGACGAAATGGTAAAGTCTAGTTAACTTTGTTACGGACAGAACTATGCACAGACGGACAACTGCACAAGTATCAAAGCAATGTAGTCAGTAGTGATGGTGCTAGATGAAGCAGTAAAATCAAGTTAAGAAATAGCCCATTTACAATATTCTAAGTCCAGCTGGCTTGCGGAAGGTCGATGGTTCTGTGACCCACATGCCGATTTGTGTCTGAAACGGTGCATAAAGGGCCTCTGGGGTGGGTAAAATCATAACAAATCAAATCAATCATATTCTAAGTCCAAATTAGGTCGAAGTCAATTTTAAAGTTATTTAAAAATGGCTGTTTCAGCAATGTCCGCTCTCTTACTGAAATAATTTTTATCGGATCTTCACCAAAAATTTACTGAAATGTTGATTGGTGTAAAATCTTGGTCAAAGTCTATAATTACCTTAATTGCAAAAAGCATGTTGGAAAATTGTGTTTACCAAATTTGCTGAAAATGTTTATTGGTCTAGAATTTAGGTCAAGTTCCATAATTACCCAAATTGCATAAGGCATGTCAGAGTTATGGCCCTTGAATTTTTAAAACATGGCAGTTTCCAGCTTGTCCGCTCTCTAACTTCAATAGTTTTTATCTGACTTTGTACAAACTTTCTGAAAATGTTTATAGGTGTAAATTCTTGGCTAAGTTTGATAATCAGCTAAATTGCACAATACATGACAGGATTGTGTCCCTTGAATTACCAGAAATTGTCATCCAATATTTGCCAAAGTTTCTGAAAATGTTAGTGGGTTGATACTTTTGGCCAAGTTTGAACAGCTAATTCTCACAAGATATGTCAGGATTATGCCCCTTGAATTACTAAAATTAGTCTATTTTATGCTCTGTATTTTTAGCTCACCTGAGCCAAAGGCTCAAGGTGAGCTATTGTGACCGCTCACTGTCCGTAGTACGTCTGTCCGTCTGTCTGTCTGTCCGTCTGTCCGTTCACATTTACTTCAAACGACATCTCCTCTGATACCCGCCGATTGTAGGGAGAGTTCAAACTGCTCATGATGTTCCTTGGATGCTTCTCTACAGAAGTTGTTCAAAAAAAAGGAAAAAAAGCACAAACTCTGCTTGAAAAAGCAAAAAAGCAAAAATCTTTAAAAAATCTTCTTGCCCAAAACTACTAGGCCCTAAGCTTTGATATTTGTACAGTAGAATCTCCTGGTGGATCCCTCTATAGTTTGTTAAAATGAAATCCCTAGGGTCACATTTGACACCACCCTGCACAGTTTAAGTGCTGCTCTAGGCAGGTTTTACAGTATTTTTTATTTAGGCAGAACTGTATTTACCTGAGTTACCCTTAATATACTATGGGCAAATAACCAATATTTGCAAACAGTTTGGATCCAGATCAGATGCAACATAATGCTGCATCTAATCTGGATCCAAACTATTTGCCACTCATTTACCAACTTAACATTTTCTAAAAAAAAAAAAAAGTACATTTTTTACACACAGAAGGTATTTAGCAGACATCATTTCAGTCTGGTAAGGGTAAGCCACCAGCACTGCCTGCTGCTAATGCTACAGTACTCTTACATAATAGTTGACCTCAGTGATCAGGCCAACAGAACTGAACATGTTGTCTGCTAAAGTTTAGAAATGGTTCAGTCTTCTTCATACTTAGAGAAACAGGATCTGGAAGTGATCCACTGACAGTTATGTAATTATGTCTTATGCCATATTTATACATAAGTTTAATATTGGTTTTGTCACAGTTATCTGCATGTTTTCGGCTAAAACAAGGTATTTGGCACAGTAGAGTAAAAATGATGTTATATGATGACTGAAAGTAACTGAATAGAGAGTCAATGCTTTTCTTGCATTCAATATTTGAAGCTATGACCAATCTTGATAGCCTCAAAATTTTAAGTCAATATCTAACTCCGTTGTTGAGATATTGTAACAGATATGCCCCAAAAATGGCCATTTTTAAGCGTTATGCTGTCCCACTTCAATAAATTTTAATTTTGAGCTCAGAATACAATATTTTAACCACCTTAAAATCAGCTGTAATTAAGACAGTCTCATAGATGTATTTGTTTACTAAGTTTTTATAGGTGGATGATGAAAATAGACAGTATATTAAGAAATTTATGGCCGTATAACTGAAATAGGTGATTTGGCCTAATCATCAGATTCACAGAGGGTATGCTTTGTTATATGTCTGTAAAGAACTGCTATATTGTAAATTAACTGGAGGTTAGTGTTTAAAATGAATCATTTTTAATCAAAGTTTGAAATACCGAAATATCTTTGAATTTGCACTTTGCATTTATAAAATTTTAGCATTCGAATGCGGAAAAGCGGAAAATGAATTTTCTGTAGTGTCCGTAACAGTGGGTTTAGAAAGTCAATTTGTATTTACATTAGACATTTTAAATTTCCAAATATTATTTCTATGAAGGTTTGTATGCAAAAGCTAAAATATTAAAGATTTCCTTGATTTGAAAGATAGTTGTTTTCGTGATTTTAGTGTTACGGACACTACAAAGATTGTACACTTAAACTGATAATTCATCATATCAAACTTCAAGAGCTTTTTTCTTAGGTTTGCTGCTTTGCAGAGCAATAAGTTTTATTTTGGATTATTCCATCACTTAAATACTCTTGGAAAATACAAGAAAATCTTGTTTGATGCAACAATAGTAAGATGTTATATTGCAATCAAAAGAGGGGTGTGCTTCCAAGAAATTTTCCAGTTCACCAGACCAGTGCCCAGTTTAACAAGAAAGTGCTGAAATAGTCTTCTATCATGTCAAACTGAAAGAAAGAAGTCCTGAGTAATGGACAAAACCAACAATTTGAGTCCAAATGATGGCAAAGGTATGTAATAAAGACTTAAAGCATTGCTTGTTGATAAAATGTAGTGTCCGTAACATATTACAGGCTTTTCTGTGTAACCATGCTCAAGTAGCCCAACGCTCAATTGTTACATCTGACTTTTTGAATTATTGTCCCCAAACAAAACAAATGTTGCAATTAACCCAATATAAGTAATCATTATCTTTCTCTCTTATATTTCAAAGACTATTTAAGTCAAATTTAGTGATGCAAATAATCTGAAAGAATTTTTTGACTCATGTATTACATCAAATAAAAGTGTGTTCCTTGTATCAAGTCATATAGGCCTTTTAAACAACATATTTAAAACCTTAGTGTCTGTTTGATTCACAGCAATCATGTCTTTCCTAAACTTATTTCTTCTTGTCAAAAACGTTACGGACACTACATGATCTATTTAATTTATTGAAGGCAATCTATTTAAGTATTTACACATCTGTTTCTTTCATTATCTATGCCATTTGACCAGGCTATACACTTACAGACAATTTTGACTTGGTTTCTACAGAAACAAATGGTCTAAAGCACACATAACCCAACTCATGATGATCTGTGTTGACAACATTTATGAATTCTTCTAAAATATAATTCTGTTCAGTCAGATCTGTAGTGCAAATGTTATAATGCTTAACATGTATGAGAAATTTGAAAATAACTAAATGTAAAGGTTCAGAGAGCTCTTGTTTAGATCCTTCTAATCAAAACTTATACTGCTTGCAAGTAAAAGAAGTGCAACTGTGTGGTCAAAGGTTACGAGATAGTTCAATGGTATAGAATATAGACTCACATTATTGAGCTCTTGAAAGGGCCCCAGAATCAATTTATGAAACAATTTATGAAATATGATTATAGATCAAACAACAAAGAACTCTTTTAACCCATTACTCCAAAGATACACATTTCAACAATTTTTATTTGTTCCTTCACTGAAAAAAATTGTTCCATTTTCTACAGTCATAAATATATATTATAAAAAAAACAACATTTTCTTTATTCTAGTAAATGGTAGCTTAAAGCAGGCTGAAAGTACAGCAGCATGCACCTCAAGGAACATTCTGCTTTACTTTCAAACTGCTTTAAGTAGTCACCTGTCATCAATACTAGAAACAGGCTATGGAGTAAAGGATTAAGAGCCCTTTGATCTGTATCTGCACAGTTTATTACTTTAAGTTGATAGCATATAGTGCTGCATATTTCAATTGGGTCTAATCATGAAATTATTATTATGAAATAATCGATTAACGATTGAAATGGCAATATATCTTAAATATATTTTGCAGATCAGAGCAAGAGTTCATCACTGGGACAAACTAGATCTGCTGTTAAGAAATTGTACTTGAAGTGGAAGCTGAGAAGAAAAATGTGAATACTACACTGAGAGTTAAGATGAGAAGAAATTGTCAGAAAACAGAAAACCCTAAAAAATATTCAGGGCTGAAGAAGACTGACTAAGACAGAAGAAAATACTACAGATTAACCTGATGGCATCTTCAGATCCTGAAGTACAAAATTTAATGTACAAGCTGTTCTTAGAAAGAATAGAGTTGTCAGAGATACAACAAAGCTCGCCGAAGGCACATTTGGAATCTTAATGACACAGTCTGAGGTCAAGGTCATAAGGGTCAGAACTTTTTGTGTTCATGAAAAGGCCTTGTCCATATACTCAAAACTATAAAAACAAGACATCAAGAGTCATAGCATTTATAAGCATTTTTTAAAACCTAAACACAGATTTCGAAAGCAAAAAGCGGGCCCTAAGTTTGAGGTCAAGGTCACTGGGGAAAAGAGAAAACTTGCCATTACAGGTACATACAAGTCAAAGGACAATCAGAGGGTGAATGAAGACCATCAAAACTAGGCCTTCAGCATAAACACCTGCTTCAGAATAGGAATAGGATGATATAACCACAGGAAACAGAAACCGCTAAGAAACAGTAAACAGCAAAAAATACCACACAGCAACTTCAACAGTCCAAAAGTTACAACTCGGGGGATTTTTTTGCTTTTGATTTGAAACCAAAGAAGAACCCATATGTGTTTATGTGGCAGAAGTTACAAATATATATGAAGAGGAGTGTTGGCTTAAATACATGAAAAAATCAGGGGGTTTGTGCACATGGCCTAAACAAACAACTGACTTTGTCGTAAGAGCTGATTGACAATACCATAGGGACACTTTAAACCCTGAAATTGTAAACAAAAGGGGCCTTTTAAGTTTCAAACAAGTGAATTAGACAATGTAAGGGTTACCCTTATATGAAAACACAAACAAGTCTGCTTTAAATAGTTTGGCATTGTAGCTTAACGGTACAGTTTGGAATTGTAGTGTCCGTAACAAAAGTGGTTTGAGATCATTGTATGTCCAAAGAAAATAATTGAACACATTTTGAACATTGAAAAGTGACTGGAATATAAAACTAAGTCCTTGTACTAGCAAATAGATGTGATTTTAACATTGGGTTTGGAGGATGACAAATGTTAGGTGAAACGTTGCAAGTTCATTTTTTTGAAGTTTTGCGCCTGTACGTATTAAAATTTAAAAAAAATCAGTTTTGAATTTGAATTCAACTATATTTCATTTCAGTTATCTTATTTACATTCCATGTTTGAAGTTATGTGTTTAAATCAATAAATATGTTATGTTTTGAAGAAAATTAGTGTTGTTATATGCCTGATGTAGTGTCCGTAACATTTAGGTGACGTATACTTTAAAGCCTCTACAAAAATACATTTATAGAAGCTGCAAACTTAAAACAAGATTTGATATGCGTGGTCAAAGCTTTAACTTTTTGATGCTCTAAATTTCAAAATGCTACATTAAAGTTCATTTTTTGATCCAAGTGGGACACTGGTGTGCCAAATACCTTGTTTTAGCCGTTAAAATGTCATTTTTTCTTGTCCAGGATTCAACCCTTTCCCCCAATAAATACTAATTTGTTAACCCATTACCCCATAAATGTGCATTTTTAGGCCTTTGATTTATTCCTCCACTTAAGAAAATAATTCCCCTTTAACCCTTTCCCCCATAGCATATCTCTAGTATTGAATGTAGGTGTCCACTTAAAACAGGTTGAAAGTAAAGCAGAATGCGCTTTAAGCGCATTCTGCTTTACTTTCAGCCTGCTTTAAGCTATCATCTGCTAGAATATAGAAAATATTTTGTATTATACATATTTATGAATGTATAAATTGGAACTATTTTCTTCAGAGCAAGAATAAACTGAATGCGCTAAAAGGCGCTTCTATGGGGGAAAGGGTTAAACAGTCATGAAAATGTAAGATGTGAAATAAGTTTCTATATCCTAGTAGATGGTAGCTTAAAGCAGTTTGAAAGTAAAGCAAAGTGTGCATTAAGACCCATTCTGCTTTACTTTCAACCTGCTTTAGGTGGCCACCTATTTTCAAAACTAGAAACAGGCTATGGGGTAATGGGTAAAATGAAATTGCCTATTTGGAAAGAGCCTAATGAGAGGAAGTGCCATTTGCAAAGGCCATAACTCTGACATCATTGTTTTTAGCTCACCTGAGCCAAAGGCTCAAGGTGAGCTATTGGGATGGCCCTGTGTCCGTCGTCCGTCTTCGTCCGTCGTCGTTAACAATTGCTTCAAATGACATCTTCTCCTAAACTGCTGAACAGATTTCAACCAAACTTTACAGGAATGTTCCTTGGGTCAAGCTCTTTTAAATTTGTTCAAAGAATTGAAAACAATATAGAACTCTGGTTGCTATGGCAACCAAAGTGAAAAAATAAGGAAATCTTAAAAAATCTTCTTGTCTGAAACTACAAGGGCCAGAGCTTAGATATTTGGCACATAACATCATCTACAGGTCCTCTATCAAGTTTGTTCAAATTATGCCCCTGGTGTCAAAATTGGCCCCGCCCCGGGGGTCACAGTTTTACATAGAGTTATATAGTGAAAATTTCAAACGTCTTCTCCACTGAAACTAATACGGCCAGAGCTTTGATATTTGGCATGGTGACACTTCTAAATGTCCTTTACCTAGTTTGTTCAAATGGTTCTGGTCGGTTAAATATCTAGGTCATAATTCACATTCAAAATATGTATAGCAGACAGCAATTCAGCATTATAAGAGTTAGACCCTAGCCAAATGTCCTACTGGCAGAGTTACATAACTGAACTCAGGTCAGCTGATGAGGTTGCATATGGTGTTGTCTGCTATATTTTTATGCCCTGCAGTTGGGGGCATATTGTTTTTGTCTGTCTGCTTTTTTGTCTGTTTGTCCATTTGTTTGTCTGTCAGTCCACAACTTTAATCTTAGCCATAACTTTGTTAAAGTTAGAAACTTTATAACTTGGGTCATGTCCTACAAAGGTCAATGTCATTTTTGAGATATTTCCCAGTGTCATATTTTCTTGTCTTTGAGATAACTCCAGCTCTACTGATGTTAACCCATTACCCCATACATATGCCTTTTTATGCCTTTAATTTATTCCTCCTCTAAAGAAAATAATTCCACTTTATACAGTCATAAACAGGTAAGATATAAGAAATAGTATCTATATCTTAGTAGATGATAACTTAAAGCAGGTTGAAAGTAAAGCAGAGTGCGCAATAAATAATCATATGGAAATACATGTAGCTTGATAAGAAGAAGTGTCATGGATAAGGGCCATAACTCTGCCAACAATATTTTTTTAAGTTATTCCAATTTGTCATGTTTTTTTTTGTCTGGAAGATAATTCCATTTACAGCTATATTAAAATGTTGTCTTGCCTATTAAGCTAAGGCACAATGACCTCAGGTGAGCGAATTAAGGGCCATGGCCCTCTTGTTGCATTTGTTACATCTTGCCCATGTTGGTAATAAGATCATATTAAGTGACCATTCCATATCTCCTTGAAGGATTTTCATCCAACTTTATTGAAATTGTTCCTCAATGATTCTATATGCTGAACTTAGCAGTGTTCTCTTAGTGCCTTACTTCTTAGAACAGCTTTTGTGGAGCCCCTTCTGACTTGGTCAGAGTTCTAGTTCACCCCTGGAACTTTTAATGGACAATTTCTGTTTGTAATTTCATCTAGTCTGTTTATGTCTATTTAGGTTTTTTTCCTGCAATATATTGCAAAATAGCAAACAGTGCACTAAGTGCAGACCCTAATCAAAGGGCTTCTTTAAGACCCCCCTGATCTGGATCTTCATTATTTGCATAGGACAAGTGTACTCTTCACAGGTACACTGTTTGTAAAGGATGAATATACTCCTTCAATGTGTCAATATAGGAATAGAATAAAACACAAAGCGGAACATAACTTTTTTATGGTTCATTTTATTCACACTTCATTTGTTCCAAAAATCATATAACATTCATATCCAAAGTTACCTAGACATTTGTACTACCAACAAGTGACCTCATAGCCTCCCAAACCTTGCTGTACAGGTAACAAAGTACTCTAGATAGTAGTTAAAACCTGTGCCCAGTAGGGGTTTAGCATAGGAGATGATCGAGCCTTTGAACTAGTTTAACCCTTTCCCCCATAGAATTCATTTCTTAGAATTTATTCCTCCACTGAAGAAAATAGTGATTTATACAGTCATGAAAGCGTACCATAAGAAATATTTTCTAAATACTAGCAGATGATAGCTTAAAGCAGGCTGAAAGTAAAGCAGAATGGGCCTTAACCTGCTTTCAAAACTAGAAACAAGCTATGGGGTAAAGGGTTAATAACATATAGTTGACCCAATAGGATACCAAAGGGTCATAACCTCAACTCTGGCCAATCAAACCACCCACACCAGGCATAACACTGAATGTTGCATACACCATAACAGTTGAGACTACTATAACAATGCAAACAAGTTTTGAGAGGTTCTGGATCACTTGTATAAACAATAAAGCAATATGACTTGTATGAGTATGTAATGAAAGATAATGTTAAAACATGGTTACTCCAAATAAAATATGTACTCAAAATGATATATGCTGATAATGAAGGACTGTCCTTTACACTTAGAACAATAATTTTATTTCAATTCTATTCAACAACTCAAATGCATTTAACTATTCTTAAAGAGTTGGTCTTTAGAACTAGACTGTAATTTATCATCAAGCATGTAAATACCTTATATACTTACAGAAAGTATTTCATGTTACTATATAATTATTTGCAATTACTGTAAATCTTGAACCAAGCAGCCAGCCATTGATGAAGAATAAAGTTTCTTTAACCTAGGTCCAAGGTAATAAAAAGGCTTGAGTTGAGTCTGAAATTGTTCTCAAGCATTTGATTGGTCAGATTTGAGCTTTTGCTCAAATCTGACCAATCAAATGCTTGAGAACGATATCAGACTCAACTCAAATGCTTTATAACCTTGGGACCAGAACATAATCAGGGCTGCCATTTCTCCGGATTATTCCTAAATCTCCGGATTTTTTCCCAGTTCATGGTAGCTTAAAGCAGGCTGCAAGTAAAGCAGAATGCGCCCTTAGGCGCATTCTGCTTTACTTACAGCCTGCTTTTAGCAGTCGCATGTCAACAAAACAAGAAAAAGGCTATGGGGTAAAGGTACGATTAGTAAAATCGCACTTGAAAAATGCAAATTTGGAAAACTTATGATTTTTCATGTCAACTTATGGCAGCCCTGCATAATGGTCCTTAATGGAGATCTCTATAGACTTTAAGATGCTTCATATAGAATTAAAGTAATGCAGAGGGCTCCTTTAATAGCCTTCTGCATTTCTTTTATTCTGCATTAAGCAGTCTTCAAGCTATCTACACATGGATACTTTACTGGCTGCTTAACACAAGTTTGACAGGATAGTTTATCGGGACACTTCAGGTGGGAAAACATTTTTCTTTTCCGAAAAATACTTAAGTGGTCAAACAATTTTTTCCCAGTGTGAACAGTTTGGAGCAAGATCAGACGCCGGGAAACCTGGCGTCTGATCTGGCTCCAAACTGTTTGCCACTCAGACTTTAAAAAATTGTCAACCCTTTTAAAACACAGTCATTTTCTCCATTTTTATTGCATTGTGTTTAGTTTTGTTAATTGCTATACTGGTATTTAATGATACTACCCGTTGATTCTGTCTTCATGTGGGATGTCAAAATAAATACTGGATCATGGGATATGTTACAATGATATTTGTGCACTAACTTCTACTATCTACCACTACACTCTAGTACTCAAGATGTGCTGGTTTGTTGTAAAAAAGATTTCACAAAGCTAAGACTGGTATTGCCTAGTACTACAGTAGAGAAGACGATATTTTCCCCCCAATAAACATGTCTATACTAAATTCTTCAATGCAAACAGTTTGGAACAAGATCAGATGCCAGGTAAACCTGGCATCTGATCAGGTTTCAAACAGTGTGCAACTCAGATTAAAAAAATTATCAACATTTTTAAGAAAGTACTACATTGTATTTACTAGATTTTGGGTACATTGTGAGTTATGTTATTTTTGTTTGCATTTTTATTTGTGTTTGCATTTTGTTTAAATGGGATAAAATAAAATGTTCTCCACTGTATATACCGATATGCCTTGAATATGTTAAATGCATGTACGGATAAACATGCCTTTTCAAATCTTCTTCAATAGTATGACAATTAATGCTTCCCTCAAAAGTACAATCTAAATTGTTTTAAGTGGCAATATTCTGACTAGTGACTGTTTATTGCAGAAAAGAGACAAATCAGAAAGCTTCTACAGGATCCAGATCAGACTACGTCAGGAACTTTCTGCTTTCTTTCTGTTCTTCAGTAAGCTGCCATCTGTATTAAAAGATTGCTGATTTGTCTTTATTTTGAGAATCCAAAATTTGAATGTATTTATTGTTTACTTGCAACTGCTTAAATCAAAAGTGTTTGCTTAAATGGTCAGGAAGTGTATATCTTTTTGACTTCATTTTATTTTTAAAGAAACAGGACAGATAAGGGGAGTAAATGTATTTCAAAAGTGAAATCTTTATTTCTTTATAAAACCTTATGGTGTTACTACTCATTAAAATTGTCTCAAAGAGACGGTTCTAATGAGTAGTGTGACACCATAGGATTTGGTGCTGATATGAGAGAAAATGTCGGAATTGCTCAATTTACTCCCTCTTATCTGGAGCCCTGAGAAATGACTGACGGATCTAATTTTTAGTTGTTTTTTCTTCACTACATTCAGAGTTCTCCCTGAGTCATACAAAGTTTACTACAGCTCACAAGTAAAGATTGTCAGCACAATATTGATAAGAGAAATCGACCACCTCTATCTACTGCCATTTTTACAGTGATACAGTTTCTGATAATAAAAAGTTTGTACAATTTGAAGAATAGTATACTATAATG
Organism: Gari tellinella; assembly: GCA_922989275.2. Lineage (NCBI taxonomy): Eukaryota > Metazoa > Mollusca > Bivalvia > Cardiida > Psammobiidae > Gari > Gari tellinella. The sequence goes on from OV277870.1 coordinate 48,833,925, forward strand.
CTAAACTATATAAAGTCAAAACTTGCGTTAAGCAATCACTCTTTGAAGAAGTACTGGTATCTTTGAAGACAAGTCACTGCTTAACCCATTACCCCATAAGTACGCCTTTAAATTATTCATTGATTGACGAATACCGTTTCAATTTATACAGTAATGAATATATACCATAAGAAATATTTTCCATATTCTAGCAGATTGTAGCTTAAAGCAGGCTGAAAGTAAAGCAGAATGCACCTTAAGGTGCATTCTTCTTTAATTTCAACCTGCTTTATGTGGTCACCACTCTTCAATACTAGACTCTGGCTATGGGGTAATGGGCTAACCCTTTAGACCATAGCCTGTTTCTAGTATTGAAGATAGTTGACTGCTTAACCCTTTCCCCAATAGAAGCGCCTTTTAGCGGATATGATTTATTCATCCGCTGTAGAAAATAGTTCCAATTTAATCAGTAATGAATATGTATTAAAAGGAATATTTTCTATATTAAAGCACATGATAGCTTAAAGCAGGCTGAAAGTAAAGCAGAATGCGCCCTAAGGCGCATTCTGCTTTACTTTCAACCTGCTTTAAGGAGTCACCTATCTTAAGTACTAGAAATAGGCTATCAGGTAAAGGGTTAAAGCAGGTTAAAAGTAAAGCTGCCATCTGTGAGGATATAGAAAATATATCTTATGGTACATACCGTATTCATGGCTGTATAAAGTGTATCTATTCAGTGGAGGAACAAATTAATTGTATAAAAGGTGTATCTATGGAGTAATGGGTTACAGACTTATAATCCACTACTCTTTCAAGTGTCTGCCTAATACAAGTCTGGCTGGTGCCCAGTACACGACTATATCCCCTGCTAGTAATATCATCTGAGACAGATCTGGTGTGTTCAACTAGTATCCCTATGTGTGAAATACAGAGACACAGAACTAATATAGACTATTACAATTCCCCAACCTTAGTCAGCAAATATACATCTTAACCCTTTCCCCCAAAAGCCTGTTTCTAGTTTTGAAGACAGGTGACTACTTAAAGCAGGTTGAAAGCCTAGGCTCAAATCTCCCCAATCAAATGATTGAGAATGATTTCCGACTCAACTCAAATGCTTTATGAGCATGAACCCTGATTTGCAGCTTGAGTACATTCTCAGAATTAACTCAAAGTTTATATATTATAAATGAGGCCAGCTGATAACAAGGGCCACTATGGCCCTAAATCGCTCACCTGGTACACCATGGCAAACTTCACCTATAGTGACCTAGATTATGACTGGACATGTATACCCACTATCAACCTCTAGAGTGTAAACAAGATTTTCCAATGATTTGACCTAGTGACCTAGTTTTGACCAGACATGACCCATATTCAAACTCGACCTAGATATCAATGCGACAAACATTCTGACCAAATTTCACCAAGATCCAATGAGATTTGTAGCCTCTAGAGTGTTCACAAGGTTTTTCTATGATTTGACCTAGTGACCTAGATTTTGACGGGTTATGACCCACATTCGAACTTGACCTAGATATCAATGAGACAAACATTCTGACCAAGTTTCATGAAGATCCAATGAGATTTGAAGCCTCAAGAGTATTCACAAGGTTTTTTTTATGATTTGACCTAGTGACCTAGTTTTTGACCAGACATGACCCATATTCAAACATGACCTAGATATCAATGAAGCAAACATTCTGACCAAGTTTCATCAAGATCCAATGAGATTTGTAGCCTCTAGAGTGTTCACAAGGTTTTTCTATGATTTGACCTAGTGACCTAGTTTTTGACAGGACATGACCCACATTCGAACTTGACCTAGATATCAATGAGGCAAACATTCTGACCAAGTTTCATTAAGATCCATTGAGATTTGTAGCCTCTAGAGTGTTAACAAGGTTTTTCTATGATTTGACCTAGTGACCTAGTTTTTGACCGGACATGACCCACATTCGAACTTGACCTAGACATCAATGAGGCAAACATTCTGACAAAGTTTCATTAAGATTCATTGAGATTTGTAGCCTCTAGAGTGTTAACAAGGTTTTTCTATGATTTGACCTAGTGACCTAGTTTTTGACCGGACATGACCCACATTCGAACTTGACGTAGATATCAATGAACAAACATTCTGACCAAGTTTCATGAAGATCCATTGAGATGTGTAGCCTCTAGAGTGTTAACAAGGTTTTTCTATGATTTGACCTAGTGACCTAGTTTTTGACCGGACATGACCCACATTCGAACTTGACCTAGATATCAATGAGGCAAACATTTTGACTAAATTTCATAAAGATCCATTGAGATTTGTAGCCTCTAGAGTGTTAACAAGGTTTTTCTATGATTTGACCTAGTGACCTAGTTTTTGACCGGACTTGACCCACATTCGAACTTGACCTAGATTTCATCAAGACAAACATTGTAATGGAGTTTCATGAAGATAGGATGAAATTTGTAGGCGCTAGAGTGTTAACGAACAATTGTGGACGGACGACGTACGACGGACATTCAGCGATCCTAAAAGCTCACCTTGGCACTTCGTGCCAGGTGAGCTAAAAAGCCTTAAAAAACTTTAAATGCATTTTGACAGGTGACTGCTTCAATCAGACTGCTTTAAGCCAGAACATGTCTAAAATATTAAAACCAAGTGATGGGGGAAGGGTTTACCAGTATCTTAATTCTGTAGTGTTTGTTTTTCCTAATTGTTTTATATTTCCAATGCTTAAAACAATCAACTGGAATGTATTAATAACTTGAATGACAGAAGTCTATCAGATAAGAAGTTGAGTGACAGAAGTCTATCAGATTAAGAGTTACAAGAGATTAAGATACATTACAGCTAATTGTTCAGAAAAGTTCAGTTTTAACAACTATAGAATAAACAGACCAATTCAATGTACAGCAAAATCCCATACTAAGATAAGTCCATTTCAAACAGTGCTTGTTTTCTATGTTAAGTTAAGATGCAGCTTACAGCAAAATGAAAGTAAAACAGACAGGTTCTGGAATGCTTTCTGTTTAACCCTTTACTCCATAGCCTGTTTCATCCACTCTACATTCAGCTACCACTTTCTTTAACATAGAAAACCAGCCCTCAAATGGATAGTCATATCATAATGTATTCAGGATGCAACTTGTTCAGTAAATTCTCTCTATAACAATCACTGAAAAGATGGATAATTAATTATATGAAAAGCAGGTGACAGCTTCAAGCAAGGTTAAAGTAAAACAGAAAGCTCCTCCTGGAGATTTCTGATTTACTTTCGACTTGCTTTAACCCATACTGATTCATATTGACGCATTGCGCAATAGCCTCATACTGACTCATTTTGACACACTTTAATCAACTAGCTTGTATTGAGATAAACATTGATAATTGTTTATCGCTTATGAGTTAATGGGTTAAGCAATCACCTGTTTTAAACATTTAATAATTTAAACAATTTAGTGGTCGTAATAGAGAGGTTTTACTGTATTTCCATTTCTTACAATTAACTACTACTTACACAACTAGTTACTAAGTAACTAAAATAACAATCTTTCTCTCCACTGGCTCCAAGGCCCTACAACATTCTATACATTTTAACTTTAACATTCTATCTATCTACCTGTCATGAGCTAGCTTAATAGTATGCCTGTTATCATACCTGGATCTATAGTTATACCGCATTTGAGAAGAGTCTGAGATCTTTCCGAAGCTTTTGATTGATCAGATCTGAGCATTCTGCTCAAAACTGACCAATCAGTGAAATGAGTCTGCAATATTTCTCAGGCCCTTGAGCAGAAATAAGTTGATCATGAAAAATCCTAAGATTTACAAATTTTCAATAGCGATTACTTAAAGCAGGTTGAAAGTAAAGCAGAATGCGCATTCTGCTTTACTTTCATCCTGCTTTAAGCTACCCTCTGCTAGGATAAAAATCTGATGATTTCAGAAAATCCAGATAAATGGCAGTAATTAGATGTATTTTAAAATATTGACATAGATACAACCGTATTTGTCGTACAACTTTTCAAATAAAACCAATAACAAGAGGGCCATGGCCCTAAATTCGCTCACCTGAGGACATTGAAGTTTGTACCTAAGTTGACTGGGCAAGACAACATTTTAATATAACTATAAATGGAGTTATCTTCCAGACAAGAAAACATGACAAAAGTGAATTTTGTTGCCAAGCTTATGACCCTTATCCATGACACATCCTCTTATCAAGCTATTTCCATTTCCAATAAATGATAATTATTTCACTAGCGTCAGCAGAACTGGAATTATTTTCCTGACAATAAAATATGACAAAGGGGAAAAACTAAATATTGCTGCCCTTGTGCATGGCATTTTCTCTCATCAGTTTCTTTCCATACATAAAATTTCATTACAATAGCATCAGTAGAACTGAAGTTGTCTTCTTGACAGGAAAATATCACAAAGGGAAATAACTAAAAAAACAATGATGTCAGAGTTATGGCCTTTGCAAATGGCACTTCCTCTCATCAGGCTCTTTCCAAATAGGCAATTTCATTTTACCCATTACCCCATAGCATGTTTCTAATTTTGAAAATAGGTGGCCACCTAAAGCAGGTTGAAAGTAAAGCAGAATGTGTCTTAACCCTTAGCCTGCCACTCACGACTATAGCTTTATATGCAAACAGCTTGGATCCGGATTAGACGCCGAGTAACTCGGCGTCTCATCCGGATCCAAGCTGTTTGACACTCGGACAACATTTTCAGCAATTTTGAGCAACTTTGAAGCACTTTGAAACTTGAAGCAGACGAGAAATATAGCAGACGACAATTTATTTGGCGGGCTAAGGGTTAATGCACACTTTGCTTTACTTTTGCATCTTACATTTTCATGACTGTTTAAAGTGGAATTATTGAAAAGACATACAGATAACTCTGACAAAACCAATATTAAACATATGTATAAATATGGCATAAGACATAACTACATAACTGTCAGTGGATCACTTCCAGATCCTGTTTCTCTAAGTATGAATCAGACTGAACCATATCTAAACTTTAGCAGACAACATGTTCAGCTGATCATGACCAGTTCTGTGATACTCACTACCAGTTCAGAGTTGCATAATATTTGACCTCAGTGGCTAGAACTCTTGGGCTTACCCTTACCAGACTGAAATGATGTCTGCTTAAAACCTACTGTATGTGAAAAGTGTACAAAAAAACAATTTAGAAAATGTTAAGTTGGTAAATGAGTGGCAAATAGGTTGGATCCAGATTAGATGTAGCATTATGATTATGTTGCATCTGATCTGGATCCAAAATGTTTGCAAATATTGGCTATTTGCCCATAGTATATTAAGGGTAACTCAGGTAAATACAGTTCTGCCTAAATAAAAAATACTGTAAAACCTGCCTAGAGCAGCACTTAAACTGTGCAGGGTGGTGTCAAATGCGACCCTAGGGATTTCATTTTAACAAACTATAGAGGGATCCACCAGGAGATTCTACTGTACAAATATCAAAGCTTAGGGCCTAGTAGTTTTGGGCAAGAAGACTTTTTAAAGATTTTTGCTTTTTTGCTTTTTCAAGCAGAGTTTGTGCTTTTTTTCCTTTTTTTTGAACAACTTCTGTAGAGAAGCATCCAAGGAACATCATGAACAGTTTGAACTCTCCCTACAATCGGCGGGTTTCAGAGGAGATGTCGTTTGAAGTAAAAGTGAACGGACAGACGGACAGACGTACTACGGACGGTGAGCGGTCACAATAGCTCACCTTGAGCCTTTGGCTCAGGTGAGCTAAAAAACCTATGAACGATCTCAGACTTATCTCAAATGCTTTATAACCATATAAACCAGGAAGTAGTAACAATTGAATCAGGGCAAGTTACCAACATGATACTTTCCTGACAACAAGCTGATTTAGGTCAAATACTAACTAAAAGAGATTTGAGCTTAAGTATACCATTACCTTGTTATTTTCCTGATCAATTAAAAAAGTAATAATATGACATCTTAATGTTACAGCTTACAAAAAATTTATAAAGAAAAGAAAACAAAGAAGAAGAAAAAAGATTTATATGGAAAAAAGGCACTTTTCTAGCTTAAATTATTCATTTTGTTCAAAACTAAAAATTTCAACTCTTCAACCCATTCTTAATAGATGGATATCAAAGTGTTATTGGTTGCTTACAAACCTTAATTAGTAACTCACTAACAATAATTAGGCGGAATTGGATGTCTCGCCAAAAGAAGGGTCAGTGAAATTAAGGTACATGTATTGATCACCGAACCAGAACTAAAATCCAATGTACATATCTTTACTTGGTAGTGATACATCCTAGGAAGTTTCATAAAATGTAGACAAGCAACTGTAGAGTAATAGACTGGACACATCTGATAAGCAATACCTTAGTCTGTTCTTTGCTCCTTAGCTGCAACAAGAAATTAATTGCTTGAATAATTGTTAAACAATATCTTTTCACTTGTGCAAATTCATTTTAACCTTCCTCTTCACATGTTAGACACTACAAACAAGATCTCTTCTCACCCTAGTAACCCTTTCCTCCAAAGCCATCAGTACAATGGATAGGGCATACACTAGTACAGTACACTGCCACTATACTGACCATTATAAAGAATGGTCATTCTCATGTGTATGCTTAAAACAAGATCAAAGTAAAGCAGAAAGCTCCTTAACTCTTTCCTCAATGGCTAAAAGAGCAAATCTCCTATATTTATATCCACTGTGTTTAAGGTAGGATACTGCTTAAAGCAAGATAAAAGTAAAGCAGAAAGCTCCTTTAGGAGCTTTCTGTTTTACTTTTATTTTGCTTTATGCTGTCACTTCAATAATCTTTTATGGTGTTTACACTGAGAATTTCTGAAAGGATTAAAGATACCCTATGGTGTTATGCGGTGAAAAGGTTTAAGGAGCTTTCTGCTTTATTTTCACCCTGCTTTAACCTGCCATCTGTATGTTGGCATCCTGAGACTCTCATACTGGGAATACATGTAGATAAAGATAACCATATGTACATCTTTGGAGGAGAGGGCTTAGTTATCCATCAACTAACTGGTCATACGGTCATGAACAGCAAGTTTGACTATTCTACTGGCTATAACAATTTGTTAAACCTCTAACTTACATAACTGTCTTGTTACCCCTTCTCCCACTGAATATTCATATATTAGACTCCGCCCACAATGAACACTTATCATCTTAAGTTAGAACTATTACTTTAACTGACAAATTAAGAAAATGCTCCCCAACAAAAGAGTGCAGACTCATGTCTGACATATCATATAAGAAAAACAGTGCAGACCCTGATCAGACAGCTCCTGTAGGAGCTGTCTGATCAGGGTCTGCACTGTTTTTCATATAATGTCTATAGTATATTCGACTAATCTCAGGAGAAGGGATAACTAATTGTCATTTATAAGACAAAATTGAACAAAGGTGCACCAAAGATAGAACACAGTGACATTTTCTGTCTTCTTAATTGTTAAGTAGACATATCACATCTAATATATCACAAAAGAAACAAGAGAGAAAAAAAACTTGTAACAAATTAAACTTTTCTTCAGAATACAAATCCATTCTCCATCATATATCAATAGCATTATTTGATAATTAGAGCACTTAATAAACAAAAACAAAACTAAAGTCAGAATTAGTTTGATTAAACTTATAAAGATCACAAAGAAAGCAACCTTGAATAATGTCCTCTCAATACATATCACGGGAGTTCTGTAAAAGCTGTCCGCGTAGTATTTCAATACTGTATGTTCGTACAGTCACCCCTCTTTACAACATTAGACTTGGTTCCCTATATTGAGACATTAACCCATTACCCCATAGCCTGTTTCTAGGTTTGAGGATATGTGACCACTTAAAGCAAGTTGAAAGTAAAGCAGAATGTGCCTTAAGGCACATTCTGCTTTACTTTCAACCTGTTTTAAGCTATTATCTGCTAGAATATAGAAAATATTTATGATTTTTATTTGTGACAGTATAAATTGAAACTATTTTCTATTTAATTTTTCTTCAGTAGAGGAATTAATTAAAGGCGTAAAAATGCGTATTTATAGGGTAATGGGTTAAACCGCATTTTCTGTTATAACCAAATTTATTCCTGTCTGTATCTAGTAACAGAATGTTGTCACAACCCAATAATTATCTTTAATGCCTCAAAGATACACTGCTGATGTTTATGTAAATAATAAAGAACAGTAAAACAGTAAACAAGCATAACTCAAAAACTTTACACAGCACCCACATGTGTCTTCGGTGGAATACATTAGGATACTGCTTTACAAGTTTACAAGGAAGAAGACATTTCTTTTTCCAAATACATGTATATGAGTTTGCCATCTATAGACCAATAGATTTCCTCTATAAAAGACAGAAATAAACCATATCAATTATCAAATGAAAACTGACCACATTCTTCGGATCGTAAGCTAACGCTTCCGTGCACTATTCTGTAAATAAAATTTATTCAAATTCAAACATTTTATAAACCAATGGTTTAATAATCAACACATGCCTGCAGCTATTTTGAACATAGCACAGATTCAGGCCCTATATATAAGAGCGAGTAAACAAAACCTTCATGAAATTAATTTGTACAATCAACCTTATCAACAAGTATACTCGTCATTTAAACACAGTTTATCTGTGAAGAGTACACTTGTGCTAAGCAAACCATGAAGACTCCTTCCAAGCAACACTCCAAAATCTTTGTCCCCAATGAGTGTTGTTGTAGAGGGAAAATCCTATAGCTCTTATGTCGAGAAAGGAATAAAAGACAGTTTAAAACAGCCAAAGTTGAGCTCAATGCCTATCCAATCTTTTCCTACTCCCTACTATATCACACTATATACACAATCATCCTGAACATCTTTCCTCTGTAGTAGTATACCGATACCAACAATTTACCATAACTTCAGATAGGAGTATTTTCAAATGCTACAGCACTTGTGTTTTCATTAAACTATATGATATGACTACATGTTAGAAGATGGTAGTCAGCTGTCAAAGAATACTGTATGGTGGACAAAATAGTTGAACAATCTAAATTACCCACTGTTATCTATACTCCTGATTTATGATGGGTTTCATAGTACACAGATACATTTCGACTTTTTAAAAGTGAGTTCGAAATTCCGTTTTTACTTAAATTAATTGAGTAACACAATGCTCCGTCAAGTACATTGTTGTTGTAGAACTTCTATACATACATGTACCGGTAGTTGCCACTCTGCATCAACACACACACTTTTAATGAAATAACCATTATTATTGGCATAATCCTGATTTTGACAAAATTGATTCTATGACAGATAACTGCAGACACACTTGTGTTACGACTATATTACGACTACTAAAAAGAAGGCTAATTGATTGCATAAAAGGCAGATGACAACTAAAAGCAAGGGGAACGTAAAACAGAAAGCTCCAGAAGGAGCTTTCTGTTTTATGTTCACCTTACTTTAAGCAGTCTCCTGACTAATTATCTTCTAATTAAGTGTTCGTAATGGAGATGTTTTACTGTACATGTATTTTATGCTAGGTGGGGAATCACAATTAGACAGACCGATATCATGAACATGCCATGAAAAATGGTTGCATGTTTAAAGCTATGTCTATAACTTCTAAATGCTTTTATTTTCAAACAAAAGAAAGAAATACTCAGAAAAAGAAACAGTTTCGAAAAGTTCACAGCACAGTAGATCCTGCATCACCTAAACCAATTAACCACCAATATACCTTCCATAAACCCATTCCCCCATAAATACGCCTTTAATTTATTCATCCACTGAAGAAAATAGTTCACTTTTATACAGTCATGAATATGTATCATAAGAAATATTTTCCAAACCCTAGCAAAAAATAGCTTAAAGCAGGCTGAAAGAAAAGCAGAATGCACCTTAAGGCCCATTCTGCTTTACTTTCAGCCTGTTTTATGTAGTCATCTATCTTCAATTCTAGAAACATGCTATGGGGTAATTGGTTAACCCTTTACCCAATAACCCGTTTATAACATTATATACAGGTGATCACTTAAAGCAGGTTGAAAGTAAAGCAGAATGTGCCTTAAGGCACATTCTGCTTTACTTTCAGCCTGCTTTAAACTATCATCTGCTAGGCTATATAAAAATATTTGATATTGTAATTGTTCATGAGGGTATTAACTGGAACTATTTTCTTCAGCGGATGAATAAATTAAATACGCTAAAAGTCGCTTCTATGGGGGAAAGGGTTAAAAGATGCCTGAAAACAGTTCGTTACTCAAAAGCAAACTGCGTAGAGCCAGATAATATGCCAAACACCAACAGTGGAAAACTGAAATCAAAATTATCCTGGACTCAAAACTGGATTTCGTAAAAAACGTCTCGAACAATTTCTGATACGTCTACGTGCTTGAACTTTTCATGTCAGAATTGTGGGCGTGCTGAAAACATACCACTCTATCTATAACTCTGATACAAAGTATAGCAGTATAGAATGGTATGTGTCCAACCTGTTAGGAGGACCAGGGACACACATAAAACAGTCCATATAAATCGTAACAGATCATCATGAATTTCACCTGTATCTATTGTTTTCAATGTAAGAGCTTAACCCATTACCCCATAATCTGTTTCTAGTTTTGAAAATAGGTTACCATTTAAAGCAGGTTGAAAGTAAAGCAGAATGCGCCTTAAGGCGCATTCTGCTTTACTTTCAGCCTGTTTTAAGCTACCATTTGCTTGGATATAGAAAATGTTTCTAATAGAACATGTTTATGACTGAAGTAATTGTAACTATTTTCTTCAATGAAAGAATAAATTAAAGGCGTATTTATGGGGTAATGGGTTAAACACGTTTCTAACTGCTAACTGCAAATTAAATCTATTTGAGCTTAACCACACCAGAATGATGCAAACACACTTTTAACTTGTATCACATAGTCTATGCTCATCCTAAAACCCTCTACATCATAAACTTTCTATAGAAATGATTAAATTATTTATTTCAAAGATAAAACAGAAATGAATGCTCTCTTTAGCTAACTCTCAAAATACTATTCTTTAATAAAGGGTGCAGCTCAGTGCAGACAAAAGGAGCTTTCTGCATTACCTTTGTCCAGCATTAAGCAGGCATTTGTTTTTAAAGAATACCATTCTTCCTTACTAAGTGGTTTCTAAGGAGGGGTATTATGGTGTATGGTATAGGAAGAAAAACTGGATTGTCTGCGTAAACTAACTCTATTAAAATACAGTCATGAATATGCATATGGTTTATCTCCTAGCAGATGGTAACTTAAAGCAGGCTAAAAGTAAAGCTTTACTTTTCAACCTGCTTTAAGTTGTGACCTGTCTTCAAAACTAGTTACAGGATATGGGATAATGGGTTAAATACAAAACAACTGACATAATTTAGTAGTTGTTTAGAGGATTTTTACTATCAATACGTATTTGAAAATGAAATTGTGGACATATCTACCGGGTAATCTGAGACTTACTGCAGACACTTTCTTGCAGTACAAATACTTAGCATACCCAATAGATGCAAAAGCTGCACTGAAGCAGAGTTAAACTTCTTAATATCAACCGGGTTTATTACAAGTTACAAATTTGTGTTAACCTATTAAAACCCTAATGACATGTATACCAACCCTTCACAAACAATTTGTCCAAAATTGAAATACTATCAGGGCTCCAGATAAGAGGGCGTAAACTGAACAAATCCAACATTTTCTCATTTATCTAAGCACCAAATCCTAAGGTGCTACAACTCATTAGAATCGCCTCAAGGAGACGATTCTAACGAGTAGTGACACCATAGGGTTTAATGCAGAAATAAAGATTTTAGTTTTTGAAATACTTCCCTTATCTGGGGCTCTAGGTATGTTAATAACAGCAAGTACACAGGGTGTCCCAATTTTAAGGATTTTTACGGTATAACTGTCACTAGGGGCCAATGGGTTACAAGGTCGGGAATTCTATGATGGGTGTGGCTAGGTATCTTGGGGTATGAAGGTTTACAATGTGAAAATAAACATGACCAAAAGAAGAAGTACATGTATAGTAATACCCCTCTATTACGACCACTAAAACAAAGGCTAATTGATTGTATAAAAGACAGGTGATAGCTAAAAGCAAGGTGACAGCAAAACAGAAAGCTCCTAAAGGAGCTTTCTGTTTTATCGTCACCTTGCTTTAAGCAGTCACCTGTTGTAAACACCAAAAATTAACATGATTTAGTGGTCGTAATAGAGAGGTTCTACTGTAATTTCAAATCCCTGGAGATGCACAGTTTATTGCTTGTTATAGATATATTCCATTGGTCACCACTGAACTTAACACACTATAGGTTGATGTATCTAATAAGTCATACTTGGCTCACATGGAATAATGGCAGTTATGTGTAAGTTGTTGTCCAAGACGGCTTAATTTCAAATATCTGACCCTCCCTTTACTAAATGTTAATCTGAATATTTTCCCTAAACAGTTCATTACATGCTGCAATACTTTTAACGCTTTCATCACAAAATTTAACTGACTGATTTTAACTATTTTGAAAACAAAAATTTGTCGACTTAAAAGATGCTGACAGCATTTTTAGGCCAAATTCTAAGTTTTGACTGAAGTGCTTTAGCAGCTAAGATCTGGGCCCAAACTATTAAACAGTCTGCAAATACGATGTAATTCCCATATGGAGGTGAACGGGTTAAGCAAAAGGCAATAAAATTTCAAACACCACTACCATTAAATATTCTAAAACTTTATTTAATCATTTCCCCTATATAAGCGCCTTTTAGCACATTGAATTTGTTCATCCACTAAAGAAAATAGTTCCAATTTTTACAGCCATGAAATTTAATAATAAGAAATATTTTGTAAATCCCAGCGGATGATAATTCTCCTGTGACTGTTTATAGGTATCTTCAATTACATGTTTGCCTAATCTAAAATCTTACAGATGGTAGCTTAAATCAGACTGAAAGTAAAGCAGAATGCACATTTAGACGCATTCTGCTTTACTTTAAGTGGCCACCTACCTTCAAAACTAGAAATAGGCTATGGCGTAAAGGGTTAAACATCACCTTTTTCAATTCAGTAATCAGCAGATACAAGCAATCAAATCACAAAGTTTAAATGTGTTAATAACTTCTTTAGTGGCCAACGGAAAATATCTACACAATATTTACATAATTTCTAAAACAATAACTCTCTCTTTATCACAACAATTTTTTTTCTGAAAAACTACAAAACTGAGTGGTCTCCCTTCTGTACAGTGAATCAATGATCGGAATACAAATATTACGCAATATTTGAAATATGAGATCTCGAAACAGTAACTAGAAAACTTCAAATTAAAAACTGTGCATTCAGTGCACTAAGTATGTTGCAAGATATTGACACCGTGTGTTCAAAAGGAATCAAATTTATGTCGGGTACAGATAGAGTTTGTGACAGTTTGTTTAGAACTAGTCAAGGGTGTATCAACTATAGAACGTGGCAATATACTCAGGGCTCCAGATAGCAGGGCTGCCATAAGATTATAATGAAAAATCGTAGGATTTCTAAATTTTCTAGTTTTCAAACCCGATTACTTTCAGCAAGTTTAAAGTTAAGCAGAATGAGCCTTCTGCTTTACTTTCAGCCTGCTTTAAGTTACCATCTTCTAGGATTCAAGTCTGAAGATTTCGGAAAAATCTGGAGAAATGGCAGCCCTGAGATAAGAGTGAGTAAACTAAATGTTTCAAACATTTTCTCTTTATCATGTCTTCATAAAGCCCTATGTTGTGATTACTCATTCAGAATTGTCTCTTCAAGACATTTCTAATACATTCAAACCTATGTTAAGCGACCACTAAAATATGTAGTTGTAATATCTATAACAGGAATAAAATGAATGAATGGTGTTTTACATTCATTAATTCCTGTTATAGATATTACAACTATATATTTTAGTGGTCGCTTAACAGGTGGAAGCTTAAATAGGCTTCTATAGGAGCCTTCTGCATGACTTTTACCCTGCATTAAGCGGTCATCTGTATTTAAAGATCACCATGCATCTCAATTCAATGGATGCTTAACACAGGTCTAAATGTAAGTAGTCACATCATAGGGTTTGTTTGAGAAATAAAGAAGATAGTATTTGAAATACAGTCGAACTTCGGTATCTCGAACTCGCTTAACTCGAACTATCCGATATTTCGAAACATGAACTGCATTATTTCATGCTCGGTTTAGTCAAACATACCCATATTTCAAAGTTAAAACATGGCTTGGCTTAGCCACGTTTTAACTTTGAAATACGAGTATGTTCGACTTAACTGAGTTCTAGATATCAAAGTTCGCCTGTACTTACATTATCTGGAGATCTGATCATGCTCACAGCTCAAGATACGAGGGAGCAAACTAGACTTTTCAAACATTTCTTCTGTTGCTGTTCCACCAAAACCTACGTTGTGACCAGTCATTCGAATTGTCTCTATTCAACAACATTCTAATGAGTAGTATTACAGTGGAGAAAACATTAGTCTTTCCCAACAAACATGTTTATGCTATAATTTATATTGCAAAATGGTTTGGAGCCAGATCAGATGCCGGGTTACCAGGGGTCTGATCAGGTTTCAAACTGTTTGCAACTCAAATTAACATGAATAGTCAGAACTGTCCTTTCCTGTTTCATTGCGAATCTTTTGCGTTTAAACAGGAGAGAATAATGCCTTCACCACTGTACATGTAAATAGGATTTGGTAGACAGAGACTGTTAGTATGAGAAACACTGCCCCTATCTGGAGCTTTGATATTCCAAAACTAAGCAATTACAGTAACATAAAGGAAAAATTCTACTGGAGAGTTGAAGTCCATACTTCTGAATGCTGATGTACAGATGGGTACCATTCTCAGAAGCACAGACACTTAGGGTTGCCATAGCAACGATTGCCATGACGACTTGGGGCCACATCAACCAGCATCACCGTAGCACTGTTACTTGTTGGGGGGGTTTATCTACATGACTGTGTAGGCAGCAAACTCGTCTGCCTTAGGGTTTATACGGCACATAGAACTTCTGTTTATTTGTCAAGTCCAATGACTTGTGCAGGTTACGACTGAGGACTGATCGTACATCATTGCAGAACCGTAGCGCATCTAACATGGGCAGTAAGCAGAGAAGAGCTGTATCAGTAGCTTCACTGAACCACGAGCTTATAGGGATGGCATTATCTGAAACACAACCAACACAGTACTCAACATTACAAGGATTACATATCCAGAGAAATGGCAGCCCTCCAAAGAATGACGTCTTCCTGGAAGACGTCATTCTTAGGAGGGCTGCCATTTCTCCAGATTTTTCCGAAATCTTCGGATTTTTATCCTAGCAGATAGTAGCTTAAAGCGGGCTGAAAGTAAAGCAGAATGCGCTCAAGGCGCATTCTGCTTTACTTTCAACCTGCTTTAAGAAAACGCGCTTGAAAAATAGCAAATTTGGAAATCTTAGGATTTTTCGGGATCTAGTTATGGCAGCCCTGTCTTAGTAAATACATGTTTGTATTTAAACAAGTACAGTAATACCACTAGAACAAAGGCTAATTAATTGTATAAAAGACAGGTGTCAGCTTAAAGCACCATACAGTCATGAACATGCACAATAAGAAATCTTTTCTTTATCCTTGCAGATACGCCAGATAGTAACTAAAAGTAAAGCAGAGTGTGCTTTAAGGTACATTCTCCTTTATTTTCAACCTGTTTTAAGTGGTCAACAGTCTTAAACCCTTGAAAAAGGCTATCGAGTGAAGGTTTAAAGGGGAAAGAAAAATGTCTTACTGCACAGTAACCAAACGGATATGTAAATAGTTGATAAAATAAACAATGAATCTTGTTTTAGGCAAACATATACAGTTAAACCTCTCTATTAAGGCTCATTGGTTGTATAAAAGACAGATGACAGCTTAAAGCAAAGTGACAGTAAAACAGAAAGCTCCTACAGGAGCTTTCTGTTTTACTGTCACCTTGCTTTAAGCAGTCACCTATTCTTAACCCCTAATACTCAACACAAATAGTGGTCGTAATAGAAATGTTATACTGTAATTGAAGATACGTATACAAGTCAACTTACCAGGATATGCCCTATAGGCCACTGGAGAATTATCTAAAATAAATATACTGGATAGGTCTCGGTTTATCGCTGAGAGATCCTTAGTGTAGCTACCCGCTTCCAAATTACAATGCTGAAAACAAACCAAACAAAATTTTCCTGTTATCGACAAAATAACAAAACATGGATCTTAAAACATCGAACCTTCAAGCTGAATATTCATACATAAAACTCTGCCTACAATGAATATCTATCATCTGAACTATTATACTGTCAAATAAAATAAAGAACATTTTCCACAGAATAGAATGCAGACTCAAACAGATGCTATAAGAAGACAGTGTAAACCCTGATTAGAGAGCTCCTGTTTAGGGTCTACACTACCTTTAAAAACATCAATGTACATGATAAATATGAGAAGGGTCAAGCTATTCCGATATTATGTCTTACAACAAAATGACAAATGCTAAGTTGGTGAATAGTAGATGTTTCGTTTTATCATATAATATGCTTATACCATGCCTAAAGATAAGGGGAGTAACTCAAATATTAAGATTAAATTTTGTATCAAATCCTAAGTTGTGAAATAGCGCAGTGTCTAACTGGATCCAAACTGTCTTGCACTCATATTCAATTTTTTCTTCAGATTAAAAAGCTTATTTTTCATTTTGATACTTTTCGCAGATGATAATTTGAAGCAGACGACAATTCAGCATGATAAGGGTAAATGACAATAGTGCTGTCCCAATAGCAAATTAGGGCTTTAGAAAAGGGGGGTACAGTGTTCCCTCCCTATAACGGCCCTCCCAACAACGACTCCCTCCTTACAACGACCCTTGCAGTAGTTCCTTTTAATAGGACAATTATGTCCAACGCTTTTACTGCTGCAATATCATTTTACTTACATTTTCATCTGCTGTTTTTTCTTTAAGTTACATATAAATGGACATTTTGATAGAATAAGTATAATGACGAGAGACAAATAGCTTGAATCCAGACCAGACGCCGCATTACGCGGCGTCTTATCTGGAATCAAGCTGTTTGCAAATGTAAGCCAAGTCTTAATTTTCCCTCCCTATAAAGACTCTTTCCGAACAACACACACATTCTGTGTCTCCAATTGGGTGTCACTGTAGAGAGGGAGCGCTGTATTTCAAAAACTAATATCTTTATGTCAGCACCAAATTGTATGGTGTGACTACTCATAAGAATTGCCTGGAAGCCAATAATGAATATGAAGGAGAAAATGCTGAAAAGCTTGACTTTTTTCCTTGTATCTGAAACTTTAATTTTAATATCACAGTAAAACATCTCTATTACGACCACTAAAATGAAGGGTAATTGACTGTATAAAAGACAGGAGACAGCTTAAAGCAAGATGACAGTAAAACAGAAAGCTCCTACAGGAGCTTTCTGTTTTACAGTCACCTTGCTTTAAACAGTCACCTGTTCTTAACCCCTAATAATTAACACAATTCACTAGTCGAAATAGAGGGGTTTTACTGTATCTGGTTTAGACAACATGAGGGTTCACAATGACCATACTAACCTGCCTATAAAATCTTTTGGATAAAATTCCCCTGTCATTGTCTAGCCTGTCCGCCACTGCTGCCCCATAAATCTCCATACTTGCTGTAAATACTACTAAATCATACCACTGACTTACCTGAAAGCAAAAAACATAGAATCAGTGATAATTTTAGAAATAAGATGAATGAGTCCTCGGGATGCACATTCTGTAAAACAATGAGTCCTTGAGACAAAACATTGAGTCCTTGAGGTGAAAAATTAACCCAATATCCAATAACTTATTTCTAGTTTTGAAGACAGGTGACCACTTAAAGCAGGTTGAAAGTAAAGCAGAATGTGCCTTAAAGCGACTCGCAACCAGATGGTGCATTAAAAATAGTAATTTGTAAATATGTGTCAAACGCTTATATAAATGGTAAAGAATTAGTTTAGGATAATAAATTCTGTTTAAAAAAAATGTATTTCAATAAAAAAAACTGGTCTCTGGTGGGATTCGAACCCGGGGCCCGGCATTGGCGGACAGAAGGCAAAATAGGGGAAACCGCTTAGACCAATGGACCACGGAACTATCCGTTTATCATGGATCGATTTAACGTATTTCAATGTGTAGCGATCGAAAGTGCATACAACTTCGTAATTCGGCTCGGGTTTATGTCTGAGCCCCTGTAGAGAAGCAACAACAACAACTATACCGTCTACTAGTCGGTATAGAAAAACGATGGAAAATATCTAAAAATCTAAGATTCGGTGACAATTCTTGAAACTTTTTTTGGACTGATCATATTTTTTTAATGTCAGAAGCCAAATAATGCCACAAATTTGCTTTTATTTGAGTATTTTATTTTATTTTGACAAGTACACCATCCGGTTGCGAGTCCCTTTAAGGCACATTCTGCTTTACTTTCAACCTGCTTTAAGCTACTATTTGCTTATGAGTAATAGGTTAATAAAGGCCAGAAAAATATGGGTCTATGGGACTCGCAACTTTTTAAATAATTGAGTCCTTGGCAAATTTAATGAGTATAGGACTCGGGATGCACAGGTAAAATTATCACTGTATAATATACAGTCCATCACATGTTTCACTATGGAATCCACATATAACTGAAAATTACAGTAAAACCTCTCTATTATGACCACTAAAACAAAAGGCTAATTGATTGTCTCCAGTTGCAAACATTAATAATTAACACAATTGTGTGGTCATAATAGAGAGGTTTTACTATAATTTTCAGGTACATGTGGATTTCTTGTAGTATTTTTCTGATGGTTAACCCTTTCTCGCACATAGAACTTAGTCCTCCGCTGAAGAAAATAGGTCCAATCTATACAGTCATAAACATGTACCAAAAGAAATGTTTCTATATCCTAGCAGATGGTAGTTTAAACAGGTTGAAAGTAAATCAGAATGCAAATTAAGGTGCATTCTGCTTTACTTTCAATCTGCTTTAACCACCTGTCTGTCTTAAAGACTAGAAACAGGCTATGGGGTAAAGGATTAATTATAATCGATGACTAATCAAATTTTACGTAATATTTTAACGTTGATTTTGCTAAAATTAACTTTATAATAAAACCCTGCTCTTATGACTAAACCAGGCCTGCCATTTCTCCGGATTTTCCCAAAATCTTCGGATTTTTATTCCAACAGATGGAAGCTTAAAGCAGGCTGAAAGTAAAGCAGAATGTGCCTTAAGGCGCATTCTGCTTTACTTTCAACCTGCTTTGAGCATCACGCGTCTTAAAAACTAGAAACAGACTATGGGTTAAAGGTATAGTTCGGAAAATAGCGCTTGAAAAATTGAAATTTTTGAAATCTTAGGATTTTCCTTATCAACTTATGGCAGCCCTGCTGAACCAAGAGTCTACTTTCCATTTTAAGGCAGATATTTCAAAGTTAAAATATGACTGAAGAAATACGGACAAATTTGACTTCAATGAGTTTGAGATATAGAGGTTTGGCTGTATTTGAAATAATCTTACCAGTTTTTGATACCATTATACTTACAATTTCTAAGAAATAATCTACATGAGGTCTTTTGTGTACAAAAAATCTGACTGGATGTCTGTCTATCATAACCTGAAAAAAAAGAACACAAACAATACAGTAACAGGTTAAAATTTAAATAAAGAACACAAACAATGCATTATCAGGCTAAATTAAAAACATAATACAGTATTAGGACTTTTTTTCTCCTTTATTTACTGTGCTCCAGATAAGAGGGAGTAAACTGAATTCAACAATGTTTCACTCAGTTCAGCACCAAATCCTATGGTGTAACTACTCATTAGAATATAATGCAATAAAGATTTTATTTTCTGAAAGACTCCCTTTATTGAGAGTCCTGACCTTAAATTAAAACTCCTCCACTGCAAGAATATACAGTAAAACCTCGCTATTACGACCACTAAATTATGTTAATTATTAGGGTGTTTACGATAGGTGACCGCTTAAAGCAAGGTGACAGTGAAACAGAAAGCTCCTATAGGAGCTTTCTGTTTCACTGTCACATTGCTTTAAGCTGTCACTTGTCTATAATACACTCAATTAGCCTTCGTTTTGGTGGTCGTAATAGCGAGGTTTTACTGTAGTCTGTTTTGAACTCAATTTTTGCTTTTATTTCCCAATTTAAGTTTTAGGAGACAGTTTTGTTGAAAATATTAGCATAAGGTTAAGTAAGTAATAGACACAAAGACATAAACCATCTTGGAAAGTTACCTGGTCAAAGATATTTGAAAGTGTTACCTTTAATACAAAATCAGGTGGCGTTCCTGGCTTCACTGTCTGTCGTATAACACCGTCGTGATGTGAGTGAATCAATGTCTCATCCAAATCTAATACCAGCGTTTTTCTTCTAAGCATACCTGGAAATTCAATTTACCAACTATACTTTCAAATCCTATTAAATTAATACTGTGACCCCCAGTAGCGACTATATGCATCCTTTAACCCATTACCCTGTAGCATGTTTCTATTTTTAAAGAAAGATTATCACATAAAGCGAGTTGAAAGTAAAGCAGAATGCGCCTTAGAGCGCATTCTGCTTTACTTTCATCCTGCTTCAAGCTATTATCTGCTAGGATATAGAAAATATTTCTTATGATACATTTTCATGACTGTATAAAAGGGAACTACTTTCTTCAGTAGAGAAATAATTATAGGCGTAAAAAGGTGTATTTATGGGGGAATTGGTTAAAAGCAGTGTAAATGTGAAGAGTACAAGTGTCCTATGCAAACAGTTAAGAAGTGATCCTACAAGAACAAGCTCCTACCATCAAAACTGGACTACAGCATACTTAACCCACTACTCCATAGATACATGTTTTAACATATTTAAGTTATTCCTTCACTGAAGAAAATAGTTCCAATTTATACAGTGATACATATGAACAATAAGAAATATTTCTATATTCTAACAAATTGAAGCTTAAAGCAGGCTTAAAGTAAAACAGAATGTGCCTTAAGCTTGCTTTAAGTGGTCAGCTACATTCAATACCATAAACAGGCAATATCGTTATGGATTAGTTGGAAATTGAAATTGTTAATTTGAAGTTTCAGAGATTAGATCCAAGTTTCAGATGAACTTGTATAAAACACACATTTTGAAGAAATCTGCATTTTTTTTTTTAAAAAACAATGACATGTTTTATCACTGAAGCTATGAGGGAAAGTATTATTTATTTAAGAATTGGATATACTTACTCAGTCTGTGTTTTGACAGCGGAGATAGAGGAATCATTTCATACTTTACTGTCTGGTGTTGAATAACCTGTAAAGGAAATATTTACTGGTATAGAATTACACTTTGCAAAATGTGTAAATTTTATACAGTAAAACCTTTCTATAACAACCATTAAACTGTGTTTATTATTAGGTTTTTAATACAGCAAGGTGAAAGAACAAGAGCCGTATACGGCCCTAAATCGCTCACCTGGGACCGTTGATGTAAATGTAACATATCTTGGAAAGCTGAGAAATTATGACAATATGATTGTGACAATTGCTGATTGCTCCTGTGACCTAGATATGCAACGGACCGGAACCATTTGAACAATATTGGTAAAGTATACCTCTAGAAGTTACACCATGCCAAATATCAAAGCTCTAGCTATATTAGTTTCAGAGAAGAAGAGGTTTGACGATTTCACTTTATAACTCTATGTAAATTTGTGACCCCCGGGGCGGGGTCATTTTTCACCCCGGGGACATTATTTGAACAATCTTGATAGAGGACCTGTAGATGATGCTTTGTGCAAAATATCTAAGCTCAGGGTACTGTGGTTTCAGAGAAGAGGATTTTTTAAGTTTTTATTGAAACAAGTTATTTTTAGCTCCTGTGACCTAGATATGCAACGGACCAGAACCATTTGAACAACTTTTAAAGAGGACCATATAAGGATCATTCCTGCCAAGTTTGGTTAAAATCCATCCTGTTGTTTAGGAGGAGATGTCGTTTAAAGAAATTGTTGACGACGGACGGACGGACGAACGATGACGGACAGAGGACGATCAAAATAGCTCACCTTGGCACTACGTGCCAGGTGAGCTAAAAACAGAAAGCTGTTTTTCTTTCATCTTGCTTTAAGCAGTCACCTGTCTTTTACGTAATCAATTAGCTTTCTTTTTAGTCGCAATACAGAGGTTTTCTGTATTTTATACAGAAATCAGAAATCCAGGTACAGTGCCTATTTCAAAAACTAAAATCCTTATAAATGTCTCCACTAAACTCTTAAGTCATTAGAATTTGTTAGAAGGGTTCAGGATAAAATTACTGAAATTCAGGGTTCAAGATAAGGGGGGGCGGGGTAAACTGAACAATTCTCAACATTTTCACGCTATTTTCAGCACCAAATCCTATGGTGACCGTGTTATACTCTTCGAGACGATTCTAATGAGTAGTGACACCATAGGATTTAATGCAGAAATAAAGATTTTAGCTTTTGAAATACTCCTCTTATCTGGAGCCCTGAAATTGTAGATTTACCTTTTCTTATCTGGAACATTTTAATTACTTAATTCACTTACAATTATGTAAAATTTACTAATCATTTTATACTGAGAACAGTATGACTGTTTGTGTAGGACATTGATAATTGCCAATCATATTTGAAATTCACATTTAAAATTAAATATCAACTTGTAGTGTAAATCTTGTATTTATTACGAAAGTAGTTACTTAACCCATTACTTCAATTCATAAAATATACTTTTTTACGCCTTCATTCCTCCACTGAAGAAAATAGTTTCTATTCAAACACCATAAGAAATAAAGTGGAAATATTTTCTTCAGTGGAGGAATAAATTCAATGCATAAAACATATTTATAGAGTTATGGGTTCAGTGACTCCCTTAATGTGCATTCTGCTATAATTTCAACCAGCTTTAAGATGTCACTTGTTTTCAAAACTACAAACAGGCTATGGAGTAAAGGGTTAGGCTTAGCCAATATATAGTATGAAACTGAGGCTCCTCTAAGACTAAACCTGATGTTGGCTCAATTGCAATAATAAACAGACAAAACGAATGAATTTGGTGGATGAATTTTGACCCTGGCTTCCAATACCATGTAAATATGCCCTTTGTGTCAGTCTTGACACTAAATTCTGAATAGTTTTTAAGTCATTAATGTTAAATCTTGTTTCATAAGTTGGAAACAAATTTCCTTTGGGTATAGACTCCCCTGTCTTTAACAAAACCTATGCTTGATTATATTAATCTGTGTTGTAACAATGTGAACAAGAACTGTGTCACAGTAGGTGACAAATGCCCCCAAGGTGTATTGTCACTGAAACATATTCATTTGGCTGTAAAATAAAATCATACAGCAGGAATGGTACTCCTTGATGTTCTTGTGAAGAAAATGTACAAAGAATCACTAAGGGAGTGGCCTGTAATGACCTTAACCTTTGCCGTGCATGACTCAAGTTGTGCTGAGCTGGAGATCTTCTTGAGTTAAGCACACATGCCAATTATGAAGTCTGTATCACACATAATTTCGAAGTTTTGGCCAAATTATAAATTGGCCCATTTGACCTCTAAATAACCTTGACCTGTGACGGTAATGATATGAGAGCTCAAAAACTTCTTGATTTAAGCACACATGCCAATTATGAAGTCTGTATTACACATAGTTCCGAAATTCTGGCCTTATTAAAAATCAGCCAATTTGACCTCAAAATGACCTTGACCTTTTAACAGGCATGACCTAAGTTGATCTGAATTGAAGAGCTTTTAGAGTTGGGTACACATGCAAAATATGAAGTGTCTACCAGATATAGTTGTAAAGTTATGGACAAGGATAAAGTTGTGGACAGACCAAAAGCAATATGCCCCCAACTAAGTCATGCGGGGGCATAAAAAGTTGGGACAACTGGGACTTGAACCATTGGCCTTTGGCTTACTATGCCAAAACTCTAACCCTGAGCTATCAAAACTCACTGATGCCTATCATCTCTTTTACCATGACCTCAAACCGGCTACACCAGCTCACTGTACACAAGAATTGGTCTTGAATTATTACTTCTAGATCACTCCAAGAGTTTCTTATCATTTTTTCACATTCTGTTAGACATTATCTTGATTTTATCTACAGTACATTAATTGCTTTTATCCCGTTCTCTCAGGGTTAGAAATTAGCTAAAAATTACACTTGCATTTTTTTGCGAGTGACTTTTGAACTTACTCGCAAAATGCAAAAACTACTCGCGAAAGTTAAACTGTCATTCTGAACATATATGTTTTAACTTTTAACCTGACACAGACGTGTAGTAATCAAATACGATCTACCTACACTTCGTGTATTTCATAGTTGTACATTTGTGGTTACAGCTGACAAGGGATAAGATCTTGATTTTCATATCTATGTGTACATACCAAAGGAGTATTTTTCTTACATTTTATAATATTGGGGAGAATGCATGCTGTATGCACTAGGCAGACCGCACACGATTTCATTACTAGAAAATTAGGTCAGGTTTAGATTGCCAATCCGTCTACGATACAAACGTTTTTTCACTGGTCGTATATTTCAGGGCTGTGGTTAATAAACAGTATGTCACAGTAGAATTAGAAGTATACTTGTACTCGTACGAGTCTTTTAAATGGCCTCGTCTTTGAAGAACAGTTTCGGTTGTTGAGTCTCAGACTCTGCGTGTGATAAGAATTGTTTACACATCGGAACTCCGAAGTAGCAAAGTGTGCGTTTCATTAGCCAATGAGAATTGGGAAAGTCCGTCATTACGTCATTCTTACAGACAAAAAAGAGGTTGAAACTGCCCGAGAAGCTATGATTGGCTTACGAAAAGTATTCGCTTGTCTTCTCGTCCATTTCCGCCACTCGAAATGCTACGGAATAAACCGAGCATAGACTTACAGACGCTATACTGTGTTTAGCTGTCCGAAAAAACGTACTCGCATTTTTTTGCGAGTTTGTTGAAAAATCACTCGCAATTTACAAATTCCACTCGCATTATGCGAGTATGCGAGCTTAAATTCGAACCCTGCTTCTCTTGGCTTTCATGTGTGCAACCCCTGGCAATAATGTTCAATGGCCTGTAGCTGTAAAAATAGAAATCCTTCAAGTTATTTGCATAAGGCGCCAAATGTAACAAGGTGAAAACGTTGTGACTCAACTGCATACAGTGCATTGGACCTTTGGCTTACTATATCATTATGTATATCATACTATGCCAGCACTCTAATCACTGACAAGAGTTTAAATTTGGGTTATAAACTTGCTTGCTGCAACTAGTTGAAGTTAGTTGTAGGCAATATGGCATACTACCTAGTACCTAGCGTGCCTGCACTACTACCCCTTTTCCCCCGATATCGGCACCGAATCTCATAAGGAAACATGTTCTTATTTACCTTATTCAGACTGATGTCAACTGTAACAGGATGGGTGAAAAAATTGAGACAAAAACGAAAGTTCCGAACTCAAACCAAATGCCTCTGGCATATCGTGCCAACACTCTAAGTCTAATAGCTTCAGCTACCAAAACACACGATCCAGGACTGTCTAATTGATTTCAATTAAGTACCACCTGTACCCAGCCACCCTTAATCCCGCTACGTTGAAATACCAATGCTGGTATCAAATAATTCCAATAAGGAAAGTGAAGGTTAAATTACTAAAGGATTTGGGCGCATTACGACTTGGAATCACGTTGAAGCACTACTAGCCAACCACACAAGATGTATACCTGTACAAACTGTACATAATTTGATGTTTTAGGTAATAAACAACTAACCAAAACATTACTATTTGTTCCAGTTTATGCCCCTAAATCAATTATCAACTTTCTATTTCAAATGCATTTGTAAGGGTGTCTCTTGGGTTTCTAATTACTTTCAACATTTTGTCAGTCACTCAATTCACCATGTGTAACAGCGTATATGGAAAAGCTATGTTATTGTTGACAAACAAGTATCTGCTATTTCTATTTCCATGGTGGATTAGTTACATACCGATCTTATTTGACGTTTGAAGCAGTAACATATGAAACTCCATATTTTTGCAGCCAGTACGAAGAAACCACGCAAGCCCATTACAATGTACTTGATCATGGATGCAGATAGTACATCTGAAACCACGAAAAACCAAAATTAAACAAATTTGCACGTGTTCACGGCAGTAGTTTCGGTAAGGTAACTTTTTTCAAATCCTAAATTTACACAAAGCGGCCATTGATTTCCCACAGTTCGCTACAATCTCACGTGACGTGAATACACGAGACTTAACAAATGGCGTCTTTGGCAACAAGTGCGATTTCCGCAGTAAAAAGTTTGGGCAACGTTCTGTACTTGTGTTCGTGGAGATTTTGATTAATTACTCTGCCACATTTGGACATATAACTATGAAACACAGGTAAAGTGATATGATACTGGCCGGATTGCATGTCACGCTTTTAATCATGCCCCCAAGTTGTAAAAGTTATTACTGTACACATGAACTGTCTAAGTGTCTTGGTCTTAAGTTCATGTTTAAAGACATTCTCGTATGCCCGTTCATTAACATCCCACTCATTGTTCTCCCAAGGTGTGAATTCCCAGGTAAAGGATAGGAAGTGGTATGAGTTCACAGGTAAAATAAAGGTAGTGCTGTGAATTCTCTGGTAAAGTACAGGTAGTGGTTTGAATTCTCAGGTAAAGTACAGGTAGTGGTGTGATTTCCCAGGTAAAGCACAGGTAGTGGTTTGAATTCTCAGGTAAACTACAGGTAGTGGTGTGAATTCTCAGGTAAAGTACAGGTAGTGGTGTGATTTCCCAGGTAAAGCACAGGTAGTGGTTTGAATTCTCAGGTAAACTACAGGTAGTGGTGTGAATTCTCAGGTAAACTACAGGTAGTGGTTTGAATTCTCATGTAAAGTATAGGTAGTGGTGTGATTTCCCAGGGAAAGCACAGGTAGTGGTGTGAATTTTCAGGTAAACTACAGGTATCCTGGTTCACCCAATTACCGGTGATCGAAGGATTCTTCTGACTATTTCTTATCAATTAATATTGTTTTTAACTCAAAAGGATATTAAACATATAAAGTAAACATTTCTTTATGACTTTCAGCTTCAATATATAAATACAACCATAATTTGACATAAAATAATCATGGTCAACCGTATCGAGTGTGCCGCCATGTTTGTTTGGCTACTCGTCCTATTATCGGTGATAAGGTAAAATGACACCCGGAATATTTTTCAGGTATCGGCTTGAACTTCTATCGAATATTATTAAGAGGGCTATCTGTAAACACAATTTTTAACTGAAATATTATAATATTTTCCGTCACATTTTTTCACAGTAGGGCAATGGAATATGTCACCTCTGCAAAGTACTCGAATTTTTGAACAATATTTTAAAAGTGTCCAATGCTGACATACATCGCACTGAGCACAATTTACTATATCTATTGTGAACTTTTTTATCTTGTTGGAGGTAAAGGAAATCTAAAGAAACAATATCAGACCATTTTTCAATGAATGGCGTTTACTGGAATATTAGATCTGTCAATATTAAAATGAGACCAAAACAAAAAAAAAGCTTGGAAAACATTATTTTCCTCATACTATCATAGATAAGATCGAGCTTATTTTATTCTTTATCAGTATTGGTCAGAAGTTTATGCCAGTAAGAAGCCTTATAAATCCATCGTGTGACGTCACGGCCACACCCCTTAGTCAACAGAATTTTTGTAGTGAATTAAATCATTGGATATATTGAAAATATGACCATACATATAGGTTAATTGGTTTTATATGGGGGAAAATTATTTTTTTCTTCTGGAATTCATTAAAAATGCACAATTTCCCTCAGAAAAGACATTGTTGCTTTATACACATTAGTCAGTAGTCTTGAGTAGCAGCCGAAATATAGACGGAAGCTACGATCTGACACATGCGCGTAGCGGCGCTATGCGGAATACTCGGAAATCACCGGTAATAGGATGTCCACGGTAAACGGGTCAATAGCGATAGTGGTGTGAATTCTCATGTAAAGTACAGGTAGTGGTGTGATTTCCCAGGTAAAGCACAGGTAGTGGTGTGAATTCTCTTGTAAACTACAGGTAGTGGTGTGAATTCTCATGTTAAGTACAGGTAGTGGTGTGAATTCTCATGCAAACTACAGGTAGTGGTGTGAATTCTCAGGTAAACTACAGGTAGTGGTGTGAATTCTCATGCAAACTACAGGTAGTGGTGTGAATTCTCAGGTAAACTACAGGTAGTGGTGTGAATTCTCATGCAAACTACAGGTAGTGGTGTGAATTCTCAGTGGTAGTGGTGTGAAATCTCAGGTAAACTACAGGTACAGTACTGTAGGGTGCCTTGTGTCTAAATCTTTGTATGCTTCTGCTTCCTTAAACCGGTGTATACGTATTTCCGGTGTAATCCTAAAATCCAAATAGTGTACTGTTGACATCACTTCATTTACATTCCGGGTGTCTACTTAGAGAACAGTCAGAACTCCCACATCAATTGCCAAAACCATCAAAATTGTCTATTATGAGCTTTTTTGAGGTCTTTAACAGTAGCTGACTTGGAAGTTGGTGTCATTCAAGCATGAACTATCTTTACCTAAATTTTAAGGAAACACATTTACTTTGCTGGTCCCCAAAAATCCAGGGAAATAATTCATGATATATTATTGTATATATAGAACGCCCGTGAGAAAACGGATATCTTGGAAAATAACGGGATTTTGACCTCGAAATCGGACTTTACATACCTTTTTCAACATAATAATCAAGGGCTAGCGCCCCCAACCCCCATAGTCGCTTCGTATTTGATGAAAGACAAAATGGTGGCATGTTTACTCTTGCATGGAAACGTATTGGCAAGGAAAATCGTCGGGACTAGGAAAGTACTCTTTCCAGCTTTTAAACCATTACTCCATGTCCTGTTTCTAGTTTTGAAGATGGCCATTTAAAAGTTAAAGCAGGTTTAAAGTAAAGCATAATGTGCACGAAGGCGCATTATGCTTTACTTTCAGCCAGCTTTAAGCTCCAATGATATAGAAAATATTTCACTGTAGAAAAATTAATGAAACTATACTTCAGTAGAGGAATAAATTAAAGGTGTAAAAAGCTTATTTATGGGGTAAAGGGTTAATAACCTCCTAATGATTCCAGTGTCTGTGCCAGTTTCAGACTAAAGGAGAGAAAATAATTCTGGCAACTCTTTATTCATTTCCTCATTATTAATTATCCCACTTTTCTGGATGAAAATATTGTTATGATTACTGCAGGTTAAAGGGACTCACAATCGGATGGTGTACTTGTCAAAATAAAATAAAATACTGAAATAAAAGCAAATTTGTGGCATTATTTGGCTTTTGACATTAGAAAAATATGATCAGTCCAAAAAAAGTCTCAAGAATCGTCACTGAATCTTAGTTTTTTTTAGATATTTTCCATCGTTTTTCTATAGCGTTAGCTAACGGTATAGTTGTTGTTGTTGCTTCTCTACACGGGCTCAGACATAAACCCGAGCCGAATAAAGTATTATCAATCGCTACCAGTGAAGTACGTTAATTCGCCACCATATATATAGAGAGCGCTGGTAGTCGAGGTGGTAAAGGCGTTTCCTCATTTTTCATGTTTGTCTCCGCATGGAGGGTCACGGGTTCGAATCCCACCAGAGCTTCTTCTTTTCTTTTTTTTTGAAATGCATTTTTTAACAGAATTTTGTATCCTAAACTAAATCTTACCCATTTATATAAGCATTTGACATATATTTACAAATTACTATTTTTAATGCTAAATCCGGTTGCGAGCCCCTTTAAGAGATTTACTGATAAGCCTTTGGTTGGTACCGCCTACTGACCAATTACAGAAGAGTACTGATCACTTCAGAAATATGCCTTTTAACTTATTCAGGAATTACTCTTGTTATGCTTCTTTGGATATGTAGAGTCAAACACAAACTGTGGTACTGATTACTGAACTTATAAGAATAACATATATGTAATAACCAACCACCCACATAACAAAAAGCTTACGAGCTAATTCCCAAGCCTCATGCCTTTACTTTTTAGAGTACAAGTGTAATCTTCCGTGGTAAACTGCAAATGAGGTGTATACTCATTTCTAGGATTTGATGGGTTATGAAAAATATTAAGTCACCTGTTTTTTTTTAATTTTTGAACCCATGTCACATATTTATGTGGCCTTTGCAAACAGCATACATGTGAAGAGTACCTATGTCCAATGCCGACAGTGAAGAACCAGATGATAGGGCTCCTTTAAGACCCTCAAATCAGGGTCTGCACTGTTTGTTATATTGCAGTACATTGACAAAAACAACCCTAAATAGTAAAAATAGGACTGCACTAAATATGAAAACTTCTGGAATTGTCCTTTTGAAGTTTCAGGGAATAACAAGTTAACCCATTACGGCATTACCCCCATAAATACACCTTTTTATGCCTCAACTTTATTCCTCCACTGAAGAAAATAATTATACAGTTATG
Source organism: Gari tellinella (assembly GCA_922989275.2). Lineage (NCBI taxonomy): Eukaryota > Metazoa > Mollusca > Bivalvia > Cardiida > Psammobiidae > Gari > Gari tellinella. The sequence continues at coordinate 48,864,459 of OV277870.1, forward strand.
AATATATACCATGAGAAATATTTTCTGTAGATAGTTACTTAAAGAAGGTTGAAAGTAAAGCAGAATGTGCCTTAAGGCACATTCTGCTTTACTTTCAACCTGCTTTAAGTGATCACCTGTTTTCAAAACGAGAAACAGGCTATGGGGTAATGAGATTGTTTCATTTACATTCCACAGATTTCAGCATGTGTCAGTTAAAGTGTAATGGGAAACCCAGAAGGAACATTTGACACAACGCTACATGAGGCTGTTCGCTGTGATGACTTGGATGATGTCAAGGTGGCCCTTCAACATGGATATGATCCCAATTTAATTGGTTTGTTCCAGTGGAGTTCCCTCCACGAGGCTGCATACAATGGGAACGCAGATATACTCAAGCTCCTTTTGGGGAAAAAGGGTATACATTTAAATGATTTGAATGAAATTAAAACTTGGATTCTTCTTTCTGTCTGTCTCTTCTTTTAGTAACACTTTTCTTCATTAATATGTCAAATGACACAATTAATTCTGGCTGTTAGTGATATTGAGTGTGTGAGCAGAAGTCACAGGTTAAGGCCTTTATCCTGTATATGCGGTATCACGGTATATCTAATACCTTCGAATTTGTATTTAGGGGTCTTTCAAAAACAATATGAATAAGCAGTCTTTAAGACAGGTGGAAGATGAATGCAGGGCAGACTGTTAACATCATAGTTTTTTTTTAAAAAAAGTAAATGCAGATAAATCACCCTTGTTTAAAATGAAAAATTTGCAGACAACAAATACATAGGTTAAAACTATTATTTTCGCATTTTGCAGGCGATCCTAACAAGCCCGACTACATCCAGCAGAAGACAGCGATGCATTATGCCACGGAGCAGGGCCACATTGATTGCCTTAAGCTGTTGGTGGCAGCAGGGGGCCAGTATGATCTGCAGGATGATAGTGGGCGGGACTGTCTCGACATGGCCACACCTGCTGGCAGGAAAATCCTGGAGAGACTCAGTAAGACAAGTTTCAATGATACAATATTGCAGTGGAGAGGACATCATTCTTTCCCATTTAAACACAAAAGAAACCAATAAAACATAGAAAATGACAACTTGTTGACAATTCTGACACTTCATTTTTAAGAAATATTGATACAAGTGTCAAACAGTTTTGATCCTGATCAGAAGACACACTATGTGGCTTCAGATCAGGATCTAAACTGTTAACAAGAGCTCTTTTTGGCATCAATGACAGTGAAAGGATTAAACAGTATTAACAAGCATTCCTTCAAGTGCTTGTCATTACTGGACTTTTGTGTAGCAGTGATCAAGTTATAAAAGGATTTAGGTCGAGACAAGTAGTTGTCTTATCAACTTGATATGATACACAAGCCTATAACCTGAAATTAGGGTTTGCCTTTGCTTTTAACTCTTTGCATGCTAGCAGTGAAACCACGGTAACCTTTGCAAATAGACTGGATCCTGATGAGATGCCGCATAATGCGGCGTGTCATCAGGATCCAAACTGTTTGACACTCTGACCCTGTTTCGAAAAGAAATTCAGAAAATTCTATTTTTAGAACAGTAGCAGACAACAATTGTTGCAGATGAAAAAATTACACAGCATGCAAAGAGTTCAAGAATAAATAGAACAGTTTAAATTGAGCTTAATGCCATGTTTTTGTATGTATCGTACTGTACATTATTAATCATTAGCAGGAAAGATTTCATTCTGTTTTCTATAGGACATAGTGATTTAGGTTTGAATTTGCATGTCATAATGGATACTATCACGGTTGCATTATTGGTTGAGTGTCAGGTTAAACATACCTGAAAAGAATTAATCAATTTTCATTCAATGTTCTTCTTCTATGCAATGACAGCTGAAGACATATATTATAATTGGGTCGGTTAACAAATTGATTACTTAGTATTAGATGAATACGACATACCAGTACTTTTAGGGACAGTAAGAAAATTGATTCACAGACAAGCTTGTGTTAACCTATTCCCACATAGATACACCTTTTTACTCCTCTTACTTATTCCTCCACTGAAGAAAATAGTTCCAATTTATATAATAATGGAAAAATACCATAAGAAATTATTTTTTAGCTCCTAGCTGATTATAATTTAAATCAGGCTGAAAGTTATGCAGAATGCGCCTAAAGGCGCATTCTGCTTTACTTTCATCCTGCTTTAAGTGGTCATCTATCTTTAATACTAGAAAGAATCTATGGGGTAATGGGTTAAGGGATTGTTTAAGAGAAGGTGAATAACCAACCTTTAGCACAGGTGGTAGCTTAAAGCAGGACAAAGGTAAAGAAGAAAGCTCCTATCAGAGCTTTCTGCTTTACCTTTGTCCTGCTTTAAGCTACCACCTGTCTTTTATAGAGACAGATGCTTTTTCAAGGAGTTTGGCTGTACACAAAAAGCAAGCAGTCCTGCCAATACAAGCAGAATATATGGGTATTGTTATTTGATATGTTTAAGGAAAGACATTAATACTATTTGTATAGTTTGTATAAAGCTTAGTGACAGCTTTATGACCGATGACAGATTCAGACAAGAATACATGAATACAGAAAAATATCTCCTATCAGAGCTTTCTGCATTGCTTTTGTCCAGCATTTATCAGTCACTATCTATAAATCCTGAGGTTCTCTTATTTACTGTCTTAAGATATAATAGACATTGTTTAAGTAAGGTCAAAAGTAATTCAGAAAGCTTCTAGGAGCATTCTGCAATGCCTTTTGTCAGAATTTAGAAGTCATTTATGTTTATAGATTGCCATAATGATATTTGTGTACATGTACTGTCTAGCAATAGCAGCTGTAGAGAAATATACCCAGCATTTCAACACTTTACCCCATAGCCTGTTTCTAGTTTTAAGACAGGTGACTACTTAAAGCAGGTTGAAAGTAAAGCAGAATGTGCCTTAAGGTGCATTCTGCTTTTCTTTCAGCCTGCTTTAAGCTAGCATCTGCTAGTACATGTATATAGAACATATTTCTTTTGGTACATGTTCATGTGTAAATTGGAAATATTTTCTTAAGTGGGGGGAATAGATTAAATGCGCTATAAGGCAATTCTATCGGGGAAAGGATTAATAAATAAGCAGTGACTTGTATTTATAGATCTCCATTATTCATTATCAAATGTCCTGAGAAATATTTATGTAGGTTGCCATGTTTGGTTACTATCGTTATTCAGATAAGCATATAACTATTCATGTACCTCCAACAACAACGTTTTATTTGTACATTTCACAGAGGTTAGAGACATCATGTTAAATCCAGTTGAGGAAGGGTCAGAGGTCACACCTGAAGGTCAGCTAGCTGATGACCAGTCTTCTCTACCTGATTCACAATCCTCCAGCAGAAGATCATCACTCACACAAAGTCCAGGTATAGGTCGTTATTTCACCTGTCAGGGCGGAGTTTCGATGAGGACTTTTGCATTTCATCTTTGGGGTGGCAGCACTTTCGTTTATTATCGGAATAATTATCATGGATATGGCTGCACGCATAAATTGTGCTTCTCCATGTTCAAAGTACAGTTAAACATCTATTATGACCTTTAAATTGTTTTAATTATTAGATATTTAAGACAGGTGACTGTTTAAAGCTTTCTGTTTTACTGTCACCTTGCTTTAAGCTGTCACCTTTCTTTTCTACTGTCAATTAGCCTTTGTTATAGTGGTCTTAAATTAGTTTATCTGTACCAAAGGTCAACTCCGCCCTGCCAGGTGAAAACGCTGGCCAGTAGTCAGAGAATTTACAGGATTATTGTTAGTTGGTGTTACTTATTAGATAAGTGTTCATCAGCTGGGAAGTTCTGAACATGAAATATAAAAAGCTTTCCCAGCTAGTACCATTCCAGATTGGGGCTTTAAGCAGGCTGAAAGTAAAGCATTATGTTCCTTTATGAGCATTCTGCATTACTTCCAACCTGCTTTAAGTATGGTAGATCTACTTTCAAAACTAGAAACAGTGCAGAATGAGCTTCTTTGGTCTTTTCTTCCACCTATAATTAGCTTGACATCGGGATAAGACTGAAATACTGCTAAAGCGATGTAAAATGATAACAAATCCATCCAAATCAATCTAGAAACAAGTTATTGGGTAAAGGGTGAAAGATCCCTGTGCTATTTATTCCTCCACTATTGAAAATAATTCCACTTTATACAGTTATAAATGTACACCATAAGAAATATTTAGGTGTCAAAAATTCTGAATGTTTTCTCTTGCCCTGCATAAAAGACAATGAAGGCCAACCAACAAACGCACTTGCCCTGCACACTAGACAAAAACTTTGGGAAAAAGCATGCAGGATGAGCAGACAAGTGAATTTTTTTTACCCCTGCTTTTCTTTTATCCTAGCAGATGGTAGCTTACAGCAGGCTTAAATTAAAGCAGAATGTGCTGTAACATGTATTCTGTATTCAAAACTCGAAACAGGCTATACTGGGTAAAGGGTTAATGAATTGCAGCCTTACACAAATATGATCAGGGCAAGTGTCATTTGTCTTGGGAAAAGTCATTATTTTAAAACCTTGTCGATGAACAAAAGTCAATTTTGAATCCTAGCTTTACTTTCTGATGCTCTAATTTCAGCCCTAGGTTATCTGCACATGTCAGTGGAGTACCATGCAGCAAAGTCAACAATGAAGGTTCGGATTTGGCAAATCACAGATTTATTTCTCCCTCCACGTAAGTGTTCACTGATTAGTTAAAAATTATTTTCTATGCTAACTTTATTGTTTAACCTGTTACCCATAGGTTGTTTCTAATTTTGAAGTCAAATGACCACTTAAAGCAGGTTGAAAGTCAAGCAGAATGCTCCTAAAGGAGCATTCTGCTTTACTTTCAACCTGCTTTAAGCTATCACCTGGAAATGTCCTAGATCGGGACTACTTTCCTTGGTGTAAAAAAAAAAGAGTCTGACAAGACGCATAAAAAGGTGTACATATTCATGAAGTAATGGTTTAAAATAAAATACAGTTTACTGAACCATGTATTTTATTGGTTCACAAACTAGCTACACCTTTTGCATGCTATGTAAATATTGTCTACAAAATATGTTGTCTGCCACAAAATTCAATTTTTTTTAATTTGCATTTTCTTTTAGAAATTATTTACAGAGTGTTTAACAGATTTGATCCAAATGAGATGGCGTGTCACTGTATTTTCTGTATTTTACTCTATTTTCAGCCTGCTTTAACCTATTACCCAATAGCTTGTTTCTAGTATTGAAGATAGGTGATCACTTAAAGCAGGTTGAATGTAAAGCAGAATGCACCTTAAGGCACATTCTGCTTTACTTTCAACCTGCTTTAAGCTACCATCTGCTAGGATATAGAAACTATTTCATTTGGTATATGTTTATAACTAAAAAGTGGACATATTTTCTGAGGAATAAATTAAAGTTGTAAAAAGGTGTATTTATGGGGTAATGGGTTAAGTAACTTTCTGTGTTAAAACCTGATAACAAGTGAATTTGAGGAAACATTAACTGAAGCTCTGATTTATAATTTCAGCCAATACTTCCATGATCTATTCAATATATGTGAAGAGCTACCTTAGCCCTGACAAGAAGAAAGACTCCAAACGCAAAACGGAAGAAATCAGGATTGATAACTCTGAGGGATATATCCACTGGAAAAAGCAGCAGAAGACCGGCATACAGCATGTCTTTAAGCCATCAAACTTCACGTTTATTAAACCTCTAGAATACTCAGGAATTAAACCAGAAACCATTAAAGAGAAACACATATCAATAGAAGTGTGCATCACCCAGAAATACTCCCACAGAAGCTTTCTAGTGGGCATGGTGAACATGTCCTTGAAAAGTGCTGTGAAAAAAATTGTGAAAGAGAAGATGCCTTTAATACCATGTATGAATCACACTATACCCTCAACAATGAAGGTGTACAGTGCCTCCGAGTTAACCATAACAGATGCCAAGGTTTTCTACAGTAATCCTAACTTCAGTGTGGCAATTCCTGATGATTTAGATGGATCCTTACCAAAAGCAGCTAGTAATCCAAATCTTCAATCGAAAAAATACTCTTTATCTACTGAGGTAGATATGAACCATGAGTATAGAACAGTTCCACATGTGCCTAAATTAGACCTCAATAATCAAGCATTAGATGAGAGTGGATATTCTAGTGAGTTCCATGTCTCTTTTCCTGGTGATATAGAAAGTCCAGACTCAGACAGTTCTTTAAAGGTTATTAGAAAAAGTAGCAAAACAAGCAGTGGAGAACAGAGTACAGCGAAAGTTATCAGTGTACTGGAAGGTGTGAATACCAAGAAAGCTAGCGTTACCAGATACCACAGAGGTATTCCAACTACGGATCTCGATGAAGAAGAAGAGTTGGAAACTATCAGTACAGAATATCAAAGTAAAACAAATCAAACAGTAGGAAAACCACACACTGAAAACACTGGGTCCAGGCCGGACACACCAACCTGGGATTACTATGATATGCCAACAGAGGTGGTGGCAGTGAAGGATGAGGAACCATCCTCTCCATGGCAGGAGAGGGCAGCACCTGTTGTGTTACCCATGGCAACCACATTTCAAATACTACATACCGGTGAGGGCAGTTTATCAAGAGAATCTCAGCCAGAGAAACCAAAGAAGAACTCTGTAAAGAAATCAAAAATGCCCAAACCAGGAACAGCCATTCCCCTTGTGCCTGAGATCATTATCACTACTGCTGAGAAAGACACAGGGGTAGGGAAACGTAATATGGCTTCAGCTTTAGAGATACCTAGTGTAGTTATTGAAAAACCTTTGCCAGTGAAAAGTGAAATTGTTGCCATAGACACAAGACAGAATGTCAACAAAGAACAGACCTCAAAAGTGAAAGAGAGAAGCAACAGTGTTGACCAGGTTACAGTGAACTTAGAGGGTGAAGCTACGGCTAAATCTCAGGGAACAGTAGTAAAAGAAAAATCTAAATTGTTAGACAAATTTAGTAAATCTTCATTTAGGGCAAAGCTTAAAAAACTACGCAAGACCAAAGAAACTGGGTCAAAATCAGACAGAAGTGAACCAATGAAAGTGACTGGTCATACAGAGAAAAGCCCCCGTCTTCCAGGAGGTGCAGTCCGAGTATCTGAAACAGAGCGCGGAGCTGTTACACCCAGGGAATGTTCTGTTCGTGCAAGGAAAGATAGTGAGGTATCTAGTAATGCTTCTTTTATCATTGATATGGACACTCTTTCTTTTGCCTCCTCAGATTCCCATGTAGTAGAGCTTGAAAATGATATTAGTATTACAGAGCTTCCAGAAGACTCCCAACTGTTCAGTCACATGTCCGAGTCAACGGTTAAGTTTAGTGACGTTGAGAGCGGAATGGATTTTGAGTTGCCAGAGCAGGTTTCCCCGACCAAGTACATGGTACCCGTGCAGGTATATATGGATGATGATGATACAAGCTGTGATGAATCTTTAACATCTGATGTGCCTAATGATTCTACTACAGAGTTGTAATTGTTGCTTCCATCTATTGTCAGGGCTGCCATTTCTCCGGAATTTTCCGAAATCTTTGGATTTTTATTCCAACAAATGGAAACTTAAAGCAGGCTGAAAGTAAAGCAGAATGTGCCTTAAGGCACATTCTGCTTTACTTTCAACCTGCTTTAAGCATCACATGTCTTTAAAGCTAGAAACAGACTTTGGGACCGGGGTTAACGGTATAATTCGGAAAATCGCTCTTGAAAATTTTGAAATCTTAGGATTTTGTTTTAATATCAACTTATGGCAGCCCTGTTTTGTCATTTATGTCAAGCTACAACAAAGGCTTAACACATTACCCCATTAATACGTTTTTTTTAACATTTCATTTATTCCTCCACTGAAGAAAAAAATGTCCACTTTATACCGTCATGAATATGATTGTACCATAGGAAATAGTTTCTATAAAAATTATCCTAATAGATGGTAGCTTAAAGCTGGCTGAAAGTAAAGCAGAATGCATCTCAACCTGCTTTAATGGGTTACCTATCTTTATTACTAGAAATATATAGGCTTTGGGGTAATGGGTTAAGATAAGGGGGATATTTTCAAAGCTAAAATCATTGTGTCTTCACCAAATCCTATAGTGTGACTACTCATTAGAATTGTCTCTGAGACAATTCTAATGAGTAGTCACACTATAGGGTTTTGTGCAGACATAAAGAAAAAAATACTTGATTTTTTTTACTTTACTCCCTCTTATCTTGAGCCCTGGTAACCGCTTTGAAAACACAGCTAAACGTAACCCTTACTCCTTAGTCTTTTCTAGTATTGAAGATAGTCGGCCACTTAAAGCAGGTTGAAAGTAAAGCAGAATATGTCTAAACACATGTTCTATAAGCTACCATCTGCTAGGATGTAGAAAATATTTCTTATAATATGGTACATATTTATGACTATATAAAAATGAAACTATTTTTATTAGAGGAGGAATGAATTAAATGCGTTAAAATGTGTATCAATGGAGTAAAGGGTTAAACGTTAATGATGAACACCTACAGTGGGGAATAAGTATTTCTGTTTGTATTAAAATAATAATACATTGGCATTGCAAACAGTGTAGATCCAGATCAGACACTGATGTAACTCAGTGTCCTGTGAGGCTCCGAACTGTTTGCAACACAAAAACTGAACACATATTTTAATAAAGCTTCCAACATTTTTTATTTAAAAAAAAAAAGTCCTTTTCTACATTTTGAAGTGAAATGGTTTCATGGGCTGTCGTTCATGAATCTAAACCCATTACCCCATAGCTTGTTTCTAGTTTTGAAGTTAGTTGACCACTTAAAGCAGGTTGAAAGTAAAGCAGAATGAGCCTCAAAGCACATTCTGCTTTACTTTTAGCCTACCATCTGCTAGAAGCTACCATCTGCTAGAAGATAGAAAGTATTTCTTATGATATATAACCATGACTGTGTAAATTGGAACTAATTTCTTCAGTTGGTGAATAATTCAAAGGTGTAAAAAGGCATCTTTTTGGAGTAATGGGTTAAGCAGAAAGCATGTCTGATAATGAGAAAATCTGTAATAGATTTTACCCTTGCCAGGTCAATGATAATAGTCATAGTGGCTTAGCTCTGTTGTTGTTTTAATAGCCATACTAATAATAGTAGCAAAATACATGTACAGACAATCTGCAGTAAAGCTGCTACTTATTGTAAGACTAAGTTATTCAGGGCTCCAGATAAGATGAATTTAACTAAACAAATCAAACATTTTCTCATTTATGTCAGCACCAATCCTATGTTGTTACTACTCATTAGAATCGTCTCCAAGAGACGATTCTAATGAGTAGTAACACCATAGGGTTTAATGCAGAAATAAAGATTTTAATTTTTGAAATACTCCCCTTATCTGGAGCCCTGGTTATTGAAGTGGCATGGAGATCTCAAAAGACAGTCGACTGCTTTATGCAGAAGAAAGATGATTCAGAAAGCTGCCATTCTGAATTAGCTTTATCTTGCATCAAGCAGCTACCTGTATTAACTCATTTGACACATTGGACCTGTTAAAAATCTGCTCTGCTCATTACATTTGCAAACAGTGTAGACCCAGATCAGAGGGCTCCTATAGGAGCCCTCTGATCAGGGTCAGCACTGTTTGCTAACTTTGTGCAGTATTTATCAAACTTACCGAAATTCAAAGTAGATTGGTTCATGTTGTAGTAACTAAAATGATCCACAATGGAACATAAGAACCCACAAGAGTTACTTAGTATTGAAAGAGTTAAAGAATACACATATTTTCTCAATGCAAGAATGACTGTGTAGTGATAATTATTTAAGTTGTTAATTATGGTTCCCCCACTTTAGTGTGGAGACAGATTGTTTTTGTGCATTCTGTCAGTCTGTCTGTCTGTATGTCACGCTTTCTAGAAATAATTTTAATTCTAATGGGACAATCATACCCATATTAGTCAAAGGTCATAGGATCCATTACTAAAATTAGAATTTGGGGTTCCAGACAATTAATTTCTGGGTTTTTTATGGGCAGATCATGTTTATATAGTATACAGTTTGCATGAGCAAGGGATTCTTGGTATATGCTGTTGTTGACTGGAATTAGGGCTGTGGCCATTTTGACTGAAACAATGGTGACTAGAGGGATATTGAGAGACATGTGGTTTTCACAAATTCTAGTTATAGTTATATAATTGACATTAGTTGCCATTTTTCTAACTCATGTTCATGTTGTATTATCCCATTAAACTTCATAAACTTATACCAAAAAACTAATATTTTTATATAAAGCTTTATTTTATACCATTCCGTGGATCGGAAGTAGTGTAGTGTTAAGTACGTAGCTGTGAAATGTTTACATTTACAAACATGCCATTAATACTATACAAGGCTCCAGATCAGGGGAGTACATGTACATTTGTATTTTTTAAAAAAATCAAATCTTTATTTCTGCTTTAAACCCTACGGTGTTACTACTCATAAGAATCGTCTTTTCGAGGTGATTCTAATGAGCAGTAACACCATAGCATTTTGTGCTGAACTGTATGAGAAAAAGTAGGATTAATTCAGTTTAAACCCCCCAATCCCCCACCCCTTTATCTGGAGCCATTAATAGACACTATTTATTATACCTACTGTATGTATTTTCCATACAGTCAAATTTGTGTTTACTTGCCATTCTTGGAAGAAAAAGATCTTTCTAAAGACAGGTCTCTGCTTTATGTAGGACAGAAGTAAAGCAGAAAGCTACAGGAGCTTTCTTCTTTATTTTTACCCTAAACTAAGCTTCCACCAATATTTAATTTCTGATTGCTACTTTATCTTCTTTTTAGTTAGCACTTGACACAATTTTGACACTATGTTATTCATTGATGATGTACTTGAAAAATCTATTTGCTAACTTGTTAGATAAGCTACTCACTTTTAGTAACTGGCTTATGGTATATAGATTTTTTAAATTTGTTTTCAGGTTGTTAAAGACTATTTCATTTACTTAGGGGGTCCACTAGGTAAGGGGAGTATTTCAAACAGCAAAATCTTGATGTCTGTTTCAAACCCTATAGTGTAACTACTTATTAGAATCATCTTGAAGAGACAATTGTAATGGGTAGTCACACCATACGGTTTTATGCAGACACAAGTAGAAAATGTTGAAATTGTTCAGTTTACTCCCTTGTATCTGGAGCCCCGTTTGTTGTTAGAAGTGACTGCCTTAACATTTATTTATGTTTAATGGTCTACCCTGCTTTTGAAATAATTATATTTCTTATTATGTTGAATTTTATGGCTAATTTTTAAAGTATTTAAGCAAAAAATACAATAAGCAAACAGTGCAGACCCTGATCAGAGGTCTCCGTAAGGAGTCCTCTGATCAGGGTCTTCACTGTTTTCATACTTGTATCCTGCATAGAAATTAACTTTCAGTTTGTAGAAAAATAGTTCTTATCATTTTTATTTATTTTTATGTACATGTAGTGGCACATTTCCATGCGCACCTCACGTTTTATGTTGATTATTTTTACAAGGGTATGATAGAGCCGGAGGATGTTCAGCTCTGAATGGTAACATTGTCTGTTGTAATTGTTGCTGCTGGTTGTGCTAATTCAGAGCTCCAGATAAGGGGAGTATTTAAAAAACTAAAATCTTTATTTCTACATTAAACCCTATGGTGTCACTACTCATTAGAATCGTCTCTTCGAGACGATTCTAATGAGTAGTAACACCATAGGATTTTGGTGCCGACATAGTGAGAAAATGCTGATTTTGTTCAGTTTACTCCCTCTTATCTGGAGGCCCTGCTAATTTATTGCTTATGTTATACATTTATTGCTAATGTCATACATATGCATGGTTAATGTGATTGGTTGATGTTGTGAAATTATTCAATTGTTAATTTGTTTTTTTTATGTAGATTTGGATAATTTATTAATATTGACATAAACTATCAATGTTAAGCAGTCATGTAAAGAATGATGTACTAAAGCAGAATTTCTGCTTAAATTTTTCCTTGCATTTAGCTGCCGTCTGTCTTAAGGAAAGTTGATGTAAACAGCTATTCTTTTTTTTACTTACTGTAAACAGTCCAACCTTGATAACTCAAACTCAGTTAAGTCGGATTTGTCCATATTTATTCAGTTGAAAATCAAGAACTTGAGCCTGCTTAAGTCAAACATACAAATTTTTCAGAGTTAAAATGTGGCTTAGCCCCATTTAACCCTGAAATATGGGTAAGTTTGATTCAACCCATTATACCATGGGCTGTTTCTAGTTTTGAATTTGGATGGCCACTTAAGTAGTTTGAAAGTAAAGCAGAATGTGCCTTAAGGCCCATTCTGTTTTTATTTTCAGCCTGTTTTAAACTACCATTTGCTAGTGTAGAGAAATTATTTCTTTCTGTGCATATATTTATGACTGTCTACAGTACGACTAATTTCTTTTATGGAGGAATAAATTATAGGCATAAAAAGACATATTTATGGAGTAATGGGTTAAGCAAGTTCAATTTATCAAGGTTTGACTGTATTTAACCCGTTGTATGCTGGGTAATATTTGGCGGCCATTTTAAAATGTTGTCTGCAGCGGGTATTACTCAGATATTTGCAAAATATTTTAGCATTTTCTGATAGAGTATTGACTTAGCTACAAACAGTTTTGATCTCAGATCAGGCCCCACGATGTGGGGCCTGATCTGAGATCAAAACTGTTTGCCTAAAGGTACACCTAAAAGTGTATCCCGCATAAAATGGATTAACTGTATGTGTCAAACTTGTGAAATTGGCCAGTTTGAACAGAGCAAAATGTTTGGTTTGAGAGAGGTTTTCTGACGGGGATAGGTTTAAAGAACATTCAAAAGAGGTCAAAATTGCAGTGTGTTCAAGACAGATGACAGGTTAATGCAGCACAAAAGTAATGCAGAAAGCTCCTTTAGGAGCTTTCTGCATTGCTATTGTCCTGCATTAAGTAGCCTTATGTCCTATAAGCTTTGTCTACCTCTTCATTTTAGGATTAATGAAAAATATATATTCTAGAGACTGAGGAATTTGTTAAGTTTTCAGAAACGTTTGTTTTTCACAAGTTTTATTTACATGTGTTTATGATACTGTCGTATTGGTTTAGATTAACAAAGTTACTCACAGAACTTTTGAAATATTCCGTTAGAAGTCTGCATTGTTTTATATGTTCTAGCTCTAACAGTTATTCATAATGTTTACAGTTAATATTTTGCATTTCTATTTCATCAGTAACTTGTAAGCTAATAAAATCTGTATCAAACATTCCTTGAACCCGTTACCCCATAGCCTGTTTCTAGTATTGAAGATAGGTGACCACTTAAAACAGGTTAAAAGTAAAGCAGAATGTGACTGAAGCTACCATTTACTAGAATCAGAAACTGCATTCCTTTAATGTCTCAGTCTGACTCTTTATAATATCTCTTTTGAATTTGCAAAGTTCTTAACCCATTACTCCATAAATACACATTTCAACACCTGTAATCTATTCCTCCACTGAAGAAAATAGTTCAAATTTATACAGTCATAAATATGCACTGTAAAGAAACATTTTCGGTAATGGAATATTTATATTTATATATTTATACATATTTATATTGTATAAAGGAATCTTAAAGCCGGCTGAAAGTAAACCTGAATGCGCCTTAAGGTGCATTCTGTTTTTCAAACTGCGTTAAAAAGTCACCTATCTTCAATCATAGAAACAGGCTATTGAGTAAAGGGTTAATTTAATCTTGTTAATCTTCTTGAAACTACATTCCTCTTGATACTAAACTTTAACCCTTATACTATTGAAACTTTCAAAACTCAATTTTAAGGCTTAGTTTCATACATTTTCTTAAATGCAACATTGCTCAACAAAATTTGTTAGTATATTTTATTTAAATAATGTATTTTAGTGTGGAAAGCTTCAATGCATAATTTTGAAACAAATTTTTGGAATTCTTTGAAAGAAAAGAATACAGTGTAGCTCCATTATATCGCGGAAGTTGGGGTCCACGAAATGAAATCCGCGATGTGGTCGGATCGCGATATAGCCCAATTCTTAGCTGAACTAATTTCTGTTGTATATTCCATTGCCAAACTCTATTATATCAATGTCATGCAATAAACACGGTTTCTTGGTTGATTACCTTGTTATTTCTTGTGAAAACAAATGTTTATATGCACTGTCATATCTAGCATCAGCGTTTTCATGTGTATTATACCAAATGCATACTTTCATTTTGACAACGGCCGCCATTTTGATTTAAATGTGCGTGTGTCAGTAAGATTCAGTTACTCGTGGAAATCACACTTAATGCCTATATCGCGATTAGAACGCGGATAAAATGAGATTTTTCTCGGTTGAATTGTCAAAAAACGAACCGCGATATATGAAATTGAAAGAACAATGAAACCAATTTACACATCACAGGTTAAATTTAATTTATTTCGTGGCCGACATTGTTCGAGTACGTTGTTACCTGGTACGAATCGCAGTTATGATTGTAAGCGTCTGATTGATGTATCAAAATGTAAATGACTTTGATTTTAATGTCTGTGGTTATCTCTCCACTGCTATTAATACGGATTAGTCGACTTTGATTGTTATAACTCAATCAGGTTAGTTTGCTAATTATTGCTAAATAACAATGGAAACTTCGCATGCGCGAGTTCACTCAGTAGGCCTATTGTTTGTTTGTTAGTGCACCTGTCAATCAACGCAGCGGGATGACACACGCGCTGTCCACAGATGGTGATAATTGACACTGATTATGCAATTTTAGCGACCTGTTAAAGGAAGATAGAATTAAGAAAGAAACAGAAATTATCGCTACTCGGCTTTTATTGACTTTTAGTATACATATAGGAAAAAATGGGGTCCAAGCCGCGACCGCGATATATTGGCTTTCGCGAAATAGCGGACCGCGAAGTAATGGAGCTACCGGTACACTGTACCTCCTTTTTTTGATGTACGCTTAATGTGGATATGATGCAATCTTCCTAGCATATATTTGAGCCATGCCTTGACAAAACCTGCCTTATTGCATTGCAATATTGTACAGACCAAGCACCTTTGTCATCCCAGACTCTGTATCTGATTTTGGTCTACACTGCTAAATACCATATATAATTCAGCTACATAAAATGCTTTAGATGCATGTGGGTGTCAAACAGTGTAGATCAAGACCAGCCACCGCATCTTTGATGCAGTGGCTGGCCTTGATCTACATTGTTTGCAATTCAATAAGACAGCTTTTCTCATGGCACGGCTCAATTATGTATTTACTCTTTGTAAACAAGCTTTTTGTGGATATCATTAAGAATAACACCATTACCCTTTCTCGAACAAATTTAACCATCTCTTTTAACCGTTTCATAGACAAAATTTACTCTGCTTAAATTGTTTGTTTGCAATTTTATACAAAAAAAAGCAGGTTGAAAGTAAAGCAGAATGAATTGTGCCATAAGGTGCATTCTGCCTTGTTTTCATCCAACTTTAAGCTACCATCTGCTAAGATGTAGAACATATTTCTTATGGTACATACTAGTATTCTTAACTGTATAAACTGGAACAATTTTCTTCAGTGGAGGAATAAATTAAAGGCGTAAAAGGGCATGTCTATGGAGTAATGGGTCAAGTGGTCACCAATCTTTCAAAATTAGAATCAGACTATTGGGTAACCCTATAGCCCGTTTCTAGTTTTGAAGACAGGTGACCACTTAAGACAGGTTGAAAGTAAAGCAGAGTGTGCCTTTAGGCACATTCTGCTTTACTTTCAGCCTACTTTAAGCTATTATCTGCTAGAAAATAGAAAATATTTCTAATGATTTTTATTTGTAACAGTATAAATTGGAACTATTTTCTTCAGTAGAGGACAAATTAAAGGCGTGAAAAGGTGTATTATGGGGTAATGGGTTAAATAAGTTACCTATGGCATTGAAAGGGTTAAGCTAGAAAAGAAATGTTTGTTGACTATTGATGTCTTGCTGCAATGCTGGAGTTAAAGGGAGATAAAGGTATTAAATTCCTCCTAGTGGCATTTGAAATACATCATGTACAGTAAAATATTTCTATTACGACCACAAAAATGTGTGAAGTATTAGGTGTTTAACCCTTTGAACCCTAGTCCCGCATATAGGCGTCCTTTTCAAACAGTGTACATGTGAATAGTACACTTGTCCTGTGCAAACAGTGAAGACCCAGATCAGAGGGCTCCGAAAGGAGCCCTCTGATCAGGGTCTTCACTGTTTGTCATAAAGCCAAACATTGACAAAAACAATCCTTAAAAGTCAAAAACGGACTAGACTAAAATGGAAACTAGAATTGTCCATTTAAAGTTTCAGGGAGGAAAGAGTTAAGACAGGTGACTGCTTAAAGCAAGGTGGCAGTAAAACAGAAAGCTCCTTTAGGAGCTTTCTGTTTTACTGTCACCTTGCTTTAAGCAGTCACCTGTATTTTATATAATCCATTAACATTATTTTTAGTGGTCATAATAGATTTGCAATTTAGCTTCAAAGTTAGCTTGTTTTTACACTACGGTATTTCTTTGAATGTGCAATACCCTTTTTCTTACTTCTGCTCCTTCTGTCACAGTGGAGAAACATCTAACTATCTTGTCTGTTCTATTGTAAAAAATCAAGAAGCTCTCAGTATTTATGACTGTTTTAAAATTGTTGGATCTTTTTTCAGATACAATCAAACAGCCAGTCAAAAGACAATGTTTTTGCAGTCTTTCAGACAGTTGGCAGCTTGATACAGGATGTAATGAAACTGTAAAACAGCTGTTTTCTGTTAGATTATACATGACAGTAGTGTGTATATATTAACTCTTGGCTCAATAGCCATAAGCACAAACCACCTTACGGCCTATTTCCAACGGCTGTAAAGATATATAGAAATTTTTTGTCGATTTGAGGCAGCTGGCTGCCTAAAGAAAGCTAAAAGTCGCACATAGCTCCTTTTGGAGCTTTTTGTTTTGATTTCATATTGCTTCAAGCAGCCACTTGAATGTAAAACTTAGCTTAATCCTCATTTGAGGGTATCATGACATGGAATTGCTGTCCTGTGGCACTAATGGGGAGAACATTATTAAAATATCAGTCTGTAGTGGTATTTCATCGTCACTGTACTTTCCATTATCGGCATCTCTTTCACTGCCATAAAATCACCTGCTTAAAAACCATGTTCTGCTTTTATTTCTGATTTATATTTTTATATTATTCTTGAGAAACATTGTTTCAAGTGACAAACAGTATAGACCCTGATCAAACACCAAGTTACATGGCACAACCAGGGTGAAAACTGTTGGCAAAGGCATGTACATGTGGGACAAAACAGTGAAGTGGTTAAACTTTTGAACTTAACACATTCAACCCTAGCAACAAGTATTTTACAAACTGTACCTGTGAGGATTACACTTGTCTGATGCAAACAGTGTAGACCCTGATCAGAGGGCTCCTTAAGGAGCCCTCTGATCAGGGTCTACACTGTTTGTCATTTTGAAATATACTGATAAAATCAACCCTAAATAGTCAAAAATGGACTAGACTTGTTTTGAAATTGGAAATGTCTGTTAAAAGATTCAGGGGTGAATGAGCTAAATACAAAATAAAAAAAATAGATGTATTTATAACATGCTGGATGTGAAGTAATGTGTTTTTCGATTATTTATTTCGTACCAAAATAAGCGAAAAGCTTTCTGGCCATTTTCCTGCCTGGTAGCAACATTGTATGGTTTGCTACTTCATGTAATAATGCTTACTGGTATGTACAAAATTTTAGATATATGATCCATGCAATGACAAAACCTGCCTTATTGCATTGCAGCATTGTACTAGACCAAACACTATTGTCATCCCAGGCTCTGTATCTGAGTTTTGTCTACACTATCAAATACCGTAGATAACACTGCTAAATATAATGTTTCAGATTATTGTTGGTGTCAAACAGAGTAGATCAGGGCCAGTCACCACATCAAAGACATGACGGCTGGCCTTGTTTAAAACGGTTTGCAATGCAATAAGGCAGGTTTTGTCATGGCATGGCTCATATATGTAAATGGTCTCATATGATAATAACAAATGTACTATCTACAGTCAAACGCCCGTTTCTTGGACTTTCTCTTATTTCTTCTGTTGAATTTTAGCAAATTCATGCTTGAATTCAAAACAGGCAGTTATTCTTAAGTCAAAGTTTCTATTATTTTTACTGCTGAATTCAGTAAATTAATCTTATTTAGGTTGAACTGGCTCTTAATCTACAGTTGAATTTAGCACTAGAGCTGGTTTAAGTTTGAAATCTGTGTTTTAACATAATATAGAAATACTGGTATGTTCAACTAAAATTAGATCAGGGCTCCAGATAAGGGGGGTATTTCAAAAACTAAAATCTTTATTATTGTTTTGAACCCTATGGTGTCACTACTCATTAGAATCGTCTCAAAGAGACGATTCTAATGAGTAGTAACACCATAGGATTTGATGCTGAAATAAGTAAGAAACTATTGGATTTGTGCAGTATACTCCCTCTTATCTGGAGCCCTGTAGATTGATCATTTTATACTGGGCTATTTGCAAAACCATGTGTATATATGTACATTGGAGAAGACATTATTCTTTCCCAATAAAAGTGTATACAATTCTTGTCATAGCAAACAGTTTGGAGCCTGATAAGATGCCGAGTAACTTGGCGTCTGATCCAGTTCCAAATTGTTAAAACTCAGATTAGATAATTCATCAATATTTTGAAGAATTTCATTCATTGCATTACCGTAGTTTAAATAGGAAAAAATAACACCTATCCTTAAACCTGAAAACAGGTCAATTCCTTCAACAATTCTAAAATATCTGGATCCATGCTTAGAAAACGTTTGAGTTGAGTCTGAACTCATTTTCAAGCATTTGATTGGTCAGATTTGAGCCTGGGCTCAAATCTGACCAATCAAATGGTTGAGAACAAACTCAGACTCAACTCAAACGGTTATAAGCGCTTGGCCTGAACCTCATTGTGATACTCAATTACTCATCTAGTCAAAACTTTGTCCATGT
The DNA here is from genome assembly GCA_922989275.2 of Gari tellinella. Taxonomy (NCBI): domain Eukaryota; kingdom Metazoa; phylum Mollusca; class Bivalvia; order Cardiida; family Psammobiidae; genus Gari; species Gari tellinella. Next base: position 48,883,461 of record OV277870.1, read on the forward strand.
ACCTGTCTCTGTCTTATCTGTCTCTACATTTATAAGTATGTTTGGCATTTAGTTTTGTGTTTGTTGAACCCTTCACTGCCTTTCCCAAAGTACAATAGTTGCTTGCAAACAGTTTGGATCCTGATCAGACACTGTATTATGTGATATTTAATCAGCATCCAAACTGTTTTACACACATTCCAATCACTGATTTACAATCATTAAGCTCCTCACGTTGTGGGTTTGAATCTCTGTCTGGGCGCTTCAAAATTTTCATGTGGTGAAGCCTTCCAGCTGGCTTGCGGAAGGCCAGTGGTTCTACCCGGTTGCCTGGAACAGTGCACAAAGGGTTTCTGGGGTCTTCCTCCATCTGTAATTAGCCAGATGCCTCAATATGACTGAAATACTCTTAAAGCAAAGTAAAATCATAACAAATCCAAATCTCTTTTCAATATTTCTTCAAGCAAAAATCTTAAAATTTAAATTTGAGAAATAAAGCAGACAATAATTGTTTAACCCATTACCCCATAGTCTGTTTCTAGTTTTGAAGATATATATGACCACTTAAAGCAGGTTGAAAGTAAAGCAGAATGCGCCTTAAGGCGCATTCTGCTTTACTTTCAGATTGCTTTAAGCTATTTTCTGCTAGAATATAGAATTTTTTCTTATGTTTTTTATTTGTGAGGGCATAAATTTGAACTATTTACTTCAGTAGAGGAATTAATTTAAGGCGTAAAAATGTGTATTTATGGGGTAATGGGTTAAAGCAGATTGTGTATTGGCAGTGAAGGGGTTAACTTTGGAAAATTAATTGCGAATGACTACACACAATTACAGCATTTCAAAGCATTTACATGTGTATCGTTTGATTTATTGTACAACTTTGCAAATACATGTATCCATAATTATTTATAATCCTTCTTATGTTGAAGTTTTCATGTGGACCATTTCACTTTTGAAGTATGAGCAGTATACATTTATGTTGTTTTGAGCACTATTTTTATGCCACCCACACAACTTATTTGGGGCATACTGTTTTTGCCCTATCTATTTGTATGTCTGTCTATCCACAACTTTAACATTGGCCATATTTTGGAACTAAATGTGATAGTGACTTCATATGTGGCATAAACTTTTTTTTTATGTACTCAACTCAAGAACCTCTTCAGCTCAGTGTCACATCCAACAAAGGTCAAGGTCATTTAGAGGTCAAATAGGCTGAATTTAACCTTAGATTTAACTTTGGAACCACATGTGATGGAGATTTCATATTTGGCATTTGTACTCAGATCAAGAAACACTTTAGCTCAGTACAACTTGTGTCACTTATAGGTCAAATAGACTGATTTCAACCTTATCCATAACTTTGGATATACATGTGATATAGACTTCATATATAGCATATGTACTGCACTCAAAAAGCCCAATTGAGCTCAATACATTGGACAAAGGCCAAGGTCATTTAGAGGTCAATGTCACATCATTTTACAAGGTAAAGAATATAGTGGCTACAGGATGTATACAAACATGTGTATCATTTTGTAACTAAGCAACAGTGCTGATCTTACAACCACTGTAAGGAAGGTCCAACAGAGCAACAGATAAGGGTAGTTTTTCAAAACTTAAAATCTTTATTTCTGAATTCAACCCTATGGTGTCACTACTCATTAGAATCGTCTCTTCGAGACGATTCTAATGAGTAGTAACACCATAGGATTGGTGCTGAAATGAGTGATAAAATGTTTGATTTGTTGAAATAACTACCTCTTATCTGGAGCCCTGGAAGGATTACTGTATGGTATTAACTCATTGACCCCTGAAACTTCAAATGGACAATTCCAGTTTCCAATGAAGTCTAGTCAATGTTTGATAAAATGACAAACAATGTACATCCTGGTCAGACGGCTCTTGTAGGAGCCCTCTGATCAGGATCTGTGCTATTAGCATAGGACACAATTTAATGTACTCTCCACTGGTACACTGTTTGGGAAGGACAGGTATACTTGTTGCTAGGGTTCAATGGGTTAGAAGCATATGGCTGCATAAAGCGAGATGTATGAGGTTTCTGCTTTACTGTCAACTTGCTTAAAGCAGTCAGATGTCATTAACACCATTATCCAATAACTACACATTTTAATGCATTTAATTAGTTCCTCCACTGAAGAAAACAGTTTCAATTTATACAATCATGACTGTATCATAAATATTATCTATATTCTAGCAGATGTTAACTTAAAGCAGGCTGAAAGTAAAGCAGAATGTGCCTTAAGGCACATTCTGCTTCACTTTCAACCTACTTTAAGTGGTCACCTATCTTCAATACTAGCAACAGGTTATTGGGTATTGGTGTACGTCATTAACAAGTCTTGTTTTAAGTGGTCTTAATAGCCGGTTTCTGCTGACTGTGTATTTTGTAAATTGTGATATTACTTTGTCCTAGTGTTCTGTTAATATCTATGGTTAAAATGTTTGTTAGGCATTTGCTCTTTTTGCATCATTTATACTCAGTATTGTGCATTTATTTATCTGTAACATACTAAAAACACCTTTTGGGTACTTTATTATTTTTAAGTTTGTGATCATAAATGTGTATTATATTCGTAGATCATAGGCTCTATTTTTACAGTTTTTCTATATACTATTTTTCTATATATCTCTTTAAATAAAACACAACAGATAATTCAGTTTCTTTTCTTTTATTTAGAAATATGCATTAACTCTTTGCACGCTAGCAGTGGAATCATAATCTGTGCAAACAGTTTGGACGCTGATGAGATGTCATGTCTGATCAGGATCCAAACTGTTTGACATTCTGACCAGTTTTTAAAAGAAGTTTTTTTAATAAACTTCTATATTTTAGAACAGAAGCAGACGTCTTATTGCAGACAAAAAGTTTTACCCAGCGTGCAAAGAAATATTTCTCCTGGCCTAGTGTAACCTGAGTGGAATCTGAAAATAATTTCGGATCCATAACAAATGGCGATTAATTCCATGAATCAAGAATCATACTGTTTGATACGTGTTTAGAATGCAGTGATAATTTTGCCTATGCATCCTGAGTCCTATACTCATTAAATTTGCCAGGGACTCATTATTTTAAAAGTTGCGAGTCCCATGGACCAACAGCTTTTCTGGCCTGTATTTACCCATTACTCCATATTACACAATTGTATGCCTTTCATGTATTCTTAGAATCAGTGAAAAGTTCCACTTATATATAATATGCAACATCAGAAATACTTTCTATATCCTAGCAGATAGTACTATATATATATCGCATAAAGCAGGTTGAAAGTAAAGCAGAATGTGCCCTAAGGCACATTCTGCTTTACTTTCAACCTGCTTTAAGTGGTCACCTGTCCTCAAAACCAGAAATAAGTTGTGGGATACTGGGTTAATGTTCACGTCAAAGGCTCAATGTTAGTCTCAAAGACTCATTGTTTTACAGAATGTACATCCCTAGGACTCATTCATCTGATTTCTTAAATTATCACTGAGAATGTGAAACTTCCTAACCATTTCTCTGCTGGAAACCAGTAGTGCTCCCTCTGTACAGCGGCCCTCCCAACGACTCCCTCCTTATAATGACTCTTGTCAAAGTTCCATAAACAGGACAATTATGTCCAACCTAATCACGGCTGCAATGTCGTCTGCTGTTTTTCTCCAAGTTACATAATGGACATTTCTACAGAAAACAAACTTAATGACGAGTAACAAACAGCTTGAATCCAGGTCAGACGCCGTGTTACGCCGCATCTGATCTGGATTCAAGCTGTTTGCAAATGTAAGTCAATTTCCCTCCCTATAACGACTCCCTCCGAACAAGGCACACAATTTGTGTCTCCCATTGGGTGTCGTTGTAGAGAGGGAGCGCCGTATATGTATATTTTGCAAACAGTGTAGACCCTGACTAGAGGGCTCCTTTTGCCCTGTAATCTGGGTCTTCATTGCTATGGTACTGTTTTACACCTGTCCATTCATTGGTCCGCATAGACGGTACATACTTCGTTCATCCAACTCCTAAGTTTTCAAGCTACAACCTTATAATGTTTTAAGATGTTTTTACAGGTGTGCATATACTTCGGATTTTGATGTGCTTCAATTTTTAACATAACTACAACAGGTTAAACTACTTTTTGCATATACTGGCTATGTAGCAAGGGGCCATCATATGTCTTACAGACATAGCCATGTGTTCAAGTCCAAGAGTGTCCAAATAGTTCAACTTTGACTAGGCGATTTGCATCTGTGGCCATAAAAGGGCAGTGTTTAACTCTTTGCACACTTACCATGGATACTTATGCAAACAGTTTGGATCCAGATGTGTCTTGTCAGGATCCAAACTGTTTGATACACTGACCCAATTTGGAAATAGTTAAGTTTTTTGAAGGTTTAATGTCCCTCCAGGTTATTATCAAATTATTAAAGTGGGGACACCCAGCTAACTACAGATGGAGGCAGACCCCAGAAGCCCTTTATGCACTATTTCAGGCACAAATCGGCTACTGGGTAGAACCACCAACCTTCTGCAATCCAGCTGGAAGGTTTTCCCACATAAAAAATTCAAATGCCCAGACCGGGATTCTTACCCACTGTAGGGGGCTTAGTGATTGCAAGTCACGTTGACTTAAACCACTAGGCCACGGAAGCCCAATTTGAAAATAAATTGTAACAAATTTATTTGTAGACTTGACTTGACTTGATCCTGAGTTTATTTTTCAACTGCTGCGGGTGTCCCAGGGACTGGGGTAGGCAGCAGGTGGCTAGAGTGTCTAACACCCAGTTTCCACGCTTCTCTGTTCTGTGGATCTATGCCTGCAAGGCTACAGATGTTCATATCAGCCTTGACGCAGTCTGACCAGGACTTTCTTGGTCTCCCTCTAGGACCAGTAACTGTCATACATGTACTCATGGTTGAGTTGGTGCATGAAGTGGCACGGACAACGTGTCCATACCATCTCAGACGTCTTGTTCTCAAAACCGCTGTCATTTCTTGTATCCCCAATCTGGCATACAGCGTATCAACGAGTACCTCATCGTTTGGTTTGACACCACAGATCCAGCGTATCATAGACCTGTCATTCCTGCGTAGTCTCTGTAGGTCAGAAGCAGAAGGTGCCCAGGTTTCGCTTCCATGCAACATGGCGGAGCGGACACAAGCGTTGAAAATCTTTCCACGGGTCTTAAGTGAAACATGCTTAGATGTCAGAATTGGTAGGAGCTTCTTAAACTTCCCCCAAGCAGTGCAGCATCTGGTGATGATGGCGAGTTTGCAGCCTCCTCCAGCACAAAGCATATCGCCCAGGTAGCAGAAGCTGGCCTCTACATCAAGTTGAGTGCCATCAACAACTATCTGAGTGACTGGTCTACCATCATAGAACAGTAGCAATTTCACAATTTTTTTGCAGACAATATTACTCAACATTCAAAGATTTTAATACCTGAAGTACAGTAGAGTACAGTGGAGAAAACGTTATTTTTTCCCGTTTAAACGCAAACACACTGCACTAAAATCTCGTAAATAACGTTTATTTGGAAAGAATAATGTTTTTTCCACTGTAAAGACATGCATATTTGTGGAATCCAGAAATGGTACTTTAATATTCCAAGAAAGTCTTAACTCTTTATCATTTTATTCTTTTATAAAATATTCTTGATTCAGTTTGTATAAATACTCAAAACATAAATAAGGTGACTGTTATAAAGAGAAATAACGTTCAATGCACTTAACAAAACCTCTATTGCAACTCAAAATAGTAAATAAAGTGACAGAAAACCATTGTTTGAAACAACAGTGATTAAAACCTGTGATAAGCTGTCATCTTAAAGACATACAAATGTATACTATTTATGTTTTGTCTTTAACTAATTCACCCCTGAAACTTTTAATGGACAATTCCAATTCCAATTAAGTCTTGTCCATGTTAGACTATTTAGGGTTGATTTTAATGATATACTGCAAACTCCCAAACAGTGCAGAACCTGATCAGAACCCAGTGTCTTCACTGTGTGCATAGGACAAGTGTACTCTTCAAAGACACACTGTTTGCAAAAAATGCATGTACACATGACGAGACGGTTCAATCCATGAATATACTCATCAATATAATCTCAATCAGTGTAACTGTAAAGAGTATACTTGTCCTATGTAAACAGTGTAGACCAATCAGAGGGTTCGTAAAGAAGCCCTCTGATCTGGGTTGTGCACTGCTTTTAATTTTGCAATACATTTTTAAAATCACTCCTAATTAGTCAGAAATGTACTAGAGTAACTAGACTATATTGGAAATTGGAGTTGTCCATTAAAACTTCCAGTGGTGAATATGTTAAGACAAATGTCTGCTTAATACAGAACATCAGTAATCCTTAAGGCTCCTTTGAGAACTTTCTTCATTACTTTGGTCCTACAGCAACCATTCACCTGTATTAAGGAGATGCTGTGCTGCTACACAAATTGATTGGTCCCTTAATCTTTTAACCCATTACCCCTTAAATACGACTTTTTTACCCCTTTAATTTATTCATGAACTGAAGTAAATAGTTTCAGTTTACACAAACATGAATGTATACCGTTAAAAATATTTTCACTATCCTCAAAGATTATAGCTTAAAGCAGGTTGAAAGTAAAGCAGAATGCTTAAACAGGTCACCTTTCTTCAGAATTAGAAATAGGCCATGGGGTCACAATGGGTTAAATGCCATGATGATGTCCTAACCCTTTAAACACATTAACTGCCACGGTTTACAAAAATATTGTCTGCTTTAATTTCTAAAGTCTAGAATTTTAAGCATTTATATGAGTGTCACACAATTGGGATCCTGATCAGATGCTGCATTATGTGACATCTAATCTTGATCCAAAATTGCATTCTGCTTTACTTTCAATCTACTTCAGTGTTAACCTGTTTTCCAAACTAGAAACAAACTATGGGATAACTGGTTAACTCTTTCCTCCCTGAAACTTTAAATGGACAATTCCAGTTTCCATTTTAGTCTAGTCCATTTCTGACTTCTAAGGATTGTTTTTGTCAATGTTTGGCATTATAACAAACAGTGAATACCCTGATCAGAGGGCTCCTTTCGGAGCCCTCTGATCTGGGTCTTCATTGTTTGCATAGAACATGTGTACTGTTCACATGTACACTGTTTGAAAAGCACGCCTATATGCGGGACTAGGGTTCAAAGAGTTAAGACAGCACAAAACAAGCTTGACTTTGACAGATGGCAAAGCCAAATTACAAAGCAATAAATAATGGGTTTAAAAGTTGATAGATATACAGTGGGTAAGGCATTATTCCCCTTTAAACTAAACTAAATGCAAACACAATGCACCAAAATGCAGACAATGAAAGCTTTTTTGAAAATTCTGATGATATATTTTAGTCTGAATTGCAAACAGTTTGAGCTACTTGAACAGCCTGATAATTCACCTGGATTTCTAACACAGGATTACCCAGCAACTGATCTGGTTCTAAACTGTTTGCAATGGATTTCAGGATTTTAGCATGGACATAAGTTATCAAATGATATACTTGAGAAACGAGTCTTGATATCATGGAGATCAAAATCACACAATATAAAAGCACTTTAAAATACATTCGTGACAACTGCAATATAAATGTTTACATGATTTTCATTTGTGTTTGTGTTAGAACATTTCAACCCTTCTAACGCTTTAAGCTTATAATGATGCTTTTTGAAAACAGTGTAGACCAAGATCAGACAGCTCCAAGGAGCTGTCTGATCTGGGTCTGCACTGTTTTCTTATGAGATCTGTCTGACATAAGTCTGTACTCTTTCCTGGGAATTGCTTCCTTATTTTATTAGCTAATATTACAGCTCATATGATACAGTGGAGAAAACGTTATTCTTTCCCGTTTAAACGCAAACGTACGCAAACGCAAAGCACTAAAACGTAGAAAATTACAACTTTTTGACATTTCTCACTATTTATTTTAATCTGAGTGGCAAACAGTTTGGAGCCTGATCAGACGCCGGGTTACCCGGCGTCTGATCTTGCTCCACACTGTTTGCAATGGAAAAAATAGTTTTAGCATAAACACGTTTATTGGGAAAGAATAATAGATTCTCCACTGTACATGATCATTGTGGGCCAATTTATACATGAATATTCAGCAGGAGAAGGGTTAAAAGAATATCCTTCCTCTATTTGATAATGATATACAGTAAAGCCCCAGCTATTACAACCACTCCAAAAAATGTCTCAATAACAATGTTAAACGATAGGCGACATCATAAAGCAGGATGAAAGCAAAACAGAAAGCTCAAACAGGAGCTTTTTGCTTTACTTTCATCTTGCTATTACCAGAAACTTCTATTAACCCTTTACCCAATAATTTTTAAAGTAGGTGGAAAGTAACGCTGAATGCACGGCACATTTTTCTTTACTTTCAACCTGCTATCATTTGCTGGCATTTATAAAATATTTCTTGGATTGTGCAGATTGGAACTATTTTCTTCAGTGGAGTAAAAAAAAAGGTCTATGTAGGGAGTAATGGGTTACAATTCAAGAACATAATCTACTTTTCAGTAGTCTAAATTGCTGAACCTTCACTGAAACTCCATGATTTAATATCAACAAAAAAGCTATATCTGTGCTAAAAATGTAATGACATACGATGAATGATCAGAAAATGGAATGAACATAACACTGACATTACCGTTATGACCCTAAATATTGGACAGATACACCTGAGCAAACAGTGTAGACCCTGATCAGACTGCTCCAACAGGAGCAGTCTGATCAGGGTCTACATTGTTTGCCATTCAGCTTACACCTTTTGGACAATTTACTGTTTCAAAGCAATTAGTTCAAATTTTAGGATTGATAATTACAGCAGTTATACTTAGTGTCCCAATTTTTAGGATTTTACGGTAGATATACTAGATAATAAATAAATTTTTCAGTATTCCTAAGAGCACTTCCATTCCTTAATATCCAGAGCGTCTAATTGTTGAACTCTGCGTTTTCTCCACTGGTACCAGGCTATTCCTATGATGAGACATATCACAGATTCTATATAGTAACCGTCTAAGGTAGTTACACAGCTTCCTCCGGCCTCCTTACACTCCTGAAACACACACAATACCATTTATACGATGAAACCCCTACATTACAAACACTAACAAGAGTTTTTAACAAAGCTCTCCAGCGGCACATTTCTGAATTTGAAGCAGAATCCAATGTAATGGGCCAAACTTTTTGTACGCAAATAAAGGTATTGTTCATAAACAAATGTGCACCAAATATGATACTACCATCTACTAGGTGTAAGAAAATTATTTCATGCTTTCCGGTAGTTTACTGTGAAATAATAGTGGATTATCACTTGATAATCTTACTGTTTAAAACAGTGGGATTATAGCCACACATGCTTCTATTCTGTGTTTTCCTATAGGGTTCCCCAAGAATCGTAGTCAATCTATTTTTTTCTTTTAATTCCGGCATGCCGATGTGTTAAGAACCACTAACCCGGAGAAAAAGAATCCTAGATCAGAAGCAACAATGTAATACCGATGACGTCAAATCAATAAATCAGTGACATCATGGTTCAGCAAACTGTCAGGAATAGGTGTTCAATATAAAGCTGGGGCTCCTCATTTGGTTCAATTTGTACTTTTGCTTTTAATTGATATACAAGTGCAAAAAATAAATTGGTTCCTCGGAAACACGTGTGTCACCTGCCAGCAAGCATCAGTCTAACATTCTTTTTCATTTCAAAATCTTCAGTAAAACAGAAGAAATCTGCATGAACAGAAAATGAGGAAAAGGGGAATAACTCTCACAATATTGACGCAAGAGTTATAACCCTTGTGCAATAAACTTTCACTTGTCAAGCTCTTTCTATAAATTAAGTTTCATCTTAAAAGCTTCAGTAGAACTGGAGTTATGAGGCGTGACACAAACAGTTTGACAAACAGACAGACAGACAGATGGACATTCTCACAGAAGAACATTTGTTGGTGGTTTTTTTTTTTAAGTACCTTCAGGCACAAATCAACAACCATGGTGCTACAGGATGGGCTATCCTGGTTGTGCTGACTGTGTGTCTAGGTGGCACACTCAGGGTCTACTTACATGTATGCCATCTTTAGTATAGCAGGTCTGGTCCTCTGCCCCATCACAGAACTTCCATGTGATCATGTCGACAAACCACAGAGCTACAGTAGCCGGCCAGTTCCCACCTACAACGGAACAAGAATGCCACCGAATTAGATTTCTCAACACAGCCATGAATTGAAAGCCTGACTAAGATCAGGCCCCAAGGCTATAAAGCTTTTGTGTTGAGTCTGAGATTGTTCTCAAACATTTGGTTGGTCACATTTGAGCTTTTGCTTGCAAAAGCTCAAATCTGACCAATCAAATGCTTGAAATCGATCTCAGACTCAACTCAAACTCTTTATAACCTGGTTTGATTTGATTTGTTTTGATTTTTCGTCGCTTTCAACAGTATTTCAGTCATATCGCGAAGTCCAGCTAATTTGAGGTGGAGGAAGACCCCAGAAGCCCTTTATGCACTGTTTCAGGCACAAATCGGCAACTGGGTAGAACCACCGACCTTCCGCAAGCCAGCTGGAAGGCTTCCCCACATGAAAAATCCGAACGACCCTACTGGGATTCGAACTCACAGCGGTGAGGAGCTTAGTGATGTAAGTCACAGTGACTATACCTGGAACCAAGGACTCCATATAAGGGGAGTTTTTTTAACCCTAAATTATTTATGCCTACTTAAAACCCTTTTAAATTTTGTGATACATTGCTAACTGACAAACAGTGCAGACACCTGATCTGAGGGCCTTTTTATGTGGAAGAAGTGATAGAAATACCTAAGGCACTTATGTACCGGAAACAATGTAAGGTAGGTATGAAAGATAGGAATAACCCTGTTTCTAGTATTAAAGATGAGTGACCACTTAAAGCAGGTTGAAAGTAAAGCAGAATGGGCCTTAAGGCCCATTCTGCTTTACTTTCATCCTGCTTTAAGCTACCATCTTCTAGAATATAGAAAATATTTCTTATGAAACGTATTTGTGACTGTATAAATTGGAACTCTTTTCTTCAGTGGAGGAAAAAACTAAAGGTGTAAAAACGTGTATCTATGGAGTAATGGGTGAAACTGACTGATGCATTTGTTGAGGCATTTGTTGTTTGTTGTTTACTTGGCAAATATAAATACACAAATCATGTAGCTTACCTAGGTTAGAGAGAGTGTTGAGCAGAGTCATATAGGTGCCACCTATAGCAGGATCACTGATTTTGGCATGGAACGCCATCGTAGCCACAAACATACAGTACACAAATACCTGAAAAACATACACAATGCCATAAGAGCAAATCTTTTTACACTATGCCCTTTATAAGATGTAATTTATAAATGAGTTATGAACTGTTAATCTTTTATTTTGACATTACATGTTTCATTGCCGCGCTAGTAGGTAACGAATTGGATTACCGTACCAGGGGTTGTGAGTTTGATCCCCCGACGGTTAAGCAGTCTGACTAGGGGATTTTTCGGAATCATCGATGATGTACAGGAATGTTCTTGAGCAAGATATGAACCGGGAATTACTCCTTTCAACCCAGGGGTTAAAATGAGTACCTGTTAAGCGTCTGAGTTAGTAGGCATACTTCGACTGCCTACGTGCCACATGTTAACTGTGCACAATATTGTAGGCAAGATGGCTCAATGATCAGGAGTGAATGTCCAATCGGCTGAACAGGCATTCGGACTGAAAGTAGACTATAACTTGGTACTTTACTTTTAAAAGGGAAATTACGTTATTAAAATATTTATATGTCCTAGTCACAAGGTTATAAAATGTCTGAATCGAGGTGAGGATTGTTCTCGAGCATTTGTTTGTGGTCAGATTTGAGCTTTTGCTCAAATCTGACCAATCAAATGCTTGAGAACAATCTCAGACTCAACTCAAATGATTTATAACCCTGGACCCGGAACTTTATCAAGACGGGTATATGCATCCCTGTACAAACAGCTTATCTGTAAAAAATACACTTGCCGTATGTAATCCTACACATTACTCTCAGCAAGAGAAGAGATAATCCAACACTTACCAGGGCTCCATATAAGGGGAGTATTTTGAAAACTAAATTCTGCTTAAAACCCTAGGGTGTGACTACTCATTAGAATCTTCTCAAAGATTCTATAATACAGTAAAACCTCTCTATAGCGGCCACTAAAACGAGGACTAATTTGTTATTTAAATGACAGGTGACAGCTTAAAGCAAGGTGACAGTAAAACAGAAAGCTCCTACAGGAGCTTTCTGTTTTACTGTCACCATGCTTTAAGCAGTCACCTGTCAAAAACAACTAATAAATTAGCACACTTTAGTGGCCGTTATAGAGAGGTTTTACTGTAGAAAAAATGTTCAAACTATCTAGTTTAACTCCCTCTTATATGGAGCCCTGACTTACAGATAAAGGTATCATTTTGTTCAGACTACTCATTAGAATACAGTGCTCCCTACAACAACCCTCTGAACATTGATTCCCTCCTTACAACAATACTTGCCACTGCTGCAATATCGTCTGATTAATTGTTGTTTTCTTTTTTCCTCAAAGTTATTAATAGACATTTTGACATAAAGATGAGTGACAAACAGTTTGCAACCAGATTAGGCACTGCATTACCCGGCGTCTGATCTTGGTTCAAACTGTTTGCAAATGCAAGCCAAGTCATGCTCAACACTCTAACAGTATTAGCTTTCCGTCCCTATATAAAACAAGAGCCCCATGGGGCATATTTCGCTCACCTGAGAATCACTGACAAAATGGAGATAATGACTTATGTCCAGGATGGGGTCATTTTTTATTCCAAGGGGCATACTTTGAACAATCTTGATAGAGGCCCTGTAGATGATGCTATGTGCCAAATATCTAAGATCAGGGTACTAGGGTTTTAGACAAAAAGATTTTTTTAAGTTTCCATTGAATTTTTTTTTTTAGCTCCTGTGACCTACTTATGCAACAGACTGGAACCATTTGAACAAAATACTTAAAGGACATCTAGAAGTGTCACCATGATGAATATCAAAGCTCTGGCGGTATTAGTTTCAGAGAAGAAAACGTTTGAAAATTTCACTATATAACTCTATGTGAAACTGTGACCCCTGGGGCGGGGCCAATTTTGACCCTAGGGACATAATTTGAACAAACTTGTTAGAGGACCTGTAGATGATGCTATGTGCCAAATATCTAAGCTCTGGCCCTTGTAGTTTCAGACAAGAAGATTTTTTAAGTTTTCATTAAAAAAATCTATTTTTAGCTCCTGTGACCTACTTATGCAACCGACCGGAACCATTTGAAGAAAATATGTAAGGGACATCTAGAAATGTCACCATGCCGTTTATCAATGCTCTAGCCATATTAGTTTCAGAGAAGAAGACGTTTGAAAATTTCACTATATAACTCTATGTAAAACTGTGACCCCCGGGGCGGGGCCAATTTTGACCAGATTGTTGAAATCTGTCAAGCGGTATATGAGGAGATGTCATTTGAAGCAATTGTTAACGACGACGCACGACGGACGCCGCCGGACACAGGGCCATCCCAATAGCTCACCTTGAGCCTATGGCTCAGGTGAGCTAAAAAACCCTCCAAACAACACACATATCTTTGTCTCCTATTGGGTGTTGTAGAGAGGGAGTACTGACTGTAGTCTCTTTGAGACAATTCTAATGAGTAGTCACAACACAGTGTTTTTGAAGAGGAACAGAGGAGAGAATTATTTATTTTACTCCCTCTAAATCTGGAGCACTTCACGTACCTGATGCAAAGCATAGCTGCCTAACATGAGAAGGTAGAAGTACATAGGAAACTGTCCTGGTGACGGCTGTACATAGTGAGCCATATACACTATACCTCCATACAACAAGCCAACTCCAAGCCTTCAAAACAAACAAACATAAACATTGCTTAAACCTTTTCTCTATAGGTTGTTTTGAGAATTAAAGACAGATGGTTGCTTAAAGCAGGTTGAAAGTAAAGAAGAATGTTTCTTAAGGAGCATTCTGTTTCAATTTCAGCATGCTTTAAGTAACCATCTGCTACATGTAGCATAAAGAAACTATGTCTTACAGCGCATATGCATGACTGTATAATTTAATATTGTTTGTTTTCATTACATTTGGTTAGCTGTGATTGGCTGCAATTTTTGTTTCATAACTCCATGAAAAAAATATAATTCAGGCCACGCCTTGTCAGGACTACTTTCCCTTAGTCCAACTGCTCTTCACAAGCGCTGCATGAAGCAGGATGCCAAATGACGTCATTGACATCGGCGTTACTACATAACAATGTCGCGTTTTGGCGGAATATATATATGGCGGAGGGACTACAACCCACGTTTTAAAAGCGTTAAAAAAGAACGTTCGCGTCAGATTCTCTATTTAATTACTTTCTTAAATGGAGGAATAAATTAAAGGTGTAACATGCTGTCATGGTAATAAACCTCCCTATGAAGTTTTTAAGTAATCTATAAAAAATTCCTCAAGTTATTGAGTGAAAACTGATGTGTACCCGTCCACATGCTCACGTCAGTCAACGGGCGTATAAAAGTCTACTTGGCAATGGGTCAAACTTTTCCTTCAAAGAAGCACCACAAATGATTATTCATTGAAGTCATTCAACCCTATAGCCACGAGAATACATGTCATTTACAAACAGTGTACAAGTGAAGAGTACTTTTCTCCTATGAAAACCGTGTAGATTCTTCAGGAGCACTCTGATCAGGGTCTGCACTGTTTGTCATTTTTAAATACATTGCAGAAGCCAATCCTAAATAGTCCTTAATGGGCTAAGACTTGATTAAAAATTGGAATTGTCCAATAAGAGTTTCAGGGAGTTAACCCATTACCCCAGTTTCTTATATTGAAGATAGATGACCACTTAAAGCAGATTGAAAGTAAAGCAGAATGCGCCTTATAGCCTATTAAGGCACATTCTGCTTTACTTTCAGCCTGCTTTAAGCTACCATCTGCTAGAATATAGAAATTATTTCTTATGATATATATTATGGCTGTATAAATTTGAACCATTTTCTTCACTCGAGGAATAAAATATAGGCGTGAAAGGCGTATTTATTGGGTAATGGGTTAAGAGGCTTTACTGTACCTGTATGGTATAGCTTTGAGGTAGACATTCATAGGTCTGGGTCCGGCTGTATATCTACTTATGAACAGAGGTAGGATGATCTGTATGGGTACCATGGGGACAGCAAACATAGCCAGTGTTGTCTTGGGCATTCCTGCCTCGATCAGCTTCAAGCCTGACAGCGAGTCGGCAGCAGCAAAACCAACCTGAAACCACAGAAATCAGAGTAAGTGCCATTCGGAATAGCTAACTAGAGCTCCAGATAAGTACACGTAGGAGTAAACTGATAAAATCGAACACTTTCTCACTCATTTCAGCTCCAAGTTTATTTACCTAATCAATGATTGTATCCATTAATGATTTATTTGGCTTTTTAATCCATACTTTGTGCCCTGTTTAACATAGTTAGCATAGATTTTAATTTGGTAATTTTTTGCTGAAAATTGGTGAAAAGGATACATTTTACCATCGGGAATATAGCCCAATAACAATTATAAAGGGCCCGAAAAAGCCTTTGTTTGCACGGGAAATAATTGTTTTAGCACAATAACAGGGCTGCCATAACTTGATTATGAAAACTCATAAGATTTTCAAATTTTCTATTTTTCAAGCGTGTTTACTTAAAGCAGGTTGAAAGTAAAGCAGAATGCCCCTAAAGGCACATTCTGCTTTACTTTCAGCCTGCTTTAAGCTACCATCTGCTAGGATAAAGATCCAAAGATTTAGGAAAAATCCGGAGAAATGGCAGCCCTGCAAAAATATTTACTGGGAAAGAATAACATCTTGATGCCTTACCTTGGCAGTGAGGAGTATGATGGTATAGGAGATGACAGATGGCAGTTTGATCACCCGGTAGAGCTGCTGGTACGTCTCTACAATACCCTGCTCTGGATCCACCTCTGGATCATCATGTTCTGACTTCATCATCCATACCAATGTGGTCGTAATAAAGAATACAATACCCCAGAAATACAGGAAACCTGAAGAAAAATAATACATACCGATAGTCAATATCATATTAAGCAACCAATCCATTGAAGATCTAAATGGTGTTTAACCCATCACACATTACCCTATCTAATATTGAAGATAGAAGACCATTTAAAGCAGGTTGAAAGTAAAGTAGAATGCGCCTTAAGAGTTTCAGGAGTTAACCCATTACCCCATAGCCAGTTTCTTATATTGAAGATAGATGACCACTTAAAGCAGGTTGAAAGTAAAGTAGAATGCACCTAAAGACCCATTCTGCTTTACTTTCAACCTGCTTTAACAACCATCTATTAGGAAATAGAAAATATTTCTTAAATGATAAATATTCATAATAGTATAATTTGGAACTATTTTCTTCAGTGGAGGAATAAATAAGAGGTGTAAAAAGGTGTATTTATGGGGTAATGGGTTTAATGAGAATTAAATTAATAAGTGTTGGAAATCTTTGTTTATGCCCTCTAAATATTCTTTCCTAATAAACACATTTGTTACCTGTATTTAACCTTTTTACACCATAGATATGTATTTAATTTATTCCTCAACTGAGAGTTTATACAATATATGAATAAGTGCTACAAGAAAGAGTTCCTATAAACTAGCAGATAGTAGTTTAAAGTAGACTGAAAGTAAAGCAGAATGCACCTTTAGCCACATTCTGTTTTACTTTCATCCTGCTTTGAGTGGTCACATGCAGCGGCGTAGCCAGGCTTGAACGAATGTTACGCACATCAGGGGGAGGGTGCAGGAGCCTGGAGGGGGGTACCCCCTCCCTCTGGTGGGGGTCCGGGGGGCCTCCCCGGGAGAAAAAAGTAAATTAGAAGTAAAATGGTGAGCTCTGAAGTGTGTTTAGAGGGATTTGGAGCACTGAATACGATCTATGAGAACTATACAAATGTGTCCAACATATAATTAAATTTTGTGATTAGCGTTTTTCCCTGCTAAAATAATTTGACTTTTAGGCGCACGAGTGGTATATACAAGAAGCACGTACTGTAGTCTTCTATGATGTAGACTTAAATTTGTAGTTGTTGAGATCCTGAGTTTCCGAAACTCGAACTTGAACAATGCAAGTGGGGGTTCGGGGGTCCTCCCCCGGGAGAAAAATGGAAATAAGAACTGAAATGGTGAGCTCTGAAGTGTGTTTAGAGGGATCTGGAGCACTGAATATACAATAGTGTTCAAAGCTCCGTTATAACATAACAACAAATTTAGTGATTAACATTTTTTCCGCTATAATAATTTGACTTTGCCGCATGAGAGGTGCATGAAGCACCGTATTTTTTTTTCATGACGCTGACCCCCGGGGAGAAAAATGGAAACAAGAACTTCTTTATTTTCTGAAACTTGAACTTGACCGATGAAAGTGGGGTCTGGGGGTCATCCCCCGAGAGAAAAAATCGAAATAAGAACTAAAATGGTGAGTTCTGAAGTGTGTTTGTAGGGATTTTGGACACTGAATACGATCAATGTGACTAACCTATATATTTCCAAGAACTTTCGACTTTTAGACGATTTAGGTATACATTGTACGTACGATCCACATGTATATGAACTATGAAAAATTGTTTGTGGGGGATTTTGGGCACTAAATACGAACAGGAACGTATATTCTACGTTCCTGATACGAACTATGTGATCCATACAATTTTCTTCAAAGGTTCGTTATATAAGACATAACATTATATAACTATTTGACTCAATGTTTAGACGCACGAGAGGTACATGTAGCAGATTATATGTAGCACCGTAGGTTTGAGCTGCCATCTTTGTAGTAACTAAGTTATTGGTTTTCTAAAACTTGAAATTGATCAATGCTGGAGGGGGGTCCGGGGGTTCTCCCCCGGGGAGAAAAATGGAAATTAGAACTGAAATGGTGAGCTCTGAAGTGTGTTTGAAATCTTCATTTTAGACTTTAAGGTCTAACCCCCCTTAGCCTTCGGTTTTTATGCCATTTTTGGCCATGTTTGATTTTTCATTTTTCAAACTGATGTAACGCACGTGCGTATCGCTGGCTACGCCCCTGACATGTCTTCAAGTTTAGAAACAGGCTATGGAGTAAAGGGTAATTAAAATTTAAAAAGTGACCAAGTCACATTGATCTTTGATATACAGGTAAGTTTGTCATTGAGAGTGCTGGAATTATAGAAAATCTATGTAAGAAGTAAGAGTTTGACTAAACCCATTACTGCTTTATGATATTATCTACTAGAAAATATCAAACATATCTTACCATAAATATTCATAATTGTATAAATAGGAACTATTTTCTTCAATGGAGGAATAAATTATAGGCGTAAAAAGGCATATTTATGGGGTAATGGGTTAACCAAGTTTGAGTTAAGCAGGTCAGGTCTGTACTTACTTGCTAATGTAACCATGCCTTCTGTCTGTGGTTCCGATCTCAGGTATTTGTTACAGAAGTCTGCTGACTCCAGGGCCAGGAATAAAACATTTCCTAGAAAGTATCCCGCTGTCTGTCCTACAGTATTACAGGTACTGGCCCAGCCCACATTACGCCTAAAACAAGAAATCAATAAACATGTACAGGACAATAAAACCTCTCTATAGCCACCACTAAAATCTTAATTTAAGTTAATTATTTTGAGTTTAAGGCAGGTGACTCAGCTTAAAGCAAGGTGAGAGTAAAACAGAAAGCTCCTTTAGGAGCTTTCTGTTTTACTTTCAGCTTGCTTTAAGGTGCCACCTGTATTTCATGCAATCAATAAGTCTTATTTTTAGTGGTCGTAATAATTTTTACTGGTTGTATTTACCCTTCTATCGCTGAATATTCATATATAAAACTCCACCTTATATGCATTTCAATCATCTTAATTAATTATAACAATAATTAATTAAATACAGAACTTTATAGCCATGAAAGGGTGCAGCCTCATGCAAGGCATAATCCATAAGAAAACAGTGAAGACCCTGATCAGACAGCTCCTTCAGGAACTATTTTATCTGGGTTAATACTGTTTTCAAAAAGTGTCAATATATGCTAGTTGCAGGAGAAGGTTTAAACGTTTCATGATCAAATTTGTCGAGAGTTTTTTACCCCTTCACCTCCATAGTGTCGTCTGCTTCAATATTGTTGTCTGCAATATCATTTCAAAGTTAGATTGAAGGCAATATGACTGACGAAATTTCAAAACCAGTGTAAAACAGTTTGGGTCCGGATCAGACGCGGCATTACTGTTTGCAAACATGCTTTATGCAGAGCACCAGATATTGGCAGATAAGGGTAGTTTTTCAAAAACTAAAATCTTTATTTCTAAATTAAACCCTATGGTGTCACTACTCATTAGAATCGTCTCTTTGAGACGATTCTAATGAGTAGTAACACCATAGGATATGGTGCTAAAAAGAGTGAGAATTGTTGGATTTGTTGAAATAGTTATCTCTTATCTGGAGCCCCTGGCTTTATGGCGTCATTGAATGTAACAGGGTTAAGCTACTTTCATTGACTCTAGAGGAAGCATACATGAAATAAGACAGGTGATTGCTAATGCAGGCTAAATAATATACAGAATACTCCAACAGGATCTTTTGTGTTATTTTATCCTGCATTTAGTTCTAATGTATTACATGTATACGGTTGCTTAACTCTTTGAACCCTAGTCACACATATGCGTCATTTGCAAACAGTGTACCTGTGGAGTACACTTGCCATATGCAAACAGTGTAGACCCTGATCAGTGGGCTCCTTTAACCCTTTCCCCCATAGAAGTGACTTTTAGCGTATTTAGTTTATTCCTCCGCTGAAGAAAATAGTTCCAGTTTATACCCTCATGAACAATTACCATTACAAATATTTTATATAGCCTAGCAGATTTTAGCTTAAAGCAGGCTGAAAGTAAAGTAGAATGTGCCTTAAGGCACATTCTGCTTTACTTTCAACCTGCTTTAAGTGGTCACCTAATCTTCAAAACTATAAACAGGCTATGACGTAAAGGGTTAAGGAGCCCACTGATCAGGGTCTACACTGTTTGTCATTTTGACATATAATATGAGGAGGTAATGGGTTAAAAGGAAAGGTTGTATACATACTGTAGCATGAACTGGCTTGTCATGCATTCAAGTACTAACACATTCAACCCTAGCGACGAGTATACTCGTCATTTACAAACAGTGTATCTGTGAGGATAACACTTGTCCTATGCAAACAGTGTAGACCCTGATCAAGGAGCCCTCTGATCAGGGTCTTCACTGTTTGTCATTTTAAAATATATTGTTAAAATCAACCCTAATTTGGCCTAAATAGTCAAAAATGGACTAGACTTATTTTGAAATTGGAAATGTTCATTGAAACTTTAAGGGGTGAATGAGTTAATAAAGATTAACAAAGATTGCATTACCTAGATAACATAGTTAGTGCCCATCCATCCACTGCTATGTCCTGTGTTGCAGCCAGAAAATTTAGGCAAAAGAAGATAGCTGTCAGTAAAGTTATATTCACTTTCCCTGGTTCATCTGATTCAACGCCAAGCAAATCATCAACGTGATTGGATAAAACTAACATAAACACACCAATCAGATATTGAGTTGGTACCATCCATGACTTGCGGCGACCAAACCGCTGGATATACAGAGCATCAACCAAAGGTGCCCATAAAAGCTTGATGCTGAATGGCCAATATATAAAACTGAACACAGCCTGGTCTTTATAACTAACTTTCCTACTCTGTAACAACATTGGAACACTGCCTCCCAGACCTAGCGGAATACCTTGTAGAATATAGAGGAATGTCAACAGTAGTATATTGCTATAATCTCCCTCAAGGCTTGAACGTTTATTTGGCTTTTCTTCTGAGTTATTATCCTGTGGTACTGATGTGTATTCAATGTCCTCCATTTTAATTCTAGAGTTATTTGAACGTTTCTTTGCCTTTCCCGTCATCTTTTGCAGAAAAGTTTGAATCACAGTAAAGACCTTTTGATATGGATATTCCTTGTTTTTCATACAATCTGTAACAAACAATAAAAGATAAAACTATATGCATATACAGTGAAACCCCTCTATTACGACCACTTTAACAGGGCTAAATGATTTCATAAACTACAGGTGACAGATTAAAGCAAGGTGAACGTAAAACTAAAGCTCTTAAAGGAGCTTTCTGTGTTATGTTCACCTTGCTTTAGGCAGTCACCTGCCTTAAACACCTGCTAATTAACACAATTTAGTAGTTATAATAGACAGGTTTTACCCTGAACCCTTTTCTCCATAATCAAACAAGAGCTGCCACAGTCACAAATGCTGCTTTAAGAAATACCCGACATCAAAACATCAGGGTCATGTGTATGATAGGACCATCTTCACTTTTTGGCTGATTGTGACCTTCACTTTTTATGCTACAAACATTGATCTTGAATTAAGAAACCAGAAATGGGTGTCAAAGCCATCTGATGCTCGCCTGTTTAAAGTTTAAGTCTAAAAAAACATCTTGTATCGAAAGCAAATCAATTCAGTTTAGAAAGATTATTAAATTAATGTTGAGTCTAAAACTTTAAAACAACTGGTGTAACATTTAACCTGGTGATTTGTAGTCAAAACAACTAAGTCCAAAACATGTCAAAAATTGAAAAATATTAAAATCATATTTAAACTTCAACTTCATAACATCAATGTTTGACCCCTAATGAACCTCCATACCAAATTTCAGCACCTTAGTACAAGTATTAAACTTTAAAACAACCCATCCAAAAAACTTTAACCTGGTGTTTAGTAGCAAAACATTAAAGTCCAAAACATGTCAAATATTGACAAAAATTAAAATTATTTTTAAATTTCAACTTCATAACATCAATGTTTGACCCCTAATGAACCTCCATACAAAATTTCAGCACCCTTGCACAAGTATTAAACTTTAAAACAACCCGTCCAAAAACTTTAACCTGGTGATTTGTAGTCGAAAAACCTAAGTCCAAAACATGTCGAAAATTGACATATTTTAAAATTATTTTTAAATTCCAACATCATAACATCAATGTTTAACCCCAAATGAACCTCCATACAAAATTTCATAACCCTAGCACAAGTATTAAACTTTAAAACAACCCGTCCAAAAAACTTTAACCTGGTAATTTGTAGTCAAAAAACCTAAGTCCAAAACATGTTGAAAATTGACATAAATTAAAATTATTTTTAAATTCCAACATCATAACATCAATGTTTAACCCCAAAAGAAGCTCCATACAAACTTTTATAACCCTAGCACAAATATTAAGCTTTGAAACAACCCGTCCAAAAAACTTTAACCTGACCACGCTCACTCACGCCGGGGGTATGACATTAGCTCTGCTGTTCTACGAACAGGCGAGCTAATAAAAATGCCACTTTTGACCATTGAGATATGATTGTAACCTTGACCATTGAGCTACACACCTGGGGCCGGTTTAATAAAACTTCTTACAACAAAAACAGTCATAAGTCAAAACGTTAAAATACATTTAATGTCTGATTTCATTACCTGATCATGTCTTGTGACATCTCTTTGGAATCATCTTTTCCAAAGAGATGTCACAAGATAGGATTAGATGGGGAAATAGATAATAATTGAGACTTTTATAATCTGACTTACGACAACATTTGTTGTACAAAGTTTTATGAAACGGGTCCCTGGATCTGGCATCCGACATATCTTGGAGTATTTCATACTGCATCCATGCATGTTGGAGTTAGAACCCAGTCAACTTTTTTATCTTTGATTCTTGTGACCTTGGCATTTGACATTTTGAGTTACAGACCTGGGTCTGAAGCATGACACATTGTCTTCTCTAGAAGAACATTCATGCCAAATTGTTTCAAATTCCATTCATGAATGGTGGAGTTAGAACCCCGATAAGACAAATGTTTCCCATTTTGACCTTTGAATGCCAGACTGTGACCTTGATCTTGGAGCTACAGAATTCGAACTAAACCATGACACATTATACTCTCGTGAAGGATACTTCGGCTCAGTTAGTTTAAAATCCATTCATGCATGATGGAATTTGAGCCCAGAAAAAGATGAAATGTCCCCTTTTTGACCTTTGACTCCAGGGGGGCAATCCTAGAACATTTCAATGAAATAAAACAGCTCTTAAATCTAGATTTAATCGATTTTGATTTTAACTTAAATAGGGCATACATGTACTTGTATCTTGTTTTCATTTTGCATCGAAATTTGTGGGCGGGGCGTTTCTTCTGCTGTGAATGCTTGCAAGTTGACTACAGAAATTCACGATGCTCTATTGGAATCGTTGTTTGATATTGATCGTAACTAACCGCCGAATTCCGAGACTCTCCGAGCATAAATTATGAAGACGAAAAGTCACGAGTATGCGTCTGCACGAATGAATAACGACGGTCGTAATTCGTGGTGTCTGCGAATCGAAATAGTGCATTATAGGTTCTCCATAACGATGATAGCTTGCTTGCTTTATTCGTTTTAACGTCTCACCCGAGTTATCGTTATCTGTTAAGACTAAACTAATGCGGGGGAGAGTTGTTTTTTTTTTAAAAAAAGTCTACGGCACCCGCGGTCCCCCATCCAAGTATTAACCGGACTCGACGTTGCTTAACTTCGGTGATCGGACGAGAACCGGTGTTTCAACGTGATATGGCCATAGACAAAACGGTGATATGCGAGATATTCAGATTATATATATTATGTTTAAATCACGCACAGTAAAACAATAAGCATGATTTTCTCGTCGTGTGAAGTTGAAAGATTGGCAGCTATTTTAGAACGGTCACGTGAGAGTCACACATGACACCATAGGATTATAACTGTCTCGGGCGGAACGCGATCAGAGGTATGCACAGTCGATCGCTCCAGTATTGTCAGTCTGTATGACAGTTCAGCGTTATGATGTAGATGTAGATGGGTGTAAAAAAACACTGGTATTCATGAGACAGTAGTCCATACGCAACAAAATGTTCCAATTTTTGACCTTTGACTAGGATTGGACACCATTAAGAACAAAACGTTATGAAACGATACTAATAGCAATGAAATGATACCGATATTTTAATACTTTTCTTCTTACAAGTAATTGCTGACAAAAATCTATTCCAGACAGTTACTGAGTTAGTCCCCAGTTTTAGCCTTCAGGTTCTGTATGGCTTACTACTGCCTGCTATAAATTAATCATGATCATAAGAAGATTATACCTTTTTATAATCATATCTAAGTTAGATTTGAATATATTTTTCCATAATCTGGGCTTGAACGTAATGTAAACAAACATTGAAACAATGATACATAAAGTTTTGGAACAGCTGCTACATGAAATGACTGATTGTCTTTCGACAAATAAAAGTTAA
The DNA here is from genome assembly GCA_922989275.2 of Gari tellinella. Taxonomy (NCBI): domain Eukaryota; kingdom Metazoa; phylum Mollusca; class Bivalvia; order Cardiida; family Psammobiidae; genus Gari; species Gari tellinella. The sequence goes on from OV277870.1 coordinate 48,907,866, forward strand.
GATATACACAACCTAACCTGTGGTGTTTTGAAAATGTTTAACCAGGGAAGTTTCATAGAACTGTAGCTCGTTTACCGAGTGCTGAGAGTGATTTTGCAGAGTGTTTCCAAAGAAGACGTGGCCTGCTTGCTTGCTTGTGATTTTTGTTAGACTTATCGCACAGACGCTTGCTTTATTATGGAAATCGAGTTGAGATTTTTACCGCAAGCGTCTAAGTGATAAACTATGTGTAACGTAAGAACAACATTTTTATGAAACTCAGTTGTTCAATTAGAGTGACTTCCCCTGCCAGACTACACTGTTTCCTAAGATTTTTTCTTTATTTTCTATAAAACAGTAAATATTTGTTTGCAAAGAAGTGGTAAGCATTTTTCTTTTAAACCTGAAAGTCCACACAAGCTAATGACAATCAGAACAATTTACAAACATACACACCCACTTTCTGCAAGCACCAATTAGTGCAATGAATGATAATCCAGTTTGCAATTTGACAAATGATATTCATAGCTTTGAACCATGTTTACATCATTCATGCATACCGTAGTCTAAGAATAATTGCACAAAAAGTGGTGTAACTGGGTGATCCTTTAAAGAACCCACCTGTATAGCTGATTGGTAGAGCGTCCCTTCGCTGTGCAGGAGGTTTTGGGTTCAATCCCAGGCTGTGTCAACCCAAAGACTTGAAAATTGGTAGTTATGGCTTCCCTCCTTGGCGCTCAGGATTTCGGGTTAGCATTATGACTGGTTCATCGGTGACAAACAGGAAGATAGATAAATACTTACTTACTTATGGTTACTTATGGTGGTTTTACGACACAGGTCCTGCAGGGTCCTCTTCGTCAGACTCAATAGTTTCTTGATTTTTATTATTGTATCCGGTCCGGTTTAAAGTTATTTCACTTTTGAAGTTATAAAGTACGTCTTGATTCGACCAATATTTGTCTAGGCGATTTTTAAAAGAGTTAGTTGTATTTGCAGAGATCACATGATCAGGTAGGCTATTCCACAGATTTATTATTCTTACTGTGAAATCGTATCTTCGTAAGTCGTATTTCGGCCTTTATGTGAATAGCATCTTTGAATTTCCTCTGTTTGAGGATCTCTCAGTATAGTCTTTTCTAAATTTCAAGAATCCCGTAACTTGTGAATCATATTATTGGAGATTATTTTGTAGGCTTCTATCATGTCACCTTTGGTCTATTTGCTCTAGTTCTTTCCCGACTAATTTATATTTGAAGCTGTCTGGTGGTTCCTTTTTGCCAATGTGCAAAAATTTACATTTGTCCGGGTGAAATTGGAGGAGCCATTTATTACTCCATTTAGTTAGTTTTTCTAGGTCTTCTTGTAGTGTATGTCTGTCACTTTCATCCCTGACCTGCCTAAATGTTTTTGTATCATCTGCGAACAAATACACTGGTGAGTCTACTAGGTCAGGCAGGTCATTTATGAAGATCACAAACAAGACTGGTCCTATCACCGATCCTTGCGGTATTCCGGAGGTGACGTTTTGCCATGTTAAATTTGCGCCGTTTACTGTCATTGAGATAGTTTTCACATTGAGATACACAGTAATGCACTCTACTACATTGGAATACATGAATGACGATGATGAGTCATCGTGTACTACATGTGACGATTATCCACCAGCTCTACATGTACATTATAAATCGCACTTGACTATTATGCAATGGGTGGTGCTATTGAAATTTATCCCAAATTTCTATAATGTTTCATAGTGCATAGCCGCAAAAACTAACTGGGTATGCCATCTGAATCTGTATGATATAGCTCAAAACGGCTATTATTAAGTACCAGTATCTAATATAATATGGTAAAATACTTGTTGGGGGATGTTTGGCCCGGTTGCCTGATAAAACTTTGCTTAATTTGAGTTATTAAGACTTTAACTGCATGCATTTGTACTAATTCTTTGAAATATTGATTTGTAGGCATGAACTGAGCCAGTGCGGCATACATGATGGGTGTGAAGGGCCTGTTGTCAGTTTGTCTTGAAAAACAAGATGAATGTACAGAGAGTTTTGACCTGATAGAAGAGGCAAGGAAGAATCATGGACTAGAGCTTCTTGTAGACTTTTATTCATTTGAACACTTTATTTTGGGAAATCTTTGGAAGAGTCTTAGCCTTTTGCATCAGAACAAGTATTTGAGAATTCTTGGTGGAGAATATGAATCGCTTGACGCATACTTGACCAAATTTATTGAAGATCTGAAGTCGCTTGATATCAGACTTGTGTTTTTTATTGATGGAGCTAAAGGCAGCTCTACTGAGGCACTGAGGCAGAAACTGGACACATGGATACTAAGACATAACCAGGATATTAAAAAACTTCATGATATACTTGAGGTGTGCCGGGGTCGGACAGAAATGGAAGACCTGCCTCAGGAGACAAACATTCGCCCTGTTGTGTTAGAAGATCAATTCATGGCAGTATTGACTAGAAATGAATGTGAAATACACCAAAGTCCTGCAGGCGAGGCTGATCTAGTGCTAGCCAGGGCATTACTGGAAAGACCCAAGGCGTTTGCAATCCTCAGTAATGACTCTGACTTTTGTGTAATGAGGGATTGCAGCTTTATCCCATTTCCTTTATTTGATACTGCCAAAGATCTACAGCTTGGGGAAATGCTAGCAGTACCAGAAAAACCTCTACGACTTCAAGTCAAGGTTATAAAGCCACATAAAGTGGCATCAATGTTACAGGTAAGATGATTCTGTAGTGAGTTTAGCATCCTTTACAAACATTGTAGACCCAGATCAGAGAGATCCTAAAGGAGCCCTCTGATCAGCATCTGCACAAATTGTCATATCTATAATCAGAGCTCCAGATATGGGGAGTATTTCAAAATCTAAAATCTTTATTTCTGCATTAAACCCAATGGGGTTACTACTCATTTGAATTGTCTCAAAGACATGATAGTTATTCCAGACTGTATATGGTTTGACTAATTAAAAGACGGTTAATTTATTTATAAAAAGACAGGTGACAGCTTAAAGCAGTATGAAAGACAGATGACAGCTTAAAGCAATGGGGAAGCAAACCAGAGATTCTCTAAGGGGTCCTCTGTTTCAACCCACCCTGCTTCAAGCAACCACTTATCTAATTTTCCCTCTCTATGACAACTCCTTCTGAAAACACACACAATCTTCGTCTCCCATTGGGTGTTAAAAATTGTTGTAGAGAGCGAGTACTGTAGAATGAACCACAGAAATGTTATCATTGCTTATGTTTCAGCTAAACAAACATTATCTTCTCGTAGAAATGAGTATTGTGGCAGGCAATGATTTCACAGGACCTTTCCTTCATGGAGCTTTACATCATCAACTAGATGTCAGGGGCAGGAAGTGCATCCAGAGTTTTGCAGGATGGATCCGCCATTATAAGAAGGTGGACTGTAACGAAGTGTTTTACAAAGAAATGGTGAGTATAATTAGAGTTAAACGGATCCCATATGGGCGTATACTGTATAACTTCAGAAAAAGGACATTTGAGTTGAAATCGTTCTTTAACCCATTACCCCATAGCCTGTTTCTAGTTTTGAAAATAGGTGACTACTTAAAGCAAGCTAAAAGTAAAGCAGAATGTGCCTTAAGGCACATTCTGCTTTACTTTCAGCCTGCTTTTAGCTACCATCTGTTAGAATTTAGGAAATATTTCTAATAATTATATATTTATGACTATGTAAAGTGGAACTATTTTACTCAGTGGAGGAAAAAAAGAGAGTCGTAAAAATGGGTATTCATGGGGTAATGGGTTAATTGGTCAGATTTGAGCAAAAGCTAATTACAGTAAAAAAAACCAAGCATTTGTTGTCAGTTCTGGGCAAGTAGTCCAAAAAATTAATGCAAAGACTGCTGTGATAGAGACTCCATATTAACCCATTATACCATAAATACACCTTTTTACGCCCTTAATTTATCCCTCAATGGAAGAAAAGAGTTCCAATTTATACAGTCATGAGTATGCAACATAAGAAATATTTTCTATATCCTAGCAGATGGTAGCTTAAAGCAGGCTGAAAGTAAAGCAGAATGCGCCTAAGGCGCATTCTGCTTTACTTTCAACCTGTTTTAAGTGGTCACTTGTTTATAAAACTAGAAACAAGCAATGGGGTAATGGCTTTAGGTTGTGTACTCCACTCAAGAAACCCATTGAGCTCAGTGGAAGTTGGCCATGTAAGAAAAAGGTCGAGGTCATTTAGAGGTCATAGTCATATCAGTGGGCATAATGTTACACAAACACATCTTGTTAAGATATCTCTGACAACAGTTGACTTAACTTAGATCAGGATAAGAATAATACAGAGAGCTCCTATAAGAGCTTTCTGCGTTATTTTTATCAGGCGCTAAGCAACAATCTGTATTTAAGATAACCCAACGGTCTTCTGTTGGGTGGTCACTTGAATTAATGTATACAAGAACAGGACTCCAGATAAGAGGGCGTAAACTGAACAAATCCAACATTTTCTCACTTATTTCAACACCAAATCCTATGGTGTTACTACTCATTAGAATCGTCTCTTCGAGACGATTCTAAAGAGTAGTGACACCATAGGGTTTAAAGCAGAAATAAAGATTTCAGTTTTTGAAATACTCCCCTTATCTGGAGCCCTGCAAGAATGAGTGAACAGTGTATTTGTCCTTTGATTTCAGCAAAGAAACCGCTGTTTTCGTGAAGCCGTCTACCACAGTAGAGACTTTTATAACTTACAAGGCGAGCCTGATCTGCCCACAAGAAAAGGTTATTTTTCCCAGGTAGGTCTGTAAAACAATGTAAAAAAAAGTAAAGTTCAAAGTTATAGTCTACTTTCAGCCCCAAGGACTTCAACCGACTGTTAATTCACTCCACTGATCATTGAGCCATCTTACCTTCAACAGAGCTCCAGATAAGGGGAGTATTTCAAAAAATAAAACCTACATTTTTGTATTTAACCCTATGGTGTCACTACTCATTAGAATCGTCTCTTCGAGACGATTCTAATGAGTAGTAACACCATAGGATTTGATGCATAAATGAGTGAGAAAATGTTGGATTTGTTCTGTTTACTCCCTCTTATCTGGAGCCCTACTTCAATATTGCGTATTGCTTACATATGGTGAGTAGGTACCTGCAGTACACCGGCTCAGACCCTTCACAGGTACCCAGTGTAACTCCTGGGTGGAGAGGAGCAATTTGCGGTGCATATCTCGCTCAAGAACATTCCTTGACATACCGGTAATCGAGGATTCAGAAAAATCTTCCAGTCAGGCCGCTGGTCCCACAAGGGATCAAACTGATGACGACCCATTGGTACTGTAGTTGAGTGCATTACTGCTCAACCACTACGCCTCAAGACTTCAACAGTCATGAATTTATATCATATAGAAATACATGTATTTCTATATTCTTGCAGATGGTAGCTTAAAGTAGGCTGAAAGTAAAGCAGAATGATGTAGGGTGGTCACCTATCTAAAAAGATAGAAAATACTATTAGGTAATGGGTTAAGCTGTCATCATTCTATAAAACCATCAAATAGACTTAATTTTAGTGAAAGTAGTAGAGCTGTTCTGGGTCTATGCTTATAAAGCGTTTGAGTTGAGTCTGAATTAGTTCTCAAGCTTTTGATTGGTCAGATTTGAGCCTAGGCTCAAATCTGACCAATCAAATGCTTAAGAACTAACTCCAACTAAAGTCAACCGCTTTATAAGCATGGACCCTGCTATATATATAAGAAAACTTGATATATATTCCAGGGCTCCAGATAAGGGGGGTATTTCAAAAACTAAAATCTTTATTTTTGCTTTAGACCCTATGGTGTCACTATTCATTAGAATCGTCTGGAAGAGACGATTCTAATGAGTAGTAACACCATAGGATTTGATGCTAAAATAAGTGAGAAAATGTTGGATTTCTGCAGTTTACTCCCTCTTATCTGAAGCCCTGTATTTCTAGGTGATTGAGGAAGGTATACGGAGTGGCAAGCTCCCATGTAACACTATGGCCATACACAATAACTTCTACTGGTACCGTATGTTACTGGAGGAGGATGGTTACGGGGCACCAGCAGTGGAGAGTACACTTACAGCCCTCAGGGCGTATATCTACAGAATACTGCTGCCCAGGCATGAGAGTCTTGTCAATGAGTATGGACGAACACCGTATGAAAGTTTTAGAAAAGCTGGGGTGAGAAATAAACAACACACACAACTGCAGGGCTCCAGATAAGGGGAGTACATGTATTTCAAAAACGAGGAGAGAAACACAATTATAAGCTATTTTGCTTTCGTTTCAATTCTGAACTTTGTTGTATGTTTGTGAAATACATGTAAACTATTGAGATAAAATATGTTTAAACCAAACCAAAAACTAAAATATCTATGTCTGTATTAAACCCTATGGTGTTACTACTCATTAGAATCGTCTCTTCGAGACGATTCTAATGAGTAGTTACACCATAGGATTTGGTGCTGGTGTGAAGGAGAAAATGCGGAATTTCTTCAGTTTATTTCCTCGTATCTGGAGCACTGCAACTGAGAGAGATTGTCAATGAACAGATTCCAATGTTTCCGTTTATCAAATTGTCTGGTCCAGCAAGTAGTCAGGATTCTATCAGGGCTTCAGATAAAAGGGAGTAATTTGAACAAATCCAACATTTTCTCACTCATGCAGCACTAAATCCTATGGTGTTACTACTCATTAGAATCGTCTCTATGAGACGATTCTAATGAGTAGTGACACCATAGGGTTTAAAGCAGAAATAAAGGTTTTAGTTTCTGAAATACTCCCCTTATCTGGAGCCTTGTTCTATGCATTGTCTTGAAACAGTTTGTACTTGCACTCTTGCTTAACCCTTTTCCCCATACCCTTATTTATTTAATTTTCAGTATTGAAGGCAGATGGTTGCTTAAACCAGGCTGATAGTAAAGCAGAATGGTCTTTTGAAATAAAAATGACTGAATCTTAATTTTGCATCATTTTTTTCAGAATAAGTTAGATACACTAAGTTAATCAATCAACTTAAAAAAAACCTGCAAGATGACATGTTTCTACATCAGATAATAATACAGTAAATAAAATGCTTCATCTATCACAATAAAGCGAACAAAAATACCATTTACATCATGTCGGGACAGCTTTATGTCAGAGCTATCGTGTTTACAGATTTCATTCATATATTACGCATATGGGGCAAATGGAACAGCTGATCAAAACGCAGTGCGTGCAGTTCATTATCGCGGAATAAAATATGTTTATCGATATTCTTTGTCTATATGCTGTAGAATCAGAGTTGTATTAAAATATATCTTAAATAATACAATTTTAACTATATGGTAAGTCTATATTAACATTTTAACTATCATGTATTACTGTATAGATTATGGCAGCTGAAGAAAACGATGTGTTCCCAATTCACAAGATACAGCCAAACAAGATCTTCAATAACTTGCGATCGTTCCATGTGATAATGACGCACCAAGAGAGAGGTAGTGTACTGCAACTGCAGGGCTCCAGATAAGAAGGAGTAAACTGCACAAATCCAACATTTTTTCACTTATTTTATCATCAAATCCTATGGTGTTACTACTCATTTGAATCGTCTCTTCGAGACGATTCTAATGAGTAGAGACACCATAGGGTTTAAAGCAGAAATAAAGATTTTAGTTTTTGAAATACCCCCCTTATCTAGAGCCCTGTGCAAGTCTTGTGTTAACTCTGTCCTCCCTGAAACTTTAAACGGACACAATTCCAGTTTCCAATTTAGTCTAGTCTGTTGTTTTGTTTTTCGAAGAAAATAATGAGCTATTAACATCACTCTGTCATCTGCGTTGTTGTTGTTAATGTTGTCGTCCAAAATCTTTGACCATAACTTCTTCATTTTTTTTATCTACAACTTTCATTTGTGATAACAAGAGGGCCATGGCCCTTAATTCGCTCACCTGAGGTCATTGTGCCTTAGCCTAATAGACAAGACAACATTTTAATATAGCTGTAAATGGAATTATCTTCCAGACAAAAAACCCATGACAAATTGGAATAACTTAAAAAAATATTGTTGGCAGAGTTATGGCCCTTATCCATGACACTTCTTCTTATCAAGCTACATGTATTTCCATATGATTATTTATTGCCCACTCTGCTTTACTTTCAACCTGCTTTAAGTTATCATCTACTAAGATATAGATACCATTTCTTATATATTACATTTTTATGACTGTATAAAGAGGAATTATTCTCTTTAGAGGAGGAATAAATTAAATGCGTAAAAAGGCATATGTATGGGGTAATGGGTTAACATCAGTAGAACTGGAGTTATCTCAAAGACAAGAAAATATGACACTGGGAAATAACTCAAAAATGACATTGACCTTTGCAGAACATGACCTAAGTTATAAAGTTTCTAACTTTAACAAAGTTATGGCTAAGATTAAAGTTGTGGACTGACAGACAAACAAATTGACAAACAGACAAAAAAAAGCAGACAGACAAAAACAATATGCCCCCAACTACAGGGGCATAAAAAATGTAGCAGACAACACCATATGCTACTGTTATAGTGAACCTCAGCTGACCTGAGTTCAGTTATGTAACTCTGCCAGTAGGAAATGTGGCTAGGGTCTAACTCTTATAATGCTGAATTGCTGTCTGCTATACATATATTGAATGTGAATTATGACCTAGATATTCAACCGACCAAAACCATTTGAACAAAATAGGTAAAGGACATTTAGAAGTGTCACCACGCCAAATATCAAAGCTCTGGTCATATCAGTGTCAGAGAAGAAGACATTTGAAATTTTCACTATATAACTCTATGTAAAACTGTGACCCCCGGGGCGGGGCCAATTTTGACCCCAGGGGGCATAATTTGAACAAACTTGATAGAGGACCTGTAGGTGATGCTATGTGCCAAATATCTAAGCTCTGGCCCTTGTAGTTTTTTACAAGAAGATTTTTTAAGATTTCCTTATTTTTTCACTATGGTTGCCATGGCAACCAGAGTTCTGCATTGTTTTTAATTCTTTGAACAAATCTGAAAGAGCTTGACCCAAGGAACATTTCTGTAAAGTTTGGTTGAAATCTGTTCAGCGGTATAGGAGGAGATATCATTTGAAGTAATTGTTAACGACGACCCACGATGACGGACGACGGACACAGGGCCATCCCAATAGCTCACCTTGAGCCTTTGGCTCAGGTGAGCTAAAAATACATGAGCATTGATTGTATTTTCCAGACAATTGTTCAGCATTGATTGTATTTTCCAGACAATTGTTCAGCATTGATTGTATTTTCCAGACAATTGTTCAGCATTGATTGTATTTTCCAGACAATTGTTCAGCACTGATTGTATTTTCCAGACAATTGTTCAGCATTGATTGTATTTTCCAGAAATATTGTTCAACATTGATTGTATTTTCCATTCAGTTGGTCAGCATTGATGGTATTTTCTAAATGTCTAGGCCATTGTTCTCCAATGATTGTATTTTCCAGGTAATTGTTCAACAAACTGGTTTGATCGATATGGACGTAAGAATGGCTTCATTCTCTACTTGCTTCGCTATTTTCTCCTGATGAACTGGGGACAGAACTTGCATATAGCAGAGAATGAGTTTCTGGCACTGGTTGCCGTGGTTTTCTGCAAAAGACCGGAAGCAGAGTTTCAGAGAATTGTTCTTAGACCTACTTCAAGATGTGTTACTATTGGCAACTGGTTTCAGGTTTGCTGTTTTTCTACCTATTGAGTAACAGCATGGAAGAGATTATTCTTTCTTGTTTAAACAAAACTGAACATAATGCTATAAAATGTAGAAAATGACAGCTTTTTGAAAAAATTCATACAATTTATTTCAAAATGGGTGTCAAACAGGTGAACATACAAACATTGAGTGGTCAAAGTGCCTGTTTGACATCCATTTGAAAGTTATTATTCGGTTGTCTGCCCTTTGATTTCTGATGAGAATCCAAACTATTTGTCACTTACCGTATGTTTTATATCAGCAAAAAACGTCACATATTTGCACCATTTGTTTTTATGGTAAATTCCTGTCTTTTCGGCAAAACGTTTCTAACTGCTCATGAACAACACAACCCTATAGACCATGATCATCTGGAACCCGTCTTAAGCAACTTAGTATTGCAAAATATTGTCATTAGTCAGATTATTAAATTCTCAATTATTATTTATTTCTCCATCTAATCTTGTCTTGTGACATCTTTTTTGAAAGGACGATTCCAAAGAGAGGTCACAATGCAGGATTTGATGGAGAATCCTAAATGAATTGCCACCAGAGTTAAATGTGTTAAGAGTTTGTTAGGCTTGTTAATATTTACAAGCTAATCTGTATCACTAAATGGTTTTGTTCACATTCAGGCATAAGCTGAAATTATCACAGATTATTCTTGAGCTTTGGACAAATTTGAGATTTCTGAAATATTTTGATACCTGAAGTATTGATTCAGTCTCCTGGTTTCTAGCTGTGTCTTTACTGTGTTTGCAGGATGTGTACAGACATGCCTACTCCATGCTAGGTAGTTTGCTGCACTTGAAGCATGAGTTTCCCATTCCAATGGAGATATTCAGTGGCTCCAAGTGGACAGCCATGTTCATGGTGTGCTTGGATCAAAGTAAGTGCACATCTGAACTCTAACAGTTTGTAATGCAGTCTACCCCAGATTACCAAGTTTACCATGTAAAGCGGAGGCTGATCAGGATCAAAACTGTTTGCCACTTGTTTTGAAATTACTTCAGTGATATTGCCTTAACCCTTTCCCCCATAGAAGCACCTTTTAGCGCATTAAGTTTATTCCTTCACTGAAGAAAATAGTTCCAATTTATACAGTCATAAAAATGTATCATACGAAATATTTTCAATATTCTAGCAGATGATAGCTTAAAGCAGGCTGAATGTAAAGCAGAATGTGCTTAAGGCGCATTCTGCTTTACTTTCAACCTGCTTTAAGTGGACACCTATATTCAATACTAGAGACATGCTATGTGGGAAAGGGTTAAATCTAACTATGAAAATATATTGCAGAAAACAATATTGAAGCAGACAATAATAATTATGGCGGTGAAGGGGTAAAAACTTGATCATGAAAGGGTTACTGGGATGAAATAGATAATGAAAATTAATGTTGTACTAAGAAAAACCCAGAGCAACAGATAAAGGTAGTTTTTCAAAACTTAAAATCTTTATTTCTGAATTAAACCCTATGGTGTCACTACTCATTAGAATCGTCTCTTCGAGACGATTCTAATGAGTAGTAACACCATAGGATTTGGTGCTGAAATGAGTGATAAAATGTTTGATTTGTTGAAATAACTACCTCTTATCTGGAGCCCTGAAAACCTGTTGTTTATTTCAGCCTTTTACCAAGCAGCTAATCAGGTACCCATGGACCTTCTGTACCACACACAGGGTGTAATGAATGCAGTGATCAAGGAGAAAAGACACATCATACGGCATGTCGTAGAAGGCTGTTTTGTCTTTGATGACAGATAGTTATATGGTCCAACAGCGATAACAGTAAAACAGATGATTGGAACAGAAATACAGTTTCCAATAGACGAGAAGCCTATAGAAACTGCAAAAGAGGCATGAACTTCAAAGGATGTTAAAGCATCTGTCTCTAACTCATTCAGCGCTGAAACTTTTAATGGACATTTACAATTCCCAATTAAGTCTAGTCCATTTATGAATACAGATAAGAGGGAGTAAATTGAACAAATTCAACGTTTTCTTGATCATTTCAGCACGAATCCTATGGTGTTACTACTCATTTGAATCGTCTTGAAGAGACAATTCTAATGAGTAGTGACACCATAGGGTTTAATGCAGAAATAAGATTTTAATTTTTGAAATACTCCCCATCTGTGATCAAGGAGAAAAGCCACATCATACGACATGTTGTAGAAGGCTGTTTTGTCTTTGATGACAGATAGAGAATCATGGTTCAACAGTGATACCAGTGAAACAAATGACAGGAACAGAGATGCATGTTCCAGTAGATCAGAAGCCTGTGGAATCTGCAAAAGAGACTGTGGACCCATTACCCCATAAATACGCCTTTTTACGCTTCTAAAATATTCTTCCAATGAAGGAAATAGTTCCATTTTATAAGTCAGGATTATGCAACATAAAAATATATTCTATATCCAAGCAGATGGTAGCTTAAAGCAGGCTGAAAGTAAAGCAACATCCTGTAAGTGGCCACCTATTTTCAAAACTAGAAACATGCTATGGGTAAATGGGTTAAAGGATCTGACTATAACCCATTTCATTCCTGAAACTTTTAATGGACATTTACAGTTTCCAATTAAGTCTAGTCCATTTACGGCTATATAGGGTTGTTTTTGCAATATATTGCAAATATACAAACAGTGCAGAAACTGATCAGAGGGCCCTTTAAACGTTTAATGGTGTTGAATATGTTAACTTAGGAATCTCAACACTTAGTAACTCTTGTGGCTTATTAGATTCCCTTGTTGATCTTTTGAGTTACCAAAAAATGAACCAGTTCTGGGTAGTTTAATAAATACTGCTGTAAATTTAGCAAACAGTGAAGACCCTGATCAGAGGGCTCCTATAAGAGCCCTCTGCTCTGGGTAATCTTATGAGTATATTTTAAACAGGCCCATGTTGTTGAAAGAGTTGATTGACATTTCCAGTTTTCAATTTAATCTAGTCCATTTACGACTATATAGGGTTTTTTGCACTATATTGCAAATATACAAACAGTGCAGATCCTGGTCAGGAGCCCTCTGATCAGGGTCTGTACTGTTTATATAGGACAAAGGTACTCTCCACAGGTACATCTTTAGTAAATGATGAGTGTACTTGACACTTGTGTTGAATGTGTTAAACTATTTTTCTGCATTAGTAACACGTCTTAGATAATGGTGAGTATTTCAAAAACCTGAATTTTTATTTCTGCATTAAACCCTTTGGTGTTACGACTCATTAGAACCGTTTTTTCGAGAGGATTCTAATGAGTGGTAACACCATATGATTTGGTGCTGAAATAATTGAGAAATTGAAGGATTTGTTCAGTTTACTCCCTCTTATCTGGAGCTCTGAGTAACTTAGGACACCTTTACTTATTCTGCATAAGAGCCATTGTACCCTACTGCCATCCTTCTATCTTGATTATATACATGTACAGTGCTCCCTCCACACAATGGCCATCTGAACAACAATTCCCTCCTTACAACAATGCTTGTCGCTGTTCTCCTAACAAGACAATTATGTCAAACCTTTTCACGGCTGCAATAGCATCTCATTAAAATTGTCATTTGCTGTTTTGCTCAAAGTCACATAGTGGACATTTTGACAGAAAAAAACATAAAAATGAGTGACAAACAGCTTATTTACAGGTCAGACGCCGCATTACGTGGCATCTGATCTGGATTCAAACTGTTTGCAAATGTAAACCAATTTCCCTCCCTATAACAACTCCCTCCGAACAACACACACAATCTTTGTCTCCCAATGGGTGTTGTTGTAGAGAAGGAGTACTGTACTCTCAAATGAAGAGTCCACCTACCTGTGCTGCGTGAGGCTGTGCATATAGTGTAGACCCAGTTTAGAGCGATCCTGCAGGAACCCTCTGATTAGTGTCTACACTATTTGTCATTTTGCAATATATTCTAGACTGAATTGGATATTGGAATTGTCAATAAAAAGTTTCAGGGTGAATGAGTTAATACTAGGAGCTAGATGTCTGAGAGATAGATAAACATTTCCAATTGGTTTTCCCTATATGTTTTCAACATTTTGATGTAACTACTTGATATAATTGTCTCTGTGAGACAGTAGTAATTTATAGTCACAATATAGGGTTTTATGAAGGACTTTAACCCTTTCCCCCATAGAAGTGCCTTTTAGCACATTAAATTTTATTTCTCCACTAAAGAAAATAGTTCCAATTTATACAGTCATGAATATATTCTATATCCTTGCAGACGGTAGCTTTAAGCAGGCTGAAAGTAAAGCAGAATGTGCTTTTAAAGCACATTCTGCTTGACTTTCAACCTGCTTTAAGTGGTCATGTGTCTTCAAAGCTATGGGGCTATTGGGTAAAGGGTTAAGTAAATATTTAAAATCCCCACCTTATCTGGAGTCAGTATGAGATGCACTTGGTTTAATTAAACTAAGGGAGTGTTAATTGTGAATTGTCTTGCAGCTTTTAAATTTGAAATGTGCCGCCGGCAAGCTTTGTTGTCTCTCTGACAACTGTTGTTTATGCAAATACTCAGTTTGAATAAATGTTAATTTTCTAGAATTTGTTGTAATAAAGATATTTGTAAAGTTGTTAGAAAACAGTTTTTCGAAGTAAAAAATTGTTCTCAGTTTCAAAATACTAAGTCTTATTCTTACAACCATACAGTGAACCCATTACTCCATAAATATGGTGTACAGGATATTTTACTCTTCGGATGTATTGTAGTACACGGTACTAGTGCTAATTCCAGTGTGCAATAGTGGTATTAATGTATGTCATTTATAATTAATGGATCACACATTATGAATAAATCTATGAACAGTTTGACTTTTTGTGTTGTTTTCATGCCTTCGGTAAAAAATGGGTGCCTTACAGTACTATACATAGACACATTTTAGAGCTTCAGATAAGGGGAATAGTATAATACTAAAGATATATAAATGTTATATACAGTAAAACCCGTGTTAACACATTCAACCCTAGCGACGAGTATACTCATCATTTACAAATAGTGTACCAGTGTGGATTACACTTGTCCTATGCAAACAGTGTAGACCCTGATCAGAGGGATCCTTAAGGATCCCTCTGATCAGGGTATACACTGTTCGTCAATTTGAAATGCATGTATATTGTTAAAATCAACCCTAAATAGTAAAAAATGAACTCAACTTATTTTGAAATTGGAATTGTCTATTAAAAGTTTCAGGGGTGAATGAGTTAAAAAGGAATGTATATTGAAGGAAACAATTGAACAGATGTTGCAACCTTTATGATGGATGAGTCATGCAAAACTTTTACAACCTTAATAAAACAACTTAATATGTTAAGTAAAATATCTGGATTAAAACTAAACAATAAAAATCTGGGGCCCCGTTTCATAAAACTTCGTACGACAAAAATGGTCGTGTAAGTTAAAACTTTAAAATGCATCTAATTTCTGATTTCTCTATCTAATCCTGTATTGTGACATCTCTTTGGAATCGTCTTTTCAAGATGATTCCAAAGAGATGTCACAAGACAGGATTAAATGGAGAAATAAATAAAAATTGAGACATTTATAATCTGACTTACGACAACAAATTAATGTCGTACGAAGTTTTATGAAACAGGCCCCTGTTATCTTAAGATCTGGCTCACTAAAAGGCTCAACTGAAACGTTTGATGCACATAATGAGTTTACATGGACGCCAGGAGGATCTAACACATTAGGAATTGTTTTTCTTTTTCAAACAACAGAAGCAAATATGACGAGGTGAACTTAAAACCAAAATTACAGGAATTGTCACATTGCTTAAAAATGGAAGAAGCATAATTAATGTCAATTATTGGTAAAATAACAGTAATCAAAACATTTGCACTTTCAAAACTTATATACCCGCTATTAGTTTTAAAAAGCTCATCATTAGAATTAATAAAATAAATTCAAATATCTATGACTATTTATGGGATGGTAAACCAGAAAAAACTAGAACGGCTATCACTAAAGGTGATAAATACCCCCACTATACAGCACTCTGTCACACTCTGCAAACGTTTTCAATAAGGTTTAAAGTAAGGTCAAAGGTGTAAGTGAAAGTCAAACTGACTTAAACATGGTATATGACACTCTGCAACTCCTGAGTAACATTTATGGCAAGTATCAAGTAAATCAGGTTGAAAGTGAAGGAGGAGTTCGCCGTACAAGATTTTTCCTGCAAATTTTAAGGCCAAAGGTCAAGGTCACAGAGATTTGAAATGTGAGTCTTGCACATCTACTACTCCTGAGTAACATGTATGCCAAGTATCAAGTGAATCGGATTGAAAGTGAAGGAGGAGTTCAAAGTACAAGATTTCACCTGCAAATTTCAAGACCAATTTCAAGGCCAAAAGTCAAGGTCAAGGTCATAGAGACCTAAAATTTGTGTCTTGCACATCTACTATACCTGAGTAACATTTTTGTCAAGTATCAAATGAATCGGGTTGAAACTGAAGGAGGAGTTGAAAGTACAAGATTTTGCCTGCCAATTTCAAGACCAATTTCAAGGCCAAAGGTCAAGTTCAAGGTCAAAGAGACCTGAAATTTGTGTCTTGCACATCTACTACTCCTGAGTAACATTTATGCCAAGTATCAAGTGAATCGGGTTGAAAGTGAAGAAGGAGTTCAAAGTACAAGATAATACCTGCAAATTTCAAGACCAATTTCAAGGCCAAAGGTCAAGGTCAAGGTCATAGAGACCTAAAATTTGTGTCTTGCACATCTACTATACCTGAGTAACATTTTTGTCAAGTATCAAATGAATCGGGTTGAAACTGAAGGAGGAGTTGAAAGTACAAGATTTTGACTGCCAATTTCAAGACCAATTTCAAGGCCAAAGGTCAAGTTCAAGGTCAAAGAGACCTGAAATTTGTGTCTTGCACATCTACTACTCCTGAGTAACATTTATGCCAAGTATCAAGTGAATCGGGTTGAAAGTGAAGAAGGAGTTCAAAGTACAAGATAATACCTGCAAATTTCAAGACCAATTTCAAGGCCAAAGGTCAAGGTCAAGGTCACAGATACCTAAAATATGTGTCTTGCACATCTACTATACCTGAGTAACATTTTTGCCAAGTATCAAATGAATCGGGTTGAAACTGAAGGAGGAGTAGAAAGTACAAGATTTTGCCTGACAATTTCAAGACCAAAGGTCAAGTTCAAGGTCAAAGAGACCTGGAATTTGTGTCTTGCACATCTACTACTCCTGAGTAATAATTATGACAAGTATCAAGTGAATCGGGTTAAAACTGAAGGAGGAGTTCAAAGTACAAGATTTTACCTGCAAATTTCAAGACCAATTTCAAGGCCAAAGGTCAAGGTCAAGGTCATAGAGACCTAAAATTTGTGTCTTGCACATCTACTATACCTGAGTGTCATTTTTGCCAAGTATCAAATGAATCGGGTTGAAACTGAAGGAGGAGTTGAAAGTACAAGATTTTGCCTGCCAATTTCAAGACCAATTTCAAGGCCAAAGGTCAAGTTCAAGGTCAAAGAGACCTGGAATTTGTGTCTTGCACATCTACTACTCCTGAGTAATAATTATGACAAGTATCAAGTGAATCGGGTTGAAACTGAAGGAGGAGTTCAAAGTACAAGATTTTACCTGCAAATTTCAAGACCAATTTCAAGGCCAAAGGTCAAGGTCAAGGTCATAGAGACCTACAATTTGAGTCTTGCACATCTACTATACCTGAGTAACATTTATGCCAAGTATCAAATGAATCAGGTTAAAACTGAAGGAGCAGTTGAAAGTACAAGATTTTGCATGACAATTTCAAGACCAAAGGTCAAGTTCAAGGTCAAAGAGACCTGAAATTTGTGTCTTGCACATCTACTACTCCTGAGTAATATTTATGCCAAGTATCAAGTGAATCGGGTTGAAACTGAAGGAGGAGTTCAAAGTACAAGATTTTACCTGCAAATTTCAAGACCAATTTCAAAGCCAAAGGTCAAGGTCAAGGTCATAGAGACCTAAAATTTGTGTCTTGCACATCTACTATACCTGAGTAACATTTTTGCCAAGTATCAAATGAATCGGGTTGAAACTGAAGGAGGAGTTGAAAGTACAAGATTTTGCCTGCCAATTTCAAGACCAATTTCAAGGCCAAAGGTCAAGTTCAAGGTCAAAGAGACCTGAAATTTGTGTCTTGCACATCTACTACTCCTGAGTAACATTTATGTCAAGTATCAAGTGAATCGGGTTGAAAGTGAAGGAGGAGTTCAAAGTACAAGATTTTGCATGACAATTTCAAGACCAAAGGTTAAGTTCAAGGTCAAAGAGACCTGAAATTTGTGTCTTGCACATCTACTACTCCTGAGTAATATTTATGCCAAGTATCAAGTGAATCGGGTTGAAACTGAAGGAGGAGTTCAAAGTACAAGATTTTACCTGCAAATTTCAAGACCAATTTCAAAGCCAAAGATCAAGGTCAAGGTCATACAGTGGTAAATACGCTATTCCTACCCATTTACGCGTTTATCTATGCGTAAGAAACGCATAGTGAACGGTTAACGAACGCTTAATGAACGCTTAACGAACGGTTAAGGCCTAACGATTTGAACGCGTTTAAACGCGTTAATAAACGGTTATACCCGAGATGCTGCGATTGGGGCGTCCGTTTTCCGTTTCACGCGGAGATTTCGGATCTTATCGATGATTGCCGTTTTAGAAAAATCCGAATGAAACGGGTTTATCAAAAACAAGAATCGATTTGTCACTGGGGCATTTTCGCGATAAAACTCATATTGTAATGCGATTTTTGAAAACATTTTCTGTAAATGAGACGCCTCTTATCAGGACCTAAACTGGTTTCGCTTATAGAATTTATATAAATATAGACAGTTTGGATCTCGATCATAATGCTGAGTGACTCGGCGTTTCATCGAGATTATTTCTGTTTGATATGTATTAGAATAATTCCTTCCATGTTGATTTCTATTCAAACGGTTTGAATCCAGATCAAACGCCTGGCTGTATAGATCGGCAAGGCATCAGGATCCAAACTGACAGCTTTGAATAAACCCAATTACTTTTCATAATAGTTAACACTATCGATTTAGATGTAGATGGGACGCCGAGTAGTTCGGTTCTTATGTTTTACAGCTAAGCATGAAGCATACGGTCTTGGTTTCATTTTTACAGTTTGGCTCTAGATGAAATGCCGAGTTACGGGAGTCTCATCCATATTCAAACTATACAGATATCTTTTACTTTGATTAGATAGTATAATAACTGACACATACTCGCATATAAGATTTGGTTTATTTGGTTGATATCATATTCCAATCAACCCCAATGGGGCATTAGGATACTTACTTTGATAAGCCGAAGTTTTATTACCCCCCTGTCCGGCTTGTGACGCAACAGTGTTAGCGGCTAGCCCTGCATGCCACATGTGGCATTTGGGAATTCCGCATGTTCATAGTAATAGTAATAAACACAATTTACATAATCCTTTTTAAACCGTATCCTTTATATGGGAAAATAAATGTATATTCATAAAACTCTCACAGGATAACCTTTCTTCTTCATAATATTTTGTAAGATTATATTTACTCCACAGTAACGATATTTACTAAATTCTTAAGTAGGATAAGAGCGGCCCGGCAGGTCATACATGGATTACCTCCCTTTCTCCATGATTACTCCCCTTTCATCCGGGCTCTTTTAAACGCGTTTAAACGCGTTAAGAAACGGGTAGTAAACGCGTTAAACGAAATGGGTAACGAACGCTTAACGAACGCTTAACGAACGCGTAAGAAACGCGTAAAGTGGGTAGGAATAGCGTATTTACCACTGTAGAGACCTAAAATTTGTGTCTTGCACATCTACTATACCTGAGTAACATTTTTGCCAAGTATCAAATGAATCGGGTTGAAACTGAAGGAGGAGTTGAAAGTACAAGATTTTGCCTGCCAATTTCAAGACCAATTTCAAGGCCAAAGGTCAAGTTCAAGGTTAAAGAGACCTGAAATTTGTGTCTTGCACATCTACTACTCCTGAGTAACATTTATGTCAAGTATCAAGTGAATCGGGTTGAAAGTGAAGGAGGAGTTCTAAGTACAAGATTTTGCATGACAAATTCAAGACCAAAGGTTAAGTTCAAGGTCAAAGAGACCTGAAATTTGTGTCTTGCACATCTACTACTCCTGAGTAATATTTATGCCAAGTATCAAGTGAATCGGGTTGAAACTGAAGGAGGAGTTCAAAGTACAAGATTTTACCTGCAAATTTCAAGACCAATTTCAAAGCCAAAGGTCAAGGTCAAGGTCATAGAGACCTAAAATTTGTGTCTTGCACATCTACTACTTCTGAGTAACATTTATGTCAAGTATCAAGTGAATCGGGTTGAAAGTGAAGGAGGAGTTCAAAGTACAAGATTTTACCTGCAAATTTCAAGACCAATTTCAAGGCCAAAGGTCAAGGTCAATGTCATAGAGACCTAAAATTTGTGTCTTGCACATCTACTATACCCGAGTAACATTTATGTCAAGTATCAAATGAATCGGGTTAAAAGTGAAGGAGGAGTTGAAAGTACAAGATTTTGCAGACAGACCGACGACCGCCAGACCGACCGCCGGACCGACCGACCGACGGCCAACCAACCGACCGACAGGCTGATTCCAGTATACCCCCCTCAAACTCTGTTTATGGGGGTATAATAAGCCAGAAACCAATAGTACAAGATTACGAAAACGGAGGCCTTAAAATGATAGATTTGAATATACATGTACATGTATTGACGAAAGCAATTAAAGATGGATGGGTTAAGGGATTGACAAACAATGAAAATGATGGCGATTGGAAAGACACATTTATACAACAACAAGTTAGCTAAAATAGGAGAAACAGTTATATTTGAATGTATCTGATTACAAACGAAAAAGACTTTACAAAAACACAATACGTCACTCCCTGTCAACGTTTTTAAAAAGACAAAATACAGGCATGGTCAAACATAAACTTTGAAAAATAAATCCAGAAGAAATAAAAAAAAACACCCAACTTTTATGGAAATATTCATTTACAAGAAACAATAATGAAACATTATTTCATAATGAATGGTATGCAATCGGTATCAAATACATCGAAAACATTTTTGATAATAGTCTCAAGTCATTATATACGTTTCAGTTTGTTAAAACGAAATACATGTACTTTCTTCAAAACTCAGACTTCCTAAAATGCTATATTGTTATATTGTAATCTGGAAACAAAGATTGAAAACAGACATTATAACTGATAACAATATTCAAGATATTCTATTGTAACAAGTCCGAAAATCCAACAGTACAGATGAATTACTATACAATAAAAAGTTAAATACAAAACAACACAAAAATCAAATCTCATATTAAATGGGAAAAGGAAACCAGACATATCGACTGGAAAAGTATACATTTAAAACAATGTAAAGCATTATTCCAAACGACGAATTCCTGTATAAGTGAAAATTCGAGTTTGTGTGACCTTTGTGCCATGTACATTGAAATCAACAATCACTTATTCTGGGATTGTCAATATTCTACAGCACTATGGACAAACTAAATGATATATCCAAACGAGAGACAAGTAAAACTAAACTTAAACAATATGTTGATATTATTAGGATACACTGAATGGGTACGTTTTTTAACTTTGTTAATACCATACTGATCTATGCAAAATACTAGTACTTCATTAAAAAAAAATTGCAAAAACAATTATTTTATTCAATAATATTTTAATAAAATATCATAAACATGTTTAAAATATAGAACGAATGATGGAGAAAGATAAAACTGAACAACACAACGATAAATGGGAAAAACTACAGATGAACCTATAGCATCAAGAAATCAATGGCAAACAGTAATATTCAACACCGGTTCTTTCTTACACCAACCATGTCCTCTCCTCCGCTATTTTCTCTACTTTTAATACTAACTAAATATAACTTATTTCGTGTTGAACATAAATAGATAGAAAATATATGTATCTGAAAAATAGGAAATACTATATCATAGAAACGTTTATGACGAGAGCAATGCATGATATTTTCATATGTTTGTATATGTAGATCTATAAATAAAATATAAAAAATAACAAAAACAAAACCAACAACAAAACGAAAATATCCCCCCAAAACAAACAAACAAACAAACAAATAAACAAACAAAACCAAAAAGACAACACATTTCAAAACAAGATTATTGGTTTTGTGAAACACTATGCCCCCTGCTGTGACAATGACCTCTACGTGAAATTGAAATTTGTCTGACATGGCCCAACTTGTACTGATCACAATCGTTTCGTCAGTAGAGAACACATGCCAAAAAAGAAGTCTCTGTCACATGTAGTCCCAAAGTTATGGCCACTGTTAAATTCAGCCTACATGACCTCTAAATGACCATGACTTTTGTCGCACATGACCAAATGTGTACTTAGCTAAAGAACTTCATGAGTACAGGTGTCAACTATGAAGTCTCTGTCATATGCAGTTCCAAAGTTATGACCAGTGTAAAACCCAGTCTATTTTACCTTAAAATGACCTCTAAATGATATTGACCTTTGTCGGACATGACCTAACTTGTTCTTAACTCAAAAACTATTTGAGTTGAGTACACATGGCAAACTCTATCACATGTAGATCTAGTTCCAAAGCTATGGTCAATGTCAAAGTTGTGACCAGACAAACAGACAGACACACCAAAATCAATATGCCCCGACAAAGCCGTGCATTGTGGGGGCATAAAACGAGAACTTTCAATGGTTTTCTGTAGTTGTTATTTATTTGTTCCTAATGTATTATGGCAAGTCTATATAAACTTCACCTAACTATATGCATAAGTTGAATACACACTGAACAAGTAGATCTTGCTGCAATTGAGCAGCATGGGATGTGTATGGTCTAAAACGTAGGGGAGATAGTTAAATCAAAGTTAAATAGGTTCAGAGTATAA
This sequence comes from Gari tellinella, assembly GCA_922989275.2. Lineage (NCBI taxonomy): Eukaryota > Metazoa > Mollusca > Bivalvia > Cardiida > Psammobiidae > Gari > Gari tellinella. The sequence goes on from OV277870.1 coordinate 48,930,544, forward strand.
TTTAAAATAATGAATAAATAATTTCCAGGGATATAGTTAGTGCTTTCTAATTGTTAAGGTTTTCAGTTAGAGGATGGAATGAGAATGTACATGTGCTTTTAGACAATGATGGAGTTTAGTTCAATACTTGTAAAAATGCCGTTTGTAATGTTGTCATGTTCAAGTTACACTCGGAAAAAGCATAACCTTTGATTTGACACCGAGTTGTTAAACCATTTCCAGCTAGATTATGGTGTGTTTAAATACAGTTTACATAGAGAAATTGTGAGATTGTGAAAATAATTTTACAGGTAAATGTGTAAAATGGAAAAATATACGGGAAAGCAGAATTTGTCAGATCGGTTTAACATATATGACTATGTTTTGTACATGTTTATGAATTTTCGGCTGGAGAAGATGTCTTACATTTAGCGATACACATGTAATTTTCATTGATGACTTAATTGCAGAAAGACTGCAAACACATTTAGGTACAGCCAGGTCTGATTATACAGCCAATCTGAGAAGAGGCATGTATACATGTAGGACTTTCTTTATACCTGGTGAATTAATAAATCTTAACAAACATGAACTTGTGAATTAGTGAACGCAAGTGTTATTTCCTCTCTCTGTGTGTGAGTGCATCGTGCCATTTCACCACATCACTGCATGTCGTGACGTCACATGCTATAAAAAGTTGTCGTCTGCTATTATTTCTCAAATACAAATTTTAGTTAAATTTACTAAAGTAATACCATTATCTGTGAATGTCAAACAGTTTTGATCCTGATCAGACACCGCGTAAAGCGGCGTCTGATCCGGATTAAAACGTTCGCAAAATAACCATTGTACATAGTCTACTCTGGGCGAGGCAGTTAGAGGTTAAGTAGTTTGGCGGAAATAACTGGTTAGATAATATAATTTGTTCTCGGTAGAACATCCTTCATCATTAAGTCATACGCATTGGACTTGAACACTTGAACGTTGAAGAAAATGGAGGTTTGCTAGCTCTCAGAGAAGCGTTTCGATTACACTGGACTACATACATGTTTTTTCTTCAAATGGCAATCTGATATTCAAGATTTCACTACTGGACGACAACGCTTCAGGCACGTCCAGCAAACTTCACCAATGTACGTATATTAAGTTTTTAACCCTTTACTTCATAGCCTGTTTCTAGTATTGAAGAAAGGTGACCATTTAGAGCAGATTGAATGTAAAGCAGAATGCATCTGAAGACGCATTCTGCTTTACATTTAACCTGCTTAAGCTACCACCTACTTGGATATAAAATAGATTTCTATTAGACTGGCTTTAGCCCCTGTAATGTTCAGAAACTTAAGAACTAAGTACATACATGTATCATATCGGCAGACTAAAACCTATGGTGCTTCATGTACCTCGCGTACGTCTACAAATTGAATATTTTTAGCAGAAATCACTGTTAATTACACACAAATAATGTTATAATAATATAACAGAGCTTTGCACAAACTTGTATCGTTCACATAGATCGTATTCAATGTCCCAAATCCCTCCAACCACACTTCAGAGCTCACCATTTCAGGTCTAAATCCCTAATTCACCCAGGGCAGGACCAATCTCATGTTCTTATACGATATATTACATGTTTAAGTCCAAAGAAATAAAAACAATATTGTATAAAATTATAAATCAATACTTTCTGGGGTGAAACTTTTGTAAATCTGTACAATAGTATTATATGTCTTGAGTGATACTATTTGTTGAAACTGTTTTGAATTTTATCGACAAAACTGTGAATGTAGATAGGCAGATCATAAGAGTTAAAAGAACTCAAATAATGAAATTTAGAAAATTATTAGCCGCTTTTAAATAATGATCTCCTGTGTTAATGTATATGGGGTTAAATAGATGAATGTAATCTATATATAAACATGGTAAACACCGTGCTGTGCCTAAATTACAAATATTTGATGTTCAATTGAGCATAAACATGTAAAGTATCACTTAAGACACTTTCTGTTTTACTGTCACCTTGATTTAAGCTGTCACCAGTCTTTTAAACAATTAGTTAGCCTTCGTTTTAGTGCTCATGATTCAGAGGTTTTATTGTGCCCATTTACAAAATGCCCATTTGGTTATCATTTATGCTGACTTACAACTCTTGTTCATGTTTTTGTTTCTATAGTATGGCTATAGGAGGGTCAAGATTTGATGACCAGAGCTACAAAAATTGGCTGAGGGACACTCTTGCTTTAATGTACACGAAAGAGGGACTTGAAAGCTTTTCGGACGCACAGTCCAAGCTGTTTCACACATTGCTACTAAATTCATGTGGAACTGGGACTTCAAGATGTAATTCTGGCTGCAACTTTAATGACATCAACAGGGATGCCCGTAATCAGCGATGGTATATGAAATGTACATTGTGTAACAAATGGCTAGCATCAGCCTTATCTTACCACTCCTCTCATTTCCCTAAATTGTCTCCGGATAACACAGACCCCCAGAAGTGGCATACGGTTCATTGGGAGACTTCCAAATTGTTCATGCCTTATGGCTGCAGGGAAGACACCTGTGCGAAGGATTCTGACATTCAGGGTATCTTGTCCTTGTTTATAAACAGTCAGTACTTCCTCACCGGTGGGCATATAGGCAGGGCTGATTTACTGGACAAGGTAAGTCACTGCATGTTTTAACGATTTCGCTCTCAATGACGCTTGAAAATGCGAATGCAAACAGTTTGGATCCTGATCAGACGACGCGTAACGCGGCGTCTGATCAGGATCTGAACTGTTTGACACTCGTTTTGAAATTTCTTTAGTCATACTTCCTTATTTTTTTTTTAACTTTATAACGAAATTGCAGACAACAAAATTGAAGCAGCCAACAATGAAACGGTGAAGGAGTAAAAATACCATAAAAAAAAGTTGGCAGTGAAAAGGTTAAATGTTACATTGTCCAGATCACACTAGCAAATAGAATTCCCCGGCTACGTAGAATATATGGAATTAAAGGACGTATAGTGATTTTATTACTTTTTACCGCATAAGTACAGACACATTAAAATATACCCGAGTGTATACTTTTTAACAGTCCGAACACATTTTAAATATTGTCAGTAATCTGGAAACAGACACACCTATGTTTGAATGAAAACATAGTAAACTCCGCTTATTACAATATTCAGGGAACATCGTTACATGCGAATATCGTAACAACCGAGTTTAGGTAACGTGATAGCCCTATCGCAAAATTGTAAATTTTAGTTTAGCCATAACTTATTTCAAATTCATGAAATCGGGTCGAGCCACAAGTTCTACCAACATTAGTTACGACCATCCCCTATTCAAGTAGTGATACATATTATATATAGATGGTCACATGTTATGGAAATACAAATTATGTACATTTGCACAGTAGTCACTCTGTAAGAAGTAAAATAACCCCGTATGGTTTAAGGATGTATAGTGCTGCAGGACACAGTGACGATGAAATCTTGCAAAATTGTTCCATCCGAAACATGTTTTTTACATAAAGTTTGCTGATCTTATATGTGAATTAGTTTAATTATCTTATTGTTGTCCGTGTAACTGAATAATAAAATGACAAAATAATCCAAACATTATTTTCTTTTTACAAGAGATTCGAAATGCTACCCGTTTAAGGAAGGAAGTTTGAATGCGACAATTTACCAGGGTTATTTTATTGTACGTCGTTATTCTACATGTATGTCAATGCAGTTTGAGTTTTGTGACAAAGATCCATGCTGTGGAATTTCTAGTTTTGGCAACTTATCAATACCATTTTGTTTCTGTTCACAAAAAGAAATATTTTTCTATTACGATATCTGATAAATTCAACTGAATCTTTTGAAAAAGTAAAGACACTTGCTGTATGATCTGGGATATTTTAAATGGTTTCAATATGTCCAGCAGTTTAATGAAGTGACATGTATATGTGGTAGTAAACAAAGCATATGCTGGGTCGGGAAAAGAAGAATGTAGGTGAAAGGTATACTTGAGGTATTTGAGAGGGTATTTTATGGCTCTACTCTACTCTCTACTACTACCGGTAAATTGCGAAAATTAGTTTTTGTTTAAAAGAGTTGGATGCTTAAGGCAATGTGAAAGTAAACAGAGAGCTATTGTGGGAAATTCTTTTTTACTTTCGCATTGCCTTAAGCTTCAACCTGTTCATCATGCAATTGATTAGCGTTAGTTTAGTGGATGTAAGTGATTTTTTACGGTCGTCACACAAGCACTTAAAACAGAAAAGGGCTACTTTCAGTCTCAAAATAGCCCCCCCCCCTCCCCTGAATGGGGCTTCCAATGAATAGATGGTAGGTGTCTGATGTATAAACACTATACTTCTAACCTTTCTATTCAGACCATTAAAAGAGGGCTAATTGATTTAATAAAATACATGTGACAGCTAGAGCAAGGTAAACATAACACTTTCTTTTTTAGTTTCACCTTACTTTAAGAAGTCACCTGTCTTAGACATGTGCTAATTAACACAATTTAGAGGTTGTAATAGAGAGGTTTAACTTTAATTGAAATATGGTCTGTAAGTTAGTATACAGAACTCTCTCTCTACAACAACACCCGATGGGAAACGTTGATAGTGTACGTTGTTCGGAGGGAATTGTTATAGGGAGGGAAATTAAGACTTGGACGTTACTTTTGCAAACAGCTTGTATCCAGATCAGACGTCTGGTCTGAATCCAAGCTGTTTGTCACTCGTTCATATTTCTTAGGTCAAAATGTCCCCTTATGTGTACCTTTGAGAAAAAACAAGAGACGACAATTTTAAGCAGACAGTATTGCAAAAGTGAAAGATAGACATAATGATCTTGTCTTGGGGAACAGCGGTAAGCATTGTTGTAAGAAGGGAATCGTTGTTCGGAGGACTTTTGTAGGGAGGTTTTACTGCAGGTGCAGTTTCTGCTCTAATTAACTCATGCACGCCTGAAACTTTTAATGGACAATTACAATTTCAAAATAAGTCTAGTTCAGTTTTGACTATTTAGAGTTGATTTTAACTATATATTTCACAATGGCAAGCAGTGTAGACCCTGATCAGAGGACTCCTTCTGGTCAGGATCTACACTGTTTGTAAATGACGAATTTACTCGTCGCTAGGGTTGAATGTGTTAAGGATGTTTCTATATTTTCTTTCATTGCAGTTAGTGGAGATTCGTAATGCCCTGTTTCATTCGGGAAGTTTTCAAGTTAGTGACACTGTTGTCAATGAACACTTTCACAAGATGATCGACTTCTTGCAAGGTATGACTGGGCTTACAGGCAGCCTGAGCCAAACCATACAGGAAGCAGTGCTTAAAATACAGGAGGTAACTAGTATTACATGTTATGAAATAGCGGTATTTGCATTACACTTATTGATGTCAGAGTAAAATTCTTCCTGTCTGTTTTGAATTATACCTATTTTGAAAGCTTTAAACTTTAAAAACATATTTAAATACACCGAATAGCTAGGTTTCGTTTTACGGACTCACGACGATACAATAATATTCAGCATCTAAAATTAAACTACTGTATGTATATAGAACAAATCTTAACCCATTTTTAAAAGTCTAGTGTTTATTAAAGTGGACATTGGAAAACTGTGAAGTACCTGTGCTGAGACGCCGCGTCATGCGGCGTCTCATCAGATTCTTCACTGTTTGCTATATAGAATATGAAAAACTAGAATGTATTTCAAACTCTGCAGTGTCTTTATATCATCCTTGCATATCTACAATGGAATATTCTGGTAAGTATACAGGGAGAGTTCATTCTAATATTCCAACCAGACATAAATGGGTTAAACTGTTGGTTAAGGGCGACATTTTGCCATACTACAAGAGCGTGAACGAAATGATTAAATAAAATTATGACTTTCGAACAAAAAGAGCAACTACTGAAGTTTTTACTGATGTGGTTCATTGATGTTTCGAAATCTACTGAAATTTACAATGTTTCAAATAACATTTTCGATGAAACCTTCAATATTCCAATTGGCCCTTCAAAACGTTCTCTAGATCACGAAAGGAAATACTTTTAGCCAATAATAAGTTAAATTCTCAGACGCGGGGAAACAATTTTGTAGGATTTACATGTACCACTCAAATCAATGATTTATATTAACTATGGTATACATGGTCGCTGCTCAAGTCCATAGCTTTTCCAGAAACAATTCTATATTCATTTGTGCAAATAGGGGAATCTTTCTGTTTGCTTTCTTTCTTTCTTTTTTCACGAATTCTAATACGGATGCTTTCCTTTGTTCAATACGACAAGTCTTAACGAAAGAATACGCATTTGTTTGATAAAATGAAATAACTGATTTTGATCGCTCGAGCATTAACCCTTAGCCTGCCACTCACGACTATAGTGCCATATGCAAACAGCTTGGATATGGATGAGACGCCGAGTAACTCGGCGTCTCATCCGGATCCAAGCTGTTTGACACTCGGACAACATTTTCAGCAATTTTGAGCAACTTTGAAGCACTTTGAAACTTGAAGCAGACGAGAAATATAGCAGACGACAATTTATTTGGCGGGCTAAGGGTTAGAATTATTGAACGAAGTAGCTGTATACCATATACGTTTTAGTATCCATCAGCCTTCTGTTTCTAGGGTTGACAATTTGAATGTCACGCAAATTCCATCTAGTATTTATATATTAACTCATTGAGCCCTTGTGACGTATATTTGCGTCTTTAACAAAAAGTATACCTGTGAAGAGTACGCTTGTTCTATGCATAATGAAGGCACTGATCAGATGGCTCCTGCAGGAGCCTTCTGATCAGGGTCTTCATTATTTGTCATTCTGTAAAATATAAAAAACAACCCTAAATAGTCGAAAATGGAACAGCCTTTATTGCAAACTTGAAATGTCGATTGCAAGTTTCAGGGGATAATGAGTTAACATATTTTTATATGGTATGATTTTAGTTACAAGCAAACCGGTTAGATCTGTCTCTGAACAAGGAGTTAGAGCTTAGAGCATTGCAACAGAGGCAGATTGGATTGGAACGAGAGATGGGGAATCTAGAAAACAAGGTTGAAAGTTTGAAGAAAGAACAAGACAACCACGGAACCAAGCTCAACTCCACTGATATTGAAATAAAACAACACGACGTCTCTATAAAGGAGGTAGGTATTTTCTGTTAAAGCGACATTGGTCAAGCGCTTATAAAGCGTTTGACTTGAGTCTGAGTTAATTCTCAAGCATTTGATTGGTCAGATTTGAGCCTAGGCTCAAATCTGACCAATCAAATGCTTGAGAATGATTTAAGCATGGACAAAGATTATTTACCAGTGTATGGAAGATTTTGTTGTGGTTTTCCATCACTAGAGTATCATCTGTATGCTTTAACTTTAATCACCAAATCGCCTAAAATGATAAAAGTAACATCATCCACGACGTTAGATATGGTCCCGATATAGAATATCGTGGGCATATTGTTTTTGGTACGCCTGAAACGAATGTTGCAAAGGTGGGACTCCTGCGTCATATTTCTGTCGGCAGCGGTGACGATGTCGGCGTCAACCATTTGTTTTAAGTTCTGTTATGGACTACTTCGCTTTACATGCAGATGCACCTCAATAAGTACAGCATGTAGCTTTAAAGTTCGGTTACATTGACCTTTCACATTGACTTCTGTGTCCTTAACACTGTTTGTGTTTAGGTCAGCTAGGATCATGCACGTTAATACGCTGATGCCCCGTGATGAGTGCATCATGTAGCATCACAGTGTCACATGTAGTTCAGTGGCCTTAAAACGTGTGACCTAGATTAAATAATTGAGTTTAGGTCAGTTATGAATGAATACTGCAGTTAGAGTCATGCAGCATCACATGCTAATGCGCCTCAATGAGAACAGCATGGGGCTAGGCAGTTTGCTGACATTAACCTGTGACATTGACCTCTGTTTATAAGCGTTTGCGTTAAGATCGGGTAGATTATGTTCTGCTGCTATGCTCACCCGACTCGTTTTATGTACATAATATTTGCCAAGTTTTAATCAAAATTTGAGTTGCGAATGCATATTTTAATGTCTTTAGTTTGATCGCCGTGTCTATTCAAACATGATTTATAAAGGCATTCATTCTAAATAGCTTATTGGTGTTCATGCAATAAAAAGGGAATATCGAATGACTGCGTTTTCAGTATTGAATTTATTGAACGAGTTGGATGAAATTATACCGTAAAACACAAGAATTTGATATTCTATTTATCTCATAAACACCATGTGACACAAAACTCCGAACTCAACGTTCACACTTCACATTCCCTCAGTACGCACGTAGAGTACGCCATACGCTTTTTATTTATCTGTATAATTTGCACGTGTATGTGATAAACGCTGTTACAGTGGAGAATGTGTTATTCTTTCCCAATAAACGCGTTTACGCTAAAACTATTATTTGCAGTGCAAACAGTTTGGAGCCAGATCAGACACCGGGTAACCCGGCGTCTGATCTGGCTCCAAACTGTTTGCCACCAAGATAAACATGAAATATCAGAATTGTCCAAAAGTTGTTCTTTTCTACGTTTTAGTGCTTTGCGTTTGCGTACGTTTGCGTTTAAACGGGAAAGAATAACAGATTCTCCACTGTATAAGCATCCCAATCCATGGAAAGGTAAAAACACCATCTGCTGTTTGTCTTATTTCTCGTTTTTCATATGGACTAAAATATAAAGTTTTATATTGTTTCTTAAGACTAATTTAATATTTTACAACTTGTACTTTGATTCAAAGCTAGCGATTTGTTTTCAGTTGAAAGGAACAATGGACAAGTTTGAAGAGTTTCTGAGGGCAAATAATCTTAATGATGACATAGCTGGATTGTCAACACAACTACAGAAAGTAAAAACACAATTATCAACGCAAAAACAGGAAGTAGAAGCACGGTTGTCGACACAAAAGTTGGAAGTAGAATCACGGTTGTCAACACAAAAGTTGGACGTAGAGTCACAGTTGTCAACGCAAAAACAGGAAGTGCAGACACAGTTGAAGGTAGCATTTCTTTGTTAAAACATGTCGTCTAGTAATTAAATTCGCATTTTGAGCTCTTCACGCAAAGCTCAGCCTTAGAACTATACCCAACTGATACAACTTTTGAATCCCCCCACCCCTTGAGCTTATACACTTTTGCCAGCATTCTACACTCTGGCCGTGAGTGGAACATACCCGGTAACGCCCTATAACGTCATCGTTAGTTCCTTCCATAGTTTCTTCCGGGTCTCGTGCTTCTGACCACGTGGCCGATTATTCATATTTGGAAACAGTCAGAAGTCACATTCAACTTGGTGTCCGTTTCATAAAATTCGTACAACAAATGTTGGCGTATGTCAGCTTATAAAAGTCCCAATTATTATTTATTTCCCTATCTAATCCTGTCTTGCAACATCTCTATGGAATCGTCTTGAAAAGAGATGTTACTAGACAGGATTAGATGGAGAAATAAGAAATTAAACATATATTAAAGTTTAGAATTACGATCGTTTTTGTCGTACAAAGTTTTATGAAACGGGCCCCTGGCTGTAAAGATACAGGTCATTTTTTCAAGAATAACTCGTCGCGCTTATAATTATAAGGGGTCAAATGATCATACCTGCTCCAAATGGTTGCAAATATAGAAACACCCTAGTGACTGCTCTTGATAAAAATGTGACAGGTGTAATCTGAGCTTACATAGTATTCCTTTTGTTGCTTACCTACAGGCGCAGGAAGAAAAGTTTGATCAGCTGGGAGACAAAGTGTACACATTAGAAGAACGGATCAAGGTATTTATTAAAAATAACATATTATATGGGTAGGGACGATAAGGGAATTAAACAACCGAATTGTTGATCATTACTTTCAGAAATTATTATTCTAATGGGATCAAATGTAGACAGAATACTTTATTGAAGAGAAATGCGTTTCACCGGCACAGCCAGTGCAGATATTTTTCAGTGTAAAGAAATTGCTTTACGACTGTAAAAGCAATGCTGCCATAAGTTGATTTCTAAAAATCCTTAGATTTTCAAATTTTCTGTTTTCAAGCGCGATTACTTCAAGAAGGTTTGTCCAGGCAGACATGCTGTTTGCATTGTACACAACTTAAATGTCATTGTCACTGATTAAATACGAATTTATTTTTTTGCGATTAATTGTTATTTTTTTTATTATTTTATTCCACCTTTATTCGATTAGTCAGGGAACATACTGTTTTATCCTTGTCCGTCTTTCCAGCTGTTCATTCGGTAGTCTGGTCATATATACGATAACTATATTGTCCATCTAACTCCTCCTAAAATTTGTAAGGTACACTCTTATAATTTACAGGATGTTTTCATACATAGAATATATTAATTCAGCATTCCCTCCCTACAACGACCCTCTCAACATCGACACCCTCCTTACAACGACTTCTGCCACAGTTCCCTAAACAGGACAATTTATTTCCAATGTTTTTACTACTGCAATATCGTCTGCTTAAAGTTGTCGTTTGCTGTTTTTCTCAAAATCTCATATTGGAAATTTTGACAGTAAAGTGACAAACAGTTTGAATCCAGATCAGACGCCGCGTTCAAGCTGTTTGCAAATGTTAACCAATTTCACTCCCTACGACTCCCACCGAACATCGAACACAATTTTTGTCTCCCATTTGGTGTCGTTTGAGAGAGGGAGCGCTGTATTAAAAACATAAACCATTGAGTGAATTTCTAGGGGCATCATGTGAGCCTTACAAACACCCCCCATCTCTAAGTGTTATATGACTTGTGTATTTCAAATAAATTGTGCCTCATTTGTTTTTCCGGCAAGGGATTTTTATCATATACTACTTTTCTATTCTAGTCAACGCCAGATATTCCTGTTTCTAGCAGTTCAAAGACATGGGAGAACCAGTGTAAACGTAAGTATTTTTATTTATTTTTGATGAGTCTTCAAGGTAAACAATGCCTCCTTCTTTAATATGTTCTTACCATTTTTATAATAGTCGTGCTGCTTTATACAAATAGTGGCAAGCACTAATTACTGAGTTCTAGGTGCAATTAAACTTTAATATTTGTCCATTTTACCTCAATACAAGTTGAGTTGTCAAGTTCTGTGTAAGCCGCACTTTGTAATCGGCAGTGATGATTTTACCTGTGCATCCCGAGTCCTATACTATTTATTTAAAAAGTTGCGAGTCCCATGGACCCATAGCTTTTCTGACTTTTATTTACCCATTACTCATAGGCAAATAGTAGCTTAAAGCAGGTTTAAAGTAAAACAGAATGTGCCTTAAGGCACATTCTGCTTTACTTTCAATTGCTGTAAGTGGTCACCTGTCTTCAAAACTAGCAATAAGTTATGGAATATTGAATTAATTTTTCATCTCAAGGACTCATTGTTTTACAGAATGTGCATCCCCAAGGATTCATTCATCTGATTTCTAAAATTATTACTGAATCGGGAAACCTGAATGAAATGGTTGTTGAGTCCCATTTGATGTACACATATCGTGAGTTCACATTTACAAACAACATCTCCTCAGAAACCACTGAACCGATTTCAACCAAACTTTGTCAGAAGCATCAGTGACAAGGGGGAACGAAATCTTGTTCAAAGATTTTTGCTAGAGTTATTCCCCTTGCTCTGGGACCAGATTTTCTAACATGACCCTATAGACAACTTTTAATGCATAAGAAAATCTTAAAAAATCTTCTTCTCAGAAACCCAAAGGCCCAGACCTTTGATATTTGGTATGTATCATTACCTAATGATTTTCTACCAAGATTATTTAAAGTTTGACCCTGGAGCCAAAAATGGCCCCGCCCTGGGGCTTATCAGTTTTTCTTAGGAAAACCTTTAAAAATCTTCTCCTCAGAAACTGTATGGCCTAGATCATTAATATTTGGCATGTAGCTTTGCCATATGGTCCTCTACCAAAGTTGTTCAAATTATGACCCCGGGTCAAAATTGGCCCCGCCCCGGGGCTTATCAGTTTTACCTAGACTTATATAGGAAAACCTTTAAAAATCTTCTTCTCTGAAACTGTATGGCCCAGATCTTTAATATTTGACATATAGCTTTGCCTTGTGGTCCTCTACCAAGATTGTTCAAATTATGACCCCGGGCCAAAAATGGCCCCGCCCTCGGGCTTATCAGTTTTTCATAGGAAAATCTTTAAAAATCTTCTTCTCTGAAACTGTAAGGCCTAGATCATTTATATTTGACATGTAGCTTTGCCTTAAAGTCCTCTAACCAAAGTTGTTCAAATTATAACACCTGGGTCAAAATTGGCCCCACCCCGGGGCTTATCAGTTTTACATAGACTTATATAGGAAAACCTTTAAAAATCTTCTTCTCTGAAACCGTAAGGCCAAGATCATTTATATTTGACATGTAGCTTTGCCCTATGGTACTCTACCAAGATTGTTCTAATTATGACCCCTTGATCAAATTTGGCCCCGCCCCGGGGCTTATCAGTTTTACATAGACTTATATAGGAAAACCTTTAAAAATCTTCTTCTCTGAAACTGTAAGGCCCGGATTCTTGATATTAGACATATAGCTTTGTCTTGTGGTTCTCTACCAAGTGTGTTAAAATCATGACCCCGGGCCAAAATTGACCCCACCCAGGGGCTTATCAGTTTTTATAGGAAAACCTTTAAAAATCTTCTTCTCTTAAACCGTAAGGCCCAGATCATTAATATCTGACATGTAGCTTCGCATTGTGGTCCTCTACCAAGATCAAATTATGGCACCTGGGTCATAGCTATATCAAAATGTTGTCTTGCCCAGTCAGATTCTATGGTACAGTGTCCTCAGGTGAGCGAAATGTGACCCTCTGGGTCTCTTGTTCTTTTTCATTATTGAATAACCCGTTTTAGCGGTTTATTTATGTTTTACCAACATTTCCAAGATTGATTATTTTCAAAATATGATTAACCTTTCATTCTCATTGACGCTTAAACGCGCGTATGCACACAGTTTGGATCCTAATCAGACGCCGCGTAACGCGACATCTAGTCAGGATTAAAACTGTTTGACACCCGTTTTGAAATTTCTTCAGTCATATTGCCTTATTTTAAATTTTGAAACGATATTGCAGACAACAAAACTGAAGCAGACGTCAATGAAACGGTGAAGGGGTAAACATCTCACGAAATATTTGGCAGTGAAAGGGTTAATATGATTTTTTGTCAATCATAAGTAGTCAATAGTGTTACTGTTACATACCAGGAATTATTTTGTAGTACATAACATTTTGTATGGCTCTTTTGCTTACTGAATTTGCACAACACATTCAGTGAATTTTGATTTATTGATTTAGGTTTTACGGCACTGTGACACACTACTGGTCATATAACGTCAATGTGTGTGGTGAATGCACCAGTCCTATTCTGGTGAAGTCGTACTACCCTGGTTACAAAATATCATGTTTATAAAAGAGAGCATAGCGTTTGGCAAACACAATATTTGGGACATAAGTGCGTTATTTTTCAGCAGAAAAAATGTTTCAGTTAATTTGATGTTTACACTTGTATTTTACAGATTTACAACAAGTACTGATTGACCATTACAAGGTCACATGCCTTATTGTCCAAAATCCAGCAGACAGCAATGAGATAGGAATGGAGTACTTATGTGTTGACCCAGCCATCAGAGTCGTGAGACAGAGTAAAGGCCGCGATGGACTACAAACTATTAAAGAGACCGCTACAAGTTTCTCCTGTAGAAAAATATTCTTCAATGAGGAGTATAAAAGCAGAGAGATATACATCACGGGAGAGGCTGGCAGCGGGAAGAGCATGATGTGTAAGACTCTAGTCAGACTCTGGTGTGAGGCTCATGGTGAGTTCTTGTCATCTGAATCTGAGAGTAGTGAGAGTGATTCTGATAAAGAACCCCCATTTTTATTTTTAAAGAACAGAAAGGAAGAGAGAAGACGTGCAAGGAAACAGAGACATGAGGAGCGAAACTCAAGGAGGCAAGAGAACAGAGAAATACTACTACACTTTAACTTGCTGTTTTATATTACATTAAGAGATTCTCCTTCAGAGTATAGTGTTAATGAAATGATTCAGTCACAGATATTGAACTATCATTCATCTGTCAAAGGTCTAAGTGCCTCTGTTTTATTGTCGAATGAGCGTTGTCTTGTCATTGTTGATGGTCTGGACGAATGGGTGTGTCCCCCAGGTGCTCATGTACCACCTTTTCTTAATTCAGAAATCCCAGGCAGGGATCTATTCAATAAAAACAATGTGTTCTTGACCACAACCAGACCTTGGAAATTCGATATACTTCAATTAAAAGGCTTAAAAGTTGACAAACATGTTGAACTTTGTGAACTAAATGAACAATCTGCTTCCCAACTCTGCTCTAAAGTAGTGAAATTACTTAACAATAGCCAGCTGTGTAAAAAGACAAAATCAGAGTTTTTTAGGAAACTTGAAGATAAAGGTCTTGGCCATTTCAATACAATACCTATCATCCTTATACAGCTTATTTGCCTTTGGTTTGACAACCAGGAGCTTTGCAAATCTCAAATACAGCTGTACTGTGCAATGTTAGATTTGTTGTTGAAAAAGTCTCAGAAAAACCTGTTTGTACCAACTACTAATAGTCCAAAAAGTGCAGCATCCAAAACGTCCCTACCAAAATGTATTGTGGACCACCCATATTGTCAAAACCATCAGCAATTAATATATTGCTTATCAAGAGTAGCTTTTGAGGCGTTATTTGACAAAAGAAAAGAAAATAGTTTGGTTTTTCTAAGTTCACAATTAGAGATATATGGTGTAGGACAAGAGTCAATAGATTTGTGTTTAAAGTCTGGCATATTATCACAGAACAAGGTATTAGAAAAATGTTCATTAAGTGAAAAGAAAATGTCCTTTTTACACAAAAAATTCCAAGAATTCCTTGCGGCGATTTTCCTAGCCAGCTGTGATGATATAAAAGATATTGTAAAACACATAATCGATGTCTGCAGCACTTTGGAAACTTGTTTAGAAATGTCGCAGGTGTGGCTGTTTGTGTCAGGGATAAAACCTGACATAACGAGAATGATTTTAGACCATTTGGCTCAAGTTGTTACTGATGACAAGAAAGTTACAGACTACAGACAAACTACTGGCTTAATTGCCCCTGCTCCTCATTTCATACGAGATATACAGACATGTATAGCAGACTGTGTCATAGAAGGCGGCAATAATGACCACACTTATGACAACATGGTGCTAGAAGACTTTTACATTGACCGTAACACTGTCTGTCACGTAGAACATCTGTTACCATGCACCTCAAGGTCTAATGTCAAATCTATGTACATAAATACTGTTAGAATGACGGACGATGCTCAGTTAACGAGTACTATTAGTCAGTTACAACACTGCCAGTCTGTACAAAAACTGCACTTGGATGACCTCTACCCTTCCCGTATAGACACCCGCACAATAGCACAAATCGTACACAAGAACGTCGGGACTCTTACATGTTTGCATTTAAACAGTGGTATAACAGCTACAACTGAGTTAGTTACTGACATATGTACTATCAGTACCAAATGCCTAATGGCACTTAGGCTGCAGTTTATAAGACTGACACATGAACATATAGAACAACTACTAACTAGGTTAACAAAGTCTCCCACTATTAGACAACTAACACTGACGTTACACTGTACAGACCATGGAAGACAGTGCGGAGCTAGTATAGATTTGTCTTCCATGACACACATACAAATACTTGTTCTGGAGATGATGCTTGTAGATAGTCTACAGTCTGTGTCACATTGTATAGAGCATATTAGAATGAAGAGTGTTACATTATCAGTGACAACACTGTGTGAGTTTGCACGCAGACTTTCCCAGACAAAACGTGACGTAACGGTAACATTATATGATGTAACGGTCACAAACGTCAGGGAGCGAGGTGTAGACATGGAGACGTTCCTCGGTACTTGTCACGAGCTGAAGGTGAAACGGTGCCAATATAAAGACAGTGACGATACATGGTCTATAGAATTTACCAGGAAAAGTCAATAAAAGCATATAGAACTTGTTAATTATACTGTATTCTAACATGACACGTGAATTCGTCTCTATAAACAAAGAACAAATTTACCATGATATATCAGTACAATAAACAATGACCGGAAACTGATAAACAACGATGTGAAAATAGTCCGGTTACAATGACTGTTCCTGTGTATATCCTACGATAAATCCTATTTTAAGAACGCTCGATTGAAATAAATTTATGCAAATTTTAAAACATTTTGCTAATAGTTTGTAAGGTAGTTGAAATATTTAGGTGATAAATAGTTGATTCAATGTATTTAGATGTTAAACTTGTTTAAAGCGGGGGTTTAAAATAAAATTTCAAGACGTTTTAAAAAATGATGATTTTTTAATGGGTGGAATGTAACAGCCATAGTAGGGGAGTCCTAATAAAAATAGTCCGTGGCGATTGTTCCCCTTTAATACTGAAAACCTATAAGTGTAGACCCGGTTAAATCCTTCTTTGTAATGTTAGAATCGAAATAATCTTCTTCCACGGTTGCTATGGCCTCATATACCACGATTTGTCGTTCTGGTGCGCTGCAAATAAACCACTTGGGCCTTCGGCCCTCGTGGTTAATTTGTTACGCGCCAGAACTCCAAATCGTGGCATATGAGGCGATAGCAAACCATGGAGGGAAGATTATTTCTTAAATAATAAATGTCGACTGCTCCACATCTCAGTTAGTTAACCTTCTAATGATACAAGTTTAACTTTTTCAAAAGAAAGATTACAGTAAGGATTTGTTTAATTACAGTTTTTCTTTTGAGAAATTTGAAGACTAGACACATTTACCTCCCTTAATAATGAATTTCTGTGTTTTAAATGCATAGACTTGCATACAAGGTTAGTGATATTGTTTAAACTGTATAAGTGGCAATGTCGATCTTAAAAATGTAGAAAAACAGACACAAAATGATTAATAAGCTTTAATTTGTGGCTTGATAGTTCGATCAAATCTTATATTCCGATTTTATTGACTTGTAATCCATTAAACGAAAGCGTAAATGGACATACAAATGGACATACATAATTGGACAAAATATAGTAGACACTGATTCTAACCAACGAAGACTAATCATAACATGTCCCTCGATCACAGTGGTATTGACAAGTCAATAAAATCGGACACTTGCATTTAAAAAAAGGGTTTTGAATCGACTTGGACTCGAACCTTGAACTCTACCAAATGAGCTACCGAGAAAGACATTGAAGCTTATCGAAATTTTCGTTATGTAAATTTTCTAGATTAAACACACGCGGAAGAAGTCTATATCGTCGAGACGCAGTTCCGCTCTCCCGCAAGAAAACTCTCATATGCGAAAGGCCTTAATACAAAATGTAATTTAGCATGTTGTTTGATAAATAGAGGAATACTTGTTTTTCAAACGTAACGTCTAAATGTTTAGTCTGAAAATACACATCCAAGTGTTTATTTTCTGACATGTTAAATTCAGAGAGATGTTGTGTTCCATTTAAATTCAGTGACCATGACAAAATATTGCAAGGTTTGATCTAGTAGAGTTTGCTTTTAGTCGTTAAAGTTACTAAATTACTGAACACCCTAGTGTGATCATTCACTTTCTTAATGATACAAGTTTTGATAAGATGTCTAGAAGACATTGTTTTTCATGGTGTTTTAAAGATTTATACTAGTTAAAACCAGAAACCAAAAGAGCGAACAGCATCTTTTGTAATTGGATAATTTCAAACCTTATGATACAAGTTTTGCTATATGACATAGGGTTCAAATTTGATTTTCTTTTAAAAAACATTTTTTATTTATGCTTTTCGGTGGATTACCGGAAAATAGCAGTGGATTATCACTTGGTAATCCACTGCAGTGGATTATCACCAATCGCCGTTTTCCCCGTAGGGCTCCCCAAAAATCGTAGTCAATCGTGTCTTATCGTTAAATTCCGGCAGTCCGATTTGTCGCGAACCACTCAACGGAAGAACACGAATCCAAAATCGGGAGCAACGACGTAATTCGGATGACGTCAAATCAATAAAAGTGATGTCATCGTACGGGAAACTGTTTCGTTAATGTGTTCGATGTAAACTTGGGGCTCAACACGGGGTAAATAATGTACTTTCGCCTTCACAATTGTAGAACAATTCGTTTAAAAAGTGGCTGAAAAGCATAAATAAATAGAATAATTGTATTTTTTCAGTATAAGATCGATTTGGTAAAGAAATGAGGCTTCCCAAATCGTTGTATGTTGGGAAGTGAGTCAATTATATAGCGCAACAAAACATCTCTTGGTGTGAGCTTAAGCGTTGCACCGACGGGGTTTGTTGTTGCTGGGTCTCTCGGTTTGCACGTTACAAATGGTGGCAGCGGTGGGATAATGACAACTGCCGGACCGGAGTTGCCTTGCCCACGGGTCTCCCAGGGTCCAAGTCTCGGGACGAGACTTCTCGGAGGGGCGAGTTATGTAACGTACGTTGTACGTTGGTACATGTATATGCAAATGAGGCTTCCCGAATCGTTGTATGTTGGGAAGTGAGTCAATTATAAAGCGCAACAAACACTTTATATGTCAACATATATGTTTTGAAGTATTAGGAAGTTAATGCAGCCAACCTAAAATTGATTTGAAGCTTATTTTAATACACATACTTGTGTCTTTTTCAAAATAACCACCATTTTAAGCTGGTATAAACAATTGACTTTCTAACAGTTTAACGATATTACCAGTTTCATGTTTTTGATGCCAAAACTATATATTATAGAGTGTAATTCAGTCAACTAAGACTGATTTGAAACTTATTTTATTTTACAACAACCAGTTTCGTCAAAAAGCATGTTGTTCTTTTTCTCGACGATGCCCGTCGTGTTGTTTTTGCACCAATATAAATAATTTCATTTTTATATTTCCCATATATTTAAATACATGGCCATTTGTCGTACTTTTGGTGTCAAAAGATATGTTAATCAGAAACAAAAGCTGATTGTTTGAACCATATTTTGTTAGAAAATTACTTATTCTTGACAAAATTGTAAATGCTTTATTTACGACAAAACAAAAATAATATAATTATGCTGCCTGTTGTTGTGTTATTGCTTATGCTGAGTGTAGGAGCTCATTTTCAAATGTGCAATTGAAATACTTTAATCTAAGCAATGAAGGCATGATAATATTTGCAACCTCTACAGCAATGAGTTTACTTTAGAATCTATATTTTATCAGATCGTTTTAATCTATATTCAAAAGCTATAGCCCAGTATATCTTCAACATGTTTCCTTCATTCCAACACAACCGGATAGTCCATAATTTGGTTAAATGTCTTATGATACAAAATTTAAGCTACTTGGTAAACAGAACTTTTGGTATATTCAAACAGAGCTGCCTTAGGATTTACATCATAAGATAAATGCATCCAGGAAAACACGTCGTCGAACACAATATAATGCATTCATGAGCTTGTCAAGCAAAATGATATTCGAATGTTTGATGATTTTATTCATGTTTTTATGATTTCTACATTTTGAATTACAGGTAAATATATACTCGACTTAGCAAATTCATTTTATGTCTGTCATGCCACAGGGACACGACACGATGGATTTTCCAAATATTTGTGACAAAAGGTATATATAATAGGAGACAAGGGGTACAACTGATGTTCAGTTTACTCTCGCCCTACCTCAACAAAACTTGTCATATCGTGAATAATATTTGATGAAACAACACTTTTGTTGCACTTCTATCTAGCTAACATAATACATGTACATGATATAAAATCAGCCGTACTCGACTCATGCAATTTCAACGGTAACTTGTCTTCACCTACCCACTGATACGGCAGATTTTCTGGCGTCATGACAAGGGTGCGTCCTATGCCGATATAGCTTTGATTACTTCTGTACGATTGTTTAGGCGACATTATCGAGCATAACAGTCATACAGTTATATAGATATACACTTTTAGCACCGATACAATCTGCTTTCCTCTCGAATCATTGTAACGAATAAGAAGTTCACAGGTTTTCATCGACAGTAAAGTTTCTCGTATGGAGGTGGTATACGCTGGACAGTCATTTTACGTCGATGACCGCCTCTATACGAGATACTTTACTGTCAATGAAAACTTGATCTCGCTAAAGTCAAACATACTCTTATTTCAAAGTTAAAACGTGGCTTGCCACGTTTTAACTTTGAAATAAGAGTATATTCGATTTAAAGTATTTCGAAACATTTATTCGACTGTACTTGATATAACTGTCTCTTTGAGACATTATTAATTTGTAGTCACAATATAGGGTTTGGGACTTTTTAGTATTTTTTTTTATCTGGAGTCAGTATGAGATGCACTTGGTGAACATCAACTAAGTAGTGTCATTTATGAATTTTCCTACAGTTCACAAAATGCGTA
Source organism: Gari tellinella (assembly GCA_922989275.2). Lineage (NCBI taxonomy): Eukaryota > Metazoa > Mollusca > Bivalvia > Cardiida > Psammobiidae > Gari > Gari tellinella. The sequence goes on from OV277870.1 coordinate 48,950,942, forward strand.
GAAGTTTTAAAAGCAGGGTCATTGAAAAGTTTTCCGTACCTGGGTTTGCCGTATTGTTATGAAACAGTATTGAGTAATTGTCATTGATTGGTGTATGGCAAAGATTTAATTCAATATTTTATGCTTTATTATTATGTATAACAATATTATTATGAATGAGACGAATTCATGATACGCCAAATTCAGCCGCTAACCTCTATACCCAAAACCAAAACCGGACCGAAAATTACGTGATAATGGGCGGATGTAAGTTTACATGCAAGCGCATACAAGAAGACGCTAATCATTTATAAGACGTCTGTCAAAAAATGTTTTATTTCATTTGTATTTTGACTCAGATTAGTTCTTTTTGAAAATCTAGTTATATTAAATATTAGGAAATAAACAGTTATTTCATGAGTGTTTGGGGAACAGTCAAAACTATTGTCCCCGGCCTCGTTACCAGGAGAGACATTTCCTACAGTTCATAAATAAATACCCTGATACATCGGGTCAATAGTTTATATGAACAATCAGGAGAAGTGATTCTTTTCCATGTTAATTGAATACAAATGCAATTTCAATAGAATAGAGAACATGACGTTCTTAGATTATTGACAATCTATCAAACTGTGAGTGGTAAACAGTGCAAAACCTGATCAGACGCTGAGTTACATGGTGTCTGATCTGGCTCGAACTGTCTGCAATTGTTATAATTGTTTAAAAATACGTAAGCGCTGTTATTTGGGGAAGACTTGTTGCTTTGCTGTGAACATACTTCTAAAGAACTTTGTTATAAGGAATTCACAGTTCCACAGTACTTGTTCTATTTACCTTACAACCGTTCAATTAACCCAATACTTCATAAAAATGCCTTTTAGCTCACCTGAGCCAAAGGCTCAATGTGAGCTATTGGGACGGCCCTGTGTCCGTCTTCGTTCATCGTCCGTTGTGCGTGTTCGTCGTCGTTAACAATTGCTTCAAATGACATCTCCTCCTATTACGACTTCAACCCAACTTTACAGGTATGTTCCTTGGGTCAAGTTCTTTCAATTTCTTTAAAGAATTAAAAACAATGCAGAACTCTGGTTGCCATGGCAACCAAAGTGAAAAAATAAGGAAATCTTAAAAAAAAATCTTCTTGTCAAAAACTACAAGACAAGAGCTTAGATATTTGGCACATAGCATCACCTACAGGGTCTCTATCAATTTTATTCATATTATGCCCCAGGGATCAAAATTGGCCCTCACAATTTTACGTAGAGTTATATAGTGAAATTTCCAAACATCTTACTCTCTGAAACTAATACGGCAAGAGCTTTGATATTTCGCATGGTGACACTTCTAGATGTTCTGTACCTATAGTGATGAAATGGATTTCGGTCCGTTGCATAACTAGTTCACAGGAGCTAAAACAAAATTCAATGGAAACTTAAAAAATCTTCTTGTCTGAAACCCTATTACCCAGCGCTGAAATATTTTGCACATAGAATCATCTAAAGCTCGTTTTTCTAGTCTGTTAACATTATGCCCCTGGGGTCAATAACAGCCCCGCCCCGGGGTCACATTTTAACATAGAGTTATATTGTGAAATTTTCAAACATCTTCTTCTCTGAAACTAATATGGCCAGAGCTTTGATATTTGTTATGGTGATGCTTCTAGATGTATTTTACCAGTATTGAATAAATGTTTCCTATCAGTTGCATATCTAGGTCACATGAGCTAAAAAATATTTCAATGAAAACTTAAAAAAACCTTCTCGTCTGGAACCCTAGTACACAGATCTTAGATATTTGGCACAAAGCATCATCTACAGGTCCTCTATCTCTGCATCATCTACAGGTCCTCTATCTCTATCAAGATTGTTCAAATTATGCCCCCTGTGCCAAAAATGACCCGGCCCTATACATAAATCGTTCTCTCCATTTTGTCAGCTATTCTCAGGTGAGCGATATATGGAACATGGCCCTCTTGTTACGCCTTCCTGTTTACTCCACAGAAGAAATTGGTTCAAATAATTATTTATAAAGTTAAATATTTTTCTAGCAGATGGTAACCGAAAGTAAAACTGATGGTAACAGAAAGTAAAGCAGAATACACATAAAGTTGCATTCTGCTTTACTTTCAACCTGCTGTAAGTGATCACCTGTCTTCAAATTTAGAAACAGGTTAAAGGGTTATGGGTTGACATGCAGAGACATATGTACAGACAGGTGGCTGCTTAATGAATTTACAACTTCAGAAAGTATATGTACAGTAAAACCTCGCTATTACGACCACTATGTTAATTATTAGGGTGTTTACGATAGGTGACCGCTTAAAGCAAGGTGACAGTGAAACAGAAAGCTCCTATAGGAGCTTTCTGCTTCACTGTAACCTTGCTTTAAGCTGTCACCTGTCTATTATACACTCAATTAGCCTTCGTTTTAGTGGTCGTAATAGCGATGTTTTACTGTAATTTAAAGTTTTGACTTACGACCTTTTTTGTCGTACATGTACGACGTTACGTAAGACGGGTCCCAGGGGCCCGTTTCATAAAACTTCGTACAACAAAAACGATCGTGAGTCAAAACTTTAAGATACATTTAATTTCTGATTTCTCCATCTAATCCTGTCTTGTGACATCTCTTTGGAATCGTCTTTTCAAGACAGGATTAGATGGAGAATAAATAATAATTTAGACTTTTATAATCTGACTTACGACAACTTTTGTCGTACGAAGTTTTATGAAACGGGTCCCAGATGTTTTACAGTACGTACAGTGGAGATGTTGTTCTTTTACTTTAAAACGCAAAGAAACCGCGAGGCACTACAATGGTGAAAATTACGGTGTTTTAAAAGTTGTAACAACTTAATTCAATCTGAGTGACAAACGGTTTGTAGCCTAATCAGACACCGGATTACTCGGCGTCTGATATGGCTCCAAACTGTTTGCACTATACACAATGCAGTTAGCATAAACACGTTTATTAAGAAAGAATTAATTTTCTTCACTGTCGTAATATAGCCAAGTTCAGTGTGCAATAGAGGAGTTAATGAATGATATTTTTACATGATGGTATACACACATTATGAATAAATCTATGGTCAGTTTTACTTTTGTGTTGTTTTCATACCCTCATTAACAACTTTTGGACAATTCTGATAGTTCATGTTTATCTTGGTGGCAAACAGTGTGGAGCCTGATCAGACGCCGGGTTACCCGGCGTCTGATCTGGCTCCAAACAGTTTGCACTGCAAATAATAGTGTTTTAGCGTAAACGCGTTTATTGGGAAAGAATAACACATTCTCCACTGTATAAAGACATATAGAAAGGTAGCAACGTAATGTAGGATAAAATCAATGCCAAAAGTTTTGAAGCTCTCTGCATTACTTTTGCGCTACATGAAACAATAATTTTTATTACACCTCGCTTTGAGTTACAATGTTAAATTCCCATAGACCTACAGTTAACATTTTGCATGTCTTTTACATCTATACTGTCACTCTTTATGATATTCTTTTTGTGACGTCATTCTAAAGGACATTACTTTTTTACTACGTCCGAAAACGTACTGTCAGCCTTGACATGCCAATCGCTATTGGATACATTGGAACGTTTTAAAGAGTGGTAACTTTAACTAACTTATAATCAACTTTTGGCATTTTCTGTACAAGTTGCTTCCTTTTGTCCATTCCTTAACGATTTGCCATAATTTCGGAAGAGGATATTTGCCACCTAGACAATGTAAAGACGCTGTTTCTTCAATGTACTTATCATAACGTTCTTCTTTGTTTACTTGTAATATAATTATAAACAATGTGACGTCGTAAGACGGCGACGTCATTTCCCGCGTTATGTACATGTCCGCGCTAAATTGGTGTTCACAACACATTTTATAAAAGACGAATAAAACGATTCCAAAGCCAGGGTTGATAAGCTCGGTGTAATAAAATAAATATTAGATGTCAGTTTGCGTGACATTCAAATTGTCATCCCTCGAAAACAAGAATGTCACCCTCGGCTATGCCTCGGGGTGACATGCTGTTTCTCGGGTTGACAATTTGAATGTCACGCAAACTGCCATCTAATATTTATATAATGTTAGCAAATCCCGTTCCTTTAGCATTGATTGGCCGCTTAACTCTTTCCTCCCTGAAACTTCAAATGGACAATCCCAGTTTCCATTTTAGTCTAGTCCATTTCTGACTTTTAAGGGTTGTTTTTGTGAATGTTTGGCATTATGACAAACAGTGAAGACCCTGATCAGAGGGCTCCTTTCGGAGCCCTCTGATCTGGTTTTTCATTGTTTGCATAGGACAAGTGCACGTTAACATGTATACTGTTTGAAAAAGACACCTATATGCGGGACTAGGGCTCAAAGGGTTAACACATAGTTTACTGTATACATGTATAAAACACTTGCATTTTTTTGCCAAACAATTAGCTGTGACTACTCATTAGAATCGTCTATTTGAGTCACAAGATGGGTTTGGTGGACACATTAAGGAGTAGAATGTTGGAATGTTTTAATTGTTCCACTCATATCTGTAACACTGCATAATGAGAAAATCTATAAAAAAAACCCCGAAGATTTGGTGATTTTAAGATGTTTTATGCTTATCCCATTTCTTTAAGCATAGTGTCTTTTAAATGGTCAAACTTTTAAATTGTCAAACAGTGTAGATCCTGATGAGACGCCGCGTAACGCGGCGTCTCATCAGGATCTACAATGTTTGACATTGCATATAAAATGTTCTGCTGTACGGAAAAGCATTAGTCTCCTTAGATTACCCTTATGTATCTATATATAAAATGAAATATTTCATCAATCACAATAGAGAATCTATTGCAATATTCAGGCATATATCGTTTAATGCAATACATGTATATACTATATACGAAAATGCCGCAAAATCGATTTTAATGAGTGTTTTCATTTTTTGCAAATACACTATTTTGATTTTCAGTCTCTTAAAAATGTTGTGTACATGGTGTTTTTTTTAATTTATACAAACGAGTAACGTGCTTTTCGCGGGAGATGGTTGCGACTTTGGCACAAGCTACACTCTCGTGTCTGGGCAAATTTTGGCACGGTAACCTAGTTGAGGTATTGAAACTGCAATTGAAAATGGCACGGTAACCTAGTTGAGGTATTGAAACTGCAACTGAAAATAGTGAAACAGAAACTCATTCCTCCTTGAAAATCAAATGAACGATTCTGTTTTCAAATTTAATCTAGTTTATTTTTTACTTTTAAGGGTTGGTTTTGCCAATGTATTGATATATGACAAACAGTGCAGACCCTGATCAAAGGATTTCTTAAGGATCCCTCAAACCTGGGTCTTCATGTTTTGCATAGAACAGGTGTAGGCATACTCTGTACGTATACAACGCTCGCAAAAGACACAGTAAATCAGTTAACAATTGTCGATTCAATTTATTTCGAATCGTCGATAAGTCTTCCCATGCAATATTCGAAATCTCTTCTCACCCATAAACCCTAAGCGACGGGTATATACGCATTTTACAAACAAAGTACTATAGTGAATAGTACACTTGTCTATGCAAACAGTGTAGAACTTGATAAGCTGACTCCTACTCTTTGTTCCATATCAAAATATATTATATAAATATTAGATGGCAGTTTGCGTGACATTCAAATTGTTAACCCGAGAAACAGCATGTCACCCCGAGGCGTAGCCGAGGGTGACATTCTTGTTTTCGAGGGTTGACAATTTGAATGTCACGCAAACTGACATCTAATATTTATTTTATTACACCGAGCTTATCAATTCCAGCTTTAGAATCGTCTCATTTGTATTTTATAAAATGTGTTGTGAATACTAATTTAGCGCAGACATGTACGTAACGCGGGAAACGACGTCGCCGTCTATGACGTCACATTGTTTATAATTATGTTACCACTCTTTATAACGTTCCAATGTATCCAATAGCGAACTCAATGTCAATGCTGACAGTACGTTTTCGGACGGAGTAAAAAAGTAATGTCCTTTAGAGTGACGTCACAAAAAGAATATCATAAAGAGTGACAGTATATTTTGAATAGATGTAAAAGACATGCAAAATGTTAACTGTAGGTCTATGGGAATTTAACATTGTAACTCAAAGCGAGGTGTAATAATGTAAAATAACATACCCCTTAATTTTAAAAAGAAAACTTTGGATTATATTTAGTTGAACTTCAGACTTTTTCTATTCGGAGTTTCAAAATGAGAATCGGTTGTTTTTTATTTACTGTTTACCCTTTCCCCCATAGAAGCGCCTTTTAGCGAATATGATTTATTCCTCCGCTGAAGAATATAGTTCCAATTAAACAGTCATGAATAAATATTATATGGAATATTTTCTATATTCTAGCGCTGGATAGCTTAAAGCAGGCTGGAAGTAAAGGCGCATTCTGCTTTACTTTCAACCTACTTTAAATAAGTAGTCATCTATCTTCACTACTAGAAATAGGCTATCAGGTAAAGGGTTAAGAGTGTTTTTCAGCAATAAATTGCAAAATGACAAACAGTGCAGCGTGATCAGGGCATAGGTCATGCCAACACTTCAACGTTTGTAACGGATGCTTATACTTGTCGCTAGATCTATGAGTTAGCTCTTTACTCCATAACTTATTTCTAGGTTTGAAGTCAGATAACCACGTAAAAAAGGCGCCTGCTTTACTTGAAGCCTACTTTAATGAACCACCTGCTTAGAGATAGAATATTCATGACGGTATAAATGGGAACTACTTCAGTAAAGGGGTAAATTAACCCTTTAATTACCAAATCGTTCGTGAGATTTTTACCTCTTCACCGTTTCATTGTCGTCTGCTTCAATTTTGTTGTTTGCAGTATCTTTTCAGAGTAATAGTCAAAGTAGTATTACTTAAAACATATCGATACGAGTGTAAAAAAGTTTGGATCCTGATCAGACGCTGCGTTACTCGGCGTCTGATCAGGATCCAAAATGTTTGCAAAGGTGCTTTCAAGCGTCACTGAGAGTGAAAGGGTTAAAAGCGGTAACATGCGTTTTTATGCTAAAGTGAAGTGATGAGACAAGTAGAATCATGAGAGAAACTGTTCTCCAGACCTGAAACTGAAAGTGAAAGTTACTGATACGCAGTTGTTATATTGTTTTTGTTTTGCAGCAGCTGCGCGTTGAAAATATTGGCACATGCAACTTGGAAATTTGTTTCGGTTTCAGTTGAGTGGCAAACAGTTTGAGCTCGAAACTGTTTGCATTTGTAAAATAGTATATAAGTTTAAGCGTAAATGCGTTAATTGGGTAAGAATAACGTAGTCTCCACTGTACATTCTTAACCTTGATATTCGTAGGAAACCGTGGAATATGCTGATGCTAAAATTGGAAAAACGCTCATCTTTTCCGTTTCCACGAAAATAAAATTGCGGTGAGCACAGTTGGACTAACAGGGGGAAAATAGATGTTAAATTTACAGGGCTGCCATAAGTTGACATGAAAAATCCTAAGATTTCCAAATTTGCATTTTTCAAGTGCGCTTTTACGAATCGTACCTTTACCCCACAGGGACCCGGCACGATTGATTTTTGAGAGAAAAATATTGTCCGAAAGTATATATAGAGTCTAACAATTTTTTTCTCTAAAAAAATCAATCGGGTCGGGTCCCTGTGATGCAAAATACAGTGCTCCCTCTTTACAACAGCCCTAACATGAACAACTCCCTCCTTACAACGACCCTTGTCGCAGTTCCCTAAACAGGACAGGTATGTCCAACCTATTCACGGCTGCAATGTCGTCTGCTTAAAAGTGTCGTCTTCTGTTTTTCTCAAAGTGGCATAATTGACATTTTGACAGAAACAAACTTAATGACGAGTGACAAACAGGTTGAATCCAGATCAGACGCCGCGTTACGCGGCGTCTTGTCTGGATTGAAGCTGTTTGCAAATGTCCCTCCCTATAAAGACTCCCTCCGAACAACGCACACAATTTGTGTCTCCCGTTGGGTGTCGTTGTAGAGAGGGGTGCTGTATAACATTATTTACATTCATTTTGCAAACAGTTTGGATCACAGGCTGATCAGACACATAGTAACTCGATGTCTGATCGGGGTCCATGCTCATAAAACGTTTGAGTTGAGTCTTAAATCGTTCTCAAGAGTTTGATTGGTCAGATTGGAGCCTAGGCTCAAATCTGACAAAGCAAATGATTGAGAACGCACTCAGACCACAGGTGCCCGTCGCATGCTATGTCATCATAAAAACATCTTTTCCTACCATCAAGTACCATATTTGGACTTACAACTCATTTCCTAATAAAACATGATGACATACATGTAGCATGCGACGGGCATCTGTGACTCAGACTCAACCCAAACGCTGTTTGACACTCGTGTTATTCTTTCCCAATAAACGCGTTTACGTTACAACGTTTATTTCCACTGCTAACAGTTTTGAGCCAGATCAGACGCCGGTAAACCCGGCGTCTGATCAGGCTCCAAACTGTTTGCCACTCAGATAAAAATTAATTGTAAGAAATATCTAAAAATTGACATCTTCTACGTTTTAGTGTTTTGCGTTTGCGTTTCGTTTGCGTTTAAACGGGAAAGAATAACGTTTTCTCCACTGTACCAATAGGTTTTCGGTCAGAATGCTAACAGTCTTAAATTTGAGACATAAAAGCAGACACCTTTTGCGCAGTCGAAATTGCAGCAGATAAATTGTTAGTCAATGGTGGTTTCCCGGGAATAAACTGACCTTGGAAAAACCTTATCATGTACACATTATTACAGTGGAGAATCTGTTATTCTTTCCCGATAAACGCGTTTACGCTAAAACTATTTTTTCTTTTACAAACAGTTTGGAGCCAGATCAGACGCCGGGTAACCCGGCGTCTGATCAGGCTCCGAACTGTTTGCCACCAAGGTAAACAAGAATTATCAGAATTGTCCAAAAGTTGTTCTTTTCTACGTTTTAGTGCTTTGCGTTTGCGTACGTTTGCGTTTAAACGGGAAAGAATAACACATTCTCCACTGTAGCCTATATAAAAGATGTTTAACAGCGTTGTTGGCAAGACTGTTCGCAGAATACAGGTAGATCTAATACATTGAAGTAGTGAGACGAAGGTAAGTGATTTTAGCTATTCAACGTCAATTAAATTACATTCTATAATTTTTATCCATTACTCAGTAAAAGGGCACCTTTACAATTGGTCCGCCACCAAAAATGCCATTTGTATGTCCAGGTTAATTTCACAAGAAATGGCCACATTAATGTCATAATAAATGCCAAGAGATTGCCAGTTAATTTCTACGAAAATACCAAAAAGACCTGCGGACAGATTCTAAAGTTTACCCTAACTCTAGTTTTTGGTAGCGGACCGATTGTAAACCCTACCCCCCAGTAAATACGCGTGTTTATCTATAAAAGGTTATAGTAGAGGGGCTGACCCCATGAATCAAACTTTTTTTTTAACCCATCCGGTATAAAATTTCTGTTGATTCCAGGGAATAGTATATATACATACATGACACTTGAGGGTGGATGCCAGATTCAGAAGTGGTGCAGATTTTTTCTACAGCATTTTTTGTTACCCCACCCACTCAAATTCAATGCTAAATAACGATCTTACAGATTGTTAAATCTTATGACAAGGTGGTTATGTAAACATGTTTATTGTTTGAACTGTGCTGTTTGTTGGGTATCTAAATGCTTTATAATGCAAAATTATTAGCATTTAGAAGGTTTAGAAGCTCATAGAATCAATAGAATGTCATAGAATGTAATAGCAGAGGGGCTGGCACCAAAAGTGTAAAGTGTTTTTTTTAATCCATCCAGTATAACATTCTGTTGGTATGAGGGAATAATATATATACATACATGACACTTGAGGGTGGATGCCAGATTCAGAAGTGGTGCAGACTGTTGCTAGATCTGTTTTATTACCCCCACCCACTCCAGTCCATTGATAAATAATGACGTCATATTAAGTCTTATACTCAGGTTATAAATTAATTGATTGACTTAAAAACACCACAAATAAGTATTCTTATATCATTCTATGTAGAATCATAAATCTAAAAAGTTATTTACTGTCATTTTACCCCCCCCCCCCCCCCCCCCCCCCCCCATTTCATTTCAACTCTTCAAACCGTTTGAGAAGTGGTGACATTTTAACATCATTTCTGTCTGTCCGTCTGTTAAAACTCATGTGGAGCTAACTCGCATTACACAATTGGAGGACTTTACGTAAATGTTTATAAGTTTCTTACTTCTATAAAAAAGAGCAGAAAACATGTGTATTAAAAAGATCGTTTGGAAATATGACTGCGACCATTTTGACTGCGGTTATGACCCTTTGAATTTTTTCCCTATATAGAATATAGAGGACAAATGATGTGCTCCGAGCCATCACAAACTAAGTATGTGTATGCGCAGGTGTAGAGATGGTTTGGAAGCTTGACTGTGACCATTTGAACATACGTTATTGCCTTTCAAATTAAAATGTATGCAACTTCCTCACTAAAAGAAGTATTTGGTTCAAAGTGTAATAGATGAACGACCTATAGCTATTTGAAGGAATATGGATGGGAGTACTGAGGTACTCTACATTGGTGAGAGTTTTGAAAAGCTACACTGAAGTTCAAAATAGTGATTTTGATAAATATATTTACTCCATACATGAGTATGATAGGCATAACGAAATTTACTGGTATAAAAGCTGCTATTATTCGTGAATATTCAAACTCCGACTGGAATTCGAAACCTTTCCCCCTGTGCGCCATCCACGTCGCTATCAGCAACATCAACATGTCAGAACCATTGTACTTTAAGTTGATTATCAAACTCAGACTGGGAATCGAAACATGTCCCCCTGTGCGCCAGCCCCGTCGCTTACCGCAACATCAACGTGTCAGAACCAATGTACTTTAAGTTAATTATCAGGTTTTCAAGTTAAAACTGTCATATAAGCATTCACTTTTGGCACAAATAGAACATTTGGTTACCTTAGCAACCAATCACAATATACATGTATGCTAAATTATAGCATTAAACTGAAAATTTGTATCAAATTCAAACCTTTTTTTTAAAGACAAAGTATGGAAACCTCTTTGAATTTTGTATGTCAGTTTTATTATAATCTAGGCAACTTAACAGTGTTATATAAACATTCACTTTTAGCATCAAAGTAACATTTCGTTATCTTAGCAACCACTGACACTAAAAGCTAAATAATAACATTATACTGAAAATATGTGTCAAACACCGTTTCTTTTTTAATAACTTTCTATGGTAAAATACAGCAAGCTCCCGGAACCATTTATTGTTAGGAATACGAGTTAACACTGTTGTCAGACATACACCTTAAATATGCAAGAGAAACATAAAATTGGTTTATATTATCAGCCTGGATTCACATACTCGCCAATAGCGGTTAATTTAGCTGTGAGTCCCGAGTTCTATACTCACTAAAATTGCCTATGATTAATTTGTCAAGAAACGATGAGTCCCATTTACTCCTAATGTTTTGGCCTTTATTTATAATATAATCTGAAAAAACTCAATGTTTTGTCCCAGGGACTCAATGTTTTACAAAAGGTGTATCCCCAAGACACACCATTCTGACGTCTAAATAAATCACTGAAAAGCCGACAAAATAATATACTGAATCTCTAGTTTGTTTTTAACTATTGCCTTTGATAAAGCTGACACACTTTGATGACATTTTAAGTTAGAATGTTCTGTTTGTACAACTTTATCTGATATTTGCTATCCTCTGCTTCAGCAGCCTCTACGTCATACCTGCTAGACTTTCTCTCATTTTGAGATAATTGAGCAAAAGAGGGACATTAAACCCTGAAGCGCTTACATGAGAAATCATCATCATTATCCAGTTTAGTTTAACCACGCCATTGATTAATCCTGCTTATAAGGATGAGGCCTGGCTGTCCAGTCTGGAACGAAGTCTCCGTCTCCAAGCTTGGCGATTTTGTGGGTTGGGGTTTTCCAACCGAGAGTTTCACAGTCACGTTTTACAAGGTCCTCCCAAAAGAGCATTGGTCTGCCTCGACCCCTCTGTGTTGTGATGTTCAGGCAATTACTTTGATAGATCCAACTAGAGCTTCTCTCTATCTGGCCAATCCATTTCAGCCTATTTGATTGCAGGATCTTTGCAATGCCTCTTACGTTCAGCTGAGATAACAAAGAGTCAAAATGGACATCTTTATCTGGTTTGATCAGGAAGATCCATCGTATCATGGCTTTGTCAGTTCTCTGCATATATCTGAGTGTATTTGCTGATACAGCCAATGTCTCAGATTCGTAGAGCATAGCGCTCCTTACCGAGTAGACTCATCCTCTGGTTGCAAATGGAAGAAACTTGCTTGTCAATATGGGGAGGAGCTCTCTGAACTTTTTCCAGGCCGACTTGCAGCTTGTTATTGCTGCAAGCTCACATCCTCCTCCAGACGACAGTGTATCTCCAAGGTAGCAAAAGTCTGTTACAACATATAGCTTTTAGTTTCCAGCCTCTACCTCTGTCATAGGTCTACCATCTGTTGGTGTGGCTTATCCCTTACAGTGTGGGCATTTGTATTGTGGATCAGGTCTGAGTGGTCCCTTGATTTCACTACATTTCTTGTGAACACACTTTGAGCAGCCTACGAGCAAAGAATGGAGTTTCTTCCTGCTCCGCTTAGGAATACTGCATAGGGGTATTTTGCTGATCTTCTCAGTGGGTCAAGATTGGGACCAGAGATCATTACCATGGTCTTGTTCATGTTTACTCTTATTTCCATTCCTGTCTTCCAGATAGTCAGGCGCTCAGGATGACAGGAATGGAAAAGAAGGGACTAAGAAATGAGAAAATATAATTGCACAATGGCTGTCTCCAGAGGCTTTCTTCTGCTATTTGATCAATTGACCTGCTTTATGACTCAACATGACCAATATTCACATCATGTGACCTAGCTTTTTGTCAATGTTATCATTTTGAGTAAGTTTCATGAAAATTTGTCTTAAATGTTGCCTTTGTAGTGTGGTTCAAATAGGTTATTGTGCCTTAAAAACTTGAATTCTACATATACTTTTAGTTTAATGCTCTTAATTGGCATATAATGTAATTAGTTGTTAAAGTACCGTATAGCTGGTATTTTCTGCTGCCAAAATATTTTGCGATTTTATGAAAAAGCAGAGTGAATTATATTCTACTGTTTTTATTTCTACGCTTCTTTGAAATCAGCATAATAAAATTTTGCGGATTCGGGTCTTAAAATATTTGTAAAAGCTAGTTTACATACGCGCTCGATTATGTTAACACTTCTTCCGATATGGGCTAAAACCTAATCTTGAAATCGACTTTTCATGTATGCAGTAGTGGGTATGTAGATCTACGATAATTTTAAATTGGGCTTACTTGTGAATCAAATAACTTAAAGCTAAATATCCGAACAAGTATGTTTATAACATGAATTACACCAGTAATTATCACAAAAAATAAATATCTGGTAGATAATACGACCTTACCCGGCAGCACTAACAGTATAGCAAATTGCTTGGTCTGGTAATTACCTATAATTATACATACCCGCTTTTGTTGAATTCAGAGTACCTTGAACTTATTCGCTCAAAATTTACTTTGTCGTTGTAAATATCGGTAAATTTTAAATACGATTTGTTAGGGGTATTTCAGTGTTTAATATAAGGAAGTTTGATAGAAGCTAGATACCGAACACAAATTTAATTGTCTAAGTCTGAGGGAGTGTTTTCTGTGGTTATTATTATGGTGTCCGAAAAGCAACAAATGTCCGAGTGAGTGCAAAGACTGATCACTTATCGAAGAAGCTTACCAAATGATTATTAATTATTTTTACGTGATAAAATCGTATAGTAATTTTATTCTGCGATCCGATGATGGAACCGCAGAATGGCAGAAATTTCTATCCAGTAGAAAATACCAGCGGTAACCTATTTTCTTGTAAAAAGTGAACGGTTGTATAACACTGTTAGTTTGCTAACCCGATACTAACACAGGTTCTAATAAGGTTATCTCCTTTGCCTTCAAATAGCTTGATTTTGAAACATATTTTCAAAAAGTATTTTCATTTATCAATTACTGTAAATGGTTGCGAAGGTAACCAAATATTACTTTCATGTTAAAAGTGAACGTTTTATGACACTTTTAACTTGCGAACCAGATTAGGAACTTAAAGTACATGTACAATGGTTCTGATAGGTTGTTGTACTTTGACTTAACAAATGCCAGGATATCTCTCATATTTTCAATATAATGCTCTTACTAAGTAATTGCTGTACGTGGTTGCTATGGTAACCAAATATAATTTTTCAGGCTAAAGCAAATGTGTATATGACAATGTTTATTTGCAAAATTTAGAATAAAACTAATTAAAGTAATTGTGCAAGGACTCTCATAGTTTGCTGTATATTGAGTGCCAAATGTCTTGAATTTGACACACATTTCCAGTAAAATATGTTCTTTTGGCAGGCGTTACCATAGTTACCAAGTAATATCTGCATGTTTTGTCTTCTATTTCTATTTTATAACACTACAATTGGCGGTAGTAGCCATTAAAGAGTGATCCGGATTCATTTTAAGCAAACGTAACAGCTCAGTTAAATAGGCAATAAAAACATTGAAAAGTTTATAGTTTCGTTTCACCTACTTAGCAACCCCAATCCCAAAGTTTTTTTTCAAAGTAGTAATAAAAATATTTGTTACTGATAATCAATCATGTTCATCAACGATGCATGAATTTTCTGTACCAGTCCTTAAACTATGACAAAAATCAAGGATTCTTGCTTTCAGTATATTAACCCATAAACCTTGCACTTGTGTATCAATCAGGTGTAATGTTGAGTTGAAAGTTACAATGTTATTTAATTGTCAATACATATTATGTATGTCATATTTCAACTCTCAGATATTATTGTATCTAAAACTTGTACATTTTTGTCTGAAAATGCCATGAATTTGATGTGTTTTACTTACCAAAAACACTGATTTTAGGGGGAAATAATGTTTTCGCGTTACCATGGCAACTGAAGACCGGAACTAAGTTTTTTTGGTATTATTTCCAATTTCATGTAAATATATGCAAATAGTGTAAGTTTCATGCTAAACGGAAACCATGCGTGCTGATTATAGCAATTAATTACTATATGTACCAAACAGTGTTAAATCGGATGTAAGAGTTATAGCCCTTGTTTAAAAAAATCTGCACCACTTCCAGATCTGGCATCCACCATAAATTAAAGCCTTATGGTCTGAACTATTCGAATATATCATCAGAAATTTTATACAAGATGGGTTAAAAAAGAATCAATTTTAAGGCCCTTTTATTGAGTTGGCCCTTCTACTATTAGTTTTTAAGAGCAAAATCAATGCAAATGTTTGTCTTTGGAATAAAGAAAACAATACCTTTGGGTGACCGCTGTTACATATTTTTAACCTGCATCGAGTAAGCATATATTAGTATTGAAATATCAGTAAGCTCCATGAAACAATTGTATTGATTAAGTCACCTAGCATCAATATGCCTGCTGTAAGTCATATTTAGTAACAGATTGATTTTCCTCCGACCTTAAAGGGACTCGCAACCGGATGGTGTACTTGTCAAAATAAAATAAAATACTGAAATAAAAGCAAATTTGTGGCATTATTTGGCTTCTGACATTAAAAAAATATGATCAGTCCAAAAAAAGTCTCAAGAATCGTCACCGAATCTTAGATTTTTAGATATTTTCCATCGTTTTTCTATACCGACTAGTAGACAGTATAGTTGTTGTTGTTGCTTCTCTACACGGGCTCAGACATAAACACGAGCCGAATTACGAAGTTGTATGCACTTTCGATGGCTACACATTGAAATACGTTAAATCGATCCGAGATAAACGGATAGTTTCCGTGGTCCATTGGTCTAAGCGGTTTCCCCTATTTTGCCTTCTGTCCGCCAATGCCGGGCCCCGGGTTCGAATCCCACCAGAGACCAATATTTTTTTTTATTGAAATACATTTTTTTAAACAGAATTTCTTATCCTAAACTAATTCTTTACCATTTATATAAGCGTTTGACACATATTTACAAATTACTATTTTTAATGCACCATCTGGTTGCGAGTCGCTTTAATGTCTGTGTTAAACCATAGGTGTATTAAGGGACTCTGACTTTCTAATGTATTTTCATGGCCCCAGCATCGACAAATGCGGAGGTATATAGTAATTGTCCTGTCCGTGCATACGAGGTTAACCAGAATTTATCGTTTCGTCTAGCATTAGCACCACTTACTAGAATGCTTTGGTACTTATACAGTTGATGCCTGGGACCATTATCAATCCTCCCATATCCCTCAACCTCAATTTGACATTGCCCTTGAGGCCTTGACGTAATCTGGACTTAGAGTAGTTTAAATGAGAATGTTTTACATGGGCCATTTCGATCTTGTTTAACCCTTTCCCCAATAGAAGCGCCTTTTAGCGTGTTTTATTTATTCATCCGCTGAAGAAAATAGTTCCAATTTAATCAGTTATGAAGATATATGATAGGGAATAGTTTCTATATTCTAGCACATGATAGCTTAAAGCAGGCTGAAAGTAAAGCAGAATGTTCCTTAAGGCACATTCTGCTTTACTTTCAACCTGCTTTAAGTAGCCACCTATCTTCAAAACTAGAAACAGGCTATTGGGTAAAGGGTTAACTAGATTTGACCGTTTACCTGACATCAACACTGCTTACTAGAATGCTTTGATAAAGGTAAAGGTAAAGGTAAAGGTGGAGTTTATAAAGTCTGCTATTATATGCATATTCTGCCGAATTTTACATTTACCTCCCTGATCATCGAGTCATAAGTCGGCCATTCACAGACGGCGCTACTAGCAGCCATGACACATTGACTTATTTCCCTCTCAGGTACCCATTTAAATCACCTGGGTGAATTGGAGCAATGTAGGGTTAATTTTTTGCTCAGAAAAATGTCAGTGATCCTGACAGGGCTCGAACCAGGAACCTCTCGCTTCCTAGGCGAACGTCCTACCACTGGACCACCGACCCGATACTTATACAGTTGTTGCATTGGACCATTCCCAATACACCCATGTCACACAACCTTACATTCAAAGCTCCTATTGGAGTTTTCTGCATTATTTTGGTACCGCACTAAGTTGTACTTTATTTTAGGGATATTCACAATTCTTCACTGAGCGGTACATTGATACAAGCATGTCAATTTAGCAAAGTTTCGAGAAATAGTTGGTCATTAATGTTAAAAGTAAGTTCTTGCAGTGGTATCTCATGAATATTCCTATATCTCTCAGGAATTTCAGAAGCATATTGCACTTTTATATATTTAATGACATTTTTATTTGCAATACAAATGTTTTATATATGCATAATGTTTGTTTTAAATATAAGATAGTATAGCAGTTGTGAACATTTTTTTAACTCTTTCCTCCCTGGAACTTTAAATGGATAATTCCAGTTTCCATTTTAGTCTCGTCCATTTCTGACTTTTGTGGGTTGTTTTTGTCAATGTTTGGCATTATGTCAAACAGTGATGACCCTGATCAGAGGGCTCCTTTCGGATCCCTCTGATCTGGGTCTTCACTGTTTGCACAAAACAAGTGCACTATTCACATGTACACTGTTTGAAAAGGACGTCTATATGCGGGACTAGGGTTCAAAGGGTTAAACTTTAAACACACATTTAGAAACTGAAACGCAGTGTGTGAGGTCAATGTCAATGTACAGGGGTAACATATTTCACATGGATGGACAGATCTTGTACCAGGGTATCTGTGACGCAATAATGTAATCTGTAGGTCAAAGGTTGTAGCAGATATGAGCAATTTTCAAAGCTTAAAGCCACTATATTACTCCCACATAAACAGAATCAAACATTTTTCTTACATGAAATTTATGTCACTGTCGTAAGCGTTCCATATAAAAAGAAGTAATACGTGGTGATATTTGAAGCAATATTGCTAACGAACAGTGAAATTTGTGGAAACAAGTAATCAAGTTTGTTTATTTTTGAATAGCGACGAAAATTTACGGACATACTCGGTAAAGCTCATTTGCATAATTCTATACAACAAGTCGAGTGCTTTACAACCAAAGAGAGACAACTCCTTTAAGTTTGGCCGTTAAACTGATTCATGTGAAAACATGTACTGAGCGAAATAAAGAATTTGAATTTGAATTTTGATGCAATGTATACGCATTGTCGCGGCCGAATCAATCACGTGACCTTTATGCGATCGATCGAGAGTTCTCGGAACCAGCCCGTAATCTTATTTGTAAACAAACCCGCTTATAATGTAAACCACCACGATAAGAATTCGACACATTTAGGTAGGATTCTTTACGAAGTGGGTGCATATGTCAGGCTTCTTACACTCGATTTCACTTAGTATTAATACATAGAAAATGCACACATATAAGAAATTGCGCGTTTTAAACACCAATTTGAGCGGGATTGTGCAGATATGAGATTCAATTCTCGTTTGAATATTTGCTACTACCACCAAGATCTGCACTCGCGGCGGCTCCACCCACGCTCGCGCGCCAGGCTTCCAAGCTCACCGCGACGACCCTCCTACTGAAACTGAATCTCAGAGCCCGAGGTCAAAGTCAAGGCGTCAAATGTTTCACATGGATTTGTAATAATGAAACTTAAGTTGTTGCTGAAAACATCATCTCCATTGCTTTCTAAGAGATTAACATAGAAAGCAATGGAGATGGTGCTTTCAGCAACTTAACCCTTTACCTGATAGCCTATTTCTAGTACTTAAGATAGGTGACTACTTAAAGCAGGTTGAAAGTAAAGCAGAATGCGCCTAAGGGCGCATTCTGCTTTACTTTCAGCCTGCTTTAAGCTATCATGTGCTATAATATAGAAAAATATTCACTATAATACATATTCATTACTGATTAAATTGGAACTATTTTCTTCAGCGGATGAATAAATCATATCCGCTAAAAGGCGCTTCTATTGGGGAAAGGGTTAAGTTTCATTATTACGCATCTGTCATTTTACTAAGACTATAATTAGCTGAACAATTCCAAATGTTTAATAATCATTAATGATTTCTTATTAAAATGATAGCATGTTATGATCTCATGTGATATTCGCATTGCCATAGCAACATTATTAAGAACACTAGTCATGGAGTTTAACTAGTGTTCTAAAGTTTCTTAGCAACAGAAATCAAATCAGAAGTAAATGAAATTCCGCCTCTCAGTCTGACCGGAAATTAATTCAGCTTTTGGTAGTTATTTACCTTTAGTAACTTTAAGTTAATAGACTGGTTCCTGTATACCTTAAACAACTCAAATACGTCAAAAACCTATGGCAGATTTCAAGGGTGGGGACTTGTTTATGGCCAACAACTGTAGTCTACCATTTGTACTCTACTTATTTTATTATATATATATTATGCTTTTTGTTTTCTTCTGTTTGTACTCTTCTATTTGGTATCAACTGTTTGTACTCTACTTTTTTCTATTAAATCTATTATGCTGTTTGTAATATAATTATGTAATCTACTGTGTGTACTCTCCTGATTGTATTCCACTGTTTGTAATCAACTGTTTGTGTTTAAATGTTTTAATTCTACTTTCTCACATAACTGCCCTTATCTCTTCTCTTGGTTAGAACAAGGGGTTGAGATTTCCTTAGCCTTGACACGTGTAGGATAACTTTAGAACGTGACGTCACACGAACTGTTTGACCTGACTTTATTCATACGCGTATTTACAAAATATATGAAAGTCATCGCTAATTATTGCAACTAATTATTGCAAACAGTTTTAATCCAGATCAGACGCCGCGTAGCTGTTTGTCACTCGTCATTATATGTATTCTATCAAATTACCCACTTATATGTAGCTTTGAGAAACAGGAGGGCCAGAATGGCCCTTAATCGCTCACCTGATCATGGTGACACTAAGAAGGGTCACTGATTTCAGAAAAGATTTGTAAATTTTCACTGATGTTATAAGGAAAATCAGCCTCGTCCACTGGCTGCCATGTTTTTTAAGCGAATAAATTTATTTTGAGAAATCTTGTAGAACCCCTCCCCCCTATGAATCATTTGTGTGATACTGTTTTCATATGGCGAAAGTGGTTGAAGGAAAGAAGATTGTTAACAATCTATATTAAGCTCTGGTGAACTAGATATGCAATGAACCAGAACAATTTCAACAACATTGGTAAAGGACTTCTAGAAGTTACACCACACCAAATATCAAAGCTCTGGCTATATCAGTTTCGGAAAATAAATTGTTTGAAGATTTCACTATATAACTCTATATAAAACTGTGACCCCGGGCAGGGTCAGTTTTGACCCCAGGGACATAATATGAATACTCTTGATAGAAGATCAGTAGATGATGAAATGTACCAAATATCTAAGCTCAGTCCTTGTGGTTTTTAATGAGAAAAAGTTTGAAGATTTCACTATATAACTCTATGTAAAAATGTGACCCTCTGGGGCGTGGCCATTTTTGACACCCAGGGGAACATCATTCTTGAACAATCGTGATACAGGACCTACAGATGATATTATGTGCCAAATATCTAAGCTCTGACTCTTGTGGTTTTTGAGAAGAAGATGTTTGAATATTTCACTATATACATGTACTTCTATGTAAAACTGTGACCCCGGGCCGGGGCCATTTTTAATCCCAGGGACATAATTTGAACAACTTTGATAGAGGACCTGTAGACGATGCCATGTGCAAAATACCTAAGCTCAGTGTACTATGGTTCAAGAAAAGAAGATTTTTAAAATTTTCTTTGAATAAATCTATTTTTAGCTCCAGTGGCCCCGATATGCAACAGACCGGAACCAATTCAGCAGTATATGTTAAAGACCTCTAGAAATTACACCATTCTAAATTATAAGATATCTGGCCATATTGGTTTCAGAGAAAAAGGTGTTTGAACATTTCACTATATAACTCTATGTAAAACGGTGACCCCAGGGGCGGGCCAATTTTCCCCAGGGACAAATGTGAACAATCTTGATAGAGGATCTATAGATGATGCCATGTGCCAACGGTATCTAAGTTCTGGCCCTTGCGGTTTTTGACGAGAAGATTTTTAAGATTTCCTTGTTTTGCCACTTTGGTTGCCATGGCAACCAGAGTTCTGCATTTTTTCAAGTTCTTTAAAAACGTTGAAAGCGCTTGACCCAAGGAAAATTCCCGTTAAGTTTAGTTACAATCAGGCAAGTTGTTTTGAAGAAGAAGATGTTTGAAGAAATTGTTAACACACGACGCACGACGCACATCGACGGATTACAAAAGCTCACCTTGAGCACTTTGTGCTCAGGTGAGTTAAAAACAGCAGACGACAACTTTAAGCAGATCTCTTGCAGCAATAGAAGCGTGAGACATAATTGTTCTGTTAAGGGAACTGTTGCAGGAGTCGTTGTAAGGAGGGAATCGTTGTTGGTAGGGTCGTTGTAGGGAGGGAACACTATATATTGCTTGTATTAAACTGTCTGTAGTCTACTATTTCTAAACTTCTATTAATTATTCTACTCGTTGTACTGTGCTTATTTTCTCGACTATATGGCAATTGTCAAGATTAATGATGGTAAAAATAACAAGGTTGTTTATAATATTAATTTCAGAGCTAACATTCGTAGCAGCTATGGGCGATGTCCAGTCTATTCCAGTTGTCGGCGAAATCGTCACCGTCGTTGAAAGTGGCACTAAAATCGTAGGTGCAGGGCTGGCTGCTGTTGTCGGGGAGACAGACATCGCAGAGGATCTAGCTAGAGAAGCCGGTGATTCCTGGGTGCAATACTCGGAGAGAAATATAATTGCAGGCACAGTCAACTGTGTGGTACAATCAGCACAGGGAAGAGATGCAGAGGCCGCACGAATAGCTGAGAAAACTCTCCACTCTTTGGAGGTTTGCGTAGATAATGCTCCTGTTCTTGGACACGCTAAAGGTATTGTGCACTATATTGCCGGTGACGAGATACATGGAGACAAATGCATGTTCAACGCAACAAGAACAACGGCAGTCATAGGGGCAGGTGCACTGACGGGTGGATTGGGAGGCGGTGCCGTTTTAGGAGGAGTAGCTGGTATAGAAACAGGCCTTGTCTGCGACTTAACTGCCACAGCTGTAAGTAAGGAACCAACAGGAGGTGTCCGGGCTTTAGGCAATGTTGTAGATTCTCCTGGTGTTGACAATGTCATTGATGCAGGCCTAATTTTTGCGGGGGATTTTTCTGGAGGACGTTCAGGAGTTAAGTACGGTAAATCAATGAGGTCAACATTAACAAGAGACTCTTAGACGTGACGTGCACAAAGCATAATAATAACCGCCCCACTGGCAAACAGAAGTATTGGGAATTTGTAATTTCAGTTGGTCAAGTCGTACTGTAGGCTGCATCGAAAACAGACCGTTAAAGACATTACTTCACCTAGTCGGTTACACATAGTCCAGTACAAAGTTCGTATGCTTTAACTGAACACATGTCTAGACAAAAATTCAGTGAAACGTCTCAAGTTTAGCCCGTCCCTTTTTACGGTAGCTCAACTGAGCCAAAGGCTAAATGTGAGCTATTGTGATTGCCCTGTGTACGTCGTCCGTCTTCGTGTGTCGTGCGGTGCACGTCGTCCGTTGTCTGTCGTCGTTAACAATTGCTTCAAATGATATCTCCTCCTATACCGCTTGACCGATTTCAACCAAACTTTACAGGAATGTTTCTGGGGTCAAGCTCATTCAAATTTGTCTAAAGAATTAAAAACAATTAAAACTCCCATGGGAACCGAAGTGAAAACATAAGGACATCTTAAAAAGAAATTGTCAAAAACTACAAGGGCCAGAGCTTAGATATTTGGCAAATAGCATCATCTACAGGTCATCTATCAAGTTTGGTTCAATTATGCCAATGGGGTCAAAATTGGCCAAAACTTTACATAGAGTTCAAACATCTTCTCGGAATCTAATATGGCCAGAAAATTTGATATTTGGCACGATGATACTTCTAGGTGTTCAATACTAATGGTAATGAAATGGTACCGGGCAGTTGCATATCTAGGTCACAGGAGCTAAAAGTTATTTTGTCTGAAACCCTATACACAGAGTTTACATGTACGATATTTTGCACATAACATCATCTACAGGTCCTCTATCAAGATTGTTCACATTATGCCCCTTGGATTAAAATTGGCCAAGCCCATTGGGTCATCGTTTTACAAAGCGTTATATAGTGAAACGTTCAAACATATTCTCCCCTGAAATTGATAGCCCAGAGCTTTGATATTTGATATGGTGACACTTCTATATGTCCTTTACCAATGTTGAAGAAATGGTTCCGGACGGTTGCACATCCAGGTCACAGCAGCTAAAATATATTTTTTCAATAAAAATTTAAAGTTCTCATTGTCTGAAACCCTAGTACACATAGCTTAGATATTTGGCACATAGCAATCAGATTATTCAAATTATTTTCTCTGGGGTAAAAAAATGCCCCAAGCCGTGGGCACAGTTTTAAATAGTTATATAGTGAACATTTCGAACATCTTATTCTCTGAAACTAATGTGGCGAGGAACTTGATATTTGGCAAAGGGACACTTCTGGATTTCCTTTACCAATATGTTGAAATTGTTACGGATTGTTGCACATCCAGGTCTCAGCAGCTAAAATAGATTTTCTTCAATGAAAATTTAAAAGTTCTTCTTGTCTGAAACCCTAGTACACAGAACGTAGATATTTGGCACATAGCATTCGAACATCTTATTCTCTGAAACTAATGTGGCGAGATCTTTGATATTTGGCAAATTTCATATTCTCCTCTGAAACTGATACGCTTAGAGTTTTGCTATTTGTTTATGGTGACACTTCCATATGTCCTTTACCAATGTTGAAGAAATGGTTCCGGGCAGTTGCACATCTAGGTCACAACAGCTAAAACTAGATTTTTTCAATGGAAAGTTATTCTTGTCTGAAACCCTAGTACACTGAGCTTAGATATTTGGCACATAGCATTATCTACAGGTCCTCTACCAAAATTGTTCAAATTATGTCTCTGGGGTAAAACATTGCCACCACACACCGGGTCATAAATCATTCTCTCCATTGTGTCGAGCGAAAAATGGCCCATGAACCTATTATTTTTTATGGTTTGGTTTGAAAAACGCCCTGTATTTGAGTATGTCAGGCCTCTCTAGCCAAAATGAGATTGCTATCCCACAAGTTTCATGCTTTTACAGGTATTTTCACGCATAGTGAGAACAATGGAGGTGGGTGGAAATCCTTTAATGGACTGGGGTAATGTCTTTAAATGTCAACGTATATAATAGCCGAAAAATGGGCTAATTTTTTTAAAATTCGTAGACCAGTTTATACTTAATCCGTGCCCTATGAACGTAGACTTAATTTGGTTATGTATTTGTGTATAAAGTTGTGTCCCTTTGATATACTTATAAAACTTGACCAACTTTATTAAGAAACCCCCTTACTAAAGCATACATATATATATGCAAGATGTGTCGCAAATGAACGTAGTGGAAGGGGCAGGTAATCTAGACCATTGGGTATGTATTACACGGATAGATACAAAATGTTAGAATACAGACAATGCAGTGCTACTCCTGACAATATCGTCATATACAGTAGAACCTCTCTATTACGACAACTAAAAAGAAGGCTAATTGTCTGTATAAAAGACAGGTGACAGCTTAAAGCAATGTGAAAGTGAAACAAAAAGCTCCTGTAGGAGCTTTCTGTGTCACTTTCACATTGCTTTAAGCAGTCACCTGTCTTAAACGACTAATATTTGACACAATTTAGTGGTCGTAATAGAGAGGTTCTACTGTAGATCTATATTTTATTTTATGTTTCGCAATTACGACTACTGTCAAAACATGTTAATCGCAATCAATTTTGCATCGACACGTGTCATGTTTGCTTAGATAAGAACATACAATAACATTAAGCTTTCTCCTTTGCGCTATTAGCAGTTTGTTGTGTAACTACCAGGGTACGAACGACGGGCGTGACTCACAGTTTCTGCTCCCTTTTCTGTATTTAGAAAAAGGGAGTTTATATTAAGATTTCGGCTTGTGATTATGTGTTTACTTGAAGCGGGTGGTGTCGGCCATCTGGCCACATTCTTGGATTTGCCGACGAAACTATATTGCATTTCGGACACAGTTTATGAGGATGGCCTCATCATAAACAATTTCTACTGATCACTTTGTTATATCATATATTTATGTTGGATAACGGGCCACATAAATAACAGTGCCTTGGATTTCCAGGACACAAAACGGCTAGAACTAGATCACTGAGTTTCATTTACAATTTCACTAGGGATATAGCACCCTGGCTACATGTGTTAGTCTTAGAACTTGTGCGCATGCTAGTGTACGCAAGTGCTCGTGTAAACGCGACGAGAGAGATAGAGAGAATAAAGAATTATATACAGGAGATGTAACACAAGAGAGATAGAGAGAGAGAGAGAGAGAGAGAGAGAGAGAGAGAGAGAGAGAGAGAGAGAGAGAGATGTATTAGACATATACGAGGGTAGTTCAAGAAGTAATGATACTTGTTCAATAACTTCAATATATTAAGTTAAAAATGCATGTGTGATACATCATTTTAAAGCGCAATTCTTTGTCTACACGATGGTATAATGCACGATAAGATCACATAATTCGATAAGTCACAACATGAACCTAAATTACCCCTACTCGAGGATACTGGAATACAGCACTTTTCAGACTTTTTTAGACTTTTTTTTTACGTAATAACTTCTTAAAGAGTATAATTTCTAAAATTTGTTTTTGAAATATATCAGCTTTTTCCTAAATTTTAATGTAAATAAAATTTCATTTCAGTTGAAAGGGTTAACTGTATAAAATCTCATTTTTTCAAATATAACATTTCTCATTTTGATTATGACGAAAGTGGACATGTGTGTTCGAACGCTATGAACAGTTTCTAGATCAGTATATCTACATTTTGATTTTAGAACATAAAAATCTTCTTCAATGGCTTCAATTATAGCCAGGTTTAATATAAAAATGAATTTGTGATTTCATTTACTACTTTCATACACAACAGTAGATACGTATTTAGTATTAGCTCTATTTTTGATATTTTATAGAGTAATAACATTTAACACTGTGTAATGTTTGCATAATTGTCTGATTTTATTTGACAGAAAGTTCCATAAACGTATTCAAAATAATAAAGCCGCAAAAATAATTATAATATCAAATTGTGTTCAGAAAAATAACTCAACAATACACAAAAAATGTCCAGGGTCCTCGAGGAGGGGTCATATAGGTTAATGTTGTGACCTGTTGAGTTATGTGATCTTATCTCACGTCTCAGTGATTGGCAGTCACAGTGACACTAACCACAAGGCATAGAAGGTCCAAACTCTGGTTTTCAATTGTCTATACGTTTCTTCTGCCTTTATTTCATGCAGTCTGGATCCAGAGTAAACACACACAAGTTAAGTGTCTTTCTCTTATCAGGTTCCTAACTTCCTAGCCGCCTGACTGAGCTAGTTTTAATATAAACTGTAAATTGATTTGTTTGTTTTGCCACATCCCGAAGTAATTAGTGTAAGTACTTCATGGCCACATGTTAGAATTTTAATCAGCCTTAATAATATTTAATCAAGCTAAATGACAAACTCGTATACTTTGTTTTAATGAAAATTATGTGCAAACAAATAGATCCAGACAGACCAGAGTAATTCTTACGATCCGAACAATTTGATACTTTTTAATTACATTGGAGAATGTGTTATTCTTTCCCAACAAACGCGTTTACGGTAAAACGTTTATTTCCATTGCAAACAGTTTTGAGCCAGATCAGACGCCGGGTATTCTGGCGTCTGATCAGGCTCCACACTGTTTGCCACTTATATCAAAATGAGTTGTAAGAATTATCTAAAACATGACATTTTCTACCTTTTAGTGCTATGCGTTTTTCGTTTCGTTTGCGTTTAAACGGGAAAGGATAACGTAGTCTCCACTGTAAGACTTCACGTCTTAGCCATTATGTTTTTAGCTCACCTGGCATGTAATGTCAAGGTGAGCTATTTTGATAGTGCTGTGTCCGTCGTCCGTCGTCGTCAACAATTTCTTCAAACGACTTCTCCTCCTAGACTACTGGATGGATTTTTACCAAACTTGGCAGGAATGATCCTTGTATGGTCCTCTTTCAATGTTGTTCAAAAAACTTAAAAAATCTTCTTGTCTGAAACCACAGTACCCTGAGCTTAGATATTTTGAACAAAGCATCATCTTCAGGTCCTCTATCAAGATGTTCAAATGATGTCCCTGGGGTAAAAATTACCCCGCCCCGGGGGTAGTAATTTTACAAAGAGTTATATAGTGAAATCTTCAAACATCTTTTTCTCTGAAACTAATATGGCCAAGGCTCGGATATTTGGCATGGTGACACTTCTTGAAGCCCTGAATCAAAATTGTAAATATGGTTCCGGTCCTTTGCATATCTAGGTCACAGGAGCTAAAAATAGATTTTTTTTCAATGAAAACTTAAAAAATCTTCTTGTCTGAAACCACAGTACCCTGAGCTTACATATTTTGCACAAAGCATCATCTTCAGGTCCTCTATCAAGATTGTTCAAATTATGTCCCTGGGGTAAAAAATGACCCCGCCCCGGGGGTCATCATTTTACATAGAGTTATATAGTGAACTCTTCGAACCCGTTTTTCTCTGAAACTAATATGGTCAGAGCTTTGATAATTTGCATGGTGACATTTCTAGAAGCCCTTAATCAATATTGTTTATATGGTTCCGGTCCTTGCATATCTAGGTCACAGGAGCTAAAAATATATTTTTTTTCAATGAAATCTTAAAAAATCTTTCTATTAGCTTAAAATAGATTTTTTTCAATGAAAAGTATTCCTGTCTGAAACCATCCATGTAAAAAATAGTTGACAGAACACTTAATTTTCAAGTTCATCAGCAAGATTTTTGAAATTATGTCTCTGGGGTAATAAATGATCTCACCCCAGGGGTCATGTGACCCTTGTGTTGGTTTTTCCAGGTGAGCGATATTTAGGCCCGCATGGGCCTCTTGTTCTTGTATATTGGACTGTTACGCTTTATATGTGAATGTTTTTCTTAATTGTTGCAGGTGCTATTTTATGTTAATTTAAATGTTAAGGCCCTATTGCCCTATGTGCCAAATAATGTAACTATTAGTTGTATTTGTAAATAGCTTAGATTCAGATCAGATGCTGTTTAACTTGCTATCTTATCAGAATCAATGCTGTAATAACATGTTTGTATATATTTAACTTTAATTCCTTATTTAAAGAGTATCAGTGATAATACTGTTTGAAAATCTCTTCAGTTAGACAAAGGGAGGCAAATCAATTGCCTCACTTGATCTAAAAATAAAAATAGATTACTTGAATCATTTAGACTTTTTAGTAGTTCTTACATCTTTAAGATAATTGAACATGACTTCAAGTCTGCACATCAAACAGTATTATCTAATCCTTGACATTTGGTATAGCTAATAGTTTTTTGTTGCAAACATGACTAATTAAAATAAAGATTCTTGTAAAATAAAACTTCTTGTATCCTAAATCTTCCTTGGCTGCAAACACTCTAAACTTTTACTTTCCCTCTGAGTCCAAGGTTATAAAGCCAAGCGTTTGAGCTGAGTCTGAGTGTGTTCTCAAGCATTTGATTGGTCAGATTTGAGCTCAAATCTGACCAATCAAATGCTTGAGAACGACTTTAGCTTTATAACCTTGGACCCTGATACAGTGGAGAAAACGTTAGTCTTTCCCAATAAACGCGTTTACGCTAAAACTTATTTTTCCATTGCAAACAGTTTGGAACCAGATCAGACGCCGTGTAACCCGGCGTCTGATCAGGCTCCAAACTGTTTGCCACTCATTTCAACATGAATAGTCAAAATTGTCCAAAAGTTGTCCTTTTCTATGTTTTAGTGCAATGCGTTTGCGTACGTTTGCGTTTAAACGGGAAAGAATAACAGATTCTCCACTGTAGTTGATTTACCGTCATGGTCTTAAAGCGACTAGCAACCAGATGGTGTATTTGCAAAAATAAAAGAAAATACTCAAATAAAACCAAATGTGTAACATAATCGTGCATCTGGCATTAGAAAAATATGATCAGTCTAAAAACATCCTCAAGAAAAGTCTTCAAATCTTAATTTTTTAGATATTTTCCATCGTTTGATCCTATATTTATTCTATAGCATCGAAAGACACAACAGAAATTGATCACAAGCTCGGACATAAACCCGGGCCGAATGATGTACTCTACATCGCTACACAGTAAAGTACGTTAAATATATCCCAGAGATATAAATAGTCCGGCTGGTCGAGTGGTCTAAGTGGTTGTGTTATTTTGATTTCTGCCCCCGCATGCCGGGTCCCGGGTTCGAATCCCACTAGAGCTCAATATTTTGTTTTTATTGAAATGCATTTTTTAAACAGAATTTCTTATCCTAAACTAATTCTTACCCGTGTGTATAAACGTTTGACATATAGTTACAAATTACTATTTTTAATGCTAAATCTGGTTGCGGGCCTCTTTAATTCAAAATTCTAACACCTCGCCCACACCCCTATATAAGCGAAGAAGGACCGTCTTGGTGTTCGAATTTTCAGTAGAACACTCACGCGCTAAACGTTCTAACGTGACGTCATATGGCTTCGAAAATGCGTACGACAAGAAATGTAGCGTCGTTACTTCGGTGCAAATTAAGGTTAAAAAATGTGTTAGATCCGAAATAATAAATTAATACCAGTGTTCTATCTAACAATCGAACACGGATAGTCGTTGAGATGCTTGTAATTAAATCACTCGGCCTAAAGGCCTCGTGATTAAATTACTACGCATCTCAACTCCTACCAGTGTTCGATTGCACGATAGAACACTGGTATGAATTTATTATTTCTTAAATAAATATCAGCAATAGGATTTAACTCTTTACCCAATAGCCTGTTTTTAGTTTTGAAAATAGGTGATTATTAAAGGCGCATTCTACATTACTTTCATACTGATTAAAGCTACCACCTTTCAGAATAAAGAAACTATTCCTTATGATACATATTCATAACTGTATAAATTGGAACTACATGTATATTCTCTAGCGGAGGGATAATTTGAATGTGCTAAAAGGCGCTTCTATTGGGGAAGGGTTAAAGAAATATCCATACGAACAATCTGGGTCATGTACCGGACCTGTGCTTATAAAGCGTTTGAACTGAGTCTCGTTCTCAAGTTTTCGATTGGTCAGATTTGAGTTTCAGAACGACCTCAGACTCATCTCAAGCGCTTTATAAGCATGGAACCAGATGCTTATTTATTCATTATATGGTTTTGCTGGTATGTAAGTTCTTCTAAGAATTATCAGCAGCATTTATGTATTCTATGTCTGATCTGGTTCTTACGTAAATATCGTTGTACATAGTAGGGCTTGGAAGTGGGTGGGGTTAAGGTTGAGGACCCTTAACCATTTACCCAATAGCCTGTTTCTATATTGAAGATAGGTGACAACTTAAAGCAGGCTGAAAGTAAAGCAGAATGTGCCTTCAGGTGCATTCTGTTTTACTTTCAAACCTGCTTTAAGCTGCTATCTTCTAGAATATAAAAATCATTTCTGATGAAAGATTGTTACACTACATAAATTTGAACTATTTTCTTTAGTGGAGGAATAAATCATTGGCGTAAAAAACGTATTTATGAGGTAATGTGCTAATGAGATCGGACTAAAATTGACACTTTACTTACAGGATCGGTCATTTTTGTCATGATGTCGGCCCGTTCCGAACTATACCTTTAGCCGACCTCTCTCCGAAGAGTACCGATACTGACCGACATTGGCACGCTCTCAGTAGCGGTCCACAGCTTTAGTTTTAACAGGTGTTTTTTTTTTATAAGTTTCATATACGACATTATATTTTTACGACTGCAATGTCTACTGCTTAAAATTGTCGTCTGCTATTTTTCTCAAAGTTAAATAATGGACATATTTACTGAAAAATATTAAAGACGAATGTCAATCAGCTTGAATCCAGATCAGACGCCGCGTAACGCGGCGTCTGATTTGGATTCAAGCTGTTTGCAAATGTCCCTCCCTATAACGACTCCCTCCGAACAACGCACACAATTGTTGTCTCCCGTTGGATGTCGTTGTAGAGAGGGAGCACTGCACATGCATTTGTTTGTACGTTTTGAGTTCGTCAAATAAGTTCCTTATCTTGTTTTTCTATATACATATATTATAACATAATATGCTATATAAGCATGGATAAGAAAACAAGTATTACATAACTTATATAAATTATTCTCCATGTTGACGATATGAACAGTGCAAACTATGGCATTATACATGTAGTTGAGTTTACATTAAAAATTCTGTTTTATTGCATACATTTTGGAACAATTTGGTAAGAACTTTAAGGTCTGCCATAAGCAAATGTACTGTTCAAGTGTACTGTTTAATAATTTCACTGCCAAATTTTACGCGAGTTTTTTAACCCCTTCACCGTTTCATTGTCATCTGCTTCAATTCTGTTGTTTGCAAGATCGTTTCAACTTTTTACGGTAAGATTCAATGTATTAGGACTTAAAATATACCGATACGAGTGTCACAAAAACAGTTTGGATTCTGATCAGACGCCGCGTTACGCGGCGTCTGATCAGGATCCAAACTGTTTACAAACGTGTCATTTTGAGTGAAAGGGTTAATTGTTTTGGTGCTGAATAAACAGTCGTCTTCATGTGGAAACCGACTAGATCAAGTTATTTTATGCTCACACGAAAGGGGTCCCAGTGACAAACAGTTCGGTCAGTGAGGTCTGATCTTGATCCAACCTGTTTGGAAAGCTTTTCAATGTATACAGGTTTTGACTGCTGAATGCGTTGATGTATAGGGAAAGGTGTGTTGCACTAGGGTATTTAGTTTATTCAACTTGCAATAGTTTATTTAAAAATGCAACAACTATAACGTTATTCTTAAAGTCCCATTGTATTTTCAGAACTTTTCGTTATGTCTGAAATACAATAACGGCTAATAATAATGTTTGAACATTCTGATCTATGAAATGATGAAGACGGACCTAAATCCCCAAAAAGGGCAAATACTATTTTTCCCTGACCTAGATTTAATGCCAATACGTTGTCAGCAAGTTTGGTGAAGATCCAATAAAAAGTGTTTGTGTTAGAGAGCAGAAAATGCTGAAACAGTCATTTTTTAATTATTCAAGGACAATAACTCAGACATGCCTTATTCGATTTTGCTAGTTATTGAACCTGACCTAGATTCTATACTAATAAACATTTGTAGCAAGATTGGTGAAGATAAAAAAAGAAGTGTTTGAGTTAGAGAGCGGACAAGGCTGAAACAGTCATTTTCAGCAAGCTCAAGGTATAGATCCTCCGTAATGTTTTTATCGCTTACCCATGGTGAATAATATGTACACGTTGTCACTGGATCAAGTAGTGTTTAACCCTGTGCCCATTGGTCGTAACTTTACGGGAGTTTACAAACTGTTTGAATCTAGAAAGACGCCGCGTAACGCGGCGTCTCATCTGGATCCAAACTGTTTGACACTCGTCTTAAGGTTTGTTAATTAAAACAATGCATAAATCTAAACTGAACAAATTTTGCAGACGACAATGTCAAAGCAGACGTCTGTGCAGCAGAATAAGGGTTAACAGGGTAATTCTCAGTGCTCCAGCTATACACATGTAACCGGGAGTAATCTGAACTAATCTAACATTTTCTCACTCATTTCAGCACCGAATGCTATGGTGTTACTACTGATTAAACCGTCTCTTCGAGGCAATTTTAATGAGTATGACACCATTGGGTTTAAAAGCAGAAATAAAGATTTTAATTTTTCGAAATACTTCCGTTATCTGGAGCCCTGTATTTACAGAGTTGTCCTTCTTTCCATTCACAAGGGAGGCTTTTTAATTTGTGCAGCACAAAAATATTATAAATAAAATTTAAAAAGCGAATTTCTTAGATAAAGCCGGTTTTTGTGAAAGAATCATGTCCTACGTAGTTCAAATGGGACCCCAAACAACCGTTTTATGCAGGTTTCTCAAAAACACAATGCGGCTTTAAGTAAACGCGCTAAAGATAAAATTTCCATTCCAAACAGTCTCAAGCCAAGCGACGAGTATACTCGTCATTTAGAAACAACGTACATAGTTACCTATGAAGAGTAAACTTGCCAAATACAAACAGTGTAGACCCAGATCAGTGGACTCCTACAGGATCCCTCTGAACAGGGTCTACATTGTTTGTCATTTTGCAATATACATATTTTAAAATAATTCCTATACATTTGAAAATGTGCTATACTTAATTCCAAAAATGGAATAGTCCATTTGAAGTTTCAGGGATGTTGTTGATCCAGTTTCCTGTGAGTGTTCGCCAAATCTGTCAAAACTTCGAGCATACTCTGGTATTAACACATTCAACCCTAGGGACGAGCATTCTCGTCATTTACAAAAAGTGTACCTGTGAGGATTACACTTTCTCCCATGCAAACAGTGTAGATACTGATCAGATGGATCCTTATGGAGCCCTCTGATCAGTGTCACAGTCTACACTGTTTGTCATTTTGAAATATACATGTATAGTTAAAATCAAACCAAACTACATGTAGTAAAAAATGAACTAGACTTATTTTGAAATTGGAAGTGTCTATTAAAAGTTTCAGGGGTGAATGAGTTAACCTCTAGTAACGCATAAATGCGTATTTTTTAACAAACGTTGTACTAGTGAGTAGTGCACTTGTCCTTTGCAAACAGTGGAGACACGTATCAGATGGTTCATACACGATCATATTCCAATGTATCACATAAATGAGTGAAATGTATATAGTGTGCAATATAAATCGTATTGAACGCTGTGCATATAATACGTGTATACTAACTAACGAATTAAGTAATTGGACTATACTTAATTGAAAACCTAATTTGTCCATATGATGTTTTGAATAGAGTCGAGTCTATTTTGTGAATATGAACCGGGCTTTTTTTTTTTAATTTTAAAATGACAGTTCAAAGTTCAGACAGTTCAAAAGTACACTATATTTACTCGTCGCTGGGGTTCAATGAGTTAATTCGTACATATTTCAAAAGCGGTGAGATACGTACATGCATGTTATATCATGAGATTAGCGCATGTAGAGGAAATGTCCTGATAATGCATCAAGGCTGCATGGTCAAGTGTCTGATAATGTAGGCGCTGCACGGAATTTGGTCTATGTTTACATGTACGATGTTAGCGGTATTTGGGGTCCGTAGGAGTATATGTATAGGTTAGACCATGGTTGCAAGCGAATAAACGATATAGTTCTCGGGGGCGTAGCCCCCGAGAACTATGTCGTTTATTCGCGCGCAACCGTGGTCTAACCTATTTAGCACTGGCTTGGGCTCGAGGAAAACAAGAAGACCCTACGTTTCTGCTTTTTGTTTTAGACGAAAAAGTCATTTTATTTGTAATACTTTACTTAAATTGAAAGGTTATTTCAATGTGCAGTTTGAGACATTAAGCAGGCTTTAACATCAACATAAATAACGCTTATTGAAGCTCTATATGTAAGCACAATTCATTATTAATTGCCTTTAAAGTTTAGGTCTCACTGTACATAATATGACGTCATCATGCGAGTGCAGTTCCCCTCCGATCTAGGGTTGTGACGTCAAATTGCCTTGATATGACGGAAGCTTGGAATAAGTGAACAGTGTGTTAGTTATTTCATGGTTTTGTAAAATAAACGATATATTCAAGGGTTTTTGAGGCCTCTGATTGGCCGAGAGCTCCAAGCCATGTGCTAATGTTAGTAAAGAATGCGTATACCACTCGTCACTAGGGTTCGAGGTCAATTACAAACAGTTTGTACTGTCATGAACGTAGACAATAAGAAATAGTTCCTATAGCGTATAGCAGATGGTACAGTCATAGGACACAATTATTCGCCACCGTACGAATTGTTTTGTTTACATTACTTGAGATGCCACACAAGTATCGAACACAAAATTACACCCCAGTTTAGGTCAGGTTAAAAGTTGGTGTGTTAACTTTTCAAATATAGATCTTTTTCGGCGGAGCTGACTGTTTTCTATTTAGACACACTTTATATTTGGCCACAGATTTCAACCAATAATATTTGATCAGAAATTTAGAATTAAGAGCACCTGTTGAAACTGAATAGTGTGATCACTATACATATGAATTGTCTCTTCAAGACAATCAAAATGAGTGGTAATACCATAGGGTTTGGTGCTAAAAGAGGTGAAAAAATGTGATTTGTTTAGTTTACTCACTCTTATCTGGAGCCCTGTAGGCTGGTTTATGTCCCATTACAGTTTTACATGATGTGGACTGTGGGTGTAAAATTTAGAGATACAGGCTGGCTGTTTACTACTGGTCTGATGAATTAGGCCACAGAAGTTTCCACAAATTATGCTTCTATTTTAAGATATGATCTGAAATCTATTTATAGATATACAGAGGAAGCTAGGTGTTTCGTAATTGTTTACAACCAATTTGGTTTAATTGTTAACTATTTGTACACATTTGCCATACATTAAAAGCAATATTTTATATATGAATAGCCTCAAGTGAGTTAAACACAATTGTGTTGTTTCATCATTATTTACAAGAGTGAAGTACAGTAGATTGTTGTATCTGTACATTTGTGTATGCTATAGTTTGTTTCAAGAAACTCTATGAATGGAACAATAGATTAATGTGAGGATCTCCTACCAGTAGCTAGGATATGAGTTAAATTATTGTTTTGTTTTGCATTTCTGTACATGATAGTTTTGCATTTTAAATAAAAGTTACTGTTTCAATTGAATACTTGTATATTTTGCTTTTCAATCCAAGCTATATATTCTTTGAAAACCTCAATTTAATTCAATTTTGCACACCCATCTATATAGCCTTAGTTCAACCACTCATTCCGCCGAATATCTTTTTTAAAGATATTTCTTGTTTCTGTTGTCCGGCAACTTTAGAGTATACATGAAAAAAGTTGACTCGTTCCACTACACTGGTTGCCATGGTAACAAATGGAACACATAACAAGATTTGAAGAACATTTTAATTTAAAAACATATTCTCCCACACAGAAGTGCCCTTTCAAAAGGAAACTAACGAAAGTTACAGAAAGTGTTAATGTTTAAGTTTACTGGCATATGATAAATGCTAAAATAAACATGGGAGTCTATGAGAAATCAATTTCACCAAGTGTTTTTTTTTAAAACTGCGTGACTTAATATGAAGTAAAAGAGCTTGAGAACGACATTTCCTTATATTTTGTTTAATGGAAAATGCCAAGCGTTCGTTAATTTGGTGTAGTTTTACATAACTTTCATACATTGTTACCATGGCAACCATGTACTGTGAACATGGTTCAAAGTTTGCATGTACATTCTAAAATAACCTTGCAACAAAATCCAAAAAATCACATGCTCGGTTCGAGATTAGAAACTATACTCAACAAAAATAGAAACGTCCCACATTTTGAACGGACATATCTCTGACGTTATTTAATTTATACATCAAGTTAATGTACTTATGGGATACTGGTCAGTTGGAGTTACACATGTGTAAAGTTTTCACAAAATAGCACAGATAAAAACCGCTAACGTAACGGAATGATGATTTGCACGTTTTGCACGTGCACGGTACACGCGTTTCAATAAAGTAATTATGTCACCGTCGTAAAATACACACGACACATGGTAATAAAAAAATTGAAAAAAAACCCATATGAATTCAATTATTGCATCATGCCACGCTCGTCTGAAGTTGAAAGAAATCAGGCAATGACGGCCATTGACGTCGCCCGCTGGTTCGGCTGCTATAGAGAAACCAAACAGAGGTTTGCGACCCGGTACCATCAGACTGGGACTGTTCACAATCGTTTTTGCCTTGGTCATCCCGTTTTTCCTCCGTCAGAACTGATCACTACGGCACGTTAACGCACTAACGTCTACGTCATTTTCCAGCCACCGGAACGGCTGGTGAACACAGTGAGTCATCACAAACCTTTGTAATCGCTTGCAATCCAACGCTAAACCAATCAGAGCATGACGCCCATAATCCGGTCAAATTTGGACGACACGTCACCGTGGGCTAAATTATCTGTCGTCACGACGTCATTTGAAATTGAAGCAAACTGGCTGGTACCAAGTTCTTTTTATCTTGATTCATACTTAACAATTCAGATGGTAGACTACGCAAATTGATTACATTTAAGATTCAGCATTCAATATTTGACACAGACCTCACAGCAAGAGTGAATGTCTGACGTTCTCATTAAACGTTACGTTACGCTGTAGAAATGAAGCGTATATTGGTGCAAACGATGGCCGTACACGATATTAATCTTACTGAATAAAATTTGGGACTTTTTATGAGAATTCAGTAATCAACTAAACATTTTAAAAAAAACAACATTTATTCAGATTTTTTATTTTGAACCCTACCAACTTCTTCACTACATCACTCGAAAAGTTTTTTTCTCAGCAATATGAGGTCAACTGATATGGATTCAAAAATGAATGAACTTCATTTTCTGTATAGGTTTTACTACCATCAACCTTATAACTTTCAAGAAAATGTCCCTGTAATAGGGTGGGACGTTTCTATTTTTGCTCAGTATATTTTACGAATCTTTGCTCCAACTCTTAAACCAAACAAAACTACAATGAATGTTGTCTAGAGTTGCAATTCTAATAAAAAGTATATAAAAGTATAGTATTATAAATGCTAAAAATTATTTCCACTATATGTATGTATATATAATGTAAATAATTTTGAGCATTTATATAAGTGAGTTGAATGAGAAGGAATAACGTCTCTCTCCCTGTTCACACCTGTTCTCAGAACCAGAAAGTGAAAGTACGAATTCTCAGGTGTTTATAAATAAATTTATGATATCTGCACATTGAATAGAGATAGCTAATAAACCTTGACCTTCAAAGAACATTTGGAAAATGGTTTCGGTTTCAGCTAGTGCTTAAGTGCGATAAACGCTATCTGTTCTATTTAATTTAAACGAAAATAAATTCTATGAAATAAAATGTTAGGATGGGGGGAGGGGGGTGGGATGCATTGTTATATAACCCATACCTCTACATGCTTGAATTAAGAAAGTGAGATGTCTGTTTTTTCTTTAAAAACTAAAAAACAAAGATGATCTTTCAACCTGAATGGCAATCAGTTTGAAATCTTATCACTAATCAGACGCCATGTTACCCACCGTTTAATCCCAAATCCAAACTGTTTGTATATTAACTCTTTGAACTCTAGTCCCGCATATAGGCGTGCTTTTCAAACAGTGTACATGTGAATAGTACACATGTCCTATACAAACAGTGAAAACCCAGATCAGAGGGCTCCGAAAGGAGCCCTCTGATCAGGGTCTTCACTGTTTGTCACAATGCCAAACATTGACAAAAACAACCCTTTAAAGTCAGAAATGGACTAGACTTAGATGGAAACTGGAATTGTCCATTTAAAGTTTCAGGGAGGAAAGAGTTAAAACTGACTGTTTCTCATGAGACAACATAACATCTTCTCCACTGCACATTCATTTTGCAAACAGTCTTGCTGGCCCATGACCAGGCGCAGAATACAGTGGAGAATCTGTTATTCTTTCCCAATAAACGCGTTTACGCTAAAACTATTGTTTGCAGTGCAAACAGTTTGGAGCCAGATCAGACGCCGGGTAACCCGGCGTCTGATCAGGCTCCAAACTGTTTGCCACCAAGATAAACAAGAATTATCAGAATTGTCCAAAAGTGGTTCTTTTCTACGTTTTAGTGCTTTGCGTTTGCGTACGTTTGCGTTTAAACGGGAAAGAATAACAGATTCTCCACTGTAACTCGATCAGGAGCAAAACAATTCGATACTTAAACCGATGGTTTTTTCGAGAAGAATGCCTACAATTTTTGATTTGAGAAATAAAAGCAGACAACTTAACGAACTTGTTAATCCTTAGCCCGCCAAATAAATTGTCGTCTGCTATATTTCTCATCTGCTTCAAGTTTCAAAGTGCTTCAAAGTTGCTCAAAATTGCTGAAAATGTTGTCCGAGTGTCAAACAGCTTGGATCCGGATGAGACGCCGAGTTACTCGGCGTCTCATCCTGATCCAAGCTGTTTGCATATGGAGCTAAGTCGTGCGTGGCAGGCTAAGGGTTAATCATGCTGAATTCCGCGGGAATAACCTGACCTAGTGATAACGTCAACCCTTATCATGCTAAGCCAAACTACTTGGCTTACAACTGCACATAGTTTGAATCCAGATCAGACGCCGTGTAAAGCGGCGTCTGATCTGGATCCAAACTGTTTGACACTCATAGTTGACCTTTTAGCAGCGTAAAAAAGGGTAAAAAAAGCTGATTTTGATGTTTTTCGCAGACGAGATAATTGAAGCAGACGACAATTCAACATGATAAGGGTTAATATTTACACATTGTTGACCTATAAAAGATGTTTTACACTGTTATAGACAGTTCGTACACCATTGCAGCCCTGAAAACAGGCAAGACACTGAAGCAGGGGGCGTAGGTAAGTGGTTTTAGCTATTCATTGTCATTGTTTGCTAGCTGTACCTATAAACCCATTACCCCATTAGCACGCATTTTTACGCCTTTAACAGGGCTCCAGATAAGAGGTAGTTTTTTCAACAAATCCCACATTTTCTCACTATTTTTAGGACCAAATCCTATGGTGTTACTACTCATTAGAATCGTCTCGAAGAGACGATTCTAATGAGTAGTGACACCATAGGGTTTAATTCAGAAATAAAGATTTTAGTTTTTGAAACACTACTCTTATCTGGTGCTCTGCTTTAATGTATTCCTACACTGAATAAAATACGTGTAGTTCTAGTTTATACATTCATAAATAAGTACCACATAATACCATTTAATATGGGTAGATAGTAGCTTAAAGCAGACGGAAAGTAAGGCAGTATGTGCAATAAGGCACATTCTGTTTGACTTTCAGCTCACGTTAAGCAAATAATCTGCCTTACATACTGAAAACAAGCTAAGGGAGAATTGGGTTAGATACCCGTCCGACATTATTACATATAGCTATGACTTGTCCGTATCTGTGCTCGGTTCGTCCTTTCGACGGCGACCGTCGTAAAATTCGATTGCCGTTGTCGTTGCTAAATCTGTAAATCATAAATGATTAGTGAAGAAGATAGAGATTGGGGTTGGGATATGGGTTGGGTGTTATTTGTTGCCAAAACGTCAATTTCCAGTTTACCATTTTCGATTACCTAAATCGTAGAAAACAATTAGTGCTTTCATCGGTTTTCAGGCTATAAAAATTAAATATGACCATACATGTATATTATAACTTTTCATCGCCTAGATATCAAGAAATAAACATTTTGATAAGTATATGTGTGGTTTTGGTAACCAATAAAGATCAATTCGTAACCCAGCTTGAGCAATAAGATATAACAAGTTGACTTCTTTTAACTCATTGAGCCCTAGTGAGGCATATAAGCGACCTTTACCAAACGTGTACCTGTGAAGAGTACACTTGTCCTATGCAATCAGTGAAGTCCCTGATCAGAGGGCTCCCACAGGAGCCCTCTGATCAGGGTCTTCACTGTTTGTCATTTTATAATATATTTATAAATAAACAACTCCAAATAGTCTAAAATGGACCAGTCTTTATTGCAAACTGGAATTGTCCATTGAAAGTTTCAGGGGATAATGAGTTAAAAGGCTGCAGTTTAAGTGAAGTGACATGTGGTAGGAAACAAAAAAGTATGTTTGGTTGGGGAAAAGAAGAATATACATGTGTAGTTGAAAGGTATTCTTTAGGGAATTTTGGAAGTTTTTTATGTACCTTTGCGACCAGTACATTGTGTTTACAAGTGGGTGTTTAAGACAGATTGATGCTAAGGCAAGATGAAAGTAAACAGAAAGCACCTGTAGGAGGTTTCACTTTCACCTTGCTTTAAAGAGGCTCGCAACCGGATTAAGCATTAAAAATAGTAATTTGTAAATATATGTCAAATGCTTATATAAATGGGTAAGATTAAGTTTAGGATAATAAATTCTGTTAAAAAATGCATTTCAAAAAAAAAAAAAGAAGAAGCTCTGGTGGGATTCGAACCCGTGACCCTCCATGCGGAGACAAAAATGAAAACATGAGGAAACGCCTTTACGCCCTCGGCTACGGACGCTCTTTCTATATATAATGCGAATTAACGTACTTCACTGGTAGCTATTGATAGAACACTATT
The DNA here is from genome assembly GCA_922989275.2 of Gari tellinella. Taxonomy (NCBI): domain Eukaryota; kingdom Metazoa; phylum Mollusca; class Bivalvia; order Cardiida; family Psammobiidae; genus Gari; species Gari tellinella. Next base: position 48,992,207 of record OV277870.1, read on the forward strand.
CGGCCCGGGTTTATGTCTGAGCCCGTGTAGAGAAGCAACAACAACAACTATACCGTCAGCTGACGCTATAGAAAAACGATGGAATATATTAAAAAACTAAGATTCGGTGACGATTCTTGAGACTTTTTTTGGACTGATCATATTTTTTTTAATGTCAGAAGCCAAATAATGCCACAAATTTGCTTTTATTTGAGTATTTTGTTTTATTTTGACAAGTACACCATCCGGTTGCGAGTCCTTTTGAGCTGCCACCTGTCATTCATACAATCAATTAGTATTAACTTAGTGGTTGTAAATGACTTTGTGCGGCCGCAACACAAGCACGTAACATCTGCTGTTGTGAAGTGATAAGTTCGGGTATTATTGTTATACGTAACCCACAGGTACTTGACACATAAAATCTAGATCTATTACCAAAAGAATTTCTTTTTTTTCCACTAGACTTCTATGATAGAAGTCTAGATTTCTTTTAAAAAAAATTTTGTTATAGATCTAGATGTATGTGTCAAGTACCTGTGACCTAACCGAAGTCACTTCCGGTATGAGTTTTATTGCTAACCGAAATTGTAATCCATCCCATTTAGACATGCGCAGACGTTTTGGCTGGTTGTACACAATTGCTCCATTCTTTTCACCGTTTCGCCATAAGCACACGTTCCTTCTGAGAAAATGGCTGCTTTCAATATCAGCACAATTGTATTTTTTAAACTTGATTCTTCAAAGCGAATGCTCGTGTTTTACGCAAGAATACAGGACGTTACTACTTATTGATTACTTGACTTGAATTTTCCTGACGGGTCGAATTTTAAAAAAATCACCCCAGCAAAACAAAAAATAACCCCCCAAAACCCAACTAACCTAAATAATGGAAATGCTATATCTAAAAAGTATTTAAAAAATAACTCATTGAACCCTAACAACGTGTTTGCTCGTCATTTACAACAGTTTTTATGTGCTGAGTAAACATGTCAAATAAAACAGTGTAGATTCATTTAAGAGCGCTCTGATCAGATTCTTCGCTGTTTGTCATTTTGAAATACATTGTAAAACGTCCCTAAATAGTAAAAAGATCGACAGCACTTAATCATATCGCGGATTTTAAAGAACAAATGCGAAATAGTAGAAATAATGATTTCTCAATGAAGCCTAAGTGCAGAATTAGAGACGTTTTAAAATTACATGTAAATGTGCCTCAACTCTCTGTCGAAGAGTGGTTGTTCCTAACGCACAATGATTTTATTAGCAGATGTGGACATGTGAAAGAAATTATAACTGTTTTAACCAACAAAAGTTAAACCGAGATCCCCTTCGTAGTCCCTGTTCCACGCTTTATGTCATGCTTTTAGCTGTAATGGACATGTAATTCCTTCACTGCCTTACCAAAATACAATAGTTAATTGCAAATAGGTTGGATTTTAATCAAACGACGCGTCTGATCAGAATCCAAGCTGTTTGAAACTCGCTCCAATATTTCGTATGTCAAAGTGCCTAGAATTAAAAGCAGACGACACCCGTTTACAATTGATGACGTCGTGGCAGTGAATGATTTCAGGGCTCCAGATAAGAGGTAGTTATTTCAACAAATCCAACATTTTCTCACTCTTTTTAGAACCAAATCCTATGGTGTTACTACTCATTAGAATCGTCTCGGAGAGACGATTCTAATGAGTAGTGACACCATAGGGTTTAATTCAGAAATAAAGATTTTAGTGTTTGAAAAACTACCCTTATCTGGTGCTCTGGATTTACAACTTAGAATGCATCTCTTTTTTACCAACTGCTCATCGTATTCTGCTGTTTGTATTCTTATGTTTATATTTATTGTATTTCACTGTTTGTACTATACTGTTGCTACATAACTGTTAGTATAACTGTTTGTATTCTTTTGCTTTTACTTAACTGTTTGTACTCTACTGTTGCTACACTATAGTTGGTATTACTGTTTGTATTTTATTGTTAATATTCTACACATTGTTTGTATTTTACAGTTTGTACTCTACTGTTGCGACATTAATGTTAATGTTACTGTTTATATTCTATTGTTTGTATTTAAATGTTGCTTCACCACTGTTTGTAATACTGTTTGTATTCTATTGCTTTTACTTTACTTTGTGTATTCTACTGTTTCTACACTACAGTTAGTATTACTGTTTGTATTTTATTGTTAACATTCTTCATATTATTTGTATTTTACAGTTTGTATTTTACTGTTGCGACACTACTTCAAGTACAAATGTTTATATTCCATTGTTTATATTCTACTGTTTGTACTCTGCTATTGCTACACTACTGTTAGTATAACTGTTCATATTCTATTGTTTATATTCTACTGTTTGTATTCTACTGTTGCTTCATTACTGTTAGTATTACTGTTCATATTCAATTGTATATACAGTCTACCTTTTGTACTCTACTGTTGCTAGTTACTGTTCGTTTTTCATTGTATATATTCTACTGTTTCTACTCAACTGTTTATATACTACTGTTAGTATTACTGGTTATAGTCTATTGTTTATATTCTTCTGTCTGTGCTCTACTGTTGCTACACTACTGTTAGTATTAATGTTTGTATTCTATTGTTTATGTTCTACTGTTTATATACTACTGTTAGTATTCATGTTTGTATTCTATTGCTTATATTCTACTGTTTGTACTCTACTGTTTATATACTACTGTTAGTATTCATGTTTGTATTCTATTGCTTATATTCTACTGTTTGTACTCTACTGTTTATGTACTACTGTTAGTATTCATGTTTGTATTCTATTGCTTATATTCTACTGTTTGTACTCTACTGTTTATATACTACTGTTAGTATTCATGTTTGTATTCTATTGCTTATATTCTACTGTTTGTACTCTACTGTTTATATACTACTGTTAGTATTCATGTTTGTATTCTATTGCTTATATTCTACTGTTTGTACTCTACTGTTTATGTACTACTGTTAGTATTCATGTTTGTATTCTATTGCTTATATTCTACTGTTTGTACTCTACTGTTTATGTACTACTGTTAGTATTCATGTTTGTATTCTATTGCTTATATTCTACTGTTTGTACTCTACTGTTTATGTACTACTGTTAGTATTCATGTTTGTATTCTATTGCTTATATTCTAATGTTTGTACTCTACTGTTTATATACTACTGTTAGTATTCATGTTTGTATTCTATTGCTTATATTCTACTGTTTGTATTCTACTGTTTATGTACTACTGTTAGTATTCATGTTTGTAGTCTATTGCTTATATTCTACTGTTTGTACTCTACTGTTTATGTACTACTGTTAGTATTCATGTTTGTATTCTATTGCTTATATTCTACTGTTTGTACTCTACTGTTGGGACACTACTGTTTGTATAACTGCTTTTATTCTATTGTTTATATTCTACTGTTTGTATTCTACTGTTGCTTCACTACTGTTAGTATTACTGTTTGTATAACTGTTCATATTCTATTGTTTATATTCTACTGTTTGTATTCTACTGTTGTTTCACTACTGTTAATATTACTGTTTGTATAACTGTTCATATTCTATTGTTTATATTCTACTGTTTGTACTCTACTGTTGCGACACTACTGTTTGTATAACTGCTTTTATTCTATTGTTTATATTCTACCTTTTGTACTCTACTGTTGTTTCACTACTGTTAGTATTACTGTTTGTATAACTGTTCATATTTTATTGTTTATATTCTACTGTTTGTATTCTACTGTTGTTTCACTACTGTTAATATTACTGTTTGTATAACTGTTCATATTCTATTGTTTATATTCTACTGTTTGTACTCTACTGTTGCGACACTACTGTTTGTATAACTGCTTTTATTCTATTGTTTATATTCTACCTTTTGTACTCTACTGTTGTTTCACTACTGTTAATATTACTGTTTGTATAACTGTTCATATTTTATTGTTTATATTCTACTGTTTGTATTCTACTGTTGTTTCACTACTGTTAATATTACTGTTTGAATAACTGTTCATATTCTATTGTTTATATTCTACTGTTTGTACTCTACTGTTGCTTCACTACTGTTAGTATTACTGTTTGTATTTTGTTGTTTACATTCTAATGTTTGTATACTACTTTGCTACACTACTCTTTGTATTGCTGTTTGTACGAGTGTAAATCTTAAAGTTAACCATATAGTGTCACTACTCATTAGAATCGTCTCTTCGAGACGATTCTAATAAGTAGTCAGACCATTGGATTTGATGCTGAAATTGATGAGAAAATGTTGGATTTGTTCAATATACCCCTTCTTATCGGGAGGTTAATGACAGGGAAAATAACAAAGTTGTTTATTGTTTCTTTCAGAGCTAACATTCGTAGCAGCTATGGGAGACGCCCAGTCTGTTCCAGTGATTGGCGAAACCGTCACACTCATTGAGAGTGGCTCTAAAATTGTAGCTGCAGGAGCCTGTGCTGTAGTCGGAGCGACAGACACGGCAGAGAAACTAGCAAAGGGTGCCGGTGTAACGAAGTATTTTGACCCCCATCGAAAAATGACCCCCCGGTCAAAATTCGACGACGTAGAATGACCCCCGGTCATTTTTCGATATCGTACAATGACCCCCCGGTCATAATTCGACGTCGAAATTTGACCCCCCGGTCATAGTACTATGACTCCCCTCATGAAGTGTTTTGACCCCTCCTGAAATATATCGACCCCCATCGAAAAATGACCCCACCCCTCTTTAGCAATTAACAGACACAGTTTAACCCATTGGACCCTTGCGACGAGTATATTAGTCATTTACAAACAGTCTACCTAGCAATAGTACATTTGTCCTTTGTAAACCGTGTAGACCCAGATCAGACTAATCCCAAAGGAGCTCTCTGATATGTTTGCAATATATGTCAGTTTTGGTTTTGAAATATATTGTATAAAACAACTCTAGCTAGTCAAAAGTTGACTTGACATAACTAGAAAAAAATTGCATTGTCCACTTGAAGTTTCAGGTGTGAATAAGTTAAAAGATATATACAATTTAGATGATAAACAAGTCAAAATTCAGACTTATGATAAGAGCGCCATGGAAACGTACAGTATACTAGGCTAAATGATGTTCCCGATGGGTTACGTTAACCTTGTGCCTATCTGTTGGATATACTGATGGTAGGGAAACAAGGTGGCTGCGGTGGCTTATTTATAAATAATTTAAGGTAGTAATTCAGTCATGGAGTATGCAGGCCGGTGGGGCGGGAACAGGCATGGTGTGAATTACTTGAGAAAGTTATACATTACATTACAAGTGTCACCAATTACATTGCTAAAGAGTGTATTATATTACAATTATTATTACGTTTACATTTGTAATGTATTAAATTACAAGTACGTTGGCAAAGTAATGCATTACATCACACATTACATTTTGATAACAGTCAAAAACATTACTGAAAAATAACTAATAAGCATATCATATATATCTGATAGGTTATCATTTACAAGTTCTCTGTCAACTAAATAATCAAAGATTCTAAACGTAAGAATACATGGATGCAAGTTTACAGTTTGAAAAGTCACAGCCTTTTTATAGTGCCCACTGGGTAAGGAAGTATACTTTTGTAAGCAAGTGAGCCCTTAACCCTTTCCTCCACAGTAGCGCCTCAGGCCGCCTGCACCTACATCTGCAAATAAGATTAAGATAATAAAATCCAATAATAGTTTTAATTACAGGCCTCAGCTAACAACAAAATGAGTGTAAAGCAGAAAGCATACATGAGCTTTCTGCATAAAATTCATATTGCTGTATGCATTGTCCTGCCTTAATCACAGTTAAACGTAGCTAATTTGCAAGCTTGCCTATGGAGCAAAGGGTAAATACAGACCAAAAGTTTTGTACAAAGCTCTTTGAAGTGCTTTCTACATATTAAACCTGTTATATGAAATGGCATGTATTTTTTGCCTGTATACTTCTTAATTGAATTACTGCTAATTACCAAGACAAAATGTATAAATGTTACTGTTGGACATAACATCATTAAAGTTTCAAATACATTGTCTATTAGATGCATTATGTCAGACCTGATTAGTTGACCCTTTACTCCTTAGCCTGTTTCTATTCTTGAAGATATTTGACACTTTATTGAGCGTAGTTTACAGTCCATCAGTGGTACTCTATACCAATAAACGTTACGTGAACGAGTACAAATATGTATCCCCCTTTTAAAGAACATGTATTTGTAATATTTACATCGGTTCCAATGACATTCATCATCTAACAATGTGTCGCAACAGAAACATTGCGGCATGTGACTATGAAAATTGATTAGATTATTGACAGTATATTGTACAACATAGAAGCATCCAATGATTTAGGTAATTAGCAATCTGATATGAATTTACCCTCAGGGAGCTGATCGCAACCATGGCGGGGTTATTCTACGACATTGAAAAATGACAATGGGTCTTATTTTGACATCAAAAACGGTAATTGCCATATCGGGGCAGGGGTGGCATTCTATGAAATAGAATGATATCAGGGGGTCATTCTACGACATCGAATAATGACCGGGGTCATTCTACGACATCGAATAATGACCGGGGAGTCATTCTACGACATCGAATAATGACCGGGGGTCATTCTACGACATCGAATAATGACCGGCGAGTCAAACTATGATATCGAATAATGGCCGTGGTGTCAAAATACGAGCTAGAATATTGACCGGAGTCTTTCTACGACACTGAATGGTGTTATGTGCAATGAGGCAACATAACGCAGCTTCCGATTTTGATCGCTTTTTGTTTGCTTGTTTGTTTGTTTGTTTGCTTGTTGTTTAGTAAATGCAATTAACTTTACACTCAACATGGTAAACTATAAACGCACAACATAGCAAGTGTTGACAAAAGACACAAAAGCCAACTCAAAACAACCGACCTGCATTCTTCTTATTTCTTGACAAAAGGGATAAGTTCCGACAAATCAAAACATCCTCTATGAAAATATGTTAAGGCATTACCTAATAAATACGAATTTTACGCCTTTGATCTTTTTATTCCTCTACTGGAGATAAAAGATCAACTTTATACAGTCATGGATATATACCATAAGAAAATAGTTTCTATATCCTAGCAAAGTGTACATTAAAGCAGGCTGAAGTAAAGCAGAATGCGCAATCTGCTTTACTTTTAACCTGCTCTAAGTGGTCATCTGTCTTTAAAGCTAGAAAAAGGCTGTGGGGTAGTTGGTTAAACCAAAGAAACCGCGGCAAGATAGGAAGATTTCTTGGAATGAATGTCAATACGAGCGTATTGTAAATTCTGATCATACGCTTTCTCGGAGACGTGGTGCATGTGTGATTGGGGCTTACTCAGCCTGCTACGTCGAAATTAAATCAATAATCGAACAAGAGTAATTGGTAGATCGTAAATGTATACTTGTAAAAGGGTAAACGGTTCTGGGTTCGATACCCATAAGGTTGTCCATTGATAGGCAGACACACTTACAATTCAATCAATATAATTTATTCACTCAAAACTTAGGTTTAAAACAATTTTAACATATGCAAAACTGACTTTAAACAAAATATCAAGGATTTTTGAAGGGGGTCATATTTCGACAGGGGGGTCATAATTCGACGATGGGAGGTCATAATTCGACGATGGGAGGTCATTCTACGACGTCGAATTTTGACCGGGGGGTCACTTTTCGATGGGGGTCAAAATACTTCGTTACACCGGCAATTCCTGGGTGGAATACTCGGAGAAAAATCTAATTGCAGGCGCAGTCAATTGTGCTGTAAAAAAATCACAGGGAAGAGATGCAGAGGCCGAGCGAATAGCTACGAAAACTCTCAACTCTTTTGAGGGGTTCGTAGACAGTGTTCCTGTTGTTGGACACACCAAAGGTGTTGTACACTATATTGCCGGGGATACGAAACATGGAGACAAATGTATGTTTAACGCAACACGGTCAACGGCGGTTATGGGGGCAGGTGCACTGACGGGTGGATTGGGAGGCGGTGCCGTTTTAGGAGGACTTGTTGGCTTAGAGACCGGCATCGTCTACGACGCAACTGCTTCGGTTGTTAAAAACGAATCAACAGGATGTGTCCGTGCTATAGACGAGGCAGTAAATTCTGGTGATCCAAACAAGGTCATTGATGCTGGCCTTGGTTTCGCTGGGGATTTTGCTGGAGGATATTCGGGAGCCAAGTTCGGTGAAGCAATACGAATCAAATATCAGCAAGCGGCTCTGGAAAAGGCCTATCAAAATTTGAAAGAAGATGGAAAGATGCCACGAAATTTCGATCCTGAAAAGGCTACATCGGATACCATAAATGCTGCAAAACAGTTGGACAAGCAGGTCCAAGACGGTGTTGTAAAACGTGACGGGCATGTGTCTTCAAAGGTTAGGAATCTGGACACAAATGAGGTATCGCAAGGATACAGTGCTAGAGCCAGGGCAGATATGAATCTTGCAGAATTCGAAAAGCATGGGACTGATAGTGGATTCAAATCCAAGACTAATGCTAAAAAGTCAGGATTGAGAGGCACAACGGAATTGCAAAGAGACCCGGGTGTGAAACCGGCAATGGAAAACAGGAATCCGGCTTCATGTGCGGAACATGATGCTTTTAACAGTTACATGGAAACACCAGGTGCACAAACTGCACGTGCACAGGTAGTAAGTGTGCAGTATTTGGACGGCAGCTACACGACCGTTATGAGATGTCCAAATTGTAAACAATTTGCCATGGGCAGGGTACCAACTGATCTTGTTGCCGGGAAAACTGTGCCGGTGGCCAGCGTTTGCGAACACGTGACCACTGGCTGTGAATGTGGATTGTTAAAAGCACAGAAAACCAAAAAGAAAACGAAAGAAGAGTGATGCAAACAATGTATAACTATCATGTGTGATAATTCCGAACGCGCGTGCTAGTCATCTGTCTCTGTCTGTTTTTTTCTGTCTGTGCCGATACGAGGGTCTGATCCCTATCCAAATAGTTTATTCTGTTGTCCTTTGTCGATGAAAAGTTAAGTTAAATCTTTGATTTTATTTCTTTACGTCGTTTTAACCTTTTTGTGCCCCCGCGACACTCAGTCAGGGGGGCATGCTGTTTTATGTCCGTCTGTACGTCCGTCTACATAATATATGGTCCATACCTTGTCTGGCTAACTTCTCATGCATTTTAGCTACATCCTATCACTTTGCAGGGTGTTTGCACATACACCAAAAAGGTGCATGTGGTCAAGATTTTGATCTGCTTTAATTTTTCACAGAATTACTGCCCCTTGAACTAAGTCAGCTTATATAAGGTACTTTGTCCGGCAAACTTCACCTACAGTTTTTGAGCTACATCCTTTTACCTTTGCAGAGTATTTGCACTAATACTACTTAAAGATAAGCATGTACATGTAGTCATGATTTTGAAATGCTTTAATTTTCCACAGAATGGCAGCCCTGTAAACCTGTCAGTTTTTGCCGTCAATCCACATACATGTTTATAGGCCCTATACCGTACGTACACTGTCCAGCTAACTCCTACAATTTTAAAGCTTCCTTATAAATTTGCAGAGTATTTGCACACATACCACATATGTGCATGTGATCAGGCTTTTGGTCTGCTTAAGTTTTTTTTACATAATTACAGCCATTTGAACTTTGTCGGTTCATGTATCGGTGCATACTTTTTCCACATGAATTATATCACAGATATGTATATGGACAGGATGACAAATAGCGGGGACATCATATTTGTCTTTTAGAAAAAGCCATTACTCTAGTCTTTTATTTTACCACATCCATCGCCATATTGTTGTCTGCTTCAGAACTTTTTTCTGCAATGTCGTTCCAAAGTTGAACCCATTGTCTTGGTCATAGAGCAACTTCCTGCTAATACCAGGTTGAAGAAGAACCCAGAGTACTGGTTCTATAAAAAACGAATTTGGTCATTCACAGGGTTTATGCTTATAAATTATTTGATAGATCGTTGTTAGGCTTTTGATCGGATAGATTTAAGCAGAGTGCTCAAATCTGACCAATCATATGTCTGACTCGTATCAAGCGTTTTACGTGGATGACTCCAGCACTGTGTTCATTAGCGGAAACTCAACCCTATCACTCGCCGCGAACCTCTCTGCTCGGGGCGAATCACTGATTTACGTGGCCTCAACATTGCATGCTTTTGTCTCTCTCATGGTCCCTCGACATAATGGTTCGCCCCGATAAGAGGTAGTTGGCGAAATGTTCACTTATGTTCGCGTTAATGAACACAATGACAGATTTCCAGTAATTTATTACATGGCTACGAGGGGACGTTAGTCCTTAGAAACGAAACGGCTGCAACATTCCGATTATCCTGCGTCTGCTCGTGTCTACGGGTCTGTATATATGACACTGGCAAACAGTGTATACTCATATTAGACGCCGTATAATGCGGCATCTGATCAGAGTCTTCACTGTCTGAATATATTAATCAAAGTACTGAAGTACTGCAGGCTCGGACTTTCAGTTTAATGTAGAACAAAAGAAATGCAGAAAGCTTATTATGGAGTTTCTGCATTACCATTGCCATGCAATAAGCAGTAACCTGCAGCGCTTAAAGACCCTAAAGATTTTTGTATTGTGCATGTCTTATGATGCATCGTCTGCGATGACTAATAGGTGAATGTTTATTACAAGGGGGTACATACGGTGTTTAAATCACCACATGTACAGACTAAGGATCCTGAGTTTAACTCAGTGCTATTACACGGTTTATCTGATAGTGACGTGTTCAGCCACTGAAGCTCCGTTAGAGGCATATGTAAACCCCGTATGAGAGAAATGTTTGTAGGGGGAGCTAGACTCGCACATCTTTTAGAACTTATCATTCGATATAGGCTCGTCCGAGCCAAAAAGAAACGGAAATGAAAAAAATTAGACCAGACACCCCTTACATCAACTACGGACTATTCGAATGTATAAGCATGAACGATACCACTTGACATAAAAGGGTCAAACTAATACATTTGTATGTTGCAAAGGTTTTCAATGCAGGTCTACAGTGTTGAACGGGCCAATGTAAAGGGAAATGGTGTTAATCTAGAGTATATAGACTACAGGGCTGCCACATCTCCGGATTTTTCCGGAATCTTCGGATTTTTTTTAATTTCTCCGGATTTGGTTGTCAAATATTTTGGATCCAGATCAGACGCCGCGTTACGCGGCGTCTGATCTTGATCTAAACTGTTTGCATAATTATGATAGTGTTATAGAACCTGACAGCTAAAGGGTTAAAGGTACATTTCCTAAAATCGCCCTTAAAAATTTGGAAATCTTAGGAATTTTATGAGCAACTTATGGTACCTCTGAGACTAGATTATCAGGTTAAATAAGTTATTCAACTTGCAACATTTTATTTCAAAACACAACAGCTTATAACTAAAGAAAGAACAGTGTCTCTATCTGCAGTGGAGCTTCATAAGAATCTATCATACATGTTTATGTAGGATAGGGCTTTCTCCCATTTTTGCCTATGTGGGATAAGGATTTGCCCCATGAGGAATCACTCTAGCATCCATACCACGTGACGTCTTTTATTGTTTGCCCATCTTAACCACAAGCAATGCCGCGGGTTACTAAATGACGCCATTTCTGACGACGTTTACATAACCAACATCATGTTTTGGCGGAAAAAAGTGCACACAAGATGCAATTATATCGTTATTTGTATCAGGTTTTATGATTTAAACTGGAGAAAAAAGCCACCATTCGTTGTGTTGATGTAGGATAGGAAATCTCCCCATCGGGTCAGAAGGGGGGGGGGATTCCTATCCTACATCAACACTCATTGTGGATTCTTATAGTCTACCCCAGATGGTCAGGCAGTTTTCGAAGGGACGAGGCTTGCCGAGTCCCTTCGGAAATTTTCTAACCCGAGTGTTGGTGGGTTGGAAATATTCATATCCTACATAAAGAAAACGATTGTTGAGTTTTCCCTCATATTTAGATCGTTATAACAAATACATATAACCAAATCAGTGTAGATTTCTGGTTTGAGGAATTATTTTCTAGCCAAATTATGACGTTGTAAAAGCATTTTCACTCATTTAAGTTTAACTCATTAGAACAAAATACAATCAGCAAACTCATTGCAGTAACTTATAGTTATTTTTGGGGAGACATTCTTATCATACATACATGTAATCAACGAATTTTGGAGTTTTTTCACCGAATTAAATCATTAAAATAAAGTACAAATTTATAACCAATTCATTGCAGATTGTGGAATTATTTTACCGTCAAAACATAGAGCCGTTCTCTATGAGGTAAATCACTTTCCCATATAGGCGAAAAAGGGAAAATATAAGAAAATATAAGAATACATCATGAGTGTTTATGTAGGATAGGGATGACTTTCCTATCCTGCATGAAAAACAAACACAATATTGGTTGTTTTCTCATATTTAAATCCTTTTTAACAAAATGTAAATAACCAACTAATTGCAGTTTATGGACTTATTTTCCGCCAAAACGTGATGGTATTTATGCCTACGTCATCACAAATGACGTCATTTAGATACCAGCTTCATGTAGCGCTTGTGGACAAGCAGGGCGAAATTCGGGGTCATAGGCGAAAATGGGAGGAAGAGTTTTTGTCTATAAGGCAAATATCTACCCAATATAGGCGAATATGGGAGAATACGTATGTCCCAAATGCTCTGTTTTATGTTAAAAGTGCACGATTGACTGTTAACTAATAACTATAGTCAGAAGGTATAGGACAAGGGGTTTGCAAAATTTCTTACTAATATACATTGCGATCAGAACGAAGCCTTATCAAACGTTCAGTAACTCGACGTCTGATCAATCTCCAAACTGTTTCCTCTAAGTTTACCATATTTTCAAAAGCTTATCACTAAATTACATTTGAGTAGTGCCGTAAAAAACCTGACTTGTTGCATTGCAAACAGTGTAGATCAAGGCCAGCCGCCGCATCAAATACGTGGTTGCTGGTTTTGATCTACACTGTTTGACACCCACGTTCATCTAAAGCATTTTATGTAGCTGTATTATATATACTGTATTTGGCAGTGTGGCCCAAACTCAGATACAGAGTCTGGGATGGCAAAGGGTTTGGTCTGTATGTACAACTTTGCAATGCAATAAGGCTGTTTTCGTCATGGCACGGCTCATTTCATGTCTTAACCAGTCGTTTAAATTGGAAAAATAATGTATATCTCACTTTAATATTTGTAGAAAAGGTGTTAAATATATTTAATCTTTTACTGCATAGATATTCATATTAACGCATTTAATTCATTCCTCCGCAGGCAAAAATAGTTCAAATTTATACAGTCATGGATATGTAGCAATTGTTTGTATCCTAGAATATAGATGGTAGCTCATATTTAAAGCAGGCTGAAAGTAAAGAAGAATGTGCTTTAAGGGCTAAGTTAAGGCGCAATCTGCTTTAATTTTAATCTGCTGTAACTGAACACTTGTATTCAATACTAGAAACAGGCTATTGAGTGAATGTTTAATAACAGTTCTGCTTGACACTACGTACAGTGGAGAAAACGTTATTCTTTCCCAATAAACGCGTTTACGCTAAAACTATTATTTGCAGTGCAAACAGTTTTGAGCCAGATCAGACGCCGGGTAACCCGGCGTCTGATCAGGCTCCAAACTGTTTGCCACCAAGATAACATGAATTATCAGAATTGTCCAAAAGTTGTACTTTTCTACGTTTTAGTGTTTTGCGTTTGCGTTTAAACGGGAAAGAATAACAGATTCTCCACTGTATAGAATATCTGTACATGGCAAAACTGTTATCTAATTTATAAGAAACACGATGAAACACAGTCAAGAAGCATTAGCTTCTAGAAATACAAGGACCTGCTTAATTCAGGATGAAAGTAAAGATGTAATTCTATACAGGAGCATTCTGCTCAACTTTAGCCATTCATTGAACAGATACAGTGGAGAATCTGTTATTCTTTCCCGTTTAAACGCAAACGTACGCAAACGCAAAACATTAAAACGTAGAAAAGTACAACTTTTGGACAATTCTGATAATTCATGTTTATCTTGGTGGCAAACAGTTTGGAGCCTGATCAGACGCCGGGTTACCCGGCGTCTGATCTGGCTCCAAACTGTTTGCACTGCAAATAATAGTTTTAGCGTAAACGCGTTTATTGGGAAAGAATAACGTTTTCTCCACTGTAGATGTATTTTAAGATGACTATCCCTATTCTTTTAACCATTTAGTCCATAAATACGCCTTTGATATTTTCCTCTACTGAAGAACAAATGTGTTATACGTTCCAGATGATAGCTTAAAGCAGGCTGAAAATAAAGGAGAAGGTACCTGACAGCTTATTCTGCTTTTCTTTCAACCTGCTGTAAGTGGTCACCTGTCTTCAAAACTATAAGCATATAGGCTATGGGGTTATGGGTTATGCTGCCGTCTAGCATAATATTTGAATATATATAAATAAATAACTGGAAAAGATCTATCACCAATTTGTGTTGTTCCACGGGGAAATCTTCATTCTTTCCAAATAAACGGATTGCTCTAAACCAGGGCCTGTTTAATAAAACTTCGTTAGACAAAACCGGTCGTAAGTCAAAACTTTAAAACACTTTTAATTTCTGATTTCTCTACTTAATCTAGTATTGTTACATCTCTTTGGAATCGTCTTTTCAAGACAATTCCAAAGAAATGTCACAATACAGGAAAAAAGGGAGAAATAAATAATAATTGAGACTTTTATAATCTGACTTACGACAACATTTTGTGTACGAAGTTTTATGCTACACGGATGTCCATTGCAAACAGTTTCCAACCAGATTAGACATCGCGTCTAGTCAGGCTATAAACTGAGTGCAATTAAAAATTTTCATCAACTGTCACTATTTTCAACAGGCTGTTATTTGGTGTCACACCTGTACGGAAGTGCTTCCGGGTCGTAGGGTGCCTAAATAGTACCTAATTTATATAGTGAAAAATTGATGTGTGTGTGTTCATGGTCATATTTTTTATTGAAAGTGCTGATTAACTGCAGATGCATTTGTTTTTGAGCTGAAATAGTGATGTTGTTGATAAATCAAAGGTGTTTCTGGGTTCTATTTGGGAACTAATTTGTGAGAACATGTGGTCAGAGATGCGAGTGTGGTGCGGCGGGTCATCAACTTTCGTTTTGTAAATATTGACGGTGACCTTAGAAATGTGAAATTTGTGGAAAAGTTGAACCTTCATGGTGCCACTTTCTGTTGATAATTCTGGTGACTTATAATTGCTTTCCATGGAAACAGGGCCAGTATATTGCTCGGTACGTCAGGGAACTGGACAGAGATAGGAGAATATGGGCAATTTACTATAGAGTTCTATGGAGGGATTTTGTACAGGAGTGACACCTATATGAAGGATTTCCCGGAAAATGACGTCACAGTTTATTTTAATTTTAGAGTGCTATTTTAGGGAAATTATGAACATGTAATGATAGAAAAGTTATTTTTAGCTGCATCAGGTAATTATTTTGGCTAAAAATGAGGTTTTTCACTTAAAATTGTGACGCCTGCGATTTGAGAAAGAGACCGATGCACACGTTTTTTCTTGAAATGCTGTAGAAAAGCTCTGTGCTTGCCTTATGTAGGCTTTAAAGGTCTGTTTAAGCTGAATGTCATTAGGTTTGCAGGTTTTGGTCCACAAAATGTTGATTTCTTGTTTTTCCTCAGAAAAAAAGGGGGCTGCTACCATTCGGCCTGGTCATTTTCGACCCCGGTCCAAGACCAACGAGCTTTCACTTTTCCTTCAAATCTGTCATAAACATAGTTTTTCTTCTATTTTTCACTGCAAATTCATGTACTCCATATTATTCATGGCTGTCAGCATGTTCAAAACGTTTATTAGCTGAAAAAAGGAGCTATTTTGGGTGAAAATGGCAAAAAATACATTTTTTCATAGAGAAACCCTACTATCTAGGACAGACGTGAAGGGCGAATTTTGATGTTTCAATATTTTTCTTACCCGAAAAGGCAATTTTCCTTTCAAAAAGGGTTATCCGCACACTTTCGTTTACATAAAAAGTGTTTGAATAAGTTTACATGTGGCGAAAACAAAGATTTAGCGGTCGCGTTGAATTTAATCCAAAAAGCTGAATTTTTACCAATTTTGCGATTAGACCTTGTTTTTAAACAGTCTATAATGCCAAATGTTGTGGAACTTGACATCTGTCACCATGTTTTTTTATTTTTCAATACCTATAGCTATGATATAAGAGTAAAAACAGGCAAATCAGGAAAAAATTGGTTCATATTTAGGTGTCACACCTGTACGGAAGTGCTTCCGGGTCGTAGGGTGCCTAAATAGTACCTAATTTATATAGTGAAAAATTGATGTGTGTGTGTTCATGGTCATATTTTTTATTGAAAGTGCTGATTAACTGCAGATGCATTTGTTTTTGAGCTGAAATAGTGATGTTGTTGATAAATCAAAGGTGTTTCTGGGTTCTATTTGGGAACTAATTTGTGAGAACATGTGGTCAGAGATGCGAGTGTGGTGCGGCGGGTCATCAACTTTCGTTTTGTAAATATTGACGGTGACCTTAGAAATGTGAAATTTGTGGAAAAGTTGAACCTTCATGGTGCCACTTTCTGTTGATAATTCTGGTGACTTATAATTGCTTTCCATGGAAACAGGGCCAGTATATTGCTCGGTACGTCAGGGAACTGGACAGAGATAGGAGAATATGGGCAATTTACTATAGAGTTCTATGGAGGGATTTTGTACAGGAGTGACACCATTTCCTGCGTTTGCATGTCGTTTCGGTTAACCTTTTCATTATCAAATTTATCCTTAGGTTTTTACCCCTTCATCGCCATATTGTCGTCTGCTTCAATATTTTTGTCTGCAATATTGTTTCAAAGTTAGATTTCAGGCAGTATAGCTGACGTAGTTTTAAAACAATTTGCAAACAGTTTTGATTCTGATCAGACGCCGCGTTACGCGGCGTCTGATCAAGATCAAAACTGTTGGCAAACGCGCTTTATGACGTCATTGAGAGTGAAAGGGATAAACTGGAAAGATGAGCGCCTTCCCCTGTGTAAGAACACTAACGCGGCACTGTATCAGTAGAAGGGAGGTAACCCATCAGCTGGTTATACCAGTCATGAACCATCAGTTGCCTATTGGTCGGAGAAGTATTCCTGTTCTGGGCAAATCCGTTTCCGTTACCCGTACCGGAAGTGAGTGTGATTGTGCGCGGCGACTGTAGCAGACGATCAGCAGAAGCAATGCCTGGAAGATTTAGACTTTGACTACCGCCAGTGCTTTGCGAACCGGAAGGAATGAAATTAGTTTGCGGAACAGTCCCTTGGGCAGGAAATCGCTGTCCTGTAGAAAGGCCATTTAGGTTGTTGTTGTTGATATTGTTGTTGTTGCTTTGCGAAACGGAAGGAATGAAATTAGTTTGCGGAACAGTCCCTTGGGCAGGAAATCGCTGTCCTGTAGAAATGCGATTTACGTTGTTGTTGTTGTTGTTAACAAAGTTGTTATTGAATGTCCCACCGTTGCCACTCCATGCATTGTTTTGCTGTATTGGCTGGACCGGGTGAGGCTGGTATCCGGTGTTAGGGTGTGTCTGGGGCCCGTACACGGGGGCTCTCTGCTGTATTGGCTGGACCGGGTGAGGCTGGTATCCCGTGTTAGGGTGTGTCTGGGGTCCGTATACGGGGGCACCCTGCTGATGAGGAACATGTTTCGGTTGGTTGTGAACGCCGTTATTCGCTGGATATGCGTGATTATTAAACCCGGTATTACCATTGACTGCATTATTCCACACACCATTGTTTGAGGATGGGTAGGTATTACCAGTGAACTGGTTAGAATCGCTCTTCATAATGTTGGCGTTGTTTTGAACCATCTCACGAAGCTGAATATTGGTGTTTACAAAGTCAGCATCAGCCAATTGGGGTATCGTGTCAAAGCCATGGTTTCCAATCACCTGCTGGTTTCCATGGTAACCTGTATACCCTGGCCCTCCTAACCCACTGAGTTGTGAGCTGTATGATTTCCCCAATGTCTTATATTGACCGCTGTCTCCATAAGAGCTTAAACCATTACTACCAAAATTGCCGAATCCAATATTTGCTCCGAGATAGTACTCCGTCATTGCCGGAGTTTGAACCCAAAACCCGCTAGGAGCAATCGGGGGCACTGGAAGTGGCCTGTTGTTTCTCAAGCTTGCAGCCCCCAACAGCGGCAACAAGCCGAGAAGTAGCAACAATTGACCGTTATTTGTTCTAGAGTTGGAGCCGCCGAATGTGATGACATTGCTATTGCCATTGCTATCTAGGTTATTCACAACGAGCCTGTCAGAGTTGCCTCCGCCCTTGGTTGGTATATTGGTGGTACCGCTTGGTGGTAATGCAGTAGGTATAGTGATGACATTAAATCTTGTACTGGTTGTCGGAGCCGCCGTGGTGTGGTCGTGTGTTGTGGTATCACCAGTTGGTGTGCTACCTGAAAAAACAAGTACATATTATACATTAACCCAATTTCGCTCAGTCGATTCTTCCATGCTTATATACTGTAAAACCCCTCTATTATGACCACTTAAACAAAGGCTAATTGATTGTATAAAAACAGATGACAGCTTAAAGCAAGGTGACAGTGAAACAGATAGCTCCGAAAGGAGCTATCTGTTTCACTATCACCTTGCTTTAAGCCTGTCTCACACAGAACACACGGCTTATACGGTTGGCCACCCGTGTAAACCGTACATACAACCGAACCAACCGTGGCCTTATCCGAGTTACACTCGGGCCATTCGAGTGTATCCGTGAAAGCCGTGTATGATTTTTAAAACTTTTAAAAAACTGGCACGGGTGCCATGTCCGTGTATGATCGTATTAGCGATCGTACAATACCGTGAGAGACCGTGTGAGACCGTACGAGACCGTATACACAACCGCACATGAATTCCACTTAACACGAGTGAGCTCAACCGTGTCAATATCGTATATAAATCGTATGGAGCAAAAGTCGGTGGGACCGTATGCAAACCCTGTAAATGTCCAATTAATCCAGTTAAAGTCGTGTTTAATCGTACTAGGCCGTAACAGACCGTACTAGACCGTAATTGGAACCGTACAACAATCGTATGGAAATCGTTTTGCAAATCGTGTTCAAACCGTGACAAACCTTGCTTGAACGAGTATATCTGTGCTTTGTTCGTACATACTCGTGCTACATTCGTACCAGTCAACCCGTGTATAACCGAGTATACCGTATTGGATCCGTGTGCCCAGCCGTGTTCTGTGTGAGACAGGCTTTAAGCACTCGCCTGCCTAAAATTCCCAATAATTAACACAATTTAGTGGTCGTAATAGAGGGGGTTTACTGTATTGATTAGTCCTTTTTAGATATAAGGGAAGCCAGGTCTAAATGTTCCCTTTCCTTTTGTTTTATATCGAAATTCCTATCAGCAAACAGTGTAGACTTTGATAAGACGCCGTATTGTGCGGCGTTTTGTCAGAGTTTACACTGTAAGCATATGTCCCTTTTATGCGAAGCTATAGGCACAAATGGGTTAAACGCTAAAGACCAGTAGATGCATACTTTTCAAACAATTTTCTTCGTGAAGGGTAAATTTAAAGCAGTGAATGGTTTAATGCAGGGAGGCGTTATGGCGTGTATTTTTTCTCAATTATTGAAGTTATCAGCACTCACGTGTTTTTAGAACTTTTTCTCTAAGAATAATCCTGATAATAGCAGAAATGAAAGCTATGTTACTGAGGTGGGGATGGGCTATTTTTCCGATTAAAACGAAACTAGACGCAAACGCAGCGCAATAAAATGACGAAAAATGATAGTAGTTTGAACGTTTAGATCATTTATTTCTATCTGAGTGGTAAACAGTTTGGAGCCTGATCAGACTCAGGGTTACATGTACCTATCTCTGACCTGGCTCTAAAGTGTGTACACTGGATACAGAGGAGAAGAAATTACTTTTCCAAATAAACGCGTCTATGTTATAACAATACTTTGCATTGCAAACATTTTGGAGCCAGATCAGACATCGGGTAACCCGGCGTCTGATCAGGCTCAAAACTTAAGTACTACTCAGATTAAAATGAATGGCCAGAATTATCAACACGTTGACTTTTTCTACATTATTTTGCAATGTCTTTGCGTTTCGTTTGCGTTTGAACGGGAAAGAATAACGTCTTCACCACTGCAAGCGATCATGAGACAGTAGACTTACAGTGGAGAAAACGTTATTCTTTCCCAATAAACGCGTTTACGCTAAAACTATTATTTCTATTGCAAACAGTTTGGAGCCAGATCAGACGCCGGGTAACCCGGCGTCTGATCAGGCTCCAAACTGTTTGCCATCAATATAAACATGAAATATCAGAATTGTCCAAAAGTTGTTCTTTTCTACGTTTTAGTGCTTTGCGTTTGCGTACGTTTGCGTTTAATAAGGGTGTATCAATGTCATGAATTTGGGAACTTTTCAAAGTATATGAAAACACTCTATGATGGTTTTGTATTGAAGAGCTATTTAAGATGAATGAAAAAATAGAAAAAGTGTCCAGTTTGGTGAACAACAGTTTGCTCTACTGCCATGTAAAATTTACCCCACCCACTTCCTCTTATTTTGTCCTTTTCAAACAGCCCGCTTCAATAAAACCCATTTTAAATGAAAACAAATATGATAATTTGGTTTTGTGTTATTTATGTCCTATCTATGGTAGTATTTCGTCATACAAAAACTAATTTAAGAAAAAAAAAGCACCAAAAGTGAAATTTATAAAGCTCTAAATATCATCGATATGGTACTTTTTTGTAAATTTTGTAAGGGGCGATAACTCTTTTTACTTTAATAACTCAAAATTTTCAACACTGACCTTTCAATTTCTTTTCATATTTTGAACTGCCTTAGCATGGGCTTTCATCTGGTAGAATATAAGAAAAAGTTAAATACTAGAACTATTTCATTTTCAAATTTTTTTACTTTTTTTCATAAAATAAAAAATCTAATAAAACCATGCCCTATATAAAGCATATTTTTGATATTCAAGGATCCATATTGTTCAAACCTGGTACCTGCTTTGTCTAAATTTGGTTTATATATGTGAACATACCATCATAGACATGAAATAAATAAAGAAACCCCAAATTAACAGTTTTCTTTTGTTTTGAAAGAGATTTTACTGAAGCTTGTACTCTGAATGGGTAAAATTTGAAGAAAATATCCAAATTTGACACACCTTTTTCAAATCGCTGTAGCTCAAAAAAAAGGACACCACCATATATAATTTTTTTCATTTTTTCATTCATCATAAATAGCTCTTCCAAAAAAACAATGATAGAAAAAAAGTAATGTATTTAGCTCATATACAGTGCTCCCTCCCTACAACGGACATCTCAACAACGACTCCCTCCTTACAACAACGATTGCCTCTATTACCCCCAAACAAGACAATTATATCAAATCTTTTCACGTCTGCAATATCGTCTGTTTAAAAATGTCGTCTGCTGTTTTTTCTCAAAGTTATTTAATGGATATTGTGAAAGAGAAAACTAAATGATGTCGACAAACAGCTTGAATCCAGATCAGACGCCGTTTGCAAATGTAAGCCAATTTGATTCCGTATAACGACTCCCTCAGAACAACGCACACATTTTTGTCTCCCATTGGGTGTCGTTATAGAGAGGAAACGCTGTAGAAGCATTTTTAAATTATGTTTATCATGAATTTATCAATTACACCGTAGCCTAGCTGTTTCTAGTATTGCAGATATGAGATCACTTAAAGACATACGTGCCCAAATGACATTTCCATAAGTATGTCTTTATACTTTGTCAACATATACACTCAACCATTCTAAGAAAGAAAATAAAAATAAAGTATTGGGTTATCGACCTTAATTTTCAAAGATAGTCTTTTACAAATATGACCCTTGATTATTTTTTAACACCGCTGAGAAATACATTCAAAACTACAGCTGATCACCTTTTAGTTTCTCTCTTTGCTAATTTGGTGATGTTTAATGTTAATTAAGTGTCATTTCATAAAATTTATATAAATAAAGTATATCAAAATGATTCTACTGGTAAATTGAAACAATTAAAAGAATAACTGGGAAGCAACATTAACACTGACACTCTCTTTTATAAGAACTTTTTTCCATTTTCGATTTTTTTAAAACCTATTATGTCATCATGCTTATTTATGAAATATGGTCACAATTCTAACCCTACCCCCGTGATTTTATGCAGTAAAAATACCTCCACCACTAGCCAAATTAGGTGTCTGTTGACCTAAAATGAGAAATATTCATCCAATATTTGCTTTTATTATATGCCTCTGTATGATATCGAGCGTTTCCGCGTGTATTTGCACAGTAAAATACAAGAGTCTGTATCAGCCACCTATTATCAGCCACTTTGTATTTTACTCTGACCTCGCTTTCGATTTAACGTGACGACATTTACGTACGTGTACAAGTGCCGCGTTATTCATTGTGGCAAACAAAAAATATTGTTCTGCTTCAAATAACTAATAAATTTTGGCTATAAAATGATTTAAACAACTATTTAATTGTTTCTGGTGTGTATTCAAGGCATATATTAAACACATCACCAGTTGGCAGTGTGCTACAGACAGAGTGTTGCATTTAGCTCTCGACGTTTTTGGCGGAAACAACCGATCAGACTCGCGCCAAGGCGCTCGTCAGATCGGCTATTTCCGCCAAAATCGTCTCGAGCCAAATACATCACTCTGTATCGCACTGTCAACTGGTAATGTGTATATATTGGTTAATATATGAGTGATTGTTGATACAACAGCATTTAATGAATAAAGACTTTACAATGCTGCTGATATTAACAAGAACACGTTTTCTACAAGAAATGTCAGTCGGACAGTTTTTTTCAAATCTTGAAATAGTACCTGTACGGAAAGGACTATATTTCACATAATTTACCAAGAAGAACTTTTCAAAATTTATTTTTGTGGTTATAAATGCATTGCAAACCAGAAAATATAATAGTAATCAAGGTATTTAAAAAGTTTATTTTCAACATTTTTTGGGGAGCATATGTCTTTAAATCACGTTGAAAGTTAAGCACAATGCACTTTAATGCGCATTCAGCCCCATGTTCAAGATCATCGAGCGGAAACCTAGCGGAAACCTAGCGCTTGCTGTCTGCTCGCTATCGTTCAACAAGCACAGCTTGCGCCCCCTAGAGTGTACTGTAATACAACTAGCAACTTTTACGTACTGATACCTTCCGCTTGCCTAGCGCTCGCCGAGCAATTTCGTTCAAGAGCGAGCGACCGTCCGCTCGGTAAGCGGAAGGATGGCTGAACAGGCCACTGATCTACCTTCAGTTAATCTGTTAGTTTTGTTTATTTAGTCGTAGCTCCAATCGGAACACCTCAATTCAACAGCAATTCAATTTTATTGGCAAGGGGCAACAGCATGTGCCACTGGCCATTTGAAGGCAATAAAATACCTAAAGTACGGTATGGCCTTGGCGATATAAAGCTGTAAATATCCTGCACTTATAGTGCGCATGCAATATAGTTAATTTACAATAAAACAAACTTCTCATCTTCTTTTTAAAGAAACCAAATCTAAGCTTAATGTGCATAAAAAGAAAAATGATTCATACCGAGTAAAGAAAATTATAGCTAACTTCAATTCCCTGAGCATACATGTAGTATTGTCCGACAATATTGACCTGACGTTGAACTTTATGCATGGATAAATTATAATAAAATTACGCAGTATAAATCAATAATCAATAGTATCGTACAGTTTCGGGTTGTTGTGGCCGATTACGTGAGTCTTGTTACAGTTGTGATCCTCAGTGGATTAACAAGACTGAGACTGAAATAAAGAATTAAACAACTCCACATTGAACTAGTTCAAAAATTTGTTGTTGATAAACTGTTATTCCCGAGTCTCATAGTATAATCGCATCTACTAAAACGCATCATGTCGCGCTTTCGAGTGGGTTTTGAATTCAAGTAAGATTATTGATGTTCCTCTAACCTTCATATCACATTGAATAACAAGACATTGTAATATCAACAATAATGACTTAATTGTAAATTGTACCTAAGCGCTTGGACACTGCTGTGCAGAGTAAATCTCTCAAATCTCTCTATCCAACCATCATTGCAAAAAGTGTATTCCAAATACATCATATTAAACAGATACATACAACACCTCAAATCTGATTTTGCCCCAAACAGTAATATTTGTATATAAATAAAAAAACATTAGTGTACAGTGTGAATGTCCAACGCTGAATGACCAGTATATATCTATCTACCCGTAACTGGTCATCTGACTACCCAAACAAGTTAAATTAACCAATGAGATACCCCGATAGAGGAAATTATTTCCTGACTAATTCGACCTATCAAACGTCAGGAAATATATTTCTCACCTGCGACTCATGTCAATATATACCTAATTTACAACCCTCAGGTGTAACTCATCTGCAATAGGTGTGTCGTTAGAGCAAGGGATTTGTAACATCGAGGTTCCAGGTTCGAGTCCCGATAGAGGAAAACACATTTTAATTTTATTAAATGTTATTTTATAGACCAAACAGACGCTATGACATTTTGTTTTATAAATAACAAAAGAATCGTGTTCCAATCGAAATAGATGTTGTATGAATACTTAAAAGAAACGGTATAAATTATAAAAAAAAGTTAAAAAGTGTATGAGTATTGCATGGGATTCAAACCACTAACTGTACGGAAAAATAATGTATAGTCCTCTTCCTTACAGTGGAGAATGTGTTATTCTTTCCCAATAAACGCGTTTACGCTAAAACTATAATTTGCAGTGCAACAGTTTGGAGCCAGATCAGACGCCGGGTAACCCGGCGTCTGATCAGGCTCCAAACTGTTTGCCACCAAGATAAACATGAATTATCAGAATTGTCCAAAAGTTGTACTTTTCTACGTTTTAGTGCTTTGCGTTTGCGTTCGTTTGCGTTTAAACGGGAAAGAATAACAGATTCTCCACTGTACCACTTGCGCTAAATACCTGTTGATATTTGTGGAACCGGACAATGCTATATTTTCTCGGTGCCGATGTGGTTACAATGTGCGTTTTCGTATAAATGACAACGAAGTGTTCCGAAGTTATATTTAGAAATGCAATAAAGTGTGAAATTATGCTAATAGAGGTCACCAACGGCAGGTCAATATTGTCGGACAATAACATATAAGTATGAACTACAAATATATAACTTTATAAAATATAAAATTGTTACGGTAGGCTGCCAAACCTAATACAGTTAATGAATCTGTAGGCGACCGGTGCCACAGTCGGTAGAGCATCGGAGCGGTAGTCCGAAGGTCCCGGGTTCGAACCCCGTCAGACTGCATATTGTCACCAAAAATACTCAAATGGAAATGAACAGTCGGAATGGTAAAAAAGTTGTCATTTTCTAAATTTTACTGCAATGTATTTAAACGGGAAATAATAACGTTTTCTCCACTGAATGCGAAGAAACGCGGAATATCGCGGAAGGCGTATACGTAGAAAATTCTTTTTTAATTTTCCCCCCAAAAATGCATTTAAAAAAAAATCGGCATCGGTCGAGTTATTAAAATTGACCGTTCCTCTGACCTTCAAAGAGGGTATTCATTTGTTCCTAAAAATACATTCTTTGGATAACTTTTGACGTACAATTTTTAAGCAATTAAACACACCGATTAAAATCAATTTTGTGGTTAAAATGTAAAAAGGTATTATAGTTTTCAGACGAAAATAAAACAATACATTCGAGACAAATCTAGGAATTACTTCGTGTATTATGACAGTGAGCCCGTTTTCCATCGGCCGAGTGGTTAAAACTGACCGTTCCTCTAATTTCCTTCACAGAGGGTATTCATTTGTTCCTCAACATATATACATTCTTTGCTTAACTTTTGACGTACACTTTTTAAGCAATCAAACACACCGATTAAAATCAATTTTGTGTTTTAAAAATAAAAAAGTATTAGAGTTTTAAGACGAAAAATAAATACACTCGAGACAAATCTAGAAACTATTTCGTGTATTTTGAAAGTGAGCCCGTTTATGCATTTCAGTGTTTATAATTAATTAATTATCGTAAGTAAACACAGGGTCCAAGGTAATAAAGCTTTTCAGTTGAGTCTAAAGTCGTTCACAAGCATTTGATTGGTCAGATTTGAGCCTAGGCTCAAATATGACCAAGCAAAAGCCTGAGAACACACTCAGACTCAGCTAAAATGCTTTATAAACTTTGACCCAGAACACCAAACACTCAGGGCCAATGAAGACTATAAGATTTACTTTTTAGCTTGCCTGTACAAAGTACAAGAATAACGTAATTGCTATACCCCGGCATAATCGTTGTCGTCGGCGTCGTCGTTAACGGCGTAAATAATTTCAATAAAATGCTCATAACTTATGAGTCCCTTGCGGAATTGGTTGCACATTTGTAATATATGTGTTTATGGACTGAACCTTTATATGTACACAAATGTTTTGACTCTGTGACTATAACCTTGAATTCAGGGCCAGCATTTAATGTTTCTTTTAGGTTTTGCGTTTAGGTTTCAAAAATGTTTGTCACTCCCTAAGTCCCTTAATCTATCATTTTTATATTCGATATGCATATGTATATGGACAATCCCTTTCCATGCATGGAAAAGGATTTGACCCCTGTGACATTGCCTTTGAACTTATGGCCTGCGTTCCGGTTTCGAAATATGCGTTTAGGTTTTGAAACATGTTTAGAGCTCTTATGTCTCTTTATGTATTGCTTTTATATTTGATCTACATCTGTATATGGACAAGACCTTTCCATGCACGCAAAAAAGTTTGATCTCTGTGACATTGACCTTGAACTTAGGGCACGCGTTTGGTTTCGAATATGTGTTTAGGTTTCGAAAAATGCTTGGAACTCCAATGCCCTTGAGTTATTACTTTCATATTTGGTCATGTGTATATGGACAAGACCTTTCCATGCACATAAACAATTAGATCACTGCTACATTGACTTTGAACTTAGGCCTTTGTATAGTTTTCGAAATCTGCACTTCGGTTTCGAAAAGGTTTATAGCTACTATTATGCTTGAGGTATTGTTTAATGTCTGATATACAAGTGTACATGAACAAGACATTTCCATGCACACAAACATTTGATCCCTGTGACCTTGACCTCAGACTGCTTCAAAGTTTAGAAATGAGCCATTGGCAAGCTTATTGTCTCTCTGACGACTCTTGTTAAATGTTGTTTTGGTATACTTGGGTCCAAGGTTATAAAGCGTTTGAGCTGAGTCTGAGTGTGTTCTCAAGCATTTGATTGGTCAGATTTGAGCCTAGAACACACCCAGACTCAGCTCAAACGCTTACTAACCTTGGACCTAGGTCGCTGACGAGATGATAGTCATGACAATGGAGGCTGGTGAATATACAGGGTATGTGTGACGTCATGCCATGAGTTGATACAGGTTTGAATACAATTCATAATTCTTAAGAGTTATACGCAAGACGTAGTACAAAGCTTACAGCAGATGCGATTGTGTGAACCGGGTCCAAGATTAAGCGTATTAGTTGAGTCTAAGATCGTTCTCAAGCATTTGATTGGTCAGAATTGAACATAAGCTCAAATCTGACCAATCTAAAGCTTGAGAACGATCCCAGATTCAGGCCAAACGCTTTATAACATTGAAGACAGGTGCCATGTTTATAAAGCTTCAATTTGAGAATTAAATCGCTTTCAAGCTTTGATTGGTCAGATTTGAGCAGATTCTCAAATCTGACCAATCAAAAATTTAAGAATGATCCTTGACTCTTTCCAAACGCTTCATACAGTGGAGAATGTGTTATTCTTTCCCAATAAACGCGTTTACGCTAAAACTATTATTTGCAGTGCAAACAGTTTGGAGCCAGATCAGACGCCGGGTAACCCGGCGTCTGATCAGGCTCCAAACTGTTTGCCACCAAGATAAACATGAAATTATCAGAATTGTCCAAAAGTTGTATTTTTCTACGTTTTAGTGCTTTGCGTTTGCGTACGTTTGCGTTTAAACGGGAAAGAATAACATTTGGACCAGGTAGTGAAAAAAAAGAGTGCATTACCCCCTGACGTCGTTAACGTCGTAGCGATCTCATACGCGCTCCCGTAGGCCATACCGCTGTAATTAGGTTCCCAAAGTATGGTTCGGTCAAGTGGTTTCGGCTGTCCCACGGCGCCAATTATGATGTCAGCACAGTTGTAGAACTCAATCTGTGGTCCTCGGCCCAAGCCACACCAGTTTGAAAAGTCACATCCCTCTACACTCATTCCTGAAATACAATCAACCCGGTATTAACCCTCACCTCCCTGAAACCTGAAATGGACAATTCTAGTTTTAAATTTAGTCTAGTCCATTTTTGACTTCTTAGGGCTGATTTTTTCAATATAATTATGTTCAAAAATGACAAACAGTGTAGACCCTGATCCGAGGGCTCCTTAAGGAGCCCTCGGAACAGGGTATACGCTGTTTGCACAGGACAAGTGTACTCCTCACAGGTACACTGTTTGCAAATGACGCATATATATATGTGTGTGACTATGGTTCAAAGAGTTAATTGACTCGCCCATGAGACTTGAAAGGGATACTTACAGATGGAAATTAAAGGCACAATACTGCCCAAAATAATGTTTAAAACGCGCAATGTCTTAAATGTGGCCATTTTCTATGTACATGTATTAAAACTACGTGAAATCGGATGTACCATGCCTGACATATTGCCTCCATTTCATAAAGAATCACACATAAATGTGTCGATTTCTTATCGAGGTGGATAGCAAAATAAGAGATTTGTTTACATTACAAATCTTGGGACTTGGTCCCGAGAACTTTTTGAAAGTCACGTGATAAATACGGGCGGCGATATTTTATATACACTGTGTGTGACGTCATCAGTTTATGTGATATTTATCGGTCACAACTTTAGCTTATTTACATATCCATTGAAGAGCTGTTTCTCTTTGATTGAAAGCGCTCATAGTTCCCATCGCAAATAGCTATGACGTCATCGACGTGTGTGTATCGGATATGATAGTAAGCTTTTACCGAGTATCTCCGTAAGAAATTCGTCGTTATTCGAATATAAACTATATGCTCTTATCCCTCGATCCACGCACTGCGCGGCGTCAAATCAGCGTTCAAACTTTTCCACATACCCTGACTTTAATCATTTCGGTGCCAAATTAATCGTGAAGATTTTACCCCTTCACCGCTTTATTGTCGTCTGCTTCACAATGATTGGCTGCAATATCGTTTGAGAGTAAGATTAAATGTTTTATGTCGATACGAGTGTCAAACAGTTTGGATCCTGATCAGACGCCGCGTCACGCGGCGTCTGATCTGGATCCAAACTGTTTGCAAAGTTGACTTTATGCGACTTTGGCACCGAAAGGGTTAATATGAAAAGCATTGAAGAAAAACCCAGCAGTTTACAGTAGTAGGACAGGACAATTGTTGTAGACGACAATACTATTACTAAGTGTGCAAGTAATTATAAAAATACAGTGCTCCCTCTCTAAAACGGCCCTCCGAAAAACGATTCCCTCTTTAGAAAGATGCTTGCCAATGCCCTCAAGTAAGACAAAAGACAAATAAGCATAACGCTTTAACAGTGATTGCTGCAAATTGTCTGGTTAAAATTACATTTATGGACAAACATACAGAAAAACAGACAGCAAAACAATATGCCCGAACTAACTCGTGCATAACAGCAGCTCAACGTGTCTTACCTTTTCTGAAACGCCATTGAAACAAACAGTGAGAGCACGTTACACCAGCCGGAAGCTGCACGTGAAACACATGCGTCCCTGGTTCTTCCGGCACCAAAACATTCGTCGTGTTAGATTCTTTGATAACCAAAAGGTTCTGATTCAGGCACTCTTGTGTTGGATTGTCCCCATCCGTGCACAATCGGAATTCATAGAACCAATTATACATGCCTATCAACTCGTTTCTAACTGATATGTCGGCCACGGTGCCGGACTCAAAGTACCGGGTCCGGATTGTATGATTGGCATATTTCCCGCCATTTTCGTTGGGTCTCGGGACTGGATCTGAGATTGGATCACCACAGATACCACAGTTTCTGGAACCATCTGCTTCGATTTGAACCTAAAAGATGAAGAACAAGAAGTGTGTATCAAGACTTGTAATATATACTCCTACACAACATTTGAAAATGGCACATGACACTCCGTTATCCGAAGATGTGCCCACACATCGAATTATGAATATGTTACGGGGATTAAGTGTAATCAGGGATTACGCGTAATCTCTGAACTTTTTAGGGATTACGCGTAATCACTGAGCGTTTTAGGGAATTTATGAAATGTCCCTTTTTTAATCAAATTAATAGATTTGTACTATCATTTTTTAAAAATCATGCTTTCTTGAAGTATCATAGTCAAATGAACGTTCGTACAAAGTTTCTGGTACAAGTGAATAAAAATAAGTGAACAGTGTGCATCTAAGTCAGGACAACTAAAAAACAATTATCTGTCTTGTTAATAAGGTTAACAGCATATTTTTATAGTATGTTACTTGCCTTTGAACCAAACGAGGTAAGATTCATTACTTTAACCAAAAGTAACTGGCAAATATTTATAAAAATCAACGAAAATTTCAAAATTTCGCCTTTTCCCTTATTAGGGTTTTCGTGAAATCCCTGATTTTTCAGGTCTTTCACGTATTCCCTGATTACATTTAATCCCTGTAACATATACACAAAATATGCTATCCCTAGTTGATTCGGTTTCGGAAATGTTGTTTGTTTTCTATAACTGAGGTCATATGTCAATACCACTGTGAACTGACAGCAGTATGATTATCTCCGTCATCTAAGTGTGCATTCACACACTAAATTTAGTATCCCTAACTGATGTGGTAGATGAATTATTATATAAACAATGTTTTAAGTCAAAGTTCAAGGTCACCATGGCCTTAAACTGGTATGCCACATTCCGCTATTCATAGATATATGTACATGTATTCATATCCCAAATGCAATGCCTCTTACTGGTATTGTAAAGGAACTATCCGGAGCTTTCTGTTTTACTGTCACCTTGCTTTAAGCAGTCACATATCAGAAACATCTAATAAAAAACACAATTTAGTGGTCGTAATATAGAAGTTTTACTGTAGTCTGAATACAGCATGTATATGATTCAATGGTCAGAATAATGTGTGTTTACGCGTCAGTGGTCAGTATAATGTTTGCACTGACATCACTAGCCATGATAATGTATGTGCAATGTATATGCACCAATAGACACTACCATATTGTGTATAGATCTAAATATATTAAGTCAGAATCTTATGTGTATATGAATAAGTAGTCATAATAATGTGTGTACATGCACACGTAGCCAGAAAAGTGTGTGTATATGCTTCAGTAATCAGACTAATGTGTGTGTGTATGGATGAATTAGTAGTCAGATTAATGTGTGTATATGCTTCAGTAGTTAGACTGAAGTGTGTATATGATTCAGTAGTTAGACGGATGTGTGTTTATGCTTCAGTAGTCAGACTTATTTGTGTAAATGCTTCAATAGTCAGACTTATTTGTGTATATACTTCAGTAGTCAGAATGATGTGTGTAAATGTTTCTGTAAACATACTGATGTGTGTATATGATTCGGTAGTCAGAATAATGTGTGTATATGCTTCAGAAGTCAGATTCATATGTGTATAATTATGCATCAGTAGACAGAATAATGTGTGTATATGCTTCAGTAGTCAGAATGATTTGTGTATATGTTTCAGTAATCAGACTGAAATGTGTTTATGCTTCAGAAGTCATACTCGTGTGTGTATATGCTTCAGTAGTCAGACTGGTGTGTGTATATGCTTCAGTTATCAGACTGATGTATGTAAGTATTTCAGTAATCAGACTCATGTGTGTTTATGCGTCAGTAGTCAGAATAATGTGTGTATATGCTTCAGTAGTCAGACTGGTGTGTGTATATGTTTCAGTATTCGGACTGAAGTGTGTTTTTGATTCAGTAGTCAGAATAATATGTGTATATGCTTTAGTAGTCAGACTGTTGTATGTATATGCGTCAGTAGTCAGACTTATGTGTGTATATGCTGTAATCAGACTGGTTTGTATATATCATGCAATAATCAGACTTATATGTGTTAATGACTGATTTGCTGATTTGTGTATATGCTTCAGTAGTCAAACTGATGTGTGTATATGCTTCAGTAGTCCGACTAATGTGTGTTTATGCTTCGGTAGTCAGACTAATGTGTGTTTATGCTTCAGTAGTCCGACTAATGTGTGTTTATTCTGCAGTAGTCAGACTAATGTGTGTTTATGCTTCAGTAGTCCGACTAATGTGTGTTTATGCTTCAGTAGACAGACTTATGTGTGTTTATGCTTCAGTAGTCAGACTAATGTGTGTTTATGCTTCAGTAGTCAGACTAATGTGTGTTTATGCTTCAGTAGTCCGACTAATGTGTGTTTATGCTTCAGTAGTCAGACTAATGTGTGTTTATGCTTCAGTAGACAGACTTATGTATGTTTATGCTTCAGTAGTCAGACTTATGTGTGTTTATGCTTCAGTAGTCAGACTAATGTGTGTTTATGCTTCAGTAGTCCGACTAATGTGTGTTTATGCTTCAGTAGACAGACTTATGTGTGTTTATGCTTCAGTAGTCAGACTAATGTGTGTTTATGCTTCAGTAGTCAGACTTATGTGTGTTTATGCTTCAGTAGTCCGACTAATGTGTGTTTATGCTTCAGTAGACAGACTTATGTGTGTTTATGCTTCAGTAGTCAGACTAATGTGTGTTTATGCTTCAGTAGTCAGACTAATGTGTGTTTATGCTTCAGTAGTCAGACTTATGTGTGTTTATGCTTCAGTAGTCAGACTAATGTGTGTTTATGCTTCAGTAGTCCGACTAATGTGTGTTTATGCTTCAGTAGTCAGACTTATGTGTGTTTATGCTTCAGTAGTCAGACTAATGTGTGTTTATGCTTCAGTAGTCAGACTAATGTGTGTTTATGCTGCAGTAGTTAGACTTATGTGTGTTTAAGCTTCAGTAGTCAGAATTATGTGTGTTTATGCTTCAGTCGTCAGACTAATGTGTGTTTATTCTTCAGCAGTCAGACTGATGTGCGTATATAATTCAGTTGTTAGACTCATGTGTGTAAGTGCTTCAGTAATCAGACTTATGTGTGTATGTGTTTCAGTATTCAGACTTATGTGTGTATATGTTTCAGTTATCAGACTGATGTGTATATATGCTTAAGTAGTCAGAATAATTAGTATATATATACTTCAGTAGTCAGAATGGGGTGTGTTTATGTTTCAGTACTCAGACCAATGTGTGAATAAGAATATGTTTCAGTAATCAGACCGATGTATGTACATGCTTCAGTAGTCATGCTGATTTGTGTATATGCTTCAGTAGTCAGACTAATGTGTGTATATGTTTCCGTATTCAGACTGATGTGTGTATATGTTTCAGTAATCAGGCTGATGTGTGCATATGCTTCAGTGGTCAGACTGATGTGTGTATATGCTTCAGTAGTCAGGCTGATGTGTGTATATTCTTAAGTAGTGATACTAATGTGTGCATTTGCTTCAGTAGTCAGGCTGATGTGTGTATATGCTTCAGTAGTGATACGTATGTGTGTATATGCTTCCGTAGTCAGACTGATGTGTGTATATGCTTCAGTAGTCAGACTGATGTGTGTATATACTTAAGTAGTGATACTAATGTGTGAATATGCTTCAGTAGTGATACTAACGTGTGTATATGCTTCAGTTGTGATACTTATGTGTGTATATACTTCAGTAGTCAGACTGATGTGTGTATATACTTAAGTAGTGATACTAATGTGTGTATATGCTTCAGTAGTCAGGCTGATGTGTGTATATGCTTCAGTAGTCAGGCTGATGTGTGTATACGCTGTAGTAGTGATACTAATGTGTGTATATACTTCAGTAGTAAGGCTGATGTGTGTATATGCTTCAGTAGTCAGGCTGATGTGTGTATACGCTGTAGTAGTGATACTTATGTCTGTATATGCTTCAGTAGTGATACTAATGATTGTATATGATTCAGTAGTCAGACTGATGTGTGTATATGCTTCAGTCGTCAGACTAATATATGTATATGCTTAAGTAGTTAGACTGATTTGTGTATATGCTTCAGTATTCAGACTATTGTATGTATATGCTTCAGTAGTCAGACTTATGATTTTGTATATGATTCAGTAGTG
The DNA here is from genome assembly GCA_922989275.2 of Gari tellinella. Classification (NCBI taxonomy): domain Eukaryota; kingdom Metazoa; phylum Mollusca; class Bivalvia; order Cardiida; family Psammobiidae; genus Gari; species Gari tellinella. Next base: position 49,026,459 of record OV277870.1, read on the forward strand.
AGTAGGCAGGCTGATGTGTGTATATGCTTCAGTCGTCAGACTAATATATGTATATGCTTAAGTAATCAGACTGATTTGTGTATATGCTTCAGTATTTAGACTTGTGTGTGTTTATGCTTCAGTAGTCAGACTGATGTGTGTATATGCTTCAGTAGTGAAACTAATGTGTGCATATGCTTCAGTAGTCAGGCTGATGTGTGCATATGCTTCAGTAGTCAGACTAATGTGTGTTTATGCTTCAGTAGTCAGACTTATGTGTGCATATGCTACAGTAGTCAGACTAATGTGTGTTTATGCTTCAGTAGTCAGACTAATGTGTGTTTATGCTTCAGTAGTCAGACTGATGTGTGTATATGCTTCAGTAGTGAAACTAATGTGTGCATATGCTTCAGTAGTCAGACTAATGTGTGTTTATGCTTCAGTAGTCAGACTTATGTGTGCATATGCTTCAATAGTCAGACTAATGTGTGTTTATGCTTCAGTAGTCAGACTTATGTGTGCATATGCTTCAATAGTCAGACTAATGTGTGTTTATGCTTCAGTAGTCAGACAAATGCGTGTACGAGTTTATGCATTAGTCCGATTTATGTGTCCGATTTATGTGTGTATTTGCTTCAGTAGTCGGACTGACGTGTACATATGCTTCAGTATAGTCAGACTGGGGTGTTTATATGCTTCAGTAGTCAGACTGGGGTGTTTATATGATTCAGTAGTCAGACTGGGGTGTTAATATGCTTCATTAGTCAGACTGATGTGTGTATATGCTTCAGTAGTCAGACTGGGGTGTTTATATGCTTCAGTTGTCAGACTTATGTGTGTATATGGTTCAGTAGTCAGACTAATGTGGGTATATTATTCAGTAGTTAGAATAATGCCCGTTGTCAGACTTATGCGTGTACATGCTTCGGTAGTCAGCCCATTTGCAACAAGTCCAAATTTGATCACGGTCAAACGATTTTGGTAGATATTGGTGGATTGGGAATGGTCCAAGGCAACAGCTGTATAGGTATCTAAGTATTTCTGTGAACGGTGTTGGTGCTAGACAAAACGGTAAAGTCTAAACAACCTTGTTTACGAATAAAAAAATTGTCCGGGGCATATAATCTACACCACATCAATTAGAGATACAAAAGTTGGTATGTAAGTGCATCTCTGTATAGCAGCGTACCATTTCCAAATGTGAGTATAGTTTGCAGGTCTACATATAACAAAGAAAATACATTGCGCTGTGCCATGACAAAACCAGCCTTAATGCATTGCAACACTGTGCAGACCAATCACTGATGACATCCCTGACTCTGTATCTGAGTTTGGTCTACACTGCCGAATACCATATATAATACAGCTACACACATTTCTTTAGATGCATGTTGGTGTTTAATAGTGAATATCAAGACCAGCCGTCGGGTCAAAGACGCGGCGACTGACCTTGATCTACACTGTTTGAAATGCAATAAAGCATGTTTTGCCATTGCACGGCTCATTTCAATGTACATGTATATGAAAATAAACACTTTTGGGACATACATGTATGTTATCTACCACGACACTGTTCTTCTACTCAGTTTTCTTATGCCCGCGTCACACTGTCCCGAAGTTGACAACAGATGGACACACGATAGACGAAATGTTCACATTCGGGCCTGATCGTGTAATCATCGGGTCATTCGTGAGGGCTTCTTCAGCCACCGTGTGGGCTCCGGCTGAATTTTACGGGCATCGGGAGCAACTTCGTGAGCGATGACAAAATCTTTGGCTGTCAAAAAAGTTGCCGAAGGACCTTGCGAAGGTTCGTTTTCGGGTTGACTTCGTGTTTTCATTTTACCCTTCGTAATGTCATCGTGTGGCCATCTTGTCAAATCGTGTCGCCTTCGTGTTTTTCTCGTGTGGTCATCGGTACCATCGGGCATTTTTCTCCTCACGAAGACAATACGAAGGAAACACGAAGCCGCCCGAAGTCTTAGGAAGGCAACACGACTCCGTGAAGCCATCGCAATGACGTCGTGAAGCTATCGTGAAGCTATCGTGAAGCTATCGTATTATAGTACGATGGCATCGAAATGAGATTACGATGTGAACGAAAAAAACCCAAAATAATGAGTTACAAACAGTTTGAACCAAGATCAGACGATTCTTACTGTTTTTACTCGCAGGGTCTTAATATTTTCCTCCCTGCAACAACTCCTTCCGAACAAAATACATAATCTGCCTCTTGTTGGATGGTGTTGTAGAGAGGCAGCCCTGTATTGCATAATGCCATAACGTGAAATAATAAATATAATTTTTGAAATTTATATTCCAAACACCTAGTACTTGTTATTGTTTGCACTTATGAAATAAAGGTTCAACATTGAAGCAATAAGAAACAACAGCATTATTTATAACTACCACTGAATCACATAAATAATGTGGTGTTTAACCCATTACCCAATAGCCTATTTCTAGTTTTGAGGACAGGTACTCATTTCAAGCAGATTGGAAGTAAGATAGAATGTGCCTAAAGGTATGTACTTTCAGCCTGCTTTAAGCTACCATCTATTAAAATTAGAATTTTTTGTTTTGTTGTACATCAGGGCGGCCACTAGTTGATTGCTATTATTATTGTTAATGTTATTATTATAATTATTATCATTATGATTAGTTTTATTACAATGTACCAGATTTATATTGATGATTATGAAAGTTGATCATGAAAAATCCCTAATATTTCCAAATGTCCTCTTTTTGAAACGGATTTTTTATGAATTGTACCTTAAACCCTCTACCAAAAGTCAATTTCTAGACACGTGACCACATAAAGTAGGTTAAAAAAGCAGAATGCGCATTTTATTTTACTTTCACTATATTTCAAGCTATCACCTTTCTTTCTTATAACCAATAAGAATTTTCTTTAATGGACGCAATGAACAAGTTTAACTGTAGTTTAAAATCTCAAGTTTAAAAATGTCAAGTCCGAGGCAACTCGTTATTTTTTCAACTAATATTGAGAAACAATAAAATCCCTCTATTAATACCACTGATTTATATTGTGTTTAAGGCAGGTGACTGCTAAAGCAGGTTGAAAGTATGCCCCTGCGGTCAAAATTGGCCCGTCCCGGGGGTCGCTGTTTTTTAGATTTATATAGCGAAATGTTCAAACATCTTTTTCGGAACACTCTTTTTGCCTCCACCATGTTTTAAGCTGCCATCGATCTTCTTATAATCAATAAGCAATTTCCAATAGACAGGTTTTACTTTAGTTGAACATTTCTAGTTTCCAAGATGAAGAGTCGATCGAACTTTTAATTCTATGTTAATCTAGTATTGAACTTTACATTTTGGAAACTTGAGATTAACCTCTCACCATGCTAGCGACTGATAATTCGGCCACACTGGTTACATTTGCAAACAGTTTGGATCAAGAGGATACAACACGTAACACAGCGTCTCATCAGGATCTAAGCTGTTTAGTCTTCAGGGATTCGTTTCATAAAATGTCGTAAGACAAAAACAATCGTAAGTCAAAACTTTAAAATACATTTAATTTCTGAGTTCTCTATCTAAAATTGTCTTGTGACTTCTCTTTGAAATCGTTGTCTTCAAGACGGTTCCAAAGAGATGCCGCAATACAGGATCAGATGGAGAACTAAATAATAATTTAGACTTTTATAATCTGACTTACGACAACATTCTTCGTACAAGATTTGATGAAACGGGCCCCTGACCCTGAATTTAAAAGAAATTTTGAGATTGTTACAGACAAAAACATTACACAGCATGCAAAGTGTTAAACTATAGACGATACTTAGGTCACTACTTTACTTTAAAGGCTGGCTTGGTGCCCTGGTAGGACAATATTGTCATGTATCATTCCGATTATATACACTAATATTATTTTCACATACAGTGCTCCCTCCCTACAGCGAACCCCTTCTCAAAAACTACTTGCTACTGTTCCCTAAGTAAAACATTAATACCAACGATATCACTGCTGTCGTCTGCTATTTCCTCACAAAGTTGGCATTAGCCATTTTGAAAATAAGCCTCCCAATATCAAACCAAGATTATGACGAGTGACAATCAGTTTGAACCCATATCAGACAGCGCGTTACGATGTGTCTGATCTGGATTCAAACTGTTTACACTCTCAGGGTTTTAATATTTCCCTCCCTATAACAACTACCTCTGAACAACAACTCCCTCTGGGGATTAAGGACTGTTAACTTCTTTTTTGAATCTTCGAACTCATCTATTTGTGGTTTCATCCTTCATCTTTCCCCTTCCATGTCCTCCTTTTCGTGACATGATGAATTTAAAACCTACGTAGATTTTAAGTTACATTAGATCTTAAATCGGTAAATATATGGCGTCTTTTAATCTTAGATCAGCGACTGAACTTTCCCGCCGTCTACCGAATGTTTAATACCATCGGAAGGTCATGTGATGCCTTCGTGACTGCATCATACTCTCAACACGACGTCGTGTAGCTATCGTGTGACCTTCGTGTGGCCTTCGGGTAAACTTCCTGTGAAAATCCGCATATTCGTGTAGACTTCGTGTGTGGTTCGGTTGCCATCGTGTGGCCTTCTGTAGGCACCGTACTTGCCTTCGTGTTGGTTTGCCTGTTGAGCCAGGTTCGGGGCCACCTTCGCGGGAAATTCAAAATTCCATGTTCGTGTGGCCTTCTGGTGTCTAAATCGGGACAGTGTGACACGGGCATAATGCCCGTCACATTGAAAACTTTAAAAGACGGTGCAAGCATAAAGCAGACCAAATTGGAGCGGTAAAGTAGAATTCTTTTTTTTTCTTTCTCTTCTTTTTTTTTAATCATTTTGGGTCAATTGACACTTTGTCGTAATCCCCCCAAAGAAACGCCTTTTTCATTCCTTTACCTACACTTTAAATAGAGTCATTCATATGTGCGTTCTTTGCAAGCAACGTGCCCGTGAAGAGCACGCATGTCCTATGAAAACAGTAAAAAATCCAGATCAGAAAGCTCCTAAAGAAGTCCTCTGATCAAGGTCTGAGCGGTATTTCATATTGCAATACAGTGACAACAACAACCATATATATTCTGAAAGGAGTATATACAGTGGAGAATCTGCTATTCTTTCCCGTTTAAACGCAAACGTACGCAAACGCAAAACACTAAAACGTATAAAAGAACATTTGGACAATTCTGATATTTTGTATGGGAAGTTATAGTTTTAGCGTAAACGCGTTTATTGGGAAAGAATAACGTTTTCTCCACTGTACTCCTTAGGAGCTTTCTGTTTTACTGTAACCTTGCTTTACGCTGCCACCTGTCTTTTATACATTCAATTAGCTTTTGTTTTAGTGGTCGTTATAGAGAGGTTTTACTGTATTTCCATTGCAAACAGTTTGGGGCCTGATCAGACGCCGAGTCAATCAGCGTCTGATCAAATTTTAACTTTTTGCCGGTTATGTTTGAGAGAAATCGCCAATATATGTTTTAAGAACTTGTCGTGTACTTCATAATTATTAGTGCGCTGTGCGCGAGCGTGCAATTATTTTCGTTCAATACATTCAAGTTTAACACTAGCGACCAGGATACCCGTCGTTAACAAACAATGAACATGTGAAGAGTACACTTGTCTTATGCAAACAGTGTTGAAACTGATGCAGAGGGTCTTGTATGAGCCCTTTGAACAGGATCTTCACTGTTTGTCAATTTGTAATGTATTAAATAAAACACCTAAAAGCCATTTTTGGACTTGAATGAATTTGAAATTAGAATCGTCCACTAAACATATCAGGCGTAAATGAGTTAACCCATTACCCAATTGCATGTTTCTAGTTTTGAAGAAAGGTGACTACTAAAAGCAGGTTGAAAGTAAAGCAGAATGCGCCTTAAGGCGCATTCTGCTTTACGTTCAGCCTACTTTAAGATATTATCTGCTAGAATTTAAAACATATTTCTAATGGTGCATATTCTTGGCTGTATTAATTGAAACTAATTTCTTTAGAGGAGGAATAAATTCTGCTTTACGTTCAGCCTGCTTTAAGATATTATCTGCTAGAATTTAAAAAATATTTCTAATGGTGCATATTCTTGGCTGTATTAATTGAAACTATTTTCTTTAGAGGAGGAATAGATTAATGAGCTAAAAAGCGCTTCAATGGGGGAAAGGGTTAAACAGGAAAGGTATGAAGACATGACATACCGGCTCGTTGCCGCAATTTAATGTACGGTAATCATAGTTTGGCCGGACTAATATTCCGTATTCCCACATAGCCGAGCGAGACGGTGGGTCCTGCAGCCAAGCACTTCCGGCGGACAGACGAACGCATGTACACACAATCAGAAATACGGTTAATCCTGTGAATTTTAAATCCATTCTCGTCATGTCTTAATGCAGTAATTATATATATTTATATCCCTTGTTAATTTTAATTAAAACGTTTAGTTAAAAAATCCTCCTATTCACTAGTGCATGTAATCAAAACACAATCAACTTCAGATGTTGCGCAATCCGGGTAAAACAATCATTGTTGAAAGGAATGGTATGTTCCTTCAACAGAATAGATTTTTGACTAAAATTGATTTGGAAGGAAATCTCTAAATTGAAAACTATTAAAGTCATCGATCAAAAGTTTTACAAGCTGTCAAAATGGATAGGCTAGTGGTCAGCTTTCAAGGGTCAGATTCGTGTATTAAACTTAACATTGAAGGACAAAACACCCGAGGCTATCCAAATGTCACTTCCTGTTGGTGTATTGGATTCGTGCGTGTATATATATAGTTAAACATGCACATTTACCCTTGAAACTTATAACGGACAATCCCAATTTCAAATTTAGTCTAGTCCATTTTCGACTATTCAGGGTTAATTTTACAATATATTATGTTGTGACCATGGTCAGAGGGCTCCTTCAGATCTGGGTCTACACTGTTTTAATAGGAAAGGTGTATTTTCACCGCTACACTAGAGCTAGGGCTCAAGGTGTTTAAGCTGCCACTATGAATAAGATAATATGTACATGTAGCCTTACATTTGTAAAGGCAGATAGCGGCTTCATTCAGAAAAAGGTAAAGCAAAAAGTTCCTATAGGAGCTCTCTGTTTAACCTTTGTTTTGCATAAAGTAGTAAAAATAACGTTTTAAGGGTCGGTAAAGAGACGTTGGGCTTGACGTTGGACCTTGAATATTTTCAAACTTTGGCGCCGAATTCCAGCTTAAAAACTGTGGTCTGCTAAAGTACCAACTATGCGGTTTCTAAACAAAATTAAAATATCATTACATTTGCCAAAAGGTTTGGATTCTGATCAGGTCTCAGGTTTCACGGCATGATCTATCTGATATGGATCTTACCTGAATGAAAGTCACATCAAGTTTAGTGTGATAGGACCGATCGTTGATGGACGCGAACCAATAACATACAGTGTAGAAGACGTTATTCTTTCCCAATAAACAAGTTTGTACTACAGTTTTATGGAGAAACCGTTATTATTTCCCAATAAACGCGTTTACGCTAAAACTATTATTTGCAGTGCAAACAGTTTGAGCCGGATCAGACGCCGGGTAACCCGGCGTCTGATCTGGCTCAAAACTGTTTGACATTCAGCTTAATATCAATAGTCAGAATTATCAAAAAGTTGTTATTTTCTACATTTTAGTATATCACGTTTGCGTTTCGTTTGCGTTTAAACGGAAAAGAATAACGTTTTCTCCACTGTAAAACTATTATACTCATTGTAAACAGTTAAGAACCAGGGGCCCGTTTCATAAAACTTCGTACGACAAATGTTGTCGTAAGTCAGATCATAAAAGTCTCGATTATTATTTATTTCTCCATCTAATCAAGACGATTCCAAAAAGATGTCATAAGACAGGATTAGATAGAGAAATAAGAAATTAAATGTATTTTAAAGATTTGACTTACGACAACATTTGTCGTAAGAAGTTTTATGAAACGGGCCCCAGACCTAACACTAAAATGCTTGCTACTAAGAAAACTGTAAATCATTAGAAGTTTAGAAAAAATCCATAAAGATTGTATCCATTTAACGCGTTCACTGCCAAGTTGTATAGTCTACTTTAACCCTCTTACCGCCAAAATATCGTCTACATAGGTAGTGTCATCTGCAATATTTAAAAAAAAAACAGCTTTCGGACTGTTTTGACAGAAGAAATGTCTATTTTTTTCAAAAGTTTATTCACAACTTGTACAGTGTACATCGCTGTATACAGTGGAGAATCTGTTATTCTTTCCCAATAAACGCGTTTACGCTAAAACTATTATTTGCAGTGCAAACAGTTTGGAGCCAGATCAGACGCCGGGTAACCCGGCGTCTGATCAGGCTCTAAACTGTTGGCCACCAAGATAAACATGAATTATCAGAATTGTCCAAAAGTTGTTCTTTTCTACGTTTTAGTGCTTTGCGTTTGCGTACGTTTGCGTTTAAACGGGAAAGAATAACAGATTCTCCACTGTACATATGAAATAACGTCGAGAGCTAAATGCAACACTCTGTTGCGCACTGCCAACTGGTAATGTGTTTATTATATGCCTTGAATACAAACCAGAAACAACTAAATAGTTGTTTAAATAATTTTATATCCAAAATTTATTAGTTGTTTGAAGCAGAACGAGAAGTTTTGTATGCCACTAAGAATAACGCGGCACTCGTACATGTACGTAAATGACGTCACGTTAAATCGAAAGCGACGTCAGAGTAAAATACAAA